>CP126894.1:92522500-93722500 GCA_030440675.1 Furcifer pardalis
AAGCTCAGTTTCTATAACTAGTCCAAGAGTGATCTAATGTGTTAGTTTACTTCTCACCCTGTTTGTCTTATACCATTTTGAGAAGAATGATATATTTTTCCAAAGTCCTAGGTTCTACTGTTTTATGCGTCTTCATTTTTGTTCATTCTTGCCACTGTAAGTATGAGAGTATTAGAGATGCAAAAATGTCATAGGATTGGAACCATGTTTGATGCTTCAAAGTAACCTGTGAATTAACTTATCTCTTGCTAATGAGAATTGTTCTTGAAAGACGTAAGCAAAGTGCCATGTTGAGGGTTGCTTCAGAAAGGAGAGGGCTAACTGAATGTTATACTGTAGCCAGCAGGCTAGATCCAAAAATATGTTAGACAAGATAGTATTCCCTCCAAGTCTAGATTTTAATTTGGAAGGGAACAGTTTGTGATCACATCCAGAAGCATGAGAACTCTTCAAATAGTTGAGCTTTTTAGTTGCCTGGGAAATGTATAAAGCAACCTATAAATGTCTCTCTATTAAGCCTGAGGGTTTGGGGGGAAAACAACATTTCATGTCTTTTAGTTTACTTTTATACTTACGTTTGCAGGAGGGAGAGCCATACTTTTTCAGAATAGTTTCCACATTGAAAAGTGAAAAAAAAAACCTCTCTGTGTGCATGTGCATATGTATGTGTAAAATATTTGAGGTTTTAAATGTAGTTACAACTTCAAGGAAATGTTTTGAAAGAACAATGGTTTGTACATTGTAGATTCCATTTTGAAGTTGGTAGAACAAAAGTGAATGTAAGAACATGTTTTCACACTGACACAGCTCTTTGTGAATGCAGAGATGAACAAGCAACCACACACCTTTGTCAAATTTACACATACATCCCTCAACAGATACGATTCAAGTGCTGTTGATGTTCCCTGTTCTTCTTTGTTTCCTCTTTTACCCCTTTGGATGTTGAGGGAGATACAAGGTTCTTGCTCTGGCACTTCTTTTTTTTGGCTGTGTAAACTAGCTTGTATTTTACATGTGTTTATATATAGCAGGGGTCCCCAAACTACGGCCCATGGGCCGTATCTGCCCCAACGTCAATTCATCTAGCCCATGGCAGCCTCACCGATCCCTGATGCAGAAGTAAAATGTGCCCAGAACACTGCTGTAAATGAACCCGTAGCTATAGTAAACACATTTACAACAGCCATGGTCGCATTTATGGCAGCGTTTTGCACATATGCAGGCACGTTTTACTTCTGCTTCTGGTGAAAGGAACCACATGACCAGCCAGCAGCCCAAAAAGTTTGGGGACCCCTGATATGCAGGCTATTGTCTAATTTTTAATTCAATCTGTTAATTGTGTTTAACAGTGTTTTTTATGCAAAGAAAGAAAGATTCAATTCTACTATATTTAATCCAAATTGTGATCCTGTTAATTACAAGATCTTGATTAAGGACCAAATGTGCTCAAATAGTATGTGATATGTACATGAGGATGTGTGCTACCAATATTTGCATGTTTCATCATTTTAGAAACTATGAATATCCTGACACATGCAAAGGTAGAAGTGGAAATTATTTAAGTGGGCCATTGTAAGAACACAAGAACAGCTGCCTAATGCTTTTTCCCCAGAAAGGATGCAATATCTGAATTAGAAATCATTTTTTCAAACTGCCTACAGTTTCCCCTGAGGCTTGGCTTTAATGGGGTGATTGTTCTGGTTGACTTTTTCTTCACACATGCATACTTGTGCATGTACTTATATACGCACACATGTATATATCTCTGTATGCTATCACTGCATGTTCTGGTTTGCAAAACCAAAATATCTCAGTGGTAATTTAGTTTATGGTTAGATTGGATTGCAACACTAAGACTGCTTGTGTAAACAAACTTTGTTTCTAAGCAGCTTATGAACTGTCAAGGCTGACACCTGTCAGCATGTCCCATGCACCTGTAGTGTTAAGTCAATCTGGTTGAGAGATAACATTGCTAGTCCATAAGGTTAGTTACCCTGAGGAAACTGTTACTGAGCAACAGGCTAACTGAAAAACTCCCTTAAGTACCCCAACTCTTAGAAACAAGCTTTTCTTCCTTAAGAGCGCGGTTGTTAGATAAATAAAGTGCCCTTATCTATCCTTCCTTGTTTCTCTTTTTCTCTGCTTTCTGCAGTTCCTCCTTTTGCAGAGGGCCCTCTTGATGTCTTTCAGTTTCCATTCTTGTTTCAGAAATGTGCAGACTTAAATATGTATGTATATACTGTATGTGGTGTATGCATACATGCATGCATGCATGCATACATAGAGCATCTGTGAAAAACTGGAGCACCCAGACTAGAAATGCTTTTATAGGGCAAATTGTTTCAGTTTTGGACTGTTTTTAAATAAAGCATGAAATAGTGTGTGTGTAAGAATATAAGAAGGAGCAGCATTTCCATTCTGAAATTTCTGTTGAGAAAAAAGTTTTGGGTCAACAGAAACACACTTGATGAACCTGCAACTTAACAAATGCAATTATCATTTGGCACAAAGGTTGGTAAATGAAGTCCAAAAGCTGGAGTGAGCACTGATTTAGGGGATACAAACCCATTCAGTCTAAAAGGCCCTAGGGACAAGCAGTGGATATATTGTTAAAAGATTAGGCTTGAAAATTCATTGTGACAATTAAATAAATATCTGTCCTGGATGGAGGGAGGATTCTCCCCTGCCACTTATCTTAGATTCATGAGGCATGCAAGGTTCTTAGTTATCCAGAAAAATATCAACACAACAATGGACATTCCTCTTAAGAAGCTGCTACAAGGATGGATCATCACTAGTTTTATTGTTGAGATACTTAATTTAATTTATTTCTGTCTGATAGCAATAGGAATGCTATGTGAATTGAGTCTTTGTGAGTTTTCATCCAAGTGATAGTCATTTATATGGAACTTTTTTCTGTCTGCCCTGATGAAAATCCTCAATAGAGAGCCCATTGTGCATGTGTGTCTCTCTCTCTGTGTGTTTAAATATGGCTATTATTGGAGATGGCTTGATTCTAAATGATTTTAACCACCAGGCTGAAAAACATCAGTCTTGGACAGTCTTTCTCTCTTGCTGAGATAATAATACTGCTTTGAATTCAGACATGGACTTTAGTTAAGGGGAGTAAAAGATCTGCTCCTCTGTCCATTGTGCCTGTGGCTGGTACAGCAGATCCTTTTAGGGTTCCCAACAGTAACCCTGTTGTCTTTAGTTCAGTTAATCTTTTATTACTGGTTTCAATAAAGTACTATTGTGTGGTGGAATTTACTGTGGTACCTACTTTAGTTCCTAACTGCATTTGAACAGAACATAGCTCAAGAGGGCCGATAAGGGAGTCTCTTCTTGTTTTGACTTCTCTAATCATCAATAGATGCTAATTGCACTAGGGATTTTACAATATCTTGGCAGATATGAGTAGTAAACCGCTTCTGAGTATTCTCCAGAACCCTGAAAATGGTTGCCATAAGTCTGAATTGACTTATCAGCAGATGATGATAGTAGTAGTAGTGGTGGTGGTGGTGGTGGTGGTGGTGGTGGTGGTGGTGGTGGTGGTGGTGGTGGTGGTAGTAGTAGTGGTGGTGATGGTTGTGGTAGTAGTAGTAGTGGTGGTGATGGTGGTGGTGGTGGTGGTGGTGGTGGTGGTGGTAGTAGTGGTGGTGGTGGTGGTGGTGGTGGTAGTGGTAGTAGTAGTAGTGGTGGTGGTGGTGGTGGTGGTGGTCGTGGTGGTGGTGGTGGTGGTGGTGGTGGTGGTGGTGGTGGTGGTGGTGGTAGTAGTAGTAGTAGTAGTAGTAGTAGTAGTAGTAGTATATGGGAGATAACATGGCTATATTTATACACTTTCAGTTCATTTGGATAGTGATGCTGTACATGTATAAAAATGTGTGCATGATTTAGGGCAGGTTCCACTATACTCTGGACTTGACTTGTCATGATTGTTCCAAATCATACTCTTATTCATCATAGGTCTAGTGGCCAGCCTGTAGCGCTGCCTCGTACTTGAACTAAGACTGTGCCCTGTTATAGCTGTGCAGTGTATAGCTGTGAAGTGTGGACCAGCTGTGTTTTCAGGAAAACTTTTCCACCACTGTTGGCCTTAGATGTCCCTGATAATGTTTCTGGTTCAGAAATCCCCAGGCAGGCCACAGCACGATTTGAAAATCATATTAATTTTGAAGGAAACCATTTGGACCATGTCACTGTGACCTGGTTTCTCCCGAGCCTAAACATAGACCTCTTTCATAAGGGAGAAGGATGTTCATGTGGGGAACAGCCTTGCAACAGTCATAAGGACCATGGAGGATATTGGAGGGACATGGTGCCTTAGAGACAAAGATGTTGGGCTTGGTGATGTTTGAAGGTTGGTGGTACGAGACGTGTGTGCTGTGCGACAGAGTCTGTCCCAGCTCCTGCAAACCTAGGCTATCCATGGTTTCTGGTAGAATTCTTTCCTGGCTCTCCCTAGAAACACTGTGAAATAAATCTGGGTTTTCTACCTGCAATCCATGTACTCAGTCGGTCTGCAATTGTGACAGCTACAAGGAAATGGCGGCCAAGTGAAGGAATCCTAGGATAAATATATGGAGTTGTATATAAGTTAAGTGCTGATTTCTCTATTTTTGAACACAGTGAAGGAGAAACTAGTGATATTGTTTTGTGTGTTAAGTAGTGATAGTGTTTTTTAATCGTGTCAGAGGAATACAAAGGTGCTTTCTGGGTTGAAATGATTTTTACTGGAGGAACTCCGCACAGGGGACACTTGAGTGAGGCTGCTTTTATGTCCCCAAGATCTTTTCCCACCGAAGTGGTCCCTATTTATCTACTTGCAATTTCTTGCTTTCTAACTGCTAGGTTGGCAGGAGCTGGGACAAAGACAGGCACTCATTCTATCATGCAGTACCCAGGTCTTGAACTGCTGACTTGCCAACCTTTCAGTTAACAAGGTGAGCTTCTTAACCACTGAGCCACTGCAGTCCCATTAGACAGTTTAATGTGGGGTATTATTTGTATTCTTGCTGATATTTATAATTTATTCAGTTTGTTTACATTTTTTATTGTAGATTGCAGAGTGGGAAAATATCCCAGATGTGTGGGATATAAATGTTATATATACCGGTAAATGAAATGAAATTCTAATCTCTTACTTATTTAATGTCACCTTATATCACAGTGGCTCAAGTCACTAAGACGCTGATTGGGAGGCAGAAAGTCAGCAGTTCGATTCCCGAGTACTGCAGGACGGAATGAGCTCCTGTCTCTGTCCCAGCTCCTGCCAACCTAGCAGTTAGAAAGCAAGAAATTGCAAGTAGATAAATAGGGACCACTTCAGTGGGAAAGTAACAGCGTTCCATGCGCTCCGGTGTCTAGTCATGCCTGCCACATGACCATGGAAACGTCTGCAGAAGCAGACAGCACTGGCTCTTCGGCTTAGAAACAGAGATGAGCACTGACCCCTAGAGTCGGATATGACTGGCTTTCGAGCAAGGGAAACCTTTACCTTTACCTAATATCACACTTTAATTTCAGACAGCTGAAAATGGTGTACTGTACATGGTACTTTCCTGAAGCCACAGTTCTGGCCGCACATTGCTATAGTCTGCTACTCTACATTGTTTCTACTCTCAGTCCCTGATCCTTTAATATCGCTCTTCTAGGATTGCTAACGACTTCTACCTGCTATTATAATAAACATCTCCTGATTCTACATCTGTTTTTAAATACAGTCTTCTTTGCCCTTGTTCTTCAAAACCCAAACAGTGATCCGTATTCATAAACAGTGGCTGTTTTACAGCAGACCATTCATTTCCTTCTCTGCGCTATTTATTGATACACTGTGTCCCTGGATCATGTGCCTATTTTTGTATTCAGACAAAGATTGCATGTTCTGAGCAGCTTTTGGATGTGGAACTGCTATGTGTTCCTTACTGCATGCTCAGTTTATATCTGCTGATGGTGCTAATCTCTGAATAAAGTCAGATAAATTAAATGGATAAAGATCCAGATTCAGCCATATGCAGGAAGATTGGTGGGGAAGGGGACTTCCTCCTTTCTTGGCTTTCTATAGTGCCCATGCCAGCATCCTGCAAATGACTCATAGATAGTTGGCGAATCCTGATGAAGTGAACAAGCTGTGATGCAGTAGTGGGATCAGTTCCCCACAAATTAATAGTGAAGACAATTTCTGTGTCTGGGCCTTTTCTATCAGCAAAGGCAGATCTTGGGTTCAGCCCGTTTCATGTATGAATGTGAGACAATCTAAGTTTCATTTTATGTTGAGATTGAAAACTGTGAATCAGGAACTAACGGTTTATTTCTAACAACCTGTTGCTTTAGCCTTCTCAAAAGGTAAAGAAAACATCCCTTTTGGATTCAGGAAGTCTGTGAAAATTCCAACCTCTTTCAGTAAAAAAGATTGAGAGAAAAATTCCTTGTCTGAATCTTTTGTTGACGAGTACATCTGAGTTTATCTCCTTTACGCATATTGTGATCCATTTTGCTAGCTCTGCCTTAGAAACAATCATTATCTGCTACAATAAGGGCACCTGTGGCTAGTTATTAGCTCTTTGTTGTTCCAATATTTTTTTTTTTGCAAAGAAAGGTGCCTTTGTACTTTAGAATTCAGGACTATGCGTTTGTGATTATGAACGGTTGGGGCTGGAGGACTAGTCTATGTCTATAGGCAATTCCTTGCTAGATTTTGTTTCTGTTAGCATGTGCTTGCAGAATGATGGCAGAAACAGGTAGGAATACCAACTTGACATTGAAGTTGCAGGTAAACAAATAGACCCATTACACACCAAAGGCATGACCCTGTGTGCTAACAAAGGAGATAATGTAAATACAGGAGCATGGCAAAAGTAGTTCAAGACTTATTCTGTTGATTCAAGATTATCACATTTTCCTTATATTAAATTGACTATAAATGAAGAATCACTGAAACTAAGAACATTGCTTTTTAAAAATTTCTTGAGGGGGTAGCTGCATTTAAAAAACCTCAAGCAGCCTGGGGGAGTAGCGAGTTTTAAACCAGGGATTCTCAACATTTTCCTACCACACCCCTTCTGTCAGCTGAGCGGGCTAGACACGTGGTTCTCCCTGGCGTTATGTAAGGTGAATGAAAACTGCACAACTAGGATAGCTTAGTGCTCAGTGCAGACCTATCTGTATGCTACAGGTGTGATAAGCAGTCTAATTTCCACAAGGAACATTCCTTAGATATATCTAAAGAGGTTTTGATTCCTCTAAAAGACTTTTTACAGGTAGATGGTAATCTGTCGACTTGTTTAGAAAATATTCCCCTAAATTGTATGGTTAATAAATAACTCTGAGTGCCAGTCTTCCTTGCCACTGCTTGCTTTCGCTCTTGGTTATTTGCAACCCCGTGTTTAAAAGGAGGAAGACCTCTCCCCCTCCCCCCCCCCCCGGGAATATTGACAGCAGCCTGTTTATTGTATTAGGTCTTCAGTTTGACTATTGCAATGTGCAAAAACTGGTTGGGAAGATTTATTTATAACCCTTCCCTTTAGACTTGGTTGAAGCCCTGCAGAAACAGAAATAATTATTAACTCCGGAGGCTGTCATGTCATGTGGGCAAGAAAAAAAGTTTCCAACATAACCAAGGGATATAATGTATTGCTCCATAAACCTTATCACTAAGGTGGGGACTTTCTCTTACAAATACATTTACTAAGAGGCATTAGTGAAAGACAAAAGAATATTATTATCTGTCCTACTGCCATGGCCTCTCTTGCAAGAGCCAAATTCCCCTTAATGTGCCTCAGCTTTAAGGTTGGTTGTTTGCTTTTCATTTGGAAAAAAATAATTCTCCACTCTAGGTGGTTTACAACAATCAATTAAAATTCAAAATAAAAGAAAACAGTAATAAGAAAGGACCTATACAACCCTCCACTGCTAGTGACATAATGCAAATCTTAGCAATATTATCGGAGGAAGCCATTTGCTTAACTTAAACAATGTGATTTTTGAATCTTTAAATTAACTTGTTTCAAGTGATAGTAATACTCATTAATGCTGATTATTTTTTTAAAAGAGAACATTGTCCATATTGTCAGTTTTTAAAAGGAATATAATGGCTTGTAAAATCATTACTTTTTTAATGCAGTTTGGATCATTTGGAAGATTTTGGATACATTTTTTAATTTTAAAAAATGGCTAAGATTGTAAAGTTGCTTGTAATGTAAAATAGGCACAGCTTTTCAGAAATATCATTACATTAATAAAATCAAAAGAGCTTTATGTTGCCTTAAGACTAACAAGTTTTATTTGGCATAGGCTTTTATAAACTACAGCCCATTGCAATGTATAGAAACATTTAAAACAAGGGTTTGCAACCTACAGTCCAAGGCGACAACCCTAGAATTGGAAGTGGACATGTTTACGACAGCCATAAATGGGCCTGTGGAAATGTGGTTTACAGCAGCAATATGGTTTACAACAGCATAAGTAGGGAGAACAGGTCAGCGAGCAATTGCCCTTAGCTTGTGAAGGGAACAGTGTTCCCTTTGCAAGCAAAGGGCAATCACTCGCTGGGTTCGCCCTTTGCTTACAAAGGGAATGCACGTTCCTTCTGCAAGCATAGGGCTATCCCAGCATGGGATCACCCTTTGCTTGTGTAGGGAATGCATGTTCCTTCTACAAGCAAAGGGCTATCCCATGTTGGGACCACCGGTTTCCTTGGGGAGGGAGGGCTCTTTCCCTCCCCAAGCAAACCAGATCGACGCCCTGTTCCCTTTCCTCTTCAGAAATGGAACAGGCCTTTTTTAAATCTGTGCGATCAATGCATTGCAGAACATTAAAAACCAGGTAACATTATGACATGTGGAACCAAGTCATAACATTATCCAAGGTACTAGTGTACTGAAGTTTCTGAATTGTCATCTTGTCTCCAATGGTTTTCATAAGTCAATCTTTACCACACTGTCATCTTGTTGAGTCCTCTTGCATCAGCTTCTATCTTTTACCTAGATATTGTTTTATTCAGCCACTTCTACTTATTCTAAACAATAGATGCAAGGGTTGGTTGTAGCTGGGCAGAGGTGATACTGGATTTGGGTGGAAGGCCTACCATGTCACATGTTCTGGCAGTGCCTCCTTTACATCTTCTGTCTGAGCTTCAGGATAACTGGCATAGAATAATCAAGCTGTCTTTTACTGTTTTCACATTACAGTATTATACTGCCTGAGATTTTGAGCCACAGTGTTTGCAGTAGTTCTTGTAAATTTGCAGTAGTTCTTGTAAATTTACACACATACACACGTAAATAGATAAACATACAAGTATATGTTTGTATGATTACATACAGTTGAACCTCGCTTAAAGAGCATAATATGTTCCACAGGATTGCTCTTTCAGCGAGTTTGCTCTTTAAGCAAAACACCATTGTAAGTGACCAGTTGTGACTTCGGGTGGGGTGGGGGATTGCAAACCCCGATTTATTTGTTAAGTGAGTTTTTGGTTGGATTTAGTTGTTAAGCGAAGTGACCATTCATAGAAAATTCTGCTCTTTAAGTGAGTTACTCTGTAAGCGAGGCGCTCTTTATGTGAGGTTTTACTGCATATTTTTCATGTATATAGGCATATATGTACAGAATATAAACACTGGCCAGAGTCCAATGAAGCACTTCCACTGGATCACCCTGATAATGCCAAAATCAACACCCTCTTCTTTACTGCTTGCCTAAAATCTCTTCCAAATAGGATGCTCTTTGTGTGTGTTTTTGGGTGGTGCCTGTGGACTTGTGCTTGTTTTACATATGCACAGGGTCATCATTTTTTCTGTATATATGACTAGTCAAAGTGTAACAGTTATCTCATTTTCTGTTACAGGTACAGTAATACCTCCGATAACATTTACTTCGGATAACACTAAAATCATATAACGTTAAGTAATGGGGGGAGTTGCATCGAATAACATGAAGATCCTATGGAATGCACTGGATAACAACCGCTAAAGCCTGTGCGGTTACAGTGTATCTCTATGGAATTTTAACGTTATCCAATGCATCTCATAGGATTTTAACATGCATCGGATAACACTAAAAATTGGATAACACCAAGACTTGTGGAACCAAGTTTTAGTGTTATCCGAGGTTTTACTGTATACACATTATTTCACCATTGGCAAAGAGCACTTTGCAAAACACCAGCCTGGTTTAACTGATACTTGGCTGCATAACAAAACTAGTCAGAGGCTTAGATTCCTCAACATCATGCAACATGCTTTCCATTTTGAAAGGTTTGTGAAATTGTGGACAGGTTATTTAGCGTTCATGGAAAGGTCGAAAGATGGAAATTTGCTGGTAGGGAGGTTCCCACCATCCGGTTTTCATGTCAATATTTTGTTTCCCAATGTTATTTGTGCTTTCTGAAGGCTCTTAAATAATATATGTTTATTAAAGGAACACATAGCTGGTTGAGAAAGGTTGGTAATAGGTTTTAACCACACACAAAAGCAGATACTGTACTGTAGTTTGGAAATCATATGTTGGAAAGCTGGTCAAGATTTATTGCTTATCCATGGAGAGTTGAAAGTGGGCCTTGTTTATTTTACTTTATTTATGAACATTTGTTTGTTGGTGCAAATTATGTATAATAGTATATGTGTGAGGTTCTCCTGTGGTCAAAACTGTATTTAAAGTGAGTTCTGCACTTAATAATAATAATTCTGTGCCCTCAAGTCAATTCTTATTGCTAACCTTTCCAAAATGTTCCAGATATGGAATACACAAAAGTGGCTTACAGTTCCTTTCCATCCTGGGGCTGGGTAGCTTTTCTAAGGCTACATAGATTGGCTCTTTTTCCTGAGAAACACAGTAGAGGGTTAAACTCTCATCCTCTACTCTACAAGCAGATACTTAACTCAATGAGCCAGCATTTCTGCACTTCTGGAACAGGTTATTTTCTGCTTTGATACTTACCATGAGTGCATGGTGGCAATAAAAATACTAGTCAAACTCAAATAGGGCTAGGATGGTAGAGGTGAGGAAGATCCAGAGTGCCTGGGCAGGAATGGGAATTTGAGTAGGCTGAAGGAAATAGGGGATAAGCAATAAAACTGGATCAGTGGTACGGCTGTCACCTATGATGGTGAAGGCAAATGGAAGGCCACTGCATTATATTGTTCCCAGGACAATATTCATGGGTGATTGCCATGATGATAGCCAGCATTCAGAATCGGATATGGCACTTGAAGAAGAAGAAGTACCAGAGGCTGGCAAACCTAACGAATAACCAAATACAGTACTGTGATGATGTCCCTATGGTCATACCCCTCCTAATTTCCAAAGGATGTGAGGGAGCTGTGCAAAAGGCAGGCATGTGTTATTAGCTGTGGAGCAGAAGAGTGAGGAAGCAACTCCAGCTAGGAAGGTCCCCTACCATCAATGCCCCCTCCCTGGCCTGAAGCAAAGGCAGAGCCAAGGGAGTCACAGAAGAAGCTGCCACACTATACATTGCTCTGCATAGGAGGTGGGCAAGCATGCCTTGCCTATTGTCATTCCCCTTCAGAGGCATCCATCTGCTGCACATCACCAGAGGCAGGGGGAGAGCTCCAATTAGCAAAACCAAAGAAAACAAGGCAGCCAATGTACAGAGGAAAAGTCTCCCTATCGTGGTGGCTGCCACAGTGGCCACCCTATCAATTTTCCTAAGGTACTGGCGACTGCAGTGGCTTCATGGTTAAGACACTGAACTTGACGACTGAAAGTTAACAGGTCAGCAGTTCAAGACCTGAGTGCTGCATGACAGAGTGTGCTTCTGTCCTAGCTCCTGCCAGTCTAGCACTTCAAAAGCAAGAAATTGTGAGTAGATAAACAGGTACTGCTTCAGCGAGAAAGGTAACAGCATTCCTTCAACTCCGGTGTCTAGTCATACCTGTCACGTGTCCATGGAAATGTCTGCAGATGCAGACAGCACTGGCTGTTTGGCTATAAACAGAAATGATCACTGAACCCTAGTGCCGGATACTACTGGCTTTCGAGCAAGGGTGACCTTTACTGGCTAGTTGGGTCTGTGTCAGAGTTCTCTCCCTCTCTCTGCATCTGGCTATGACAGGGATCCTCAGCCTATGGCCTATGTACCAGATTTGGCCTGTTAACACCAAATCATCTGGCACATGACCTCGCTCCAGCTGCCACTTCCACCACCACCTCCTCAATCCTTGTCTCCTCTACTTGGCTTTGCTTGTCCCTAATGGCGTTCCATAGCATGGTGGATGTTGTAAGGAAGCGGGCACATTTCTGGTGGGCATGGACATGTTTCCTGTGGCCGTGGGGGTGTTTTTGGCAGCCACAGGGGCATTTCCTTCACTCACATGACACAGCTCCTCACAGCCGGTAAGCATGGGAGCATTGTGGGGGGTAGTTGGGGTGGGCTTTTGTGGTGTGGTGGGCTTGGCTGCTCAACCAGTCTGAGGGAGCGTGACCTGGCCCCCGGCTTAAAAAGATTGAGGACCCCTGGGCAATGAGCATGAGGAAGTTGCAATGAACATGAGGTGGGTGTGTAATGAGAGTGTGCCATCACAACCATGACTATTACCTGTTTTTCCATCGCTTAATGTTGAGCCAGATGTGGAAATCCAGCTGCTTATTGTGGCTCATGGTTCTTTCTCTTCCTGGGGCTGGGAAAGGGGGGGGGATAGTAATAGAGAACACTGCATCTCTTTTTCTTTCTTCTTATCCTTGGTGAAGAACGCTCAGCAGAACAAATTTCCCATGCATAATACAAATTCTGTATGTGGTGAGACGTTTTGAAAAACATTTTAGCTAACACAGTCACATTTAAAGCAGCTGATAAACATCTGCTGTTTAAATAAATTTCCAATAGAAACACAATGGACTCCCTTAATACAACAAAGTGTGGAAGGAAAGGAAGATAATATCAGAGTTCATATCAGAAATCCAGACAAAGCACAACACCAATAAAAAGCTGATTTGTGAAGGGAGGAGTTGTCCATCTAGAAACCAGCAAATGACAGATGCTTGGTACATGGTTATAAAGACCATTGGTCTAGAATAGTGGTTCCTAATGCCCCACACGGGGACTTCAATTCCCAGAAGCCTAAGTTAGTACATTGGCTGATCAGTGCTTTGGGGAATTGACTTAGGCTTCTGGGAACTGAAGTAAAAAAACCAAAGGTTGGGAAACACTGGTCTAGAATATGACTGAAACATGGCCTTCACACTGGCTGTTTATTGGTTTCTGATTTAGTTATTTTAAATTGGCTATATAAAACTCACAGCTATATGCTCATGCCACTTTATTATCCCCGATTTCTTATTTCCAGCTTCAAATCCACACTGAGATAAGAAGTTTTTGCTGTGTAAAAGTTGTCTGCACTTGGTTGATCAAGATAGTTAAATGCTTTTGCAACCTACTTCAGATAATATGATGAAATCAAACAGTGTGAGAGCAAGTAAGGTGTGATTAGATTGCTGATATGACCTGGAGAGACCCTGCTTCAAATCCTCTCTTGGTCTCTATGAAATTCATTTAGTCACTTTGGGTCCATCTGAATGTGGTGTGTAGCTTGCATTAATATAAATTGGAACCAAGGACCTTTTCTCCCATAGATCTGGATTTACTCACACTTCCAAATCTGTATTTTTGGAATAGTTAGGCTGTGGTTCAGGCATACCAGAAAACAAAATAAAAAACACTGTAGCACTTTAAAGACTAACTGCTATATTTTTATTGTTAGTTTCTGTGGATCAAGTCCACTTCTTCAGACAAGGAGTAAAACTTACAGGCATGATTTATATACATCAAATGCAGGGGTTAAAGGGAGAAGGGTTTGCTCAAGCAGAATGACAGAAAAGCAAGCGTAACAATATAGCTTCCTACACCTATCAGTAACAATAGATTATTCATATTAGTTTTAAATGTCTCCCTTTCAATCTCAAAGGTGTGAAGAAAGCCCATTCTGGTTTCTGATTAACCTCTTACTTGCATGTCAGAAAACAAACAAAAACATTGTACTTGGTTACTTCCTGTTTTGCTAAAGAGAATTGGTATGAAGGTTGTAATACACCAAAATATAATATACAGTTATACCTCACTTAAAGAGCATAATGCATTTCACAGGATTGCTCTTTAAGCAAGTTTACTCTTTAAGTGAAACACCATTGTAAGTGACCATTTTTGACTTCTGGAGGGGGGGATTATTTGTTAAGCTTGTTTTTGGTTGGTTTTATTTGTTAAGCGAAGCAAACATTCAGAGAAAATTCTGCTCTTTAAGCGAGTTATTCTTTAAGTGAGGCACTCTTTATGCAAGGTATGGCTGTATAAAATATCTAGCAGCATATAGCAATCTGTGTATCAATTTTGATAATGTCCCAGAAACCCTTCACTAATATTTAATCCCCTGCAATGGGTGTCTAACAGAAGGGTGTATTTGATTTCTGCTGTCTGTCTTTCAATCCTAGTTTTGTAATTTCTCTGTTCCAGAATTGTAACTTTCAGGTCTTCAATAGAGTATCCAGGTAGATTGAAGTAGCTTCAGACAGGTTTCTCTGTGTTGCCATTCTGGATGCCTGATTTGTGTCCATTAATTTTTTTGCATAAAAATTGTCCTGTTTGTCCTACATAAAGCACAGTTAGAAATTTTTGGCAAGTAATGGCATAAATCACATTGACAGAAGCACAAGTATAACTGCCTTTAATGTTGTGTGTGTTGCCGTTGGGTCCAGTAATACTGTTTCCAGAGCGAATGTGGAGGCATAGTTGACATCTGGATTTGCAACAGGGTCTAGTTGCCATCTCTGTTCCACTTCTGTGTAGTCTGCTGTGTGTCAATATCTGTATTCCAAATCTTTAGTCAGTTTTCTTTCAGTGTAGTCCATTTTCTTCTTAGCTGTTTCCATACCTTAAATTGTGTCCTCCCTTCTCCCTCTCATTTGCTCTCACACCCTCCTCAGTCTCCACCTTATCTCTACACCTTGGTTCTGATTGATCATAGCCCAGAATTTGTCAGCAGTGGTCAGTTTTGCAGCAGAAGTGTCTGTTTTGTGAAAGGGTTGTGTGTGTTGGTTTCTTCAACACACTAGGTGAGAGTCTTGTTGAGGTTTGAGCAGTCTAACTAGGCAGTGTTGCTCATCACTTCTCAATAATTATTCACCAAAGCTTCCTCCATCAGATCCCTTGGTCCAGGTGAAAGTAAAGGGCACATGGGTGACATAATATCCAAATGGCAGAAAAAACGCATGCAGATGGACTTGATTTCCAAAGTCCATTTGCATGTGCAAAATATCATCATGGAGACATCTACCATTGCACAGACTCCTCACTGAATAACGACTCCAAAGTATCTAAGGCAGTGGTGCCCAAACTAAGGCCTTGGGGCTGGGTGCGGACCCCGATGCCAATTCATCTGGCCCATGAAGACCTCGTCGCTCCTGGAAGCGGAAGTGAAATGCACCCGTACAGGGGCATTTTACTTCTGCTTCCAGGAGCAACGAGGGCTTTGCAGGCCAGATGAATTGGCATCGGGGGCCGCACCTGGCCCCTGGGCCTTAGTGACTGGCTCCCTGAACCACATGATCGGCCCATGGCCCAAAAAGTTTGGGCACCCCTGATCTAAGGTGTATGTTTGTGTGTTGATTTTCTTCCGAATACAGAGAAAACTCTGCAGAATTTGAAGGAGATCTTAGAACCATTGCCTCCCTAGCCCCCCCCCTTACCAAAAACCACATGACGACGACCTGGAATAAAAATGGCCACTTTATTTAGTGACAACAATTAAACAACAATAACAATAAACCTAATGCAGGGGCCAACCAAGCACGGGGGTTAATCTCCGGGGGGAGAATTTTGGTCCAACTCCAACTACCCCTCCCTCTTAACCAACTCCAAATCTTCCCCAAAATTTCCCCCCTCCCAAAACCCAAACTCCACTCCCCCGTGCTTGCCGCCAACACCTGTACAATTCTCGCGCCCCTTTTTACCCTACTCATCGATGTGAGGTAGGCAAAAACAGTTACCAGCAATGGCCAATCAGCTGGAACCCAAAATTCCTACCCTGCCCAAAATATTGCGACCACTTATGCCACTTCAATTTTCAGGGCGGGCGGGCGGGCGACAAACTCCCAACCCACAAGATTCTTCTGGAACACTCAGAACTGTTGTTCCCCAATGACATGCCCCCTCAAAACTTCCCACCAATCATTTCATTCCAAGTCGCCGTCTCGCCACTCCTCCACTTCAAAGGGTGGGACAGGGCAGCAAAGACCCCTCTCCCACAGCAGCCACTGCATAGACGGTACCCTTATCTCATTTTTCTTTCAAAATAAAACAGACCCACCCACCCAATCCATGGGTCCTGTTTCTTCAGTTTAAATTATCCATGGGTCTAAAAATCTTCTTCCTCTCCTCCTCCTGCCATATCCTAATATGAATACGTATTGTTGATCTTCATGGTGATCAGCCATGAAGAATGTCCTGAGAATATAATGCAATGGCCTTTCATTTGCCTTCAACATTGCAGCATGACACCCATACCACTGATTAAGTTCTGCGAGTCACTTTCTGGTCAAGGTGGATTCAAGAGGGATTTAATCCACTTGGGGACCATTACCCTTCCCTGTGGACTTCACCACCCAAAACTGTTAATCCTCAGGGTTGTCTGGTTAGTTAACAGCCACCTGACATTTGCCATTAAGTCTCTGTCAGGATGGTCTACTCTATTACTATAGCAGGATAACCTGGCCAGATAAAAGGGATCTAAAAATATCCAGTAAAAATCCCTAAAAAAATAATAATAATAATAATAATAATAATAATAATAATAATAATAATAATAATAATAATAATAATAATAATAATAATAATCATAATCATAATCATAATCATAATCATAATCATAATCATAATCATAATCATAATCATTATTATTATTATTATTATTATTATCATCATCATCATCATCATCATCATCATCATCATCATCATCATCTTCTCTTTCATCTTCATTGTGGCTTAATTATATGGAATATAATTAAGGGAGCATATATGCTTTACACATCCTGTTATATAGATTCCTCCACACTGGAGTATAACTTGCAAAGCATTGACATTTGGGTGGTGGGTGTGAAAATGGGAAATAAAGTGTGTTTGAAATGAAAGCCAACATGTAGCATACCTTACCTTCCTGATCTTAAAATAGCTCTGTTCTGCCCTAATACCTTTTGTTTGGGCAGCAAGTGATTGAACTAATGGAGTTTTAATCAAGGAAAATAATTATTTTTTATCACATTTAAAGGCTAAGGTGTTATTGTGTAAATGCCAAGAGCAATTCCTTCCCTTTATTGCTGGTTGTTATGTTCTTCATTGTTGCTTAAATAAACTGTATAAACAAGTGCCAGAAGATGTTAAGCATCATAATACGTTAATTTCATTGAACTGTTCCAAAACTCTTGTCATCAAGAGATAATCCAGCCAGTCCAACTTGTTTAGGAGCGACTCCCTGTTCTTCATGAGTCATGCTATTTACCGTTGTAGGGGCAGCTTTTGACTGAGTAATCAATAGAACAGAATAGTCTGCCTTAGATAAACTGGGGAATTACAGTGGAACCTCCAGATACAAAACGGTTCTACTTACGAAAAAAATCAAGATACGAATGGAAATCTCAGGAAACAACCAATTTGACATATGGTTTTTAAGATCACACACACACACTAGCCTCTGTGGCACCGACTGCTTACATTATTGGCGGCACGCAGTGGGACTCGCTGTTTTTCTGGGATTTTGCACAGCCTCCACCACATCCTGGGGCGACTTCTGGTGCTGGACGGAGCTTATGTCAGCACTTGGGATGACCGTGTGGAACCAGGAAGTAGCCCATGGCCACTCTAGCTGTCAAGGAGCAGCTGAGAAGCAAAGGAAATATCCCAAAACAAAGCGATTATGCTCCAAAAAGGCTCCTGCTGCCCTGGGAAATGGCAGAGGCTGTGCAAAAACCTGGGGAAACAGTGCAATTGCTACCACAGCCTTGGTAAATGATTTTTTTGTTTTTGCTTCAAATGGTGGGGGGCTGTGCTAGAGGTGCCCGAGTGGTCACTGCAGGCCATGTTATAAAGAGTTCTGATCAGGTTAAACTTTTTTTTTGGCTTATTTTCTGAAATTGCGGATTGACATATGAATTTTTCAACATACAAACACCCTCGAGGAACCAATTAAATACATATTTGAGGGTTTACTGTATTTTACAGTTCCTCCATGTTGTTATTCAGAGTTTTAAGATGCTTCTGTGATGGTGCTCCAAGTAAATCTAGAGGTATTTTGGTAAAACATGAGGATGAACTCCGTAGTAAGAAAAGATGTGATATGGTATTGAAGGAGTGAAGGGAAGTATGTCCATCTTTTCAAATAAAAGACTTAGTAGCCCAAAGAAAAATTTTGCTAGCCTAACTGGCTCTAGGGTTCAGTGCTCGTCTCCATTTATAGCTAAAGAGCTAGTGTTCTCTGCATCTGCAGGCATTTCCATGGACATGTGGCAATCATGGCTAGACACCGAAGTGCACAGAACTCTGTTTACCTTCCCACCGAAGTAATACCTATTTATCTACTTGCAACTTCCTGCTTTTGAACTGCTAGGTTGGCAGGCACTGTGACAGAGATGGGAGCTCACTCTGTCATACAATACTCAGATCTTGAACTGCTGACCTACCAACCTCCCAGTCGTCAAGTTGAGCATCTTAACCACTAAGCCACCACAGTTCCCTAGTGAGAGAATACTTGAGAGCAATTCATAAGTTTCTCTGCCCTTCTGGGAGTGCTTTTTAGCTGTGCTGCCTGTTCAAGGATACAAAGGCTGTCTCTTCTGACCAGTACAATAAGGAGTTGAATTCATAATCTCTGACTCTGCAGCTTGGTACCCAACTCCCTGGGCTTTAAGGAAAAAAATGCAAGATGGTTCTTGCTAGTTGTACCTAGCCTTGAAAAGGTAGGAGCAGAAACAAACTCCCAACCTCTTGCTCTATTTTGTGTCCCATCATATGTGTGCAACATCAGGTGAGAATCACTAAGCTAGAGTGCTGCTTAAAGATGAGATCTTCATAACAATCATCAAATCTATTGCATGAGTTGATTATCTAGTTGTCCATTTTAAATTAGATATATGCTTCCATGGCTGGGTGTATATACTTCTTTCTTTTAAAAAAATCTGGACATAGCAGTGAGGAATGATGTTTGGTCAACTTTAGGGTCAAATCTAGAATAATATAGTGATAGTTAATGAAATGGCAGTACCATAAAAGCAATGAGAAGTTTTGCTCTTAATGAGACACGTTAGTGGGGGAAAAAAACCAGTCCTTTTTAACCTGTCTTTCCCCCACCCCCTTCTACAGATGTGACTGAATTATGAGTATATGTAGGCATTTGAACAGTTGTGTGCATGAGAGGAGAGGGGGAAATCCAGTAACAAACAAATACAGTTAACTGTTCTGGATGACAAAGCAATGATTTACTGTAGATGTCTGCTTAGCACATTATGATATAGCTGGTAGCATTATTTTTCACTTCCTCATTGCAATAAAAATGAACAGGTTGTTCCTAGATAAGTTTTTAAAAGCCCTAATTTGAAGAAAGAAAGCAGAAGTTTACTCTTTTACTACAGGTTACGAGCTATCTGTGTTACCCTGTGGAAACAGCCAATTCTTTCTCCTTGTGTAGTAAGGATTGCTTGGAATATGGAGTGCAGAAATAAATAGCTTATTTTGTAATTTCATAGTGTAATGTCTCCTAATGTATTCCATCATATATGTTGTGAGGTGAGAATGATGACTGAGTAGCAATGAAGAGATTTAATATATCAGAATGCGCACAGATCCTGTTCCAGATGCCGCTTACACAGTGGTGGGCTGTCAAAAATTTTACTACCACACTGTGAGTGGAGCCGACATTGTGGGTCATGATGTCATGGGCGGAGGCAATGTCATGATGTTGTGGGCAGAGCCAATCTCATGATGTTGTAGGTGGAGCCAAAGTAAAATAATAATAATAATAATAAAATAAAAATTAAAAAATGGATCAGGGGGCTGGGGGGGGTTCAGGGGGAAGCCGCATGGCCGCACAACTTCCCCGAGCCCTCCTTCAGCCCCACCAATGGATCGGGGGGCAGGGGTTTTAGAGGGAAGCAATGCGGCCTATCCCGAACCCTCCTTAAGTTTCACCGATCGATCGGTGGGGTGGGGGGTTTCGGGGGAAGCCGCACAGCCATGCGGCTTGTCCCAAACCCTCCTTCAGCCCCACTGATGGATTGGTGGGGCTGGGAGGGATTTTATGGGAAGCCGCTGGCAGTGCGGCTTGTCTCTGAACCCTTCTTCAACCCCAGCAATCCATCGCTGGGCCGGGGGGGGGGTTCATGGGAAAGCCGCATGGTCATGCGGCTTGTCCCTGAACCCTACTTTAGCCCCACCAATGGATTGGTGGGGCAGGGGGGTTTTGGAGGGAAGCTGTGTGGCCGCACAACTTTTCCTGAACCCTCCTTCAGCCCCACCAATGGATCAGAAGGGCTGGGGGGGGGGGTTGGGGGGAAGCCATGCTGCCACACGGCTTGTCCCCGAACCTTCCTTCAGCCCCAGCGATCCATCACTGGGGCTGGGGGGTTTTTTGGGAGGAAGCTGCACAGCTTTTCCCAAACCCTCCTTCAGCCCCACTGATGGATCGGTGGGACTGGGGGGGTTTGGGGGGAAGCCGCGCAGCCACGCGGCTTGACTCCGAACCCTCCTTCAGCCCCAGCAATCCATCGCTGGGGCTGGAGGGGTTCGGGGGAAGCCACGGAGCCAAGCGGCTTGTCTCCAAACCCTTCTTCAGCCCCAGCGATCCATCACTGGGGCTGATGGAGGGTTTGAGGGAAAACCGCATGAATGCACATGCGTCAAATGGAGTTTTGATGCATGCACACTTCTGAGCAGCCATTTTGGGCTGCCCAGAAATGAAATCCAGAGGGCGGGCAGAGAGGCGACCAAACCGGTCGCCCGGGGGTTTACTCCCCCCCCCCCCGGCGATCCTCTCCAGATTTTTGCTACTGGTTCAGCCTAACCAGTCCAAACCGGCAGCAGCCTACCACTGCACTTACACCTACAATTGTGGAAAGTCAGCTCAACTGCTGCATATGTTTTGACATGGATGTGTTCGTGTACAATGGTGACATTTTACTAACACATTCATTGTTGGACATAGCAAGTAGCTGCTTTAGAACCACTGTTGCTAGAAAGAATCATTGATGTCTGGTTGGCATTCCTGATGTATGTTTTTACTCCATCTTTCTGAGTTGTCTAGAAGGAAACTAGAAGAATAGTAAAATTATAGAACTGTGTTCATGTATGTTGGAAATACAGTACTGCTACATAAAAACTGTATTTATCACTATACAGTAGAGTTATTTGTACGTCAGGTTTTGGTGACAGGCCCTTACTCTAAAGTATCTGAACATCCATGACATAACAATTATTATTATTATTATTATATTTCAATTTCTATACCGCCCTACTCGGTAGGACCGACTCAGGTCAATGCCTTTCTGGAAACAAATGAAATGGAAGCAAATAGGTGAAAACATAGATTTCCATCAGTTACATCTGACAAGGGTCTGAGGGCCATACTGGACTTTGGAGAGCTACTCTTGTCCTTGACCCTTCCTAAAAAAAAATCTTTAGAAAACCCTCCCTTAATTTTTTTTTATAAAGACTCTCGAAAGCCCTTATGCCTTAATCTTTTGGGCAGGGGAGGGCTCAAAGCATAGCAAAATTATTTTTCTGACAATATTTCATTTTGTGTGTGTGTGTGCTTTTTAAAAGTGGAAATCCAGGACTCCTCCAGAATGCTAGAGGCATTTGGAGGCTGCACTTCTCTCACCCATGATTTACATTGTTGTACCAAGTGTATTTTCAGGGACTGCTGTAGCTTAGTTTAAGGTGCTGATGAGTGGAAGGTCAGCAGGTCGAGACCCGAGTACTGCACAATGTCACAGAAACATCTGAAAACACAGACAGTGCTGGCTCTTTGACTATAAACAGAGATGAGCACTGAACCCAAGAGTCAGATGCAACTAGCTTTCAAGCAAGGTCGACTTACCAAGCATGTTTTCAGGGAAATGCCACCATTTTGAATGGGGTTTCTGGATATATTTAGGCAGGATTATTACTTTAATCCAACACAATTTTCAGCTAGGTGATAGGTGTTGTAAAGGTAAAGGTCTACCTTGCTCGAAAGCCAGTCGTATCTAACGCTAGGGTTCAGTGCTCATCTCTGTTTAAAGAGCCAACACCGTCTACTTCTGCAGATATTTCTGTGGTCATGTGGCAGGCATGACTGTTTAGCAAAATGTCTGATTGATTAGCCAATGGCCAGGGACAACCCAGCAAAATTTTCGTAGAGGAGTTCAGTTTCATTTGTGATGTTTTCTCTCTGCTTGCAAAAATGAATCTTTGAATGGGGCAGGAACATTATATGCAGGATTTGGCAGTGACCCTAATTGATTACTAAAAGTTAAAAGCAAGATGAGCTTTTGAGTCATGCCTTTGGACATAGATCTTACAAAATATGGAGAACTGGGGAATAAGCAAAATGTTGCAGAAAAGTTACCTAGATGTAGCTATTGCTGTTAAAAGCAGATTTCAGGAGGCAAAGTTAGATGAAAATGGAAGAATGGTGCTTGAGGAAGCAGAAACGGGGCTCACACATCTTACATTGCAAAGACTACAAACTATTCAGCAATAATAAATCTTGATATTTCATGAAACATGAGAGTTGAGTAGGATTATGGGAAAGGGTAACATGTAACAATGCAACTTCTTCATTCTGTTCTTCTGGTAAGACTACATAGCTTTTGCCTCTTATGGAAATTTCCAATGCGGGAAGTTCAAAAAAAATTTCTTAATATTTTGGGCAGGAGTTTGGGAGAGGAAGCACAAAGGCTGTGGTTCCTGCTCTCTCATTATGAAGAGCAACTGACTCCCCCCCCCTTTATTTATGATTTCAAGCTTCTAACATAGAACTGAAACTGCTGACTACTTAGATCTGGGTTGTTCCTCAAATTCCCAGTTATTGGTAGCCTGGAGACCATGTTAGTGGGTGCAGAAACACTATCTCAAGGGAGATGACTTAGAGCAGGGGTGCCCAAACTATGGCCCATGGCCGGATCTGGCCCCCAATGACAATTCATCTGGCCTGCGAAGCCCTCGTCACTTCTGGAAGTGGAAGTAAAATGCACCCATACACATCTGGGAGTGATGAGGGCTTTATGGGCTGAATGAATTGGCCTCAGGGGCTGAATCAGGTTCCCAGGCCATAGTGACTGGCCCCCTAAACCACGTGACTGGCCCACAGCCCAAAAAAGTTCAGGCACCCCTGTCTTACAGATCAACATGGATTAACTTGTTCTCCTTCTTTATAAAAACATGGTTGAGAACTATTTTAAAATTATTTTGTCTGGAATGAAAATGTCCTTTTAAAAAAGACCAGAATCTTACTGGTGTTTGCTTATGTTTGGTGTAATTTACCAGGGCTAATTGTGGCCAGTTGATTAAGAGCTGGGATGTTTCTTGTTCACATGTCCATTTGCTGTAGCTAGTTAGCAAAACCAATAGGATTCCAGTAAAAGTCTATGCATCCTTCTTGCAATTGGGGAAGGGTTTTATGGTGTAAACTAGCATACAGAGTTCAAATTCCCTCTCAACATCTGTTTGCCAAAAGAGTTCAGTCCAGGTTATGGGCAGTGCAGTGTTCTTTTCCATGTTAAAAGTAAGTTGCTTCAGTATCTATGTTTTTTTATAAAGTTTGCCAATGTATTTTCTGTGAACCCAGCCACTTATCTGTAGCATAGAAACCCTGTTTCCTTTCTGGCAAAACTTTCAATTTTTTTCACATTTATAAACATCAAGAAGGCTGGATTTCCTCTTTTATGACTAGGACTTGGGGGCAGGACCTTGCTACATACAATTCTTTGTGTACGATAATGAACAGGAACTTGGAAAACTTATGATCTAGTATATAACATGCTGATGTGCCATAAATCTGTGTTGTACTTCCCTCTCTTGGTGGAGATATTAGTGATTGCTTTTGAGATAAAATTATCAGGACACTTTGCATGTACTGTATTCAAGATTTCCTGTTGATGTTGGTGGGTGGTTATGCAGAAGACAACTACATATTTGCAATGGCAAATTGTTGCTAATTACTGAATCCCTGGGTGGATGTGTGGTTGTGTGGCAAGCCACCTAACTGACACAGTGAGTAATCGAAGCAGGGAGGCATTAGTTTCAGGAACTTGTCACTGCATGTCACACCATTTGCCTTCTGCCAGCATAACTGGGCAGGAAAAGATCAGTCCAGGAAAGGAAAGTGACCTTACGGTATGGACATTTTAATACAGTTCCTGTGTGCTTGTTTGCCACTAGTTGTGTTGAGATGAGGCTTATGTTATCTTAATAGTGAGGGTTAAAAAATGCAAACTTTGGGGAGTGAACAAGTACATTTTGTAGAACAAATGCTCTGCCTGGAAGAGCCCTAAATTAACAAAATGGTCAAAAGAAGATATTTGTATGTAGTCATTATTCTCAAGCCTTCCCAGAAAAGGCAAGTTCGAAGTCTCAGGATGTGGCCATGGCCACTAAGCTGAAGGAAGCTGGCATGAGTGGTTTATGCCTCAGACAAAGTTCAGTGGTGTCTTATCCCATTCATCCTTCCATGCTGTTAACACCAGTGGCTTCTAGCTGGTCAGATGGGTCCATAGGAAGTAAATAAATCTATATAGCTGTTCCAGCTGTTTAAATGACAACATCAAGGAAAGAAGTAAACAGAAGCGGAAGCATAGTCTAGAGAAAATGGTATCTTGGAGTGCTGGCAGAGAGCATGATTTGTAGCCTGAGGTGAAAGGTGACCACAATACATTATCCCTTCCCCACCCCATCTCTGAATACCATGTAATGCATGTCAACAGTTGTGAACACAGTTGCAGTCCTACAATGCCCACAGACTTGCCAGTGGCATTTAGTTGCTGTTGAAAAGCAGCCATTAGACCAGGTGATGATTTAGTGGCTTGTCTTGTGTAATACACAATGCAGAAAATCAAAATAGGATATTACACTTCTGACCTCACATCTACTGCTGTGAGAAAACATCCATTTAAAGTTTGTTTTCTGTCAATATGCCAAACAGTTGATTTCTCCTAATTAATTTACCACCCAGATTGTTTCCAGTCAAGCTCTCAGTATGGTTTTCCCTTATAAAAATGAATAAAATCCCATTTTCTTCACATGGCTATGTGAACAAAGCAGTCTAGGCCAGTTCTGTCTACTTTTCTGCTGTCCTGATTAGGATGACTACAAGAGTGGCTGTGAGTGGAGGAGACTGGCTATATGCTGCCACAAGCAGGGGATCCTTAGTTTTGGATGCTTTTACTTTGGGAAAGACAGCTGGGCAGTCAGCAGCCAACAACCTCCAAGTGCCACCAATGATGCTTCTTCTTCTTCCATGTCTAGGCCAGGCGTGAAACTGCCAAAATGAAACCACCTTTTTTTTATTTAATTTTTATGATTTTCACACAATACAAAAAATTAACACTACAATAACATAAAGAAAAAAACAAAAACAAATCGCATACAATATTCCATTATTTAGACAATCTTACTATTATGATAATAATTAAGACAATAAAAACAAAATATTTTCATCAACTGGTCCTTAAGATTAAGGAAGTTAAACTTATCTTGCTAAGTTCTAAATTAGTATATATTTCTGCTTGATTATTGTTCAACCCTTATCTATTTTCAATCTAATCAATCTACCTGAATTGCACCCAAGTGCTATGTACAATGTCCTGGAATATAACAGTTCAATTTTTCCAAAAACAAGCTTGATCCGGTACAGGTTTAAACCCTTGATTTTTCACTATTACATACTCAACAAATTTTTTCCAAATTCTCCAAAATCTATCTTCCCGGGCTGTTCCTTTTCTAACCTTCAGTTCCCATGTCAGTTTGTCATTTAATGCCAATTGCCACATCTCTTTATACCAATCTCTGTTTTCGCAGTCAACTCATTTTTCCATTTCCTTGCTATACATTGTCTGGCTGCTGACATCATAATTAACAGTAGTTCTTTATCCTCATTACTCATCTTAAAATCCTCAATAAGTGTCAATAGCGCTGGCTCTGGCCCCAGTACAAGCTTCTGTTCAAATATACAACTAATTTCTTTTACAATTTTACCCCAGAATTTTTTTAACTCATTACAGTTCCACCACATGTGTAAATATGTCCCCCTTTCTTGATTACATCTCCAACAGTTATCACTTTTCTTGTTTTCTATTTGATACAGCCTGACTGGGGTCAGATACCAGTGCCATAACAACTTGTAATTGTGTTCCTTGACCCGAACTGACATGGTTCTCATTACTCTTCTTCGCCAAATTTCTTGTCATTTTTTTCAGGTATTATTATGTTTAAATCTTGCTCCCAATTATTTTTAAGTATCTCTTGTATATTTCCTATATTATTAAAAATTTTGTATAATTTGCCAATAATCCCTTTTATACCTTTCTTCTCTTTTCTTATTTTATCTAACATTTCCTCAAAGTCTGTCAAGTCTCTTTCTAACTCTCTTCCTTGTATGTTCTTCATGTTCCATTTGTTTATCTGGAGAATTTGAAACCAATGTAATTCCAATTGTTGAAAAAGTTCTTTCCTTTCATCATTATCTGTGCAAGCTCTTATCCAATCTTTTAATAATTGTATTTTTTTGTTTGCTAACACATTTCTAATCCTTTGATCCAATCTTATCGGAAAGTTATTAAAATCTCCTATTTCTAAAATTGGTGAAATGCCTGGGGCTATATGATTTTTAACCTTCTTCCACTCCTCAATTGTTGTCTTTAAAAACCTATTTTGTATTCCTTTATTATCTGCTTTTTTCTTTTCTTTGCTCAAAAATGATGCCTTACCCATTTGAGATAACTCCTTCATTTCTATTCTTTCCCAACTTACTTTTTCATTCATTAATATCTTTACAACATTCCTAATCTGAAAGGCTTTATAATAGTTTTGAATATTTGGTAACCCCAGTCCTCCCTCCTTTTGAGGTAAATACCACAGTGCCTTAACTATCCTTGACCTCTTCTCTCCGTTACAAAATCTGTTTATCAATTTCTGATATTCTTGAAGTTCATTAACATTATGTTTAATTGGTAGGGCGTCAAACAGGAAGTTCAATCTCGGTAAAAGCATCATTTTTGAGAGAGCTATTCTTCCAAACCAGGACAGGTTCAAATTTTTATATTTTCTTATTTTTTCTTCAATTTCTTTTCTCACTTTCCCATAATTTAACTTTTTAAGATCTTTATAATTCCCTGTTATTATTATTCCTAAATATCTAATTGAAGATTTTACTTGAATTTTGAATCTTGCCCTAATTTCATCTTGTTCATTTGTTCTCGCGTTGCAAAATATCATTTCTGATTTCTCCCAATTAACTTTCAAACCTGTGACTTCCTATTATGAAACCACCTTTTGGTCAGTTCATTCTGCAGTTCCTTTCACCTGACCCAGTGTGCGAAAGATTAGCTGGCAACACAAGGTTGCCATTACCAGCACACCCCGGTTGTAGTTCATACCACAATCTTTGAGGAGGCTCTTTCCTTGTGTCCCCCACCCCGGCAACCTTTTAATGTCATCCCATGTAAGTGTTCTATTACGTTTCCCTTATAAGTGAAGTATTGTTTCAACCTGCTGTTTTTTGTTGTTCTTTATAGTAGCATCTATTGTTCTATTCTAACTAGTACCAATTGTGTATTACATTAGTGGCCTTGTACACTTTAAAAGGTCAGAGTTTGATTCCCAAGTACTGCATGACGGAGTGAGCTCCCGTCTCTGTCCCAGCTCCTGCCACCCTAGCAGTTCGAAAGCAAGAAATTGCTTTCCAGGATCTGGAAGAGGTACGGTAAGTAGAACAGGTTTTCTTCTTAATGCAAATACCTGATTTATACCTACGGTCAACATTGCTCAAAAGCCAGTTGCCTCTTCCAGATCCTGAATGTGCCAAAACTTGATTGAAAAAATGAAGTTTGACTGACAACTCTGCTATAGATATTAGTTTTATAAACCTCACTTCAAAATTTACATGTAACTTTTGTCATTCCATTGTGGCCTCTAGTGGTATACAATGAGTATTACAAAAGCATACTTACATTGAATGTTTGATTAATTGTGCTGACATTCATGCATTCATTCATTTATTCGATTTATATACCGCCCTACTCGGTGCAACCGACTCAGGGCGGTTTACAGAAGACAATCAAAAATAATATAACATAATCAAAGGTCATACAGTATAAATATAACAATACAGTACAGCAGGAGTAAGACAAGGCTGCATTTTGTCACCCTGCTTATTCAACTTGTACACAGAGCACATAATGCGCAATGCAGGGATGGAGGAATCACAATTTGGGATCAAAATTGCTGGGAGAAACATCAACAATTTGAGATATGCAGATGATACCACCCTAATGGCTGAAATTGAGGAGGACCTAAAGAAGCTCCTGATTAGGTTGAAAGAAGAAAGTGAAAAAGCTGGCTTGAGACTCAATATCAAGAAAACCAAGATAATGGCAACAGGCCCTATCAGTCCCTGGAAAATAGATGGGGAAGAAGTAGAAGCAGTGACAGATTTTACTTTCTTGGGATCAAAACTCACTGCAGATGGGGATTGCAGCAATGAAATAAAAAGGCGATTGATTCTTGGGAGGCAAGCAATGAGAAACCTGGGGAGCATAATGAAAAGTAGAGACATCATATTGAAAACAAAAATTCGTATTGTCAAAGCAATGGTATTCCCTGTGGCAATGTATGGTTGTGAGAGCTGGACCATTAGGAAAGCTGAGCGCAGAAGAATAGATGCCTTTGAGATGTGGTGTTGGAGGAGAGTTTTGAGAGTCCCCTGGACAGCAAGGAGAACAAATAGGTCAATCTTAGAAGAAATTAACCCAGAATGCTCCTTAGAAAGTCAAATTGTAAAGATGACGCTAAGGTACTTTGGACACCAAATGAGAAGAGAGGATTCGCTTAAGAAAGCCTTGATGCTGGGAAAGGTGGAGGGCAAAAGAAAAAGGGGGCGGCCAAAAATGAGATGGTTGGATGGTATTGTGGAGACAATGGGCAGAGAACTGAGCGAGTTGAGGAGGATGGTGGAGGACAGAAGTGCCTGGCGGGCAATGGTCCATGGGGTCGCAGAGGGTCGGAAACGACTGTGCGACTGAACAACAACAACAGCAGTGCAGCAAAACAAAACCACACTGCAAAGATCAATTCCAATTACATATATATTACATAGTTTCAATAATACAATACAATATAAAAAATATAAAAAATACAGAGATGCAGTACATGATGCAATAATATCAGGGCTCTCACCTTAACAACAAGAAAACAACAGTTCATAAACAGGTGGGCGAGTCCCAGGGCCGGATGCGGAGGTGGCCTCCCTCCATCCGCAGGTGGTGTTGGTGGCGGTGCGAAAGTCCTGCCGCCGCCGCGGCTTTAGAGCCTCTCTGCCGGGTGGAGCCTCCGGGAACAGGTGGGTGAGTCCCGGGGTTGGACGCGGAGGTGGCCTCCCTCCATCCGTAGGTGGTGTTGTTGGCGGCGGGGAGCGTCTCTAGCCGGAGCTCCTGCAGACCGTCCTTTTCACTCCCCCGGGCAGGTGTTTTGCGTCCGGGGGACCCCACACATATATGCTTTGTGAATGAAGAGCATTAAACTGCAGTCTATTGCAGTAAAAACTAAATATTCAAGATATATTTATTAAATCTGCTGCCCGGTTACATCATTACAATAGGAAGAATACGAATTATGAAATTACTCAACAGAAAATGTCCAAATTGGACCAGCAGCAAACATCAAAAGAGACACAGAAAAAGCATTTCAAATTCACAGGCCATGTTTAGGAAAATAATTTTTTTGAAGTGCTATATGATCCAGATCTGTTTATTTCTGCATTTATGTCTATATATTGAAAATAGGTATAGTGTTAATTAGCTGCAACTGCTTGATCAGAGGTGAAACATAATATCCTGGCAAGTGTAGCGCTTTCCAGAACAACAATTTGGGCAGTGGACCTTCTAGTCTTATACTTAAATGTTGGATGCCTGGAGGTAGGAGCATTGCGATTGTATGTTCTAGGGGTGCTTTAATAATTCTCCATTTTGGGAGCACAGGAAGGGGCTACAGCAGTTTTGGATACTGCATGTAAAGGTCAGATTGTGAGCAGAGTTTTGACTGCAGTTACCACAGCTTAAATACTGTGTCACATGAGCTCCCTTAAACATCTTAACTGTCACAAATATATCCAGTCTTCCTAGCAGATTAAATGGTAGTATATGCTGTACTCATTTCTGTTTCTTTCTATTCTTCTGTATTTCTTTTAATTTTCTTTGCTCATCATTTTATTTTCTCGAGGGCATCTTGAGGCTGAAGGGTTTTCTCTGGCATATACGTTCGTGAGCACCATCCAATTCCAGATGGCTAGAATATATCCTCATTAGGTGGACATTTTTATGAACATGGGAAGAGGTGAAATATTAATTGTAGTGGAAATGTAAATGGTTGATTAGGTCTCTGCAATGGCATTTATGGGTTGGTAACCCTTTGCCTTTTGCGCCCCTTCTTTCCTCTGCTATTTTAAGAGCCTCATCAGACAACCACTTAGCTTTCTTACAGTTCTTTTCTTTTGGTATGGTTTTCTTTGCTGCATGATGTCCCACATCTCCGTCCATAATTCTTCTGGTACTCTATCTGGTCCAAGCCATTGAATCTGTTCCACACCTCCACTGTGTATTCTGTGGAGAGAGAATTACCAGAAGTGCAGGCGGGGTTCAGAAGAGGCAGGGGAAGTAGAGACCACATCGCCAACATAAGATGGATCATGGAAAAAACAAAGGAATATCAGAAACAAGTATACTTCTGTTTCATTGATTACACTAAGGCCATTGACTGTGTAGACCACAACAAAATGTGGCAAGTAATTAAAGAGATGGAAATACCAGAACACCTTATATGCCTCATGAGAAATCTGTACATGAATCAAGAAGCAACCATTAGGACAGAATACGGAATGACAGAGTGGTTTGGAATAAGAAAAGGAGTAAGACAAGGCTGCATTTTGTCACCCTGCTTATTCAACTTATACACAGAGCACATAATGCGCAATGGAGGGATGGAGGAATCACAATTTGGGATCAAAATTGCTGGGAGAAACATCAACAATTTGAGATATGCAGATGATACCACCCTAATGGCAGAAAGTGAGGAGGACCTAAAGAAGCTCCTGATTAGGTTGAAAGAAGAAAGTGAAAAAGCTGGCTTGAGACTCAATATAAAGAAAACAAAGATCATGACAACAAGCCCTATCTGTCCCTGGAAAATAGATGGGGAAGAAGTAGAAGCAGTGACAGATTTTACTTTCCTAGGATCAAAACTCACTGCAGATGGTGATTGCAGCAATGAAATAAAAAGGCGACTGATTCTTGGGAGGCAAGCGATGAGAAACCTGGGGAGCATAGTGAAAAGTAGAGACATCACATTGCAAACAAAAATTCGTATTATCAAAGCAATGGTATTCCCTGTGGCAATGTATGGTTGTGAGAGCTGGACCATTAGGAAAGCTGAGCGCAGAAGAATAGATGCCTTTGAGATGTGGTGTTGGAGGAGAGTTTTGAGAGTCCTCTGGACAGCAAGGAGAACAAATAGGTCAATCTTAGAAGAAATCAACCCAGAATGCTTCTTTGAAAGTTAAATTGTAAAGATGAAGCTAAGGTACTTTGGACATCAAATGAGAAGAGAGGATTCACTTGAGAAAGCCTTGATGCTGGGAAAGGTAGAGGGCAAAAGAAAAAGGGGGAGGCCAAAAATGAGATGGTTAGATGGTATTGTAGAGACAATGGGCACAGAACTGAGCGAGTTGAGGAAGATGGTGGAGGACAGAGGTGCCTAGCGGGCAGTGGTCCATGGGGTCGCAGAGGGTCGGAGTCGACTGTGCGACTGAACAACAACAAAAACAGTTCTTAGGGGTGAATGTGATAAATACTGGTCTTAATGGAAATTGTCAAGGATTGTTGAAAAGTCTTTGGTGGTGACAGTTATATCTGGATGTAGATCAGGGGTCGGAATCGACTGTGCAACTGAACAACAACAACAACAACAGCAAGATCAGGGGTGACCAAACTATGACCAAGGGGGCAGATCCAGCCCCTGACACCAATTCATCATAGGCCATAGTGACCCATTCCCTGAACCACGTAACCAGCCTGCAGGCCAAAAAGTTTGGCACCCCTGGTGTAGATTATTGGATTAACATAGTGTTCCTCATGTTGTTGACTGGAGACTGCTCATTGCCGCCACCCCCACCCCACTTTAAGAAGCTAGAATCATTGTGAACTATGAGTGAAAGTTCTGTAAATTAAAGCTATGTTTTGTGTTAACATGGTTGTCACCTTAGTACAGAGTTACTGCGTTAAGATCAAATGTGTGTCTCATGCTAGATGTTCTAAAATGATCTCTCTCTCTCTCTCCTTACAGATAGAAGCTGCTGATCATCTTTGTAAGTACCATTCTATTAGGTTCTCTCCATTTCAGCTTTATGCCTTATAGATAAGGGCAAACAAAGATGGATGTTAAGATTTGTGCATGTTTTAATGTTCTTTAAAACATTGCACTATTCCAGGCCCATAATCACTAAGATCACTGTAGTAGTTTACTTCTTAACTTGAAGTATGTATGTAGAGTATTTCTATGTTTGCCATGTTCTCTTGTTTACAAATACTGAAAAGCATAGTAGCAAAATTGCTTCGCCTAAAGTCGTACCCTTTATGTAAACCTATAGCCTGTGTGTTCTGGTTTGCTACATCACAGAAGCTACAGGTGTGTTATATTTAACAGTGGTCCCCAAACTTTGGTTTTTGGATTTCATTTCTCAGAAATCTAAGTCAGTATGTAAATCAGTAATGTTGGCTTTGGGGAATTGTTTTAGGCTTATAACATAACCACTGTGGAGAGTTAGCATTTACAGAAAGCCTAACCTTTCTGTTTCTAGAAATAGAAGGTCAGTGAAGGTACACCCCCTGTTCAGTGAAGTGCACCCCCTGTTCATCCAACAGTCTCCACCTCTCTCCCCACCCCATCCACTGCTTGCTCCAGGTACTATTGCCATGCAATTGCCCTGGCACAGTATTTGTGCACTGCAGTAAAATCCCAGGGTAAGCCCTAAAAGCCAAACAGGAAGAACAAACATGTTGTGGTACCTTTAAGATTAACAGATTTATTGTGTTTAATGCTACAGTGAATGCAATACAATTGAGTGTATTGATCACACTGAAATAAAATGGGTTAGTCTTAATAGTGCCACATTATTTATTTTATTTTATTGCTTCCTATTTTCTCTTTTCTTGAAGCATCCTATTATGACTGCCTTTCTGAAAACAGCCTAGTGGCTGAGCAATGTCCCCCAGTCCTCTCACTATGCCTTGCATGAAATGTACAGGACATGCTTCACAAGGAATGCTACACTAGAATATCATATCTCATAGTGGGAAGTCTAATTATGTAAAACATGCACATGTTGATTCCTTCTTTCTCCTGTATAGGTGGCAAAGAATGCAGTTTTACAATGGATGTAAATGTATCAGAAACAATAATCTGGTTTTCTGGCAACCACACAATAACTAATGTAACATTTACAAATGGGACAGAAACAAATTATTCACAAGGGAATGATTCATTATTTGGACTTGTTCCTGGTACACAGTATTTTGTGTATTTTCCAGATTTGAATTCTACATGCTGCAAATCCATTACAACAAGTAAGTGATGGGCTGAATTAGTTCCAAGGGACATGTAACGAACCTGTAGAGTTTGTAAGGCAGTTCTGATAGAAGTGGTGTTCTTAAAATTTAGACGAACACAAAATCACTTTCTCGTGTGATCTGAAATCTGGGTTTGGAGAATTTCCTTTTGGCACTACAGCTTCCAGAATTCCCCAGCCAACATGCCCATTAGCCTGATTTGAACTAATAAATAAATAAATAATAAAATAATAAATAAATAAATAAATTACAGGAGCATGGAAATTAGGAACATTGAGGGGCCAGGAGATTATAGGAAAGTGTATCTCAGAGTGCATCAACACATCTCTGAAACATCTTGTCACACAATTCATATTGTGAAAGAGCTCAACACTTCAGATTTTTTTCTTCAGGATTGGGAGGGAGAAATCTGATTGCAGATCTTCTGAAAGGGCAGAACTCTCTCTCTTCTCAGAGGCAAAGATTTTGCTTCTCTTCAAGGATCACTGTATCTTTAACGTACAGTATTAGGTGAGGAAGGAGTCCTCCTTTAACACTGACTTCTTGACTACTCATTTCCTACTTCATCCTACTTCATATGTTTGTTAATTTATATTCTGCTTTTAAAATGTTATTCATAATGAACTAATTCCTTTCATAATTGCTTTTTATTTCATAAATTACCAGGCTTTAACGTTCTTGATGTGATCTTCCCATCTGTTCCAGTATTTTCTTGGGCTGACACAATATGAAACAGCCAAAATCTGTCATGCTTTATAATAATACATTTCTGCTTAGTAGGCAGAACAGAGTCTGCCTAAATTGTAGCCTTTGCCTCCTCCCCCTTGTAATATTAAGATATGGAAGAGAAAGCATGTGTGTTAGAACTGACTAATAGGTATAACACAGGGTTTATTTAATATGTTATGGTTTCGTATACAGTAAAACCTCTCATAAAGAGCGCCTCACTTAGAGACGAACTCGCTTAAAGAGCAGAATTTTCTCTGAATGGTCACCTTGCTTAACAACTAAAACCAACCAAAAACTCGCTTAACAACTAAATCTGGGTTCGCAGTCCCCTCCCCCCAACAGAAGTCACAATTGGACACTTACAAAGCACAATTGTTAGGGTTAGGGTTATCTGTAAAAACCAGGGTGAAAAATGTTTACATTGATAAGCAAGTATAAAAATGTGTCCTAAACTATCTATCCAGCATGTGAAATTGTTTCTATGCATTATTTGTCCTTTTGTAAACCAAGTAACAAATCACAAATATATGCAGTATGGATGAATGTGAACATGTGAATTCCACATTTCAGCTGTCATAATGAAAAATGTTTTAAACCCTGACAAAAAGATAGTTGGCCATATAATTAGCAAGCCAGGCTCTATCAGAATCACACTACAGAGTGATAATTCATTCAATTGTCTCTTTCTTGAACAGAACCCAGTCCAGTTTCTGACATTCATGTCGAAAGTGTCAGTAACACAACAGTGAATTTAACATGGAAAAATCATGACCTGCATGCCCCTACCTATAGGTATCTAATACAAATAGAAGGACGTTTACCTGTCAGAAATGAATCTTCTGATACCACCAGTGCATTCATTAACAAGCTGGACCCTGGAACATTGTATATTTTCCAAATCTATCCAGTAGCACCTGATAATGAAACTGCGGGAGAGCCAAGTAACACATCGCTTTATACAAGTGAGTAAACAAAAAATAATGACCTGATTATTTATATGTGCATGATGGTAAACTCACTTGCATTTACAGTATAGAGTCAAAAGCTAGACTGATGACATGAAATCTGTAATGTGCTGCAGAAGGTGAATGGATTTTTTTTTCTTGAACAGAGCCTAGTCCAGTTTTTGATATTCGTGCTGAAAGCATCAATTCCACAGCAGTGAATTTAACATGGAAAAATGATGACCAAAATGCTACTACCTATAGGTACCTAATACAAATAGAAGAAAGTTTACTCATCAGAAATGAGTCCTCAGATACCACCAGTGCAATCATTAACAACCTGGAACCTGGAACATCGTATATTTTCCGAATCTATCCCATAGCATTTGATAATGAAACTGTGGGAGAGCCAAATGTCAAATCGCTTTATACAAGTGAGTAAACAAATGGTAGCAATATGACTATTTCTAAGTACAGGTCCCCACCCCTATCCATGGGTGATGCATTCCAAGACCTACTGTGGATACTTGAATCCATAGAAACAACAAATCTTATGTTTTGCATTGCGAACAGTGGCTTCTTGTGACCAGCTGTTATAATGCACCAAAGAAATACATATGTATTTCAGATTTTTTAATTGGCTATTTTAAGATCCATGGATAACTGAACTTGTAGATACTGAACCAATGGATATGCTAGTTTACCCCCATATAAATGCTCGCTACGCGAGTGTTTCCATAGGGGAAGTCTGACTCACATAGCGAAAATTTTAATTATGCGAGTCAGCTCGCTTTTTGAAAAACCTGCTCGTTAAGCGAGTTTTTCGCTAAGCGAGTTGCTCGTTAAGCGAGGCTTGACTGTGCTTCAGCTTGCTCTTCAAGGAAAGATCCCAGGGAAGAGTGGTCCTGGACGTAGACAGATTTTCGAGGAGTTAAGAACAGGAAGACTATCACCATGATGATAGCCAATATCTGGAACAGATATGGCACCTGAAGAAGAAGACAAGCTTTCTCTTAGTGACGAGTTATTTAAGATGGTTTTATTAAAATGGGATTGCTGTGTTTCTGTTATTTCTACTGGTGCTAGCACTGTATTTTTCTAACAGTTTTTGAGCCGAGTTTTTCAATTCATTGTTGATTTTATTTTTCTTAGCTTTTTATACTGTTCATTTTTAATACCATAAGCTGCTTTGGATCCTTTTCAGGATAATAAATACATTACTTCATATTCACAATACAGAGTCAAAAAGTAAACTGATGACATGAAATCTGTAATGTACTGCAGAAGGTGATTGGATTGTTTGTTTTTTCTTGAACAGAGCCTAGTCCAGTTTCTGACATTCATGTCGAAAGTGTCAGTAACACAACAGTGAATTTAACATGGGAAAATCATGACCTGCATGCTCCTACCTATAGGTATCTAATACAAATAGAAGGACGTTTACCTGTCAGAAATGAATCTTCTGATACCACCAGTGCATTCATTAACAAGCTGGACCCTGGAACATTGTATATTTTCCAAATCTATCCAGTAGCACCTGATAATGAAACTGTGGGAGAGCCAAATCAAACATCGCTTTATACAAGTGAGTAAACAAAAGGTTAGCAATATGACTATTTCTAAGTACAGGTCCCCATCCCACCCCTGTCCATGGATGATGCATTCCAAGACCTACTGCAGATAGCTGAAACCGTAGAAAAAGCAAACCCTATATTTTACATTGCAAACAGAGGCTCCTAGTGGCCAGCTCTCACAATTCACTAAAGAAATACATATGTATTTCACAATTTTTATTGGATATTTTAGACCCAGGCGTAACTTAACCTGTGGATACTGAACCTGTGGATATTGTGTTTCTGACTTGTATACAAAACAGATGAGGTGGTGGAGGTGAGAAATGTGAAAGAGTACTTTCTGTCGCTGCTTGCAAAATCAGGAACTTTCTTCCATAGGAGGCTAGGCTGCCTCCATCTTTCTTGTCCTTTCACAAGCAGGCAAAGACATTTCCCTTCAGGCAAGCTTTCTGTTAGTGACTAGCTATTTAAGATGGTTTTCTTAAAATGGGACCATTGTGTTTCTGTTATTTCTACTGGTGTTAGTATTGTAATTTTCTACTGTTTTTTGAAAGGAGGGTTTTTTTTAATCTTTTAAAATATTTTAACAGTTTATTCTTCTTAGCTTTTAATATGGTGTTTTGTTTTTTTTTTTTTGTAATACTGTAAGTTGTTTTGGGTCCTTTCCAGGAAAAAGATGGGTTATAAGATATTTTACATAAATAAATATATTCTTTTGTATTCACAATATAGAGTCAAAAACTAGACTAATGACATGAAATCTGTTATGTGCTAGAGAAGGTGAATGGATTGTGGCTTTTTCCCCCCCTTGAACAGAGCCTAGTCCAGTTTTTGACATTCGTGCTGAAAGCATCAGTAACACAACAGTGAATTTAACATGGAAAAATGATGACCAAAATGCTACTACCTATAGGTACCTAATACAAATAGAAGAAGGTTTACTCATCAGAAATGAGTCCTCAGATACCACCACTGCATTCATTAACAACCTGGAACCTGGAACACCGTATATTTTCCGAATCTATCCCATAGCATTTGATAATGAAACTGTGGGAGAGCCAAATGTCACATCACTTTATACAAGTGAGTAAACAAAATTTAGCCCTGTGATTGTGTGCGCGCGATATTATGTTCCTTTACATTCACAATCTAAAACTAAAAAAGATAAAGATCTGAATTCTATAAGGTGTTACAGAACTATATTCAATACTTATTAATATAATTTGTGTATTACTTTCATATAACAGACTCAACACTAATGCACATTCTATTGTCCTACTACTTTTTTCCCTAAAATTTTCTTGTTCTGCCATATCTGAGTCCAAATTTTGCCGATCCTCATGGGAATTAGCCATGAAGACTGTCCTGAGAATATAATTCAGTGGCCTTTCATCTGCCTTCCACATCGCAGAATGACACCTGTACCACTGATCCAGTTCCATGAGTAACTTTCTGGTCCCAAGTCCTTTTGGAACACAAAATCCTCATCAGCCCCAGGCCAGTATTGATGAAGCTGCTGCCCTCCATCAAGTTTGATTCAAGTGGGATTTAATCCACTTGGGGACCATCACCCTTCCCTGTGGACTTTGGCACCCAAGCCATTAGTCCTCTGAGTTTTCAGGTTAGTTAACTGCCGCCTGACCCTCGGCATTGAGTCGCTGGCGGTATGGACTACTCCATTCCTATAGTAGGATAACCTGGCCAGACAGCAACATTTATCTATGTATTTAATTTTATTTAATTGATTTTACTGTATACACTAATAATACAAGTTTCTGAGTGGCTCACAGTAAAAGGAGATGACTGATTAATCTGTCACATTTTATGCCTCCATACAGATAAACACAAGTACAGTAAAAAAAATGGTTTACCATTTTAGTCCATTCCTACAGCTTCCGTCGGAAACAAGATCAATCATAAACCAAAGCGTGTTTCCCCATGGGGATGCATTGAAAATTTTAAAAATGTTCCCAAAAATCCAACCCCCCCAAAAAAGGGGGACGCTACCTTTCCCTACCTTGCCTCGGCTCCAGTGCTTCTTCCTTAGGATCGGCATTGGGCAATAAAGAGGAGCAGTTTTTCCAGTTGCTGGCCATGTACAGGGCTCCCCCGCTAAAGACACCACAGCTAAGTGAGGTGAACCGCTCCCCTCTCCCCCCTTTTGCGCCCAGTGTGGTGAAATGGGGAAGAGCTGATCAATCGTGGGCAACCTTGCCTTGCTCATTCACGATGCCTCTTCCACAGGCATATTGCTAAGGCATGGGATTTAAAAACACATCCCGCACTTTAGCGACAGCTCCAGAAGAGGCACTGTGAATGCGCAAGGTCGCCTGCTGCGATTGGCTCTCCCTCCTTTCACCGCACCGACTCAGGCACAGAAGGGGAGAAGAGCCTCTTCCAGAGCCGTCATTAAGACATGAGATTTAAAAGGCATCCTGCGCTTTAGCAACAACTCTGGAAGAGGGGCCATGAATGGGCAAGAAAAGGTCACCCACTGTGATCATGCCACCCACAGAGTCCAAAATGGCTACGGGTGATCTTAAATACCCCGCAGCCATTTTGGACTCTGAGAAATTCCTGGTCATAAGGTGAAAAAATGTCATAAAATGGGACAACATTTCCTCTGGATTTGCCATCGTAAACTGCGGCAAACACAAACCAAGGCAGTTGTAAGCCAAGGTTTTACTGTAGCAGAGAATACAGTAAGAATAATAACTTATAGTAGTAACATAAAGTTAACAGGTCTTACATCTAAAAATATTAAAAGATGAGTAAATCATTTAAAAAAGCTCAGATTAAGAATTGAATATTAAAAGTATTGGAGAAATAGAGAGTTTTGTCTTTTCCCTCGTCTTCCTGAACTATTCAATGCTGAAGTTTTATAGCATTGTAATTTTAACACATTGAAATCATCATCACCCTGCAGCCTGAAGTCTCTTATCTTTTGTGCGTGTGTGTTGGGGGGAATCCAAGCAACACAGCCTGCACTGACACAAGTGCTCATATACACCTAATTGAAGACGAATAGGCAACTCAGAAATGGGTGCAAAGTAAATAACCCCCAGCAGGTGGTTTAAAATGTGAGCAATAAATAAAATAAGTTGCATTTCAGCAAAATAATGTGTCCTTCAGCTGTATGTTTTGTATTCTTTGATCTTTGAATTGGTTTTGAACCTGACAAGACCAATACAAATGTAGGACTTTTTACTATTGTAGACATATCTTTAGTTTTTTTAAAAAGAACCAGAGCCTGAGATAATGGGTTCATTTTTACTGCTCAATTTCTTGCTGCCCATGAAATCTTAATTTGTGACCAAACTTTCAAATCTTTTCTCACCTTGTAAAGCAACTTCTTAAAATAATTATGGCAAATCTTATAGATTATAGATGAGCTAGATTCCCAATATATTTTAGTGTAATATCCCTCCAGGATATTATAGCCAGAGATTAAAGTTATTCATAACCCAAATGTTCCTTTGAATTGCGTCCTTTGTCCTGAAACACATTACAAAAATATCCATTGGTAAATTTCACCTTGTAGCCTACCATCAAGGATCCTCAAAGCACATTCTATTGCAGGAGTAGTAAAAGTTAAGATCGCCTTTGCTCAAAATGCAGTTGCATCTGACTCTAGGGTTCAGTGCTCATCTCTGTTTATAGCCAAAGAGTCAGCACTGTCTGTGTCTGCAGACATTTCTCTGGACATGTAGCAGGCATGCCTACATACTGGAGTGCATGAAAGGCTGTTTACCTTCCCACTGAAGTGGTACCTATTTATCTATTTGCAATGTCTTGCTTTCAAACTGGCAGGAGCTAGGACAGAGACGGCAGCTCACTCAAATGTGCAGTACTCAGGTCTCGAACTGCTGACCTGCCGACCTTCCAGTCATCAAGTTCAGTGTCTTAACCACTAAGCCACGACAGTCCCTTTACAAGAGTGCATCCTACTATAATCCCAAAAACCCATAAAGTAGTCTTTTGTGATTGTTCCTCAGTTTCCTTTGTGTGCACCACTCAATTTCAGATTATATTTCCTGGTTTCCATATCTAGTTCCATTATTTTCATTTCAAGTCTTTTGGCATCATTTTCATGGACCTGCTGTTCAGCTTTTAGCACCTTTGATTCCTCCTGATCTAGTTTTTAAAAATTTGGTTCGTTCTAAAGATTTCCAAGTTGTCCTGAAACTTTGTCCCTTTCTTAAACAGGACCCAGTCCAGTTTTTGATATCCTTATCGAAAATATTAGTTCCAGTGCATTAACTTTAAAGTGGACCAGCAGTGATCAGAGTGCTTCTAAGTATACATATGTGATAGTAATAGAAGAAGATGGTTATCGCAGGAATATATCTTCGGATACTACCAGTACATTAATTACCAACCTGAACCCTGGAACATCATTCACCTTCCAAATCTACCCAGTAGCAGCTGATAATGAAACTGTAGGAGACCCAACTGCTATAACTGTTTATACCAGTAAGTACATTACGATGTGTTGAGAGACTTGTAGCTCCTGTATTTCTTGTCAGTATGGATTTATGTGGTGAGGCTGATCTGAGTTGCAGAATTTGATCATATCACCCCAACCCTGGCCTGATTACAAAGACTATCCATTCCATTCCATATTGGGCACAAAGTGTTAACATTAATGTACAAAGCCCTAAATGGTTGTCAACTTGCATAGGATCTCTTCCAAAGATCAATTGCTGGCATCACCTGATCCATTCAAACAAAACAGCTCCAGGTGCTGACACAGATTGATGAAGATTTCAACAAGGAGATGAGCCTTCTTGGGGGCAGCATCTACATTATTATTACATTCATTTCTTGCTATGCCAAGTCCCTTCCCTGGATATATTTTAAAAACAAGTTAAACCACTGGCAGTCACTTAAAGACCTTCACCCAAGGTTGTGGAACCAACTGCCAGCAGAAATTGGATCTGCCTCAAACTGCTGGGATTTCGGAAATCTTTGAAGAGATTTCTGTTCCACGAAGCCTTCCCCTCTTTAATATGCCAATTGTTATTTTGATAGATTGCCGTGCACTTTTGGGGAGATTGTTCAGGTACCTATCCTTGCTGTTTTTAATTATGCTGTTGATGCTTGTGTGGCTTTATTGTTTTATTGATTCACTGTTTTACTGATTTCTTGGCATGGTGTTGTTTGACGTTTGTATTATATGAGGGTTTCTGCCTCTGAATGGGAATATATTCGAGATGGGCAATATAAAGGTATATTAAATACTGTAAATAAAAATATGAAAATTTTGGAGCAATAATATATGCTTTACAGTCAAAGTACTTGGGTCATGAGAAGAAAGTTGAGTTTGTTTTTGGCTAGCTCAGTGGTTTAGGTTTCTGGTTGTGGAGCCAGAGATTGGAAGTTCAATTCCCCAGTCTGGGAGAAGAGCCAGCTTGTGAAGCTTTGGGCAAGCAGCACAGTGCCAAGATGCCTCTAGATTACAGTGTTTCCTAAATGCTGGTTTTTGGACTTCAATTCCCAGAAGCCTAAGTCATTTCCCCAAAGCACAGATCAGCCAATGTACTGACTTAGGCTTCTGGGAATTGAAGTCCCCCTGTGGACTGTGTACCCCTTGTTGGGAACCACTGCGTCTAGAAGAAGGGAATGTTGTTGTTGTTGTTGTTGTTGTTGTTGTTGTTGTTGTTAAAGTGAGTAATTGTTATTAGAACAGGAGTTGTGGATAAAAACTCAAATTTCTTCTCATGCCCCAAATACTTTGCCTGCAGCAGCTCAAGTGGTTAAGACGCTGACTGGAAGGCAACAGTTCGCTACCTAAGTACTGCACGATGGAATGAGCTCCCATCTCTGTCCCAGCTCCTGCCAACAAAACAGTTTGAAAGCAAGAAATTGCAAATAGATAAATAGGGACCACTTTGGTGGGAAGATAAACAGCATTGCATGCACTCTGGTGTCTAGGCATCTAGCAAGCAACATGTTACTTTCCATATGTTTTTGGACAGCAGTCACCACAGTGGAGTTAGTGGTGAGTTAGAATTGGGTAACAGCTGGAGGGTCGCAGCGTGCTTTCTCTTATTTTAGAGGTCTGTTTGAAGTACATATCTTTTAATAATATAATCTCTTTCTTATGCAGAACCTAGTCCAGTAGTTGACATCCAACCTGAAGACATTAGTACCACATCTGTGAGTTTAATGTGGAAAAGTGATGATCGAAATGCTTCTACCTACACTTACTTAATAGAAGTAAAAAGAAATTATTCTGTTCAAAATGTCACGTCTAATACCACCAATGTATTAATTAGAGACTTGGAACCAGGAACATCATATACCTTCATCATTTTTCCACTAATAGCTGATGGTGAAGTTGTAGGAGAATCAAACAATATCACTCTTTATACAAGTGAGTAAATAAATTTAAGAGATATGATAGATTACATATCCACAGTGTATATTCACAGCGTACATTCAGAAAAATCATCATATGAATTCTTTGATGTGCTAGAGGCCTATAGCTTTTCTGCATGCTTTGCTGCTCCTTCTTGGTGTAACTGTTTCATTAAATAGAATAATACAACTAATGCTATATTGTGTTTCTTTGATCATCAAAGTGGACTATGTCACTGATGCTGAATTCACCTGCTATTACTTAATAGCCTTTGTAGCCAGGGGCGCAGCCAAGCAAAATAGTCTGTTCTATTCTAGTTGAAATTTTTGAAACGGTAGCCATGTTAGTCTGTGTTTCAAGCATATCAGAGAGTAAATAAAACAAAAAGACAAAAACATTATATTCTAGAATCCAATGTGTGCCTTTTCTGTTTTGACATGTAGGCATAAGCCAAGCTTCCAGAGACTCTAATGTGTTCCATTCTTGGCAGTCTTCTTATTTGCTTCCATTATCCATTTGGAAGGACTTGGGTTTTCTTTTGAATTTGTTGCTCAGCATGGCCACATACTTCTTAAATTTTTCTATTCTAAATCCTCCTCTGAACCCAAATTAACTGTTTTCTATGCTTTCTGTGCATTTGTATATTGCCATATATCAGTGATGGTGAACTTTGACACTCCAGATGTTCTTGGACTTCAATTACCAGAAGCCTAAATAAGTACTCCTGCTGATCAGGGCTTCTGGGAACTGAGGTTCAAGATTACCTGGAGTGCCAAGGTTAGCTATCTCTGCATATTAGGCAAATTACTTATTAACTGTATTATTCTGTAGCCCCTATGAGCTTTGACGTTGAGTCTCTTTCATAATATAATAAAGATTAGTCTCAATGAAATAATGTGATAAAGATCTGTCTCAGAGGTATTATTCATCTTCTGTAAATTTTACTTTAAAGAGATGCTAATATACCTAAGCTTTAATTTACTTAAATGCTTCTGTGAAAACATCATACATTCCAGGACCTTTGTCATTCTTATTAGCCCTCCTGCATTTCAGATTTTTCTTTTTAAAAAAAAAAAAAGTGTTGGTACAGTATCAGCATCTATTGTTCTGTTATCCTCAAAACCTCTTTAAGGTAACCATACTATTTTACCCTCAACAAACGTAACAAACATACAGTATATCATTTGTTGAAAATGTCTGGCACCATTTTTATGTTGTAAAGAACGTTTAAAGTCCTTTCTAGGTTTTCTCTTTTATTTTACGTTTCTACTTTTGAAATAGTAATTGGTGACCTCAGTAATATCTCAGCTATTTAAGAGTGAACATTTATTGATTCTTTCTAGAACTCCTTGCTTAACAACAATTTGTTGTTGTTCAGTTGCACAGTCGATTCCGACCATCTGCGACCCCATGGACCACTGACTGCCAGGCACTCCTGTCCTCCACCATCCCCCTCAACTCGCTCAGCTCTGTGCCCATTGTCTCCACAAGACCATCTAGCCATCTCATCTTGGGCTGGCCCCTTCCTCTTTTGCCCTCGACCTTTCCAAGCATCAAGGCTTTCTCAAGTGATTCCTCTCTTCTCATCTGATGTCCAAAGTACTTTAACTTCATCTTTATTATTTGACCTTCTAAGGAGCAGTCAGGGGTGATTTCTTCTAAGATTGACCTATTTGTTCGCCTTGCTTTCCAGGGGACTCTCAAAACCCTTCTCCAACACCACATCTCAAAGGCGTCTATTCTTCTGCGCTCAGCTTTCCTAATGGTCCAGCTCTCACAACCATACATTGCCACAGGGAATACCACTGCTTTAACTATGCAAATTTTTGTTTGCAATGTGATGTCTCTACTTTTCACTATGCTCCCCAGGTTTCTCACTGCTTGCCTCCCAAGAATCAGTCGCCTTTTTATTTCATTGCTGCAATCTCCATCTGCAGTGAGCTTTGATCCTAAGAAAGTAAAATCTGTCACTGCTTCTATTTCTTCCCCATCTATTTTCCAGGGACTGATAGGGCCTGTTGCCATTATCTTGGTTTTCTTGATATTAAGTCTCAAGCCAGCTTTTGCACTTTCTTCTTTCAACCTAATCAGGAGCTTCTTTAGGTCCTCCTCACTTTCTGCCATTAGGGTGGTATCATCTGCATATCGTAAATTGTTGATGTTTCTTCCAGCAATTTTGATCCCAAACTGTGATTCCTCCATCCCTCCATTGCGCATTATGTGTTCTGTGTATAAGTTGAATAAGCAGGGTGACAAAATGCATCCTTGTCTTACTCCTTTTCCTATTCCAAACCACTCTGTCATTCCATTTTCTGTCCTAACTGTTGCTTCTTGATTCATGTACAGATTTCTCATGAGGCCTATAAGGTGTTCCGGTATTCCCATCTCTTTAATTACTTGCCACATTTTGTTGTGGTCGACACAGTCAAAAGCCTTAGTGTAATCAATGAAACAGAAGTATACTTGTTTCTGATATTCCTTTGTTTTTTCCATGATCCATCTTATGTTGGCAATGTGGTCTCTAGTCCCCCTGCCTCTTCTGAACCCCACCTGCACTTCTGGTAATTCTCTCTCCACATGCTGTTGCAGTCTATCCTGTATTATCTTGAGCATCATCTTGCTAGCGTGAGGGATGAGCGCAATTGTTCGATAATTTGAACATTCTTTGGCATTACCCTTTTTGGGGAGTGGGACATATACAGATCTTTTCCAATTCTGTGGCCATTGTTGTGTTTTCCAAATCTGCTGGCATTTAGAATGTAGTAATTTGTTTCCATCATCTTGTAGGGCTTTGAAAAGTTCAACTTGGATACCATCAACTCCACTGGCTTTGTTGTTTGCAGTGTTTTTTAGGGCCTTTCTGACTTCACTCTCTAGAATGTCTGGCTCTTGTTCCATGTTCTCATCATTGTGATTATCAGGGGTGTTGAGGTCCTTTTTGTAGAGTTCCTCTGTGTACTCTTTCCATCTTTTCTTAATCTCTTCTGCATCTGCTTTCTCTGATTTTACTTTTTGACATTTTGTTTAATTTGAGATACACTATAGCAGTGAGGATTATGATCTAAATTTATGACAGGCTTGGGCTGTGTTTTCACATAAAATCCTGTTTGCTGTGCAAGGTTTATACTCACCTCCATAGGCTCATTTTCACATGTTGGCCACTACAAAATTGTGTCATTTCTTGTCCAGATCCATTTTATGTTCTTTTCTATATTTTCTGATAAATTTGCTCCAGGTTTCTTTTGTTTGTTTTGTTTTCCCAGTTATAAAGTTATGCACTTAAAAATCTGTAAACTTGAAAGCTAACTATCTTTTTTGTAAACTTTATAATAACAATTTATTACATAAAGGGGTTGTTTGTAAGCAATGATTTGTTATGATTTCTTAAATTTATAAATATTTGTAAACTTATTTGTTTGCCCTGGGATTTTTGCCAATCACCAGCCTAGTCTGCTACTCTTAGAGATTTTTGTGATATAATGAAACATAACTGTTTTATCTTTGCTTCTCTCTTTGATTTACTGATTTTATTTTAATTCAGGAGTTTTAACACTGCACTTGATATTTGAAAGAAAGGCAATATGGAAATATCTAAGATAAATAAGTACATAATGTACTAATCCATAGTTTTTCTTTACAGTTCCCAGCAAAGTGATCAACATAAAAGTTGCAGATATCAGTTCAACAGTGGTCAACATAACATGGAACAGCCCTGACTTAGCATCACCTGAGTACTTCTATAGGATTCTTGTTAATGGTGGAGCCAATGAGTCCAAGACCTCCCCAACTACCAATGCTGTAATTTCAGGGTTAATCCCTGGTACTAACTATATATTCAGCATTTATTCAGTAGCACAAGATAATAAGACTGAAGGAAATTCAAGCTCCATCGATCATTGTACAAGTAAGTTTGCGGATGCAGTAAGTTTGCTAATTAGTAGGATGCAGGGAAATAAGAAAGCCTCCAATATACAGATTAATTACTGTACAAATGCTGTTTTTTCCCCCATTGCAATATCATGTGTAAATTAAAACCCTGATGTGACAACGAGTTCATGTCTTCCTCTATTCTTATAGTTCCAGCACCAGTGAACGAGTTGGAATGTAACCCAGTGGATAAGCAGGCAAAGTTACTTCTTCGCTGGACTTCTCCAAATGGGACATTTGTAGGCTTCCATGTTTCTGTCTTAAATTATTCTTGGAACACAACAGTATTTAAGGAATACGAGACCACAATTACAGATCTGGATTATTACACCAACTATACTGTTAACGTTGTAACTCTTTCATGTGAGAGAGTCAGCATCCCTGTGAATAAAACATGTTGCACAAGTATTACTGGTAAGCATAAAGTTGCTTTTCTGAACTGGCTGTAGGATGAGGGAGTAAATTCCTGTTGAGTGAATAATATAATTCAGATTGATGATTTACACAACTTCTTTGTTTTCCAGATCCTCCACCTCCTTCTAATCCCCCTGCTGTTAAAGCAACGAATCACTATTCTTTGAATGTTCAGTTCGATATCTTTAATTCAAGTCATGGACCTGTAACAGCATATGCAATATTAGTCACAACTTCAGAAGGCAAGTAGATTGGACATTAGTTTTATTTGACATGTAAGAAATTGAGAGTTCTGGAATTTCTCCTCTCTTCTTTTCTTTAAAAAGAAAAATAGAGTGGAATCCAAATTCTCAGCTAGAATTAAGATGTAATATGCACTTGCTGCCTAATGTGTTCCATACAGGACCTAATAAGGATGATGATGATGATGATGATGATGATGATGATGATGATGATGATGATGATGATGATGATGATGATGATATAGTATTGTAAATGCAATTGACACAGCTGGGCAGGCTGAGGAGGATGGTGGAAGATAGGTGCCTGGTGGGCAATGGTCCATAGGGTCGCAAAGGGTCGGAATCGACTTTGCAACTGAACAACAACAAATGCAGAAATCATTCCTGATTGCCTTTGAAAGGCATTTGAGCAGGGGATGCATATGTCCCAGAAGGTTGCATTTATGACCCTTAATTCCTTGACTTTTTTTCCTTTCCAAAATGAGGTGGTGGGAAAACTTTAAAAGAACTTCCCTTACATCTCGATTGGTAAAAAATGCTTTTAAATTAAATTGTGGAGCAGGGATATGGGGTGCCCCACAAAATATAGCACAATTTTCCCTGTGTTCCTTAGAGGGGAGTTTCTGAGCCTTTGTGAGAGCATCTTGCAGCCCATGGAGTATGTATTGGTCACCCCTGAGTTCGAGTAATAGTGCTATTTTTCCTGTGCCATTATCATTAAAAATCTCAAGTTCCATTGTTTTATATCCCATTCGACTATTGCTTATTACAGTTATCAGCAAATTTCATCAGGTAGCTAAGGGGGTCATTAAAATAGGACATAAATATATTGATTTGGAACAGGATGACTTCGTTTAGTTGTAGAAATAGCTAGATATTTCTACCACTAATGTGCTCTGAAGCTATAGCTGCCTATTTTCCAGATTTTGCTTACAGTTTACATTATTGTACCTTCTGTTTTTTTTTTTGCATGTATAGGAGCAGTTTCTAATGATTCTTTGCTGTATACCTATGATGATTTCATGAAAAAGAAGACAAAAAGTTATGTTGCATCTGTCATTGAAGTACAACAAAAGCGTTCCTCTTCCTCTGACAGCCAGCGTTATGACATGGAAGTAGGGGATGGATCTAAAAGATATGGTTACGTCAATGGGAAGTTAGATCCCCTTGGTTTATATAGGTATGTTAAAAATGGTTTTCATTGTATTTTCCTAAGTGTGAGAAGTGAGCGATATGCATTTCTTGTAAACAGAATACGGCTTAATTTCCATTGTGTTTCTCCCCGTAGGGCATGTGTTGCTGGTTTCACTCAGATAGATTTCAATAAGACCATTGGACTCATCAATGTGGAGAAGAGTTTTGTCTCATTTTCACCTATCTCAGAGAGTGTTCTCTTACCACAAAATCCAGGTACAACTTTCAAGGTGTTATTGAGAAACCTGTTCTCTTTTTTCTTCTGACCAAAGTACATACAGTCGAACCTTGCATAACGAGTGTTTCGCTTAGCGAAAAACTCGCATAACGAACAAGTTTTTTGCTAAGCAGTCTGACTCGCATAATGAAAATTTTCATTATGCGAGTTGGACTTTCCCTATGGAAAAACTCGCATAACGAGCATTTCTATGGGAAAAACTCGCATAGCGAATTTTTTCGCTATGCAAGTTTTCCCCCTTGAAATGCTCGTTATGCGATTTTTTTCCATAGGAATTTTGTTTGTTTCGCATAGTGAGCAACCTCGCATAGCGAGCAACCTTGGATAACGAATTAAATTCGTTATGTGAGGTATTACTGCATTGTTGAATAGAAAGAAGATATTGTATGCTTGTTGCATAGTTTTGCAAGATATATTGTTAACAAAATGTTTATTGTGAGGGACTAAAGTACTAAACTCTACCTTCAGGTTACAGAGTGATTAAAAAAGTTAAAATTAAACTAAAACAAATAAAATACCATAGTATTTTTTTAATTGTGACTTTTGAAATGAAATTAGGATGAAACTACATAAAAGAATTTTTCAAGGACTGAAAAGCCTGGGAAATAAAAGGAATTCTTTACCAGGTGCTAAAGTATCATAAAGAAAGATACCAATGAAGCCAGGTAGAATCAACACCAGATCCAATGTATGAGGGATCACTCTTTCACTTTTCTGATTGAAAAGTATATTACAGATGAACATTTATTTTCACTTTTCATAGTAATACAAGATTCAGAACAGGGAGAGTTGATGCCGGGTCCAAGGGATTAGCTTTCCAGTTTTCTATTTGAAAATTTTATTGCAGATGGACATTTATTTTCATTTTTTAAAGAGTAAAGCAAGATTCAGAACATATATTGAATGGTTATTCTGAAGATGGGCTGGCTATTTGGGGCATTTAGAAACTGTCCTCAAGAACATCTGGGGGACTAAAGGTTTCCTATCCTTACCTTATTCTGTATTTGAAAATGAGCAACCAAGTAAAGATACCAGTTGTGGATCAGATATGTCAACACTTGCTGACTAGCCAAACCAGTCTAACTCCTGAAGAGGTCTAGCTGAAGAATCTGCAGTTTACATTTTTAGAAATATTATGTTTTGCTGCAAAAATGTTAGTTGTTTATTTCCCTTCCCCATAGATGTCATAATTGGAGCTGTTGTTGGATGTGTTCTGGCTGCTGTAATTGTCTTTGCAGTTGTGGGATTCATATTATGGAAAAAGAGAAGGTATGTTAGCTGCATTCTTCTGCTTTACAAAAATGGTAAATGATCAAGTTAGAAGTTTGCATTACGACACATTAGGGGCCCTGTGACCATTTTAGGGGGGAAGGGGTCGACCAAAAGTCACGAAAAGTCATGGTGGGAGGGGGAGTTCAGCGTGAAGTCACGTGACTCCAAAATTATCGAAAAGTTCCCGATGCAAGACTTGGGGCGGCTGACGGTGGTGGTGGAGTTGAGTGCAACAGGCAGCGGGGTTTGGGGGGGGGGTTTGCACTATTTTGCCAATACAGTAATACCCCGGATAACGTTATGACTTGGTTCCACAAGTCTTAATGTTATCCGGTTTTTAGCGTTGTCTAATGAACAACGCTAAGAAAAAGCCCTGATATCAGGGACAAACCACGCAGTTTGTCCCTGAAGTCAAACTAACCCTAGGCTAGCGATTGCTAGCCTAGGGTCAGCTTGACTTCGGGGACAAACCAAGCGGTTTGTCCCTGAAGTCATTGCTGCGCTTGGGGGGGCATACCCACCCACCCCCAAGCACAGTGATGGATCGCTGCACTTGTGGGGTGGGGTGGGTATTTCCCCCCCATCCCCAAGCGCAGCGATCTCTGGATCACTGTGAAAGAAGACAGGGTGAGGGGAATCCTGAGCGCATTCGCTTGGGATTCCCCTCACCCCTTCTTCATTCACAGTTTAAAAGCAAGAAAACCAGGAGGAAAGAGACAGTAGTCTCTTTCCTCCTGATTTTCTTGCTTTTAAAACTCACACTGGGTTGGGGGGGGGGAATACCCCCCAAAGGGCAGTCACTGCCCTTGTGGGGGTGGGTGGGTACTTCCCCCCCAACTCCCCCCAAACCTAGCGCGAGTTTTAAAAGCAAGAAAATCCGGAGAAAAGAGACATCGCCTCTTTCCTCCTGATTTTCTTACTTTTAAACAGAGGCGTAGCTACCGCAATATCTGCCATATCAATTATACGGGGCCCCCGGGCCACGGGGGCCCCCAACGTGCTAAGCAAAACAAATCTTTACCCTTCCTAAGGGCCCCCAAACAAATTTTTATACGGGGCCCCGCCAAGGCACGCTACTCTTCTGCTTTTAAAGCTTGCGTGGGGGTGGGGTGGGGGTTGGGGGGAATACCCACCCATCCCCACAAGTGCAGTCACTGACCTTGCGGGGGGTATTCCCCCCAACCCCCACCCCAACCCCACGCTAGCTTTAAAAGTACGAAAATCAGGAGGAAAGAGACGATGTCTCTTTCCTCTGGATTTTCTTGCTTTTAAACCTGGCGTGGATTGGCGATGGGGGTTGGGGGGGAATACCCACCCACCCCCACAAAGGCAGTCACTGCCCTTGCAGGGGGGTATTCCCACTCACCCACCCCCACCCCCACACTAGCATTAAAAGCAAAAAAATCAAGATTTCCTTACTTTTAAAGCTAGGGGTGGGGGGGAATACCCACCCACCCCACAAGGGCAGTCACAGCCCTTGGGGGGGGATTTCCCCACCCCACTCCGAGTGCTAGCGCAGCGCTAGTTTGGAATGCAGGAAGTTGGGGGAGATCGCGCCTCTTCCCCCCACCTTCCTGCATTTCAAGCTACAAGCGCTGTGAATGAAAAAGGGGTGAGGGAATCCCGAGCATGTGCGCTGGGATTCACATGCCTTTCCCCTGACCCTACTGCAGTCGCAGAGATAACTGCGGGTGGGGGGTAGTTTGGGTAGAAAATCTACCCAAAAAAAAGCCCTGACCATAGCCTTGGATAACGCTGAAGAATCATTATCCGATGCACGTTTTTTCCAAAAAACTTGCATCGTTATCTGATTCTAGCTTTATCCGATGCAATCGTTATCCGGGGTATTACTGTATTCCTTTAAGAGTATTTATGTCAGACATGAGCATCACGCTCTCCTTCACATCTTTTATTTTTTAAATTGCTTTGTTTGCATTTTCTTAAAAAGTGTCATGTCACACTTGCTCATCACACTGTCATAAATGATTTAATTTTTTGAATTTCTTTGTTTGCATTCTTTTAAAAAGTGTTGTCACAAATTTTAAAAAGATTAAAGTGACTCTAACACAATTTAATGAAGTGTTTTATTTTGTCACCATTGTCTGCAAGAACAGATGGAGGAGGTCCATGCAATCTTAAAATTTCATGAGGCTTATTTCACCTTGAAAAGTCTTCATTTGTTTTTTGCATCCAGCTGGCCACAGATCTATCTTCAAAGCATGGGTTGGCTATGCTTCTGCCGTTTCTCTTCAAATCAGGGAAAGCGGAGAAACCATGTGATTTATGGGGGTCGGTCAAAGGTCACGGAAAGTCGAGGGGGGTCACAAAGTAGCCTATTTTAGGTCACGTGGTAGTTGAAAGAGCCCTTGAGTATTCATTGATGTTAAATACTTCATGATGTAAATTTCTGTTTCTCTTTCACATACAGTATATAGAAATCTTCATAATCACTGTACTAAAGAGTCTGATCTATTTTGTTGTATTGACTTCCATTCTGAGAGAATGGTTATTTGTTTTTCTAAGAAATTGGGTGGATTTAAACCAATTGAGTCCTAGTGATTTCCTTCTTGTGAAAGCTCTGTGGATTGATCTTATCCATGCTTAATGTCTACATGTCATAATAATGGTTTCATTGCTGGCTGGTTTCCTTTAAAAGTTTAGATTGGGTGGACAACACATAGCCTGCAGATTACATGCAGCCCTCTAGGGTCATATGTGTTCCTCCCAGCCTCATACCCTTAAAAAAAATAAAATTACATATGGGCAAATTGGGCCTACATACTTAAAGCAGACTAAAATTGGTTTCACTGCCCTTGTTTTTTCAAAGGAACCTGGAAATAGTAGAATTTTTGCTGGTGTGTGGGATTGGAACAATTTTGTATTAGTGACCTCTTTGTAGAAGAACAATTTACAGTTCTCTCAGCATGAAAGTCAACAGAACTAAATAGATCTGAATATTTAGCAAAGTAATTCCCAGTATTTCCATATATGTGAAACAGAAGCATAGAAGATCGCATTTATATTTTTGGAAATACGTAATCCTTTTGGGGGGCAGAGGTGGGAGGGATTTTGCCATGTTTAGAGGCATCTCTAACACCCTATGGATCTCCAATTGCCCCACAATGTTTTGACCATGTTATGTGATCACTACTGGATCTCAAAAGATGGTGGCCACTCCAAAAGAGCTAGGAGATCAGATACATTCAGAAGGGCCTTTTCAGTAGTGACCCCTCAATGTGGAACCATTTACCTGCAGAAAATCCATCAGGCAGGTTCTCTTAATATCTTTAAAGAACAGTTTAGAACAAGAGGCTTTTGTTGACTATCTCTGCTGATGGGAGAAATTTTGGTTTATATTTTCTTTGTTTTTTATACCTCATTTATTTTGAGTTTATTGAGTATAGGATCCTGAAAATGCAGTGGCCATAAAGGGATTGGGATTTAATATGTTACAAATGATGTACAGTGGTACCTCACTTAAAGAGCATAATGTGTTCCACGGGATTGCTCTTTAAGCGAGTTTGCTCTTTAAATAACACACCATTGTAAGTGACCAATTGTGACTTCTAGCGGGGGGGGGATTGTGAAACCCGATTTATTTGTTAAGCAAGTTTTTAGTTGGTTTTATTTGTTAAGTGAGGCAACCATTCAGAGAAAATTCTGCTCTTTAAGCGAGTTAGTCTCTAAGTGGGGCGCTCTTTATGTGAGGTTTTACTGCATGTGTATAGCTGGGTTTTAAATTTTCTTTTTAAAAGGATGTGTGTATGGCTATTTATGATTTCTTTGTAAATCTCCTTAAGTAGTGATATGTACTAGACCAGTGATGACAAACCTTGGCACTCCAGGTGTTTTTGAGCTTCAATTCCCAGAAGCCCTGATCACCTAGAGTGCTGACTTGGGCTTCTGGTAATTGAAGTCCAAGAACATCTGGAGTGCCAGGGTTTGCCATCACTGCACCAGACAGACAGTTTATAAATATTGCAAATAAATAAAATCTACACTTTTTTAAAAAAACATTATATGGGAATGATAAATACTTAAGTGGGTGTAGCCCCATCATCTCTGGAAATTGCATCACCTAACCTAGACATCTAAAGCTTCACAGGCACTGTTCCATTGTGGCATTGCAAATCTGTCATGAGTGGGTGGGTAGGTTGCTGTGTCTTGTAGCAATGAGTCTACATGGCTGACTCACATAATTTTTGGCATAATGTGAGAACATTCACAATATGTGTCTAGTTTAGAGGTAGTTTTGATTAGGAATAAGTGTTTAAAGAGTGAAGTTAGGAATTACAGTAATACCTCATATAACATTAGTATCGAATAACACGAAAATCGCATAACATTAAGGAATCTGGGGGGAAGAATTGCATCAGATAACATTAAGATCCTATGGAATGCTTCAGATAACAACCGCTAAAGCCTGTGTGGTTACAATGTATCTCTTTGGCTCCCATAGGATTTTAACATGCATCGGATAACACTAAAAATCATATAACATCAAGACTTGTGGAACCAGGTTTTAGTGTTATATGAGGTTTGACTGTACTAATATTTTTTAAAAATCTTTAATTCTACAGAAGTGGTGGAAAAAATAGCGATGTGCCATTTTCTCTAATCAAGTAAGTTGAAAATTACTTTCTTTCCTTAGCTTGTATGAAAGAGTCAATCAGTATTACTTGTTATCTTGGCCTAATTCTTTTAAAAGGGAAAGATCAGAATGAATTTGTTATAAATTCCAGTGCTATTTTTTAAAAAATTAGGTTATTAAGGTCCTAATAAACCTGTATTTTTTAAAGCTATTCTTATTGTTCCTGTGTCAGCGGTACAGTATTGCATTAGATTAGGCCTTTATAGTTACTGGGCTTTTATTTATTTATTTCCAGGCGAAGCAATTTATTGAGAGAAGGAAGAAAAGGATGCAAATTGGAAATAATAGTAATATACCGTAGCTTAAACCAACCTTTTTATGCTGCAGACCTGACCATGCCCCCCAGAAAGCTGAGCAGGCCAGACCATGCCCCCCTCCGGAAGCAGAAGTGAATGTGCCCACTTCTGCATTTATGACAGCCGTCGGAGCATGTATGGCTGATATAACTGTGTTTATGCATGCACGGCCGTGTTTTACAACTGTCATAAATGCATTCACTTCCACTTCCAGGCCACATGAAATGGTGCTGCAAGCCAGGTCCAATCCGTGGGCCATAGGTTGGGTACCCCTGACTTAAACTGTCCAACAGATCGATTTTTAAAGCTTCTCCAAAACCTAATTGGGCAGAATCATATCACAGCAAAGAATTGGGAGTTTTATGTAATATTTTTTCTCTAAATCCTATTGAATATAGAAATGTTTATGCTCACTTAATACCAAATATAACTTATATGCATATTTTGTTTCTTTTTCTTTTCTTCTTTCCCTCCAGACCTAAGAAATAAATAAATAATTTATTTAACCTTACATAAATAATAGAATTGGCATCTATCATTTGATGATGTGTTAGGTTCTTAGTTCAGAAAATGTTTGATTCCTGTCTCATATTTAGCACACCATAGATTTGATTTTTTTAAAAGCAAGAAATCTATATTGTTTAGTTTTTAATTACAGTTGTACCTTGCTTAAAGAGCATAATGTGTTCCACAGGATTGCTCTTTAAGCGAGTTTGCTCTTTAAGTGAAACACCATTGTAAACGACCAATGGGGGGGGATTGCAGCCCCCAAGTTATTTGTTAAGCGAGTTTTTGGTTGGTTTTATTTGTTAAGTGAAGCGAACATTCTGAGAAAATTCTGCTCTTTAAGCGAGCTACTCTTTAAGCAAGGCGCTCTTTATGCAAGGTTTGACTGTATCTGTAACACAAGTTACAGGTACTGTGGTGGCTTAGTGATTAAGACAACTGGAAGGTTGGCAGGTCAACAATTTGAGACCTGAGCGGTGTACGACAGAGAGAGCTCCTGTTGTCTGTCCCAGCTCCTGCCAACCTAGCAGTTCAGAAAAAAAAATTACAAGTAGATAAATAGGTACCACTTTGGTGGGAAAGGTAACAGTGTTCCATGCACTCCGTTGTCTAGTCATGCCTGCCAAATGACCACAGAAATGTCTGCAGATGCAGACAGCACTGGCTCTTTGATTGTAAACAGAGATGAGCATCACACCCTAGATGTCGGATCTAACTGGCTTTCGAGCAAGGGAAACCTTTACCTGACACAGGGTATAGTGGATGTCTGGCTGCTCAGTGGGTAAATTTGCTCTACAATGAAGAGATTCAGTAATTTGCAGCAATTTGTTTTGGCAGATGCATCTGCCAAACTAACCTGACAACCCTGAGGACTAGCGGCCTTGGTGAAGTCCACAGGGAAGGGTGAGGGTCCCCAAGTGGATTAAATCCCACTTGAATCCATCTGGATGGAGGGCAGCAGCTTCATCAATACTGACTGTGGAGGACTTAGTGTGCCAAAAGGGCTCAGGACCAGAAAGTGACTCGTGGAGCTGGATCAGTGATACGGATGTCATGCTGTGTGATGCAGAAGACAGATGAAAGGCCACGGCATTATATTCTCAGGACAGTCTTCATGGATGATCGCCATGATGATCACCATTATTTTGAATCGGATATGGCACAAGAAGAAGAAGCATCTATTCAAGAAGTGCTTCTGTCACCAAAATTGAGAGGAAGGGATCCTGCTCCTCATGGAAACACCTGTCCTTAAGAAGATAGAAACCAATTTTTAGACAGGAGCAACTTTTTAGACAGTGCAGAGGGCAGCAGGAGGGAGAAGGGTTTGGGGAAAGATCTTCCATAGTGCTCATCATTGGGCGGCAGCAGGACCCTGAATGTAGGCCTTTTGCATTTTAAGGAAGATGACTAGAGCAAATAACAGTCAGAAGTCAGTGGTACATTTCTGTAAGATCCCTCCATTTCTGGCAGAACTGGGTAACCACTCTCACTCCTCCCTCCCTTACATGCACCCTAAAAACCTGCTTCAGAGGACTGTGGATGACTGCATCGAGAAGTGGGGGGAGAAGGAAGTATCAGTTCCACAGGCCTTGACTGTCAAAGTAGCACATAGGTTCTTGGCCAGCGACTGTGTCCTATAATGTGGGTGTTTTATTTTCATTACAGATCAAAGTCAATGAAAGTTGAAAACTTTGAATCTTATTTCAAGAAACAAAAAGCTGACTCAAACTGTGGGTTTGCAGAAGAGTATGAGGTATGTGCTTGAAAAATTCTTAGGTTTATATTTTATTTTGGGTTTTTACATAGAAGCCGCATTGATCAAGGTTTCTGGGAATTAAAATTCAAGAATACCTGGAGTGCCAAGATTCACCATTACTGGCCTATAGCAACAATATTTCTTTAAAATAAATCAAATAACTGTTTGCATGCTTGAGAAAAAATAATGCAGAATCACTTATCATTTTTGTCATAGGCTCTCAAGTCAGTTGGTACACTTCAGCCCAAATTTGCAGCTGAACTACCAGAAAACAAAGGAAAAAATAGATACAACAACGTTTTGCCATGTAAGTTCCTTGGCTTTATTTTTATGTTTACCCTACTGCCACTGTCAACAGATGTACACCACTAATACTCTTCTGCATCTTTTGTTTTTAATTGAGATACATTTTGGTGAATAATGGGTCTTGTAATTAATTGCTCAAAAGAACCTTTCCCTGTACAGAACTGGCTGCTTGGTTTCTTGATTCATTTTTAATAGTTATTTTTGTTGTTCAGTCACACAGTTGATTCCGACCCTTTGCGACCTCATGGACCACTGTCCGCCAGGCACCTCTGTCCTCCACCATCCTCCTCAACTCGCTCAGCTTTGTGCCCATTGCATCTACAATACCATCTAGCCATCTCATTTTTGGCTGCCCCCTTCTTCTTTTGCCCGCCACCCTTCCCAGCATCAAGGCTTTCTCAAGCGAATCCTCTCTTCTCTTTTGATATCCAAAGTACCTTAACTTCATCTTTACTATTTGACCATCTAAGGAGCAGTCAGGGTTGATTTCTTCTAAGATTGACCCATTTGTTCTCCTCACTGTCTAGGGGACTCTCAAAACTCTCCTCCAACACCACATATCAAAGGCATTTATAATAGTTATTATAATAGTTATTATTTTGTGTTATTTATTAAGGCTTGCCAATTACAAAATACAAGGGGATCTCCTACTTCTAAAACAATGGCTTCCAGCCTCCTCATTCCAACCACAGCCTCTTAATCTGCCCCATAACTCTGCTTGTGGATCAGGACCCTCCAGAATGACACTAAATGGGGTGTAGAGACTCTAGAAGGAGGAGGAGGAGTTGATTAATAGATAGGATTGCCTTATTTACCAACCTCTGAATAGCCTAATTTAGCTCATTAATTGTTACAGTGCTTTCCCCACTATGTTATTCTTGACACTATTTTATGTAGTGAGCACTGATTTGTAGTGTATTGTAACAAACGGCTTTACTTAAGCTCCTTGCACAGCCTTAATGATTATATGATATTCTTGTAACTAAGGTCAGTAAGACACATCATCTCAGAGCTTCACAATAATTGCTAATTTGAGCTGCAGTTCCCTAAACTCCTAGCCATCATGGTCAGTCAAAAAAAGTAACTTTTCCTGGCCCAGCATAGTATTACTATGTCAAATCTGTTGCAGCACAAACAACAGAGCCTGTGGTGTTTTTAAATACTAAAACATTGTCTTAGTACAGCAGTTTTCTGGAGGGGCATTTTGTTTTGTTGCCCTCTCCCGTCAATCATTCATAACAGTTACAATGCTTTCTGTAGAAAATTCTGTAAAGCAGATGCCAGCTGTCTACAAACAGGCTTGGCTTTTTCAGCATTATGACATTTACCCAGGAAGCTAGGAAAGGGCGGATTTATCAATAGTTTTAAGTTTCCAAGGAAAATAAAATTTTAAATCAAATCATTGATGGCTTTCACACATTTGCCAAATGCTCTGAGAAAGGGAGTGGAGGGCTCATTTCGCGTGGAACAATTGGTCAGAAAAAAGACGGGGTGTTTTGATGCATATCTTGACTTCTACAGAAACTATAGACTTACTGTTGTAAAAAATAAATGATGAGAATCCTAGCCAATACAGGCCTAGGATATGGGTGAAACCCAGCTAACAGGCAATGTGATAACCCTACTGATACTGGGGAAATGCCTGAGTTTTGCAAGGGCAGTTTTGAACTCAAGCCTAGTTTTTAACACGAGCTTCTTTTATATTCTGAGGTCTATGCAGTGTAATAAGTAAATGTTAGCCTCTACACATTTCTGCATTTTTAGGATTTTGACTTTGTTAATACAGAATGCCGCTTAGATGTGAGAAATAATGCAATTTTTGTTTTCTCGGTGCTTTTATTAAAGTGAATAGATACACTATTTGTTGAAATTGATAAAAACTACATTGTTCACTTGCAGGTCGTTTTATTTATTGATCTATCAATTCTACATATTTTGCTACCTACAATAATAGATCATCAGTGGATGATGACCCCTTCCTCTAATATCCTCCCTCCCACCCTGTTGCCTGTGTTCAGTTATGAAATGTGTTCATAATTCCCATAAACTCTGTAGTGCATAATCATCCATTCTCACCTGGAAAAGGGGGGGGGATTATGTCATGAGTTTATCTGTCTGCATAGTGGCTTAAATGGAACTGGGTGTGAACTAGATGAGTAGCCATATGTTATCATTTCCTCCAAAGGGAAACAGCTTTCAAAAATCTATCCCAAGGTTCCTCTTATCGCCATTCTTGAGAGAAATTAATGAGGCATATGTTAAGTTGTTAATTACAATTAAACTTAAGCATGCATGACTAACTTTTGTTGGATCATGGCCAGTTAATTGGCATGGAAATTTCCCTGTCCTCTTCTATATATGTCTGGCTTAAATAATGAAGATTACTTTTAGTTTTGATTAATGTGCTTCCAGCTGGATAGAAAGCTCAGTGGTTTAGGTATCTGGTGGAGAGTTCGATTCCCCACTGTGCCTCTTGGGAGAAAAGCCAGCTTGTGTAGCATTGAGCAAACTACACAGTCCGTGGCCACCCCAGAAGGGAATGGTAAACAAATTCTGTGTACTCTCAAGCTAGAAATCCCTGGAAAGGGTTGCCATAAATCAGAATTGACTTGAAGGCATGCTTTATGATTTTAATGCACTTCTTGTATTCTTTAATTTTGCAAACTGGGGCGGTCCCTGCCCTGCTGGGCCCTGGAGAGTTGCTATTCACACGGTTTCTGATTGCTTTCCATCTTGAAGGAAACCTCCTCTGGGCTTAGAAAAGCCCCAAGGCCCTTAAAAAGAGCCAGAAAGAGCCAGAGTCTTGTGGAGGACAATATTGCTCATTTTAATGGCTCGAAAATGAGGGGATGGGTCAGGAAGAGTATAGGAGCTTTGGAAGCTACAGGAGAGAGTTGGTGCCATGTAGCCGCTAACCCCACCTTTTGCCACCCTGCTGAACAAGCGTTTCCTCTTCAATAATAAGCAGTTTGGACCCCTTTTAGTGTTGCTTTAAAAAAGAAAAGAAAGAGCTCTTTACAATTATTTCTTTTTCCTTCTCAGATGAATTTTCTCGTGTTAAACTTTCGATCCAGACCCATCCAACTGATGATTATATAAATGCAAACTATATGCCCGTAAGTCTTCCTGTCCTATTTAAAAATATCCCCATCAGTCATTATGATTTTTGTGAAAGATCGGTAAAGAAGGAAGACAGTGTTCAGAGTGTGCTTTTGTTACAGGGCTACAACTCCAAGGACGAATTCATTGCCGCCCAAGGCCCTCTGCCCACCACGGTGCAAGACTTCTGGCGCATGATATGGGAGAAGGACATTTATACCATTGTTATGTTGACTAAATGTGTTGAACAGGGCAGGGTAAGCAGGAGTGTTGTTGTTGGGACTGCTTTGGGGAAATATTGAGAAATGTGAGCAGGTCCAATGTAGCAGAGGTGCCCAAACTTTCTGGGTGAAAGGCAGGATATCAAAGAAAGAGAGAAACTGTATGGTTAATACTTGGCCCAAGACTTTTCTATCTGCTCCTCTTTTCCACTTGAACTGGAATGTTTATCTGTCTGACTCTCACATTTCGTATTCCAAACCTGGTTGTTGATCCTCTCTGTGCTCCATTTCTACTTTGCCTGGAAAGAGAAGCAGCAGTTGAAGATACAGTACCTGGAGACCTTCTGATCTTCAAGTCCCAATCCTCTGTCTGCCCAATTGCAAACTCTGCCAATGTATTCTTGGATTTGTTTCTTTTCCCCCTCCCAATTCCTTACTCACATATACACACCCCAAAGTCAAGGGACAAAAAAAGATCAATCCTGAGATTTAAAGGACTACATTTCTTAAGATATGGAAAATAGGACTGATGAAGCTAAGTACAGGTCACCCCATATATCTGTGTGTTCAATACCTATGGTTTCACTTCTCCACAGTCCAATGATATTCCATATAAAAATCCCAGGTGGATTACAATTTGATGTTGAGGAGGAATTCTGTCCTAGCGATCAGTTTTTCCACAGTCTTTTCATACAGCCATGTGAAGTTTGGTGGAGGCATTACTCCTACCTCCTCTTGTATGACTGCAGTATGTTTACTAAAATATTTATTTATGTATTTATTTATTATTCATACTTATCAACCGCCCTCCTCACCGAAGTCCACTGCTTTCTGCAGTTTCAGAGGTCAATGGAAGACCTTGAAATTTATCTTCTCCTTCGTGTTGTTTGGGGATGCACACTGATGGGTTCTGCGCTTGCGCTGAATCCTGAGCGGAGCTGGAAAGCTGATTGGATAAAGAGTTTTAAATGTGGGACTGCCCACCATGCCCAACCCCTTCTGGCGCCATTTCGCGCTCTCCCCATAGTTTGCTTTTTTCCGCTGCACAAGCAGGAGCCTGGAAAAAAAGCTGTGAGTTGTTTAGCTGAGATTGTCTCAGAATCTTTTAATTTTTTATACTCAAACAATTTTTCTCAGACCAGGGGACTCAATCCCTTGGTCCTCGTGTGGCTGGGGGGCTCGCCCTCAGCCACCGGTTTAAAAAAAAACCGTTTTTCTTCGCAATCTCGTGTCGGGGCCTCCCAGCCGGGATAATTTTTTCTCTTCGGCCATCTACCTCGGTGGATGGCCTCAGCGGCAGCATTCAAGCAGTGTCCGTCCTGCAAGAGAAAGTTCCCTAGCTCGGACGGACACGTGCGCTGCCTCCGCTGCCTCGGGAAGAGCCATCAGGTCCAGACCTGTGAAGTGTGTAGAGGCTTCTCGAAGGCCGCGATCAAGAACCGCCAGTACCGCCTCCAAGCCTACCTCATGGAGGCCGCACTCGCCCCACCGCCTCCCCCAGCTCCACAGCAGGCTGCTGCCTCAACGTCTGCTCCTTCGACCTCCGCTCCTTCTTCACGGCCTTCGGCCTCAGAACTGTTCAAGCGGAAGAAGGAGCAGGAGAAGAGGAAGAAAGACAAAAAGGAGAAGAAGAAGCGTCGTAGCTCCTCGTCTACTCTCCCTCCGACCCCGGGACCGGCTCACCCTTCGCCGCCACGCTCCCTAGCATCCGCCCCGGTTGCAGCTCCACCTACGCCGGGCAGGATGTTGGTCGATGCCCGGGACGCCGCCACGCCGGAGAGGGCCACCAGCCCTCCACCGTCACCGGAGACTCTTCCGCCTCCACCGCCGCAAAGAACTTCCTCTCTTCACGCCCCTTCCATGGCTCCTGGTCCGGCTTCCAGTGCCGCCCCAGTTGAGCCTCATCGCCCCGTTCATCGAGGCGATGGTGCGGAAGTTGCACGCTGAGCTCCAGGGCCCCCAGCCGGCACCGTCTGAGTTCATGGAACGCCCCCTGCCTCCCGAACCAGCCACAGAGGCACCACCGCTCCATGAGGAGGGCCCGGCTCCGAAGAGGCAACGAGTGGAGCAGGCGCGGTCGGAGGCTCTCTCTCCCTCCGTACCAGCTGTCTTTGCCAGGGAGCGACCCGAGATCCGCCAGGCCGTACTGGTCGGACTTGGACCCCAAGGCCTACCTACCACCGCCCAGCGTCTCGGAGCGGTCGGAAGGCTCCGACGACTCGTCGGACCAGGAAGAGGAGGATCAGCCACCGCCGGTTGCCGTCGACAGATCCCCGGATGACAACATCGGCTCCGTCCACGGCTCCCAGCCGGAGGACCAGAAGACGTACACGGCTTTGATCACCCGCCTCGGATCCACGCTCGGGATCCGGGCGGAGGCTCCCCTGGACGAATGTGAGGATGTGGTCTGTGGCATGGCCGACCGGAAGGAGTTGGTCCCTGTCCGCCTAGGACTGCTCCCGAAGATCGCCAAGGCAGCCAGAGAGGTCTGGAAGAGACCGGTATCGTCACATTCAGTGTCCAACAGGGTGGACTCCATGTACAGGCTGCTGGACAACTCCAACTTCCTGCACATCCACCCGGCGCCGAACTCCCGAGTGGTTAAAGGCTCCCAACGCCGGACACCGATCAGCAGCACTCCCATCCCATCGACACAGGAAGGGAAGAAGCTGGACGCACTAGGCAGGAGGTTCTACGCCAACGCTTCCTTGTTCTTCCGTGCGTCCAACTACGCAACGGCCATGGGCGGCTACCAGTGCCGACTATGGGAGCAGGTGGAGTCCTTCAAATCGCTGCTGCCGCCGGACAGACAAGCGGACTTCGAGAAGATCTGCCTGGAGGGCAGCCAGCTCGCCCTCCAACAGATCCGCACCGGCCGCCACGTCACGGAGTCGGAGGCAAAAAACCTGGCCTCCGCCATCCAGCTCCGCCGCCACGCCTGGCTCCGCTCAGCTGACCTGCAGGAAGACGTCAAGTGGCTCGTGGAGGAACTGCCCTTCGATGGTGAGGGCCTCTTCGCCAAGGAGACCGACACCTCCTTGGGGGAGCTGAAGGGGGACTACGCCACCATCAAGCAGCTCCGCGTTCCACGCCGTGGGTCCAGTCGTTACCAACAGGACCAACCATCAACGTCACAGGCAGGCCCGTCCTACCAACCTCGCCCACCACAGAGACAGGGGGACTACTCCCGGTACCAACCCTACCGGCCAAGACAACAACCCAGCCGTCCACGCTACCAGCAGCGTCACCAGACTGGTAGGCGGACGGAACGGAAGGGCAAGCAGCGCGTTTGACTCTTCCGTGACCGAGACTCTACCGTACCGTCCTCTAGCCAACTACCTATCGGCGTGGTCTGCCATCACCACAGACCGATGGGTTTTAACCATCTTAGACTCTGGCTACGCGATCGAGTTCAAGAAATGCCCTACTGTCGGACGGGTCCGCGTCACCAATCCGTCCCCACCGCTCCAGGAGGAACTATCAGCTCTCCTAGAGAAGGGTCCCATAGAACCGGTTGCAGCGTCGGAGTCTCACGAAGGGTTCTTCTCCCGCTACTTCCTCGTGGACAAGAAGGACGGAGGATCCCAACCCATCCTGGACCTCCGCCTACTCAACAAGCACGTCGACGCGAGGAAGTTCCGGATGGTAACCCTTCAATCCATCCTTCCACTCATCAACCGCGGGGACTGGTTCACCGTCATCGACCTGAAGGATGCCTACTTCCATGTATCCATCAGGAGGGAACATCGTCGCTTCCTCCGTTTCCAGGTGTGAAGCAACGTCTACCAGTACACGTGTCTACCCTTCGGCCTCTCCACCGCTCCGAGGGTGTTCACGAAGTGCATGGCGCCTGTGGCCGCCCACCTCAGGCTCCAGGGTGTCCAAGTGTTCCCGTACATCGACGACTGGCTGGTCTGCTCCCCGACCGAACAGAAGGCCAAGGACGACGTTGCCCACTGCCTGGCCCTCATGCAGAGTCTCGGTCTGCGGGTCAACTACAAGAAGTCACAGCTGACCCCCACCCAAAGAATAGACTACATCGGAGCCGTGTTGGACTCTCTCGCTCTGAGAGCCTACGCTCCTCCCAAATGCCTACTCGGCATCCGTGTGGTGGTGGCACGGATCCAGAACAACCGTCGCATCCGTGCGAGGGACGTCCTCCGTCTCCTAGGACTCATGGCATCGACGACGGCGGTGATCTCCCACGCCAAACTCAAGATGCGGTCACTTCAGTCGTGGCTCCTGGCCTCCTTCGACAGCATCCACGACAACCTGGGGAAGTGGCTCACGCAGACTCCCGAGCTGCAAGACCAGCTGAACTGGTGGACTTTAGACCGCAACGTAACAACGGGGAAGCTCTTCACCCTCCCTGCTCCGTCCATCCAAATCACCACCGACGCGAGCACGCACGGATGGGGAGCGTGCTGCAGCGGACTGCGGATCCACGGGGTCTGGACACCCGCAGAAGCCAGCCACCACATCAACTTCCTCGAGCTGCTGGCTGTATGGAAGGCGATGAGGTCCTTCAGACTCTCCATAACCGGCCGCGTGGTGCAGATTGCATCGGACAACACCACGACCCTGGCCTACCTCAACAGGCAAGGAGGGACCAAGTCTCTCTCCCTCCTTCACCTAGCCGTACTGGTATGGGAATGGTGCTTGAAGGTGCATGTGTTCCCCATAGGCGTCCACATCCAGGGCGCTCTGAACTCGGATGCCGACTTCCTGAGCCGCAATGGGACGTCGATACACGAATGGGAGTTGGACGGATCGGTGTTCGATCGGCTGTGCCATCGGTGGGGCACTCCGCCCCTGGACTTGTTCGCGACGCAAGCCAACACCAAGTGCCGCCACTATTGCTCCCAGGCGGGGATCATGGTTCCGTGGCATCAGGACTTGCTGTACATGTTCCCACCGATCCCTCTCATCCAGCGGGTCCTTGTGCGGATCCGTGCGGAGAACGCATCGGCGATACTGATCGCCCCGTCATGGCCGCGCCAACCGTGGTTCCCGCTCCTCCAGTCCCTGACCTGCGACTTCCTTCGCCTGCCCACCAACCCGAACCTCCTCCACATGGGGGGAGGCAGGATCCTCCACTCGGATCTGCCGAGCCTCCATCTGACGGCCTGGCTTATCCGCCCGACCTAGCGCGGATCCTTGAACTCTCTCGGAAGCCTTCCACGCGGAAGTCCTATGATTCCAAGTACCGTCGCTTTCTGAACTTTCTGTCATCCAGCGACCGCTCCGTGGACTCCGCATCCCTACAGGAGGTGATGTCCTACCTCCTGCATCTGGCTGAGTCAGGGTCTGCACACTCATCTCTGAAAGTACACCTGGCTGCGGTGGTGGCCAATGCCCCACCTTCCTCAGTACTGTCTTCTGCCTTCAGGGACAAGACTATGAAGAGGTTCCTCCAGGGACTACGTAATGCTTACCCACCAGTCAAGGTCCCACCTCCTCAGTGGTCCCTTACTGCGGTGCTCACTGCGCTCACCAAAGCGCCCTTTGAACCTATGGCCACAGTGGACATTAAGTTTGTTTCCTTTAAGACTGCCTTTCTTGTAGCCATCACCTCCGCCCGGAGGGCAGGTGAACTTGCAGCCCTGAGGTCTGACCCTCCTTTCCTCAAATTCTACCCTGACAGGGTAGTACTGCACCCGGACCTCACCTTTCTGCCTAAGGTCCTAACCGAGTTCCACCTGGCCCAGGCCATCACGCTTCCAGCATTCTTCCTGAATCCTTCGTATGCACAAGAGAGAGTGTGGCACTCGTTGGATGTCAGGAGGGCCCTGCTGTTCTACACCCAAAGGACTGCGTTCTTCAGGAGAGCCAAGCAACTGTTTGTCGCCTATGGTGGCAAATCAAAGGGACAACCTTTGTCTGCCCAGAGACTTTCCAAATGGATTTCAGGTACCATCTACCTGGCCTATGAGATGTCATCTCTGCCACCTCCGCCTCATGTCCGGGCTCACTCCACCAGGACATTGGCTTCCTCCACTGCGTTCCTGGAGGGCATCCTGATGGAGGACATCTGCAAGGCTGCTACCTGGTCCAGATCCTCCACCTTCATCACCCACTACCGGGTTGACACAAGGTCTGCTCCCGATGTCAGACGGGGCAGGTCCATCCTGACGGCTGGTCTCTGATCCTCTCCGTTGATGACCGCCCATCCATGATGCCATCGCGCTCTCCTACATCTCAGGACGCCGGCTGCCCACCATCCAAGTAAGTGAGCTTGTTAGTCACCCATCAGTGTGCATCCCCAAACAACACGAAGGAGAAGGACAGGTTTCACTTACCAGTAACTGTCGTTCTCCGAGTATGTTGTTTGGGGATTCACACAACCCAACCCTACCTCCCCTCAGGGCTGCCGGCCTGAGATGGCCTTATGCTTCGCGGGCAGCTTTAATATCAAACTGAGGGGAGCACGCGAAATGGCGCCAGAAGGGGTTGGGCATGGTGGGCGGTCCCACATTTAAAACTCTTTATCCAATCAGCTTTCCAGCTCCGCTCAGGATTCAGCGCAAGCGCAGAGCCCATCAGTGTGAATCCCCAAACAACATACTCGGAGAACGACAGTTACTGGTAAGTGAAACCTGTCCTTCCATGGTTACTGGAGCAGAGGGGGGCCTATATTCAGAAATGCTGTGTTCCTTATTTCCAAGAGAGACAAGAAAAGAGCAATATGAGATAGACTGATTCAGTAAAGGAAGGCATGACCTTAAGTTTGAAATATCTGATCAGGGCTATTAATTACAAGGCCTTTTGGGTGCCACTAATTCATAGGGTTGCTATATGTCAGAAGCAGCTTATCAGAAAACAGAAACATAAAAATAAAAACACTGCAGCACTTTAAAGACTAACTGCTATATCTTCACTGTGAGCTTTTGTGGGTCAAGTCCACTTCTTCACAAAGCAATAAAACTTCCAGGCAAGGTTTATATACAACAGATGTAGAGGTCAAGATGTCACAAGGCATGTTGATTTTTATAAATTTTGGAAACTTTTTAAATTTTTATGATTGTAATTTTGAAGTTTTTAATAATGGGGTTGGGTTGGGTTATGCTTTTATGATGTTGTAAACCGCCCTGGGTCGCCCCAGCGAGAAGGGCGGTATAAAAATGTAAATAAATAAATAAATAAATGGATCACAAAGCAATGAGGTAAAGAGTAATCAAGCAGAATGTCCTCCTTAAAACTAATCTGAATAATCATTTGTTACTGCTAGCTGTAGGAAGCTGTATTGATATGCATGTTTGTCTGTCATTCTACTTGATTACTCTTTGCCTCATTGCTTTTGATCCATTTGCCTTGTGACATCTTGACCCCTGCATCTGGTGTATATAAACCATGCCTGGAAGTTTTACTCCTTTGTCTGAAGAAGTGGACTTGATCCATGAAAGCTCACAGAAAAAATATAGCAGTTAGTCTTTAAAGTGCTGCAGTGCTTTTTATTTTTTATTTTTTGTTTTCTGATATGCCTGAACCACAGACTAACATGGTTACTATTCCAAAAGAAACAGCTTAGATGCCCATAACAACAACAGCATTTTCACAACATGCTGTGTTCATTTCCAGGATCTACTCCTTACTTTACTTGTTTTCTTTTTCTTTTTGTAAATCCATTGTATCTTCTTCTTCCGTGTCTAGGCCAGACATGTGAGTTCATTCTGCAGCTTCCTTCACCTGACCTAGTATGAGAAAGAATAGCTGGCAGCACAAGGTTGCCATTACCAGAGTATGCCCAATCATGGTTTAATAATACCACAGTCTTCGAGGAGGTTCTTTCTGTTTACCCCCATTGTATGTTTATATGATATATCATCAATTTTATTTCATATTTCCAGACAAAATGTGAGGAGTATTGGCCAAACAAACAGTCCAAGAGCTATGGAGACATAACAGTAGCAATGACATCTGAAATAGTCCTTCCAGAGTGGACTGTAAGAGATTTCTCTTTGGAAAAAGTGAGTCATTCAATTGCATATGTTTTGATGTGATGCTGCAGCATGGTATGCGTATGGAACACAAATCTGTTTTGTAACTTCCAGTTGAGCTGGAATCCATGTCTAGTATATATCCCTTGGAGTTGGAGACACATGAAAATGGGTTTGCCCTACGGTCCACCCAAAGGCAATAAATGGCACAAACCAGAAGCGTAACGTGCCTTGGCGGGGCCCCGTATAAAAATTTGTTTGGGGGCCCTTAGGAAGGGTAAAGATTTCTCACAAAAGAAAAAAAATGCATAAAATTAAAAGAAATATTTATTCATCGTATGTACATTGATTATTGTGGGATTCCCCCGTTGAAGTAAGTGACTTAAACGGGAAAATCCCGCAGCCCGCGATAACCGATGTAGGGTGTTGCCAACTTTGAACGCACGCTTTACGCGGGAAAAAAAGAAATTGCTTTTTTTTGACTTTTGTCATTTGTCATTTGTGAAATAAAAAAAATTGGGAAGTTTTTATTAATTTTTGCTTACGCACGTTGGGGGCCCCCGTGGCCCAGGGCCCCTGTATAATTGATACGGCAGATACGGCGGTAGCTACGCCCCTGGCACAAGCCCATTAAGAGTCAGAGAAGTAGAGCAAATATGATGACAGGAATAGACTCCATGAAGTGAAAGTCAAGCAAGACTTCTACGTTGCCTTTTAACCTCTTGATGGGAGCGAAATAGGACCTGGAAGCTGAGCTTGGAAGTGTTACTGGGTGTGCTTATTTATTTATTTATTTATTTATTATATAGCTCTTAAAATCTCCTTTAACAACAATTCACAGAATGCTGGCTGGGGAATTCTGTGAGCTATAGTCCAATAAAAATAAAGAAGTTTCCAATCTGTGTCCCTGAGCCTTTGAATTGAGCATTCCCCTCTATATGGGTAAATGACTTTGTCCAACAATTGCATTAAAGTCATTAAAGGAGAAAGGCATGGTGGGATTGTAGCACTGTGTGTCAAGAGGAACAAGGTGGCCTAGAAACATTTGAGATCTTATCTGTGCAGCAGCTTTTTGAGCACCTCCTTTGTTCTCCCAAAGTCCCTTCCTACCCAATGGTTGCCCAAAAAAAAAGTATATTTTCTGCATTTGGCATTCTCATGAAGCAAAGATTTTGCACACAAACTCTCCGCCCCCCTGCAAAAGCCCATCGGCTAATCCTACCACTCCTAAAACAAAATAAAGTCAAAAGAAAACAGAAGTGAGTATCTGAGCCTTTAATTTTTTCCTCCTCCAAGTAGACACTCTTTTCTCTGTCTTTTGTCATTTCTTACCAGGAAGGGGCAGCTAGGGCTGGATTCTGTGTTAATCACAAGAACATTCTCAGCCATTCAATAAAAGAAGTTCCCAGATTCATCGGGAAATCTAGATATCCTCTGGATCTAGCCTTTAACTATTGAAGACATTCAGACTAGATATATTAATTGCCTCTTGCCTGCTTAAGGAAATCAACCCTGACCGTTCCTTGGAAGGACAAATACTGAACCTGAAGCTCAGGTACTTTGGCACTAAATGAAAAGAGAGGACTCACTGGAAAAGACCCTGATGCTGGGAAAGATCAAAGGCAAAAGGAGAAGGGGCCAGCAGAGGATGTAGTGGCTAGATGGCATCGTTGATGCAGTGAGTGTAGATCTGGGCAGACTACAGAGGATGGCAGATGACAGAGGAGCCTGGTCCATGGGGTTGCAAAGGGTTGGACTTGACTTTGCAACTGGACAAAAATTTGCCTGATTAGTTCTCGCTATTAAAAAGCTAACCCAGATCAAATCAGATTGTATCAATTCCAGGAAAATATATCAAATGAGAATCATGGGTCAGGTGCTCTGAAGACAGAAAAATCACATTGCTGATCAGAAGCATCTTTGGGTCGTGTTTGTGGTTCCTTTACATTTATTATTTTTTCCTCCTCCTCCTCCTCCACCTGTCCCTGCGAATTGTCTATGTTTCTTCTCCTTCTGCAGCTACCTTGGGCCCACCTTCACTCCTGCCTTTTTTATGTCCTGTTACATTTTGAGTCTTGTCCAGCTCTGATGTGCCTGACTTTGCCCTTTTGGCAAAACTCCCTCCCAGGTCACAGCTCATCTTCCTGGTGCTGTTGGATACAACCATGTTGAAGACCACTCGCCGTAAAACCTTTCCCAGGACTTGCTTGAACACATTGAATGGAGATGGTTCTATGACATTAAACATGCAAGGCAAAACTGCCAGGAAGCAGCTACAGGAAATCTTTTTATTATAAATGCTTTGTAATGCCACAGTTACGTACCTCTAAGTAGTCCTCTGTATTTTCATTTCTCAGAGTGATTCATCTAAAAGTCATCCTGTGCGACAATTCCACTTCACTGCCTGGCCGGATCATGGTGTTCCGGAAGCAACTGACCTCCTTATTAATTTCAGGCACTTAGTTCAAGAATATATGAAGCTGCACCCAAATTCTCCAACTTTAGTACACTGCAGGTAAAGAGATGATTGTACTAAAATATGTTATTTATGCATTACCCCTGGAGGGGGTAGAAGTATTTAATTACAGATGTTGAAAGCCACTTGTGTAACTATAAAGACCAGGGCAGTCATCTAGGAAAAATAGTAGGATGGACAGGATGTTAGGTGGGGTTTTTCCCCTCTGGATTTATACAGCTGCAAGCAATGAGAAACCTGGGGAACATAGTGAAAAGTAGAGACATCACCCTGCCAATAAAAGTCCGCAGAGTTAAAGCAATGGTCTTCCCAGTAGTAATGTATGGCTGTGAGAACTGGACAATAAGGAAGGCTGAGCGTAGAAGAATAGACGCCTTTGAACTATGGTGCTGGAGAAGACTTTTGAGAGTCTCCTGGACTGCAAGGAGATGAAATCAGTAAATCCTAAAGGAAATCAACCTTAACTGCTCCTTGGAAGGATAAATACTGAGTCTGAAGCTTGAGTACTCTGGCCACCAAATGAGAAGAGAGAACTCACTGGAGAAGGTCCTGATGCTAGGAAAGATTGAAGACAAAAGGAGACAGGGTGACAGAGGATGAAACAGCATTGTTGATTCAGTGGGTGTAGATATGGGCAGACTTCATAGAATGGCAGATAACAGGAGCCTGGCATGTGGTGGTCCATGGGGTCACAATGTTCAGACTCAGCTGTGTGACTGAACAACATAATGCAAAAACTAGGCAGTATGTGAGGGCTAATTTCTATGAGAAAAGTGATAAAAGGCAAGCATGGAACCATTTGAGTTGTACAATAATTATTTTTCTCTCCTTCTTGCAGTGCTGGTGTTGGAAGAACTGGGACATTTATTGCACTTGACCATTTGATCCATCAGATGGAGATGGAGAATACAGTGGATGTGTATGGTGTTGTGTATGATCTTCGAATGCATCGATCTTTAATGGTGCAAACGGAGGTATGGCAGGCAGCTGAGAATGCCAATCAGGGTCTGATATAAGAGATACAAATACCTATAGCGCAGTGGTGGTGAACCTATGCCACACATACCTGAGGTGGCACTCAGAGCCCTCTCTGTGGGCACCCATGCAGTTGCCCCAGCACAGAGTTCACCCCGCCCCTTTGCTCAGCAGCCCAATGGAAGCACTTCCTCCCTCCCCCAGCGCAGAGTTTGCCCCACCCTTCTGCCCTGCTGCCCAATAAGTGCGCTTCCTCCCTTCTCCTAGCACTGACTTTGCCTTGTCCCTCTGCCTACCAGCCCGATGGGAGTGTTTCCTCCCTCCCTGTTGCTGTGTTGGCACTTTGCAATAAATAAGTGGGTTTTGGGTTGCAGTTTGGGCACCCAGTTTCTAAAAGGTTCACCACCACTGCTATAGTGTGTCCCACAGCTCCTTCAGTCTAATTAGGGCCATTTTGAGAGCTTTCCTTTGAAATCAGCAAAGATACATAGAATCTTGGAGTTATGAGACCCCATAACAGCTATCAGGTCAAAATTTCTGAACTATTGTTTTAGTTTCTGTTCTAACATGTTTATCTCCTGGATGTTTAGAACAGGGGTGCCCAAACTTTTCAGGCCACAGGCCAGACAACGTGGTTCAGAGACCTGGTCACTATGGCCTGGGGGCCAGATGCAGCCCCCAATGCCCATTCATCCAGGCCGTGAAGCCCTCGTCGCTCCTGGAAGCAGTAGTAAAACATGCCCATACAGGCCGTTTTACTTCCTCTTCCGGGAGCAACGAGGATTTTGTGGGCCGGATGAATGGGCATTGGGGGCCACGTCCAGGCCCCAGGCTGTAGTTTGGGCACTCCTGGTTTAGAAGAATGTAGGGAGATGTTTTGACCAATTTTTAAAAAAGATGATGGAGTGTTTTGCCAAGTGGGACAGATGACAAAAATGTGTCAAGGGGGGGGGGAGCCCTAGTGGCACAGTAGTTAAATTACTGTACTGCAGCAAAAATGTTGTGAGTTTGATCCTGATGGGGATCAAGGTTGACTCAGCCTTCCTTCTGAGGTCCATAAAATAAGGACCCAGCATGATGGGGACAAAATGATAATTACCTGTAAACCGCCCAGAGTACATTAAGTGCTTTGGGGGTGGTATGTAAGTGTATTTGCTAAAAGGGGGCCTCATTATATCATAGAATATGATTTCAATTGCCTGTATAATCCCTGTTCCAATGATGCATCATATGAATACTGTTATATATAGATATATGTATATTTCATTTTTCTTTCTCCCCACCCCCACCCCAAATTCCTTCTTAGGACCAGTATGTCTTCCTAAACCAATGTGTTTTGGACATTATCAAATCCAAGAAAGATAGGAAAACAGACCTTATCTATCAAAACACAGATGCCATGGCAATCTATGAGAACTTTGCACCATCGTCACACACTGGAAAGGCAAATGGCTACCATGCATAAGTTGCAAAGGAACTGTATACCTCCTGCCTCTTACATGGGAGAGGGAAAGATGCACTGTTTTTTATACATCTTTATATGCAGAGACTGTTTCCAACTTTAAAATAACTGATTTGAGCATACATGAGCTTAAAATGCCAATAGGAACTGTGTTTTCTATATAGTGTTAAAGGGAATATATATTGAATTTTGCATAGAAGATGTGCTTGGAAAGAGGGTAAAGAAGCACCATATTTGTGAAATTAAATTATATTGATTAAATGGTGATACTTTTTCAGACTTCAAAAGTGATAAATGATTCAAATACTTTTCCAGATTGCTTTTTTTAAAACAACAACAAAATCAGCTCATGTTGGACTTTGATTCTGTCTAGAGGTTTCCAACCAGGAACAAGCTATATCAGCCTGTTGCAGCCGAAATCAATACTTTTGTGGATTGAAGATCCTCCCATGTTCAAGAAATTATCATTTGCTATAACCCATGAACATTTGTGCAGTGGTGGCTGCTCAGGTTCTTTTTATTTAAAAGCAGAATGTAGAAGCCTTTTGCAAATAGGATATTTTACTATGAAATTGTGCCTTTTTTCTAACTATTTTGCTAAAGACAAAATACTCAAGAGTCCTATATTTTTCTACTGAACTAGAACACGTAACATAAGATTAATATCTGTTTCTTACTGGGAAGAGCTTTACTGATTCTTCCCTTGGGGAGGGGGCAGCCTGTTCCTCCTTCTGATTAGTCTGCAAAGACTTTATTGTAGAGTAAATTCACTTGATCACGTGAGGATGCTGGCAACTGTCTGCTCCCTTTACTTATGCAGTTATGTTACCTATGAAAGATAGAGCTCTCTTATATCACTCAATTGAATTTTGCCAACTTTCACTTTCATTTTGGCACATCTTGTTTTTAAAGTTGCCAGCTGTTCCAGGCATTTCCACAGTCTTTCACTGTCTTCCTGTGCTTATGCTAATGCTGTTTCTCTGTGCCATTTCACTGTGGTGGCTTAGTGATTAAGACGTTGAGCTTGACGACTGGAAGGTTGGCAGGTCAGCAGTTCGAGACCCGACTACTGCACAACAGAGTGAGCTCTCATCTATGTCCCAGCTCCTGCCAGCCTAGCAGTTCGAAAGCAAGAAATTGAAAGTAGATAAAGAGGGACCACTTTGGTGGGAAGATAACAGTGTTCTGAGCACTCGAGTGTCTAATCATGCCTGCTACATGACCATGGGAATATTTGCAGATGCGGGCAGTACTGGCTTTTTGGAGATGAGCACTGAGTTGGATATGGCTGGCTTTCGAGCAAGGGTGACCTTTACCTTCCCTCTTCTGTTGACCTCACTTGTCCTAAACGTCATTTGCTCCCACTCCAATATAATTTGATGGTCCAAGGGGTTTTTTTTTGTCCATTGTCATAACTCTTTTTCTTACCTGCCCCTAAACAGAATCATGTGAATCACCATAATTGTTCAGAGTAAGTGGCAGTGAGGACAAAGAGCACTGGGGTCAAAATAAAGGGAAATGATGAAGTAAGGTAGTAGGGTGTCAAACACATTTTAAAATGTGAATGTTTAAGAGGATTGTATTTAAACAATAATTCTGCAGTGTTGATTGTGTTGATTTCAAAGTAAATATTGAAATTAGAGTGTTAGGTCTAGATCAGGGTTTGCCAACCTACAGCCCATGGGCCAGACCCAGCCCACAGCACCATTTCATGTGGCTCATAGCCGCCTTCACCGCTCCTGGAAGTGGATGCAGACATGTTTACATCAGCTGTAAAATGCACCCATGCATGTGTAAACACAGAAGTGGGTGCATTTATGGCTGTCATAAACACTTCCGCTTCCGGGGGCGTGGTCAGGTCTACTCAACTGTCCAGGTGGGAGTAGTCAGGCCCAAGGCGTAAAGAGGTTGGGAACCCCTGGTCTAGCTGATATCAGGTAAATACAATACCCATCAGTACTTACAAAAAGGAGGAGTATTAAGTGGGTGCTGACTGTAAGAATTTGACATGATGGCTCAGGTGGTGGGGGTCATCTGCAAATTCTGTTATATTTTGAATATACAATATCTCTGCCTCTTCAGGTTTTGGAGTAGTTACTGGAGAGTAGTAATGTCGGTGTTACTGTGTGCAAATAAGCTGCAGGCAACTGTTTTCCCATCTACTTACAGTCATCCCATCGACAATTTTGAATACCCACTATTAATAGTTTAGCTAAACTAAATGCTTCACTTAATAATGGTTGCCTCTATTGATCTTGATACTTGACCCTTAGCTGATGTCATTAAAGGAGAAAAAAGAGGTCTATTTTATCAAACTGAGCTTCAACTATTATCTTTGTATGAGTGTTGCTGTTTGTGCCACTCCCTGTCTTGGCTGGGCTATTTTTTTTATGTTCTTGTATGTGCTAAGGGTTTATTTAAAAGTGCAATATATAATTTACTGAATCAATGATTGCCTCTTTTTCCATAGAGTTTTACTCAGGTTCTGTGTCTCTTCCTATTTGTCCTGTGGTTTATGTTCTTAAATGTATAATTTTCGGTATTCCGAAAGAACTCCTATGGCAGAGTGATCTTAAGAAGCTTCATTGACTTTAATTCTTATAGAAAGTAAAATGTACAAATATCTGCTTACTCTGCCAACTGCAGAAACTTTTAGCCAGTTAAAACTGAGGTATATATATTTAATGTCTTGTGTATCAAAGTATAACATTTCTCCTACTGTTTTTTTAAAATTTGTTTGTTCACATTATGCTGCTGTAGTTGTAATGGATACGATTAATGAATATTGAAGGGTTCTCCATTAAATTAATATTTTTGGTACACTGAAGTTGAAATTATGTGAAGGCATTGTTAATGAAGGACTTATGACTTTTGAAATGGGAGTGGGTTACTATTATAATTTTAAATTGATGCGCTGGGAGCATTATAAAATGATATTATTTTTTGAGCGGGTAAGAGCTGATCTGTAATGAATTTTACTTTTGTTGGTTTTATTTCTCATTTTTTTTGGATCCTTGGAAAGGTGTGGTTTTTTTAACCTACAATTCCCCAAACCCCTCAGACAATGTGGTCTTTGCAGCCTCTGGAAAGACAATCCAAAATGCATTTAGTTTGTGTGGTCAAAATGTAAGTTATATTAAACACTGCATGGTTACTTGGGTGATCTCCAAAATCTGCTGTATCTTTTGGAAATAAGCTGCTGTAAAAGATGCAAATTGTTTTCCAACCTGTTCCCCTCCTACAGTAATCAAGCAATTGTGACTATCTGTGACTCTTTCTTTTAGAACAGCAGTGGATTTTAGTATGTTGGTCTACTCTACATCCATTTAGCACATTCAGTTTTTGATGTAAAGAGGAAATTTCATCAACTTCATATCTACCACATTCCAGGGCAAGAGTTTCCTCCCTATAACTACATAAGATTTGAACAAACCTGAGAGAAGTTTAAAAAACAGTTTAGGGAGACTTTTGCTGATTATCTCAATTGATGGTGGGGTAACTTTGGTATGTATTTTGGGATTTATTTTGAGTTTATTGGGTATAGGATCCTGGATTTGCTGTTGCCACGAAGGATTGAGGATCTAACGTGTTATAAATTGTGTTTGTGTTCAGCTGTGTTTTTAAATTTTCTTTTCTTTTTTGGATGTTGTATTTTGTTGTTATGACTGCTTTGTAAACTGCCTAGAATAGTGGTATGCACTAGACTGGTGGTATATAAATATTGCAAATAAATAAATAAATAAATCATTTTGGAGGTTGCACTTTGAGGTGGGAGGGCAAAAGGGACACCCAAGGGCACACATTTTGGATAGAAAATAAACCACAACTTGTGTAAGACTTTTTTTTAAGATTGCAGGTTGGTGAGAACCCCAGTAGATGATATTAAAAAGTGTGATATTTTATTTGAAGGTAATGTACAAGAAGATTTGCACAAGACTTATCTAAAACGAGAAGCAATCGTTGGCGATAACCAAATCCTAGCACAATAATTGATGCTAGCAACCTGAATACAAAACTACACAAGATTTTGTTTCTGCACCAACAGTAGAAATTAGCCTTGTGAAATGAAGGATTTGCTTTGTGAACTATGGCCTTGGATCAAAAGCTGGCATATTGATTCCCTTGCTTTTGTTTTTGCAAAGTGCCTAGCCATCTGAAATATTGCCAAGGCTGCCAGCTGTTTCCAACAGAAGTAATCCTTATTATGGAAAGAAAATGTTTTAAGTACAGTGTGCCTGAACTCTGTGCCTGTTGATTAAATCATTGTTTCTGAAAGCATATAGCAAAAGTGAGAACCTAAGTTTCATACATGCTCAAATTTATGGTTTGGTTCAGAACTTTGGTGCAGAAAATAGGGAGGAGATAAGAAGGATAGTATTGTGTGCTTCCCCCCGCCCCCAACTCTTCCTTCCAGTTAATCCTTTTGCTTCCACTTACGACACATCATCATGACTTTTATGGGTGATTCCAAGCTGTTGCTTTCAATACGTCCATTCATTTGGTAGTAGTTGTTACTAGAAAGAAAAATTTGGGTTTTAGCCTAGGAAATATAATTTGTCATTTCTAATTATAAGTGACTCTCAGAAACAACCTAACTGGGGTTGGCGGTTTGAAATATGTTTTAGTTAATGCCATGGGAATCCAATTGTTAAGAAATGCACACCTGATTACCTAACTATAATGGGATCTTAACATATTTACCGTGGGGAGCCTGGGCAACAGAGCTTACAGATATTACATTTTTGGACTCTTAATTCCCAGAATCTCCCAGCCAGCATGACCATTGATAAAAGGATTTGGGGAGTTACAGTCCAAAAATGGAAATTTCTTCAGGTTCTAGAACTTGCTTTTCTGACACGGCTTGCCCAACTGGCTACGTGAAGTAGCCCACCAGAGGTGCCAAATACCAAGGCAGAGACAAAGGACCACTAACTGTCAGGTATTTAGTTGGTTATTTTTACTATTATGGGATCATTGCTGATTTTCCTCTAGCTCCAAAATGCCTTAGTCTAGCTAGGTGTCTAGTGTAAATGGCCTGAATAGGAATACAGTAGTTGTTTGTTTGTCACCTAATTTCCTATTGAAATGATAATAAAAACCTCAGGGCACATCATTGATGTTTCCTGGGACTCTTCACATGATCTGTTTGTGGCCTTAAAAAGTGGCAATAACAATTTAAGGATTAGGATTCAAAGAAACAGGAAAACTGTTGATGCAGGCAAGATGCTATGTGTTGCCCCCACTGCCAAGGAGAGAAGCCATTGCTGCATTTAAAATGCATCTAGTCTCTCAAACTGCAATCCTGAAGGCATCCATGTGGATTGTTAAGCCTTTTTGAAATCAGTGGGACTTATCTTGGAATAAATCCCACTGATTTCACTGTTGGGGAACAAGTGTAATGCCAAGATCATATAAACACTTTATGTGTCTTCCCTCTTCCTTCATTGGATATGCAGTACTGTATGCCAATATTTCTAACTGGATTTTTTTCCCCATATGAGGCCAAATTTTAAAAGGGAATGTACTTTGTACATCACTTGTTGCTGTTACAATTCCGTTTTCAAATCATGTACAATTTGCAGCGATTTCCTTGATTGTACAGATGTTGGGAATATATCATTGTTAATTTTAATGGTTTAATTTTCTTATAAAATTAACTAAATAAAACATTAATATCAGGGTAGTGGATGTGTATTTTTCTGATATTAATTGCCTGCGATTGTCTTGCCTCACTCAAGGGTGATTTCAAGTCCTTCAAATCCCACCCTTTAAACTGGGTTGTGCGTGCCTGGAGGGAGGTCACAAAGAGAAAGAAATAGTCTGACTGCATGTAACTGTCTTGTAGGAGTCCCTTCCTTCCTTCCTTCCTTCCTTCCTTCCTTCCTTTCGAGTGCCCCACCCTCCTATCCGAGAGCTTCTTTTTTGAACCACCATCAGGGAGTTCTAGTATTGGTGGGTGGTTGGGTTAACCCCCTTTAACCCTTTCAGAGCAAGTGTGGTCACTGAGAGTGGACTAAATGTGAGTCCTGCAGTTGTCAAGGGCTGCTTTCCGTGTAAACTTCTAGTGTGCTGAACTTGCTTGCTATTGGGAAGTGAACACTTCCCCTGATTACTTTAAAGGAGATCTCCCCACAGTGACCCTTTCTGGTGCAATTGGACATACATCCTTCAGGAAGGCCTTTAAAACTTGGCTATGCCAGCAGGCCAGTGGTGGGATGTCAAAAATTTTACTACCCCACCATGACATCATCACAGTGTGGGCAGAGCTAACATCATGGGCGGAGCCAATGTCATGACATCATGATGTGGGCGGAGCCAAAGAAAACAAATTTAAAAATTATAAAAAATAAAATAAAAATAAGCACGCACACACACACCTCAACCCACCTACCCACCCACCCACAACAGAAACCTCTAAATAAATTAAATAAATAAATAATACATTAAAATACACCCACCCACCCACAACACAAATCAACCAAAGCTTTTAAACTAGAGCTTAAAGCTTATTCTGGCTAATCTTTCTCACACTAGGTCAGATGGAAGGAACTACAGAATGAACTCACCACAAGATGGCTTCATTTTGGCACTTTTCAACAGTTAAAGAAGTTAGGTACTAAGTCTTTGCCTAACCAGTTCTCTAGGATATCTAGGGGAGCAGGCTATAGGGAGCTTCAGGTTAGCAGCTTCTCTTCCTCCTCCCTGCTTGGGAGGACAGCAAGGAGGCCGTGCATACACGCCAAGCACTGTAGGCGTGCATGCACACCAAGTGTTTGGCACGCATGTGCAGTGGAGGAACCAGTGAAAAGGTAAGCCCTGAAGGTGGTTCCCCTCAAAAGCTGCAACCGGTTCTCCAGGACACTGGGAAAAGTTACTACCAGTTCTGGAGAACTGGTGAGAACCTGTTACATCCCATCACTGCAGCAGACGTGAAGTACAACTGGCACCATAACCCAGCCCTGCTGGCTTATTTAGCCCTGCCCAGAGTCCTTATTTACTCCTGCCCGGGTATCGTTTTTAAGGGGGTTGGGGAGGTTTTATAAATGCATTTAGTTTTATAGCATTTAGTTTTAATTAGCATTTGGGTATAGGTTTAACTGACCTTGGGTTGCTTAGGCGAAAAGGGAGACTATGTAAATCAAACAAATAAATAATAAAATACACCTTCACTTCTGTCTGCAACCTCACTTTCTTTTTTAGCCACTGCATTTTCTTTTTCTTTCTTTTAGTGACTATGAGTTTCTTTGGGGATCTTCATGGGCTGAGAAATATTAAACCAATATCTCTGAGAATATGACTAGAACCCTTCATGTCATTACTGACCTTCTGGGATACATCCTGTTCCAACTGAGAAATACTTGTTCTGCTCCCTCTAAGTCAGCAAACAACCACTCTTGAACTTCCATCTGTATAAAAGTAAAGATCACCCTTGCTTGAAAGCCTGTCATATCCAACTCTAGGGTTCAGTGCTAATCTCTGTTTCAAAGCCAAGGAGCCGGCACTGTGTGCTTTTGCAGATATTTCCATGGTCATGTGACGGGCATGACTAGACACATGGAGCGCTGTTTACCTTCCCACCAAAGTGTTCCCTATTTATCTACTTACAATTTCTTGCTTTCAAACTGCTAGGTTGACAGGAGCTGGGACAGAGATGGGAGCTCATTCGGTAAAAAAATAAATTTCCCTACATCTGATAGACAGTTTTACATATAATATGCATTCATCATTTATCCTGGAAGTAACCTTTTGGATGTCACATACATCTGTACTAAAAGGAAGAAAGGAGCTTGATATTGGCTCAAATCCATGAGTTGAATCAATGGCACTTATGGAAAGCTGACTCATCATAACTAACACGCACACACACTGATTCAGTGGACCTATTCTAGTTGCTAGACTAAGCAACAGAGTTTGCATCATTGGATTTGTATTATTGATTGCTGCATTTTTATTCCAAGTGTCCTCATTGTATTGCTTCTGCCTTCTACAAATACCTCTTTTCCACTACATTCTCAATGCCCACATCACTATAGCTTTATCTCTGTGAATAAATTCTGATAACCTGTGGCCTTCTAAGCTGTTAGTTGGTTGTAACGCACATCATGGTTTTCTTGGCCATGCTGTCTAGAAATGATGAAAATTACAGTCTGACCACATCCAGAAGTGGATGTGAATAGTAGGTACATTATGCTATGCAGTGATTCAGCTCCAGAGTCCACCATATCTACCTTCTGGCTTCAGGTACTTTTGATAATCGTTAGACTCTCTGTCAAGAATACAAACCCAGTTCTCATTCACTGCCAACCAGTAACTATGCACTAAACACCCAGAATGCTGAAAACGAACCCCTCTGGCACCAAGAGTGGCTGTAATAATTCAGGTCTGGTTGTACTCAAGGTACACTGTTGTCATAGCTGACATGGCTCTTGAGCAGGGATTCTCAACCTGCAGCCTATGGGGTGCAGGGCACCATTTCATGGGGCTCCCCACCACCTCCACCACACCAGGAAGTGCCATGTGGCACTGGCTGCATATGCAAAGTTCTTTTAAACCCATGGATTCATCTCCTTTATATTCCAACAGCAGAACCCAAGGCCTGCTAGCCTGTAAAGACCCATATTTCTGCAAAGGCCATAAAATTTCTATTATTTTTATCTTTGCATTAGTTGTACAATGAATTGTCTCTTCCTGCTTTCACCATTTTTTTAGCTTTCCAAAATCTAAGAGCTGGCCTGATGCTTATGAGGCACTTGGAACTCACCTTTTCCTGCCCAAGCCTGCTTTGAACCTCTGAGCATACTAATGGAGGGGAAGGTGCCAACCCACCCTTCTCACACTGCCCATCCATTGCTGGCAGGCAGTGCACCTTCCTGCACTTTCTGATGCTGATGTTCCTCATTGGCTGGTGTCTTGCCAGAGCTAGGAGCAAAGCACCGTCTCCTGTGGAATGGCAGCTTTCGGCAATTTTATTGGTTGATAAATCAGTTCTTCTCTCACCACCATCCAGCAGTGCTTGAGATGGGAAGGAGAAACAGATTTTTCTGCCTAAGGCTGTGAAAAGATTGCATCGGAGCCAAGCGCAACACTCATGCCTTGCTGTACGGTGAGTATCTATTAAGAGTATACCTTTCCGCATGTGAAGCTGGTGGTGGATGATTGACTGAAACCCCCAATTAAACATGTCGCTCCACCAGCTGCTGCTTAACTGTGTGGAAATGTGCCTCCTTGTTGAAGAGATTCAATTACTGTTGCAACCAAGTAAGTCTGAACAACTGCATTTGGGTATTCCTCTGATTAACCCCTTTGGTGCAAGATCTGTCTTGATTACAAAGCCTTATCTGCAGGATGTCCTTGTATAAATTACTGCTTCTCTCTGCCGCCGCTGCCCCCCCCCCCCAATCCCGCCTCATGAGTTCTTTACATTGTCACACACCAGAGAAACAGACAACTCCAATGATTAATTGGGATGCATTTAGGGGAGTAACTTGTTTTGAAGTTGAGTGAGAGAAGTGGGTGGGTGGTGTTGGCTCCTTTTCTGTTGTAGTTTGCACAGGAAGAACTAGATTTCTGGATGAGTAAAAATAGGACAGTGCAAGAGAGAGAGAGAAAGAGATGAGACTTTTTGTTAGCCAAAAAGTGTCGTGCTTAAAGGATGCTGCATTGCACCCAATTTACTTGCAAACAATTCTCCACACACTTCATAAGACTATAATTGTAGAACTACTTAAGTTATGGATGGATTCCTCTCATCCTTGTGTTTTGAGGGGGGGGAACCTTTCTCAGACTGCAGTAGCTATAGAATGAAAGCTGTGGTTGAATCCAAGAGCCTGCCTGCTGTTGGATATTTAACATTTGGAACAGGAACTTGGTCCACAACTGAAACTACCAGTATGGCATAATGTGTCTTTGTGGGACCTTTTAAACAATTTCATACTTGTATAACTTAACAAGAGAGGAGATGAAGTATTTTTCAAACAACTTCCCCAGCCAGAGACCCTCCAGATGTGTTGGATTATAGCAGCCAACATTCTCAACTGTGCAGTTGAGCGTGATGGGCATCATTGTTCAGCACTCCTGGAGTATGATATGGTGGGGAATTCTGAGCTAGATGACATTTTGGAATGGGGTGGGAAAGGAGGAATGCATTTGCTTAAGGAATGTGGATTTTATGTGGTGAATCACTCTGCCATCTTCTAGGTGTTGTTATTGCTATTGTCATCATCGTTGTTGTTATAGCCAAATATATGGACATTTGTAAAACAAGAATTTGTTGCCTGTAGAGAAGAAAGCGGCTGCAAAACTCAAGAGGAACCAAAGATTATTTGACAAATTGGTTTTGAAGAAATCACAGGCTTATGGATCTTAATGGTTTCCAGAAGGTCTTGAAAGGGTCTTTGACCAAACTAGAGGGAAAATGGTACACAGAGACCATTAGGGCAATTGATAATATTGCTCCCAAATGCCAAATCCACTTAGAGTTCATCTGGCTCCATGGTTTAATGAAAAACTGCAAACTCTGAAGCATAGAAGGAGAAGGTTACAGGGCTATAGAAAGAGAAGGCTACAGGAGGAGAGCTCCCACAAATGACAACCTTGCGGCTGTTAAGGAATGCTCGAGTTGCTGTGCCAACACTATAAAATTGGCAAGGAAACACCATAATATCCAACAGATTCAGTGCGCTGGCAACCAACAAAGAGAACTCTGTGATAGCACCAAAGCTCCCCGGGGGGGAAGCAAACCATGAATTTACAGCCAACAGTTAACTGTAATAGGTTGGCAACAGAGTTTAAGACCAAAGTGGAACCTCAACTCCAAATGTGATACAATAGATTTGAAGGAGGTGTCCAATGTGCCATGATATGTATTTGTTTATTTATTTTATTTATTTCTATACCAACCATTTGGGTGGTATCCTACTCTGGTCAGTGATATCTAGAAGGATATCGTGGTTAATGGTATCAAAGGTCCCTGAAAGACTGAAGAGAACCAAGAGGGAAGATTCCCCTGTCAGTTTCTCTCAAAAGGTCATCCAGCCATCTGCCCCATGTGTTTTGGAGCAGTTTCAGCCTATAACACCTCAGGAGGCCTCCAGGGTGCTTGCAGACTATAAGGCCAGCACAACTTGCCTAGATCCTTGCCCTTCCTGGATCGTAAGAGCAGCCAGTGATGGGGTGTCAGAATGGGTCAGAGAGATCGTTAACTCCTTTCGCATTTTGCCCATATGATTGAAGGAGACAGTTGTCCAACCCATCTTGAATAAATCCAACCTAGAACCAGATGATTTCCCCAGTTGCTAACGTTACGTTCAAGGCAAGATGATGGAAAGAATGGTGGCAGGTGAGCTGTGGATGTTTCTGGAGGAAAGTGAATGCCTTGATCCACACCAGTCTGGTTTCAGGCCACACCATGGTGCTGTGATGATCTTGCTCACCTTGCTGGATGATCTTTTGAGAGAAGCTGGCAGGGGAATCCTCCCTGTTGGTTCTCTTCAGTCTCTCAGGGACCTTTCATACCATCAACCATGATATCCTTTTCAACAGCCTTGCCAGGATGGGTATTGGGGGCCAGACTTTAGCGTGGCTCAAGTCCGTCCTGGAGGAGCATGTCCAGATAGTACAGCTCAGGGAGGAGCTGTCTGACCACTGGGTGCAATAGTATGGGGTGCCTCAAGGGTTAGCATCTCCCCAATGCTGTTTAACATCTATGAGGCTGCTGGGAGAGGTCTTCAGGAGACTTGGAGTCTGCTTTCATCAGTATGCTGATGATACATAGCTCTGTCTCTCCTTGTCCACCTCAACAATGGATGCTTTCTGGCGCCTGGAGGAGTGCCTGGAGGCAGTCACGGTGTAGATGGGGGATTACAGGCTGAGACTAAACCCAACCAAGATGGATATGGTGCTGGTAGGAGGTAATTGATCACAGATTGAGCAGATTCCCATTAGCTTGGGTGGTGTTATTCTCCCTTTGAAGGAGAGAATATTTAATCTGGGAATGCAGCTTGACCAGTCTTTGACTATAGAAAATTATGTGTCATCAGTGGTCAGGTCCACACTTTTCCATCTATGCTGCACAGCCTAACTCCACTCTTTCCTGGGTAGGAAATCCTTGATAGCATTACCCTATGCACTGCTAATCTCCAGTATTGACTATTGCAATACTCTCTATGTTGGGCTACCCTCGAAGCTGGTATGGAAACTTCAGATGCTGCAAAATGTGGTGGCCTGGCTGGTTTTGGCTATCATTTGGTTTGACCATATCACACCAGTCCTGGATAGTCTCAATTGGTACTCTGTGCTAGATTCAAGGTGTTGGTGTTGACCTATAAAGCCTTGATTGGTTTGGGGGAACCCACACCAATAATATTACCAAGAAAACTCCATTGACAGTAGCAAAAGGCAAATCTAGATGGCACAGGATGATGAACTCCTCAGGGATCTGATAATGGAAGGAAAATCCAATGCTGTAAGGAACAATACTGTATTTTTGTTGTTGTTCAGTCGCACAGTCAATTTTGACCTTTTGAAACCCTATGGACCTGTAATGTAAGATCTATGAATCAAGGCAAGCTGGACATGGTCAAAAATGAGATGGAAAGAATAAGCATTGACATCTTGAGAATCAGTGGGCTAAAGTGGACATGGGTGGGCAAATTCAACTCAGGGGACCATTATATTTACTACTGTGGCCAAGAATCCCTCAGAAGAAATGGAGCGGCCTTTATAGTCAATAAAAGAGTGAGGAAAGCAGTAATGGGATACAATCTAAAAAATTACAAAATGATCTCAGCCCAAATTCAAGGCAAACCATTCAACATCACTGTAATTCAGGTTTACGCTCCAACCACTGGTGCAGAAGAGGCCACAGTCAACTACTTCTACGAAGTCCTACAGCATCTTATAGAACTGACACACACACAAAATGATGTCCTTATCATCAAAGGGGACTAGAATGCCAAAGTAGGAAGCCAAACGGTAACTAGAATAACAGGCAGGTTTGGCCTTAGAACACAGAATGAAGCAAAGCAAAGGCTAATAGAGTTATGGCAAGAGAATGAACTGGTCATAGGAAACACCTTCTTCCAACAACCTAAGAGGCAACTCTACAAAGGACATCACCAGATGGCCAACATCAAAACCAGATTGATTACATACTCTGCAGCCAAAAATGGAGAAACTCGATACAGTCAGCAACGACGAGACCTGGAGCAGACTGTGGCTCAGATCATGAGCTACTGATTGCCCAATTTAGGCTTAGATTGAAGAGACCTAGCAGATGCAGAAGAGGTTAGGAAAAGATGGCAAGAATACACAGAAGAACTCTACAAAAAGGACCTCAACATCCCTGACAACCACAGTGATGAGAACTTTTTGGAATAGTAGTCATGTTAGTTCAGACATGTCAGAAAACAAAAACAAAAAAGTAATAAAACAAAAACACTGTAGCACTTTAAAGACTAACTGCTATGTTTTTATTGTTAGCTTTCATGGATCAAGTCCACTTCTTCAGACAAGGAGTGAAACTTCCAGTCATGGTTTATATATACCAAATGCAGGGGTCTAGATGCTAAAAGGGGAAGGTGGATGTGCTCAAGCAAAATGACAGACAAGCAAGCATAACAACACAGGTTCCTATAGCTATCAGTAACAATAGATTATTCAGATTAGTTTTAAATTTCTCCCTTTCAATCTCAAAAGTATAGAGCAATGCCCTTTCTGGTTTCTGATTAACCTCTTATTTGCATATGAGAAAACAAAAAAGTAATAAAACAAAAAACACTGTAGCACTTACTGTTACTAGGTTACTTCCTGTTCTGCTAAAGTAGTAAGAGATAATTGGCAGGGAGGTTGTAATACACCAAAATATAATACAGTATATAAGATATCTAGCACCATATAGCAATCTGTGTATCAAATTTAATAATGTCCCAGAAACCTTTGGCTAATATTTAATCCTCTGTAACAGGTATCCAAAAAATGGATGTATTTGAATTCTGCTGTCTCTCTTTCGATCCTAGTTTTGTAACTTTCAGGTCTTGGATAGAGTGTCCCGGTAGATTGAAGTGGCTTGAGACAGGTTTCTCTGTGTTGCCATTCTGGATGTCTGATTTGTGTCCATTAATTCTTTTGTCCTACATAAAGGACAGGAGGACATTTTTGACAAGAGATGGCATAAATTACATTGGCAGAAGCACAAGTAAAACTGCCTTTAATGTTGTGTGTGTTGCCATTGGGTCCAGTAATACTGTTTCTAGAGCGAATGTGGGCGCATAGTTGACATCTGGGTCTGCAGCAGGGTCGAGTGATGAGAACATGGACTTTGAGCTGGACATTATGGCGTGTAAAGTCAAAAGGGCCCTAGAAAGCATTGCTAACAATAAAGCTAGTGGATATGATGGCATTCCAGATGAATTATTGAAAGCCCTAAAAGATGATGCAGTTAAAGTGTTGTACTCCATATGGCAAGAGATTGGAAAACACAGCAGTGGCCACAGAATTGGAAAAGGTCAGTATACATTCCAATACCAAAGAAGGGCAATGCTAAATAATGTTCAAACAATTGTGCTCATTTCACACACTAGCAAGGTCATGATCCAGATAATACAGGCTAGGCTTCAACAATACATGGATCGAGAACTTCCAAAAGTGCAGGCTGGGAGACCAAATTGCCAACATTTGCTGGATCATGGAGAAAGCAAATGAATACCGGAAAGAAGTCTACTTCTGTTTAATTGACTACACCATGGCCTTTGATTGGATAGACCACAATAAACTGTGGCAAGTAATTAAAGAGATGGGAATACCAGGCCACCTCATTTGTCTTATGAGCAATCTGTACATGAGTCAAGAAGCAGCAGTTAGGACAGGATACGGAACAACTGATTTGTTTTGAATAGGAAAAGGAGTACGATAAGGGTGCATATTGTCACCTTGCTTATTTAACTTATATGCAGAGTACATAATGCGCAATGCAGGGCTGGATAAATCACAAGCTCAAATTAAAATTGCTGGGAGAAACATCAACAACCTGAGATATGCAGATGATACTACCCTAATGGCATAAAGTGAAGAAGACCTGAAGAAACTCTTGATTAGGGTGAAAGAAGAGAGTGCAAAAGTTGGCCTGAGACTCCACATTAAAAAAACCCAAGATAATGGCAACCTACCACTTCCTGGAAAATAGAAGGGGAAGAAATGGAAGCAGTGACAGACTTTACCTTCTTAGGATCCAAGAGTACTACAGATGGTGACTGCAGCCATGAGATAAAAATACAATTAATTCTTGGGAGGCAAGCTATGAGAAACCTAGTGAACATAATAAAAAGTGGAGACGTGACCCTGTCAACAAAAGTCTGCATAGTCAAAGTATTCCAAGTAGTAATGTATGGTTGTGAGAGCTGGACCATAAGGAAGGCTGAGGGCAGAAGAATAGATGCCTTTGAAATGTGGTGCTGGAGGAGAATTTTGAGAGTACAGTATACTGGACAGCAAAGAGATCAAATAAGTTGATCTTGAAGGAAATCAACCCTGACTGCTCCTTGAAAGGACAAATATTGAAGATGAAGCTAAAGTACTTCGGACACCAAATGAAAAGATAGGACTCACTTGAGAAGGCCTTGATGCTGGGAAAGATTGAAGGCAAAAGGAAAAGAGGGCAGCAGAGGATGAGATGGTTAGATTGCATTGTTGACACAATAGGCATAGAGCTGAGTGAGCTGCGGAGGATGGTGGAGTATAGGGGTACCTGGTGTGCAGTGGTCCATGGGGTCGCAAAGTGTTTGTTTGTTTGTTTGTTTGTTTGTTTGTTTGTTTCAATTTATATTGCTGCCCAACTCGAACAACTCTGGGCGACTCACAAACAATTAAAATCCTCATGACAATCCAATAGCTTTAAAACCCATTAATACCCATTAAAAACATATAAAAATTACCCCATTAGCGAAAAGAGAGAGGTCACAAATCTTATATTAACCAGCAGGCAGGAGTCACCACATCGCCCATGCCCCACACCTGCTTTGCCAGCCAGGTTTTTAGCTCTTTTCTGAAGGGCAGCAACTCCGCCTGGAGTCACAACTCGATTGGCAAGAGGTTCCATAGGGCCAGAGTAGACACAAAGAAGGCCCTCCTTCTTGTGCTAGAGAGACGAGCATCTCTAGCAGATGGCACAATTAGAGAGCCTCTCCGGTCCACTCTAGTGGGATGGACAATATTGTTGGGTCGAGTACGGGCTTCTTCAGGAGGGGGCACACCAAGGCATGTTTCAATAGTGCAGGAAACACCCCCTCCCACAAGGCTGCATTGAGTATTGCTTCGACCCAACTACCTGTTACCACCTTAGATGCCTTGATCTAATAAACAAGCAGTGGCATGAACAGATCCAAGGAGCCTGTCCACTTCCTCAGGGACAACTGGATCAAACTGACCCCAGATAACATGGCAAGGGTTGGACTCGACTATGCGACTGAAAAACAACAACAAATTTGAGGGACACCTCTTCCTCAATAGTTCTATCCAAAGCACCAGGTATGTAAGCTCTGACTGTGTACACCTAGAGAGTTTTTTTTAAGCAATAACCACATTGATTAAAACTGCTCCTACATTATTTACATTTTGTAATTCACTTAAAGACTTACTTCTTCAGCAAGCTTTTCAAGGCCTATAAGGCAGTGGTGTGCTCCAAAAAAATTACTACCACACTTTGGGCATGGTATGGTGGGTGTGGCCAGGGGAAAGCCCTGTGTTCCCCCCAATTAGGACTACTTTACTGTATTTCAAAACTTGGATGGGCAGAGGGGCCAGCCAGAATTTCTGCTACCTAATTACTGGCAAACTGGTGCAAACCTGCTGATGCCCATCACTGCTATAAGATCATTAGAACTGCATAGTGCTGAACCTGGATTTTTTACCGTCACTTACTGTTGTTGATAGTGTTTACTATGAATATTGTTATGGTTTTAAGATTATCTGATGCTATCTGGTTTTGTCTCTGGGTTGTTTTTAGTAATTTTTGGACAATTATTATTCTGATTTTTATACATATTTTATGATGTTATGTTATATGTTTTATACATTGTAAGCTTCCCTGAGTAGTGCTTGAATCAAAAGGGTGGGGAAAGGAAGGAAGGAAGAAGTGTGCACTGGTGACCTGTCAGCCAGGTAGGATGCATCTCCCCCAGCTGCTGTGAATTAAGGCCCCTTCTTCATCAGAGTGAGGTACTGTAGCATTGTGCACAGGAAGTTAGGTTCAGACTTCCTGTAAGCCTCAAACCCATCACTGTCTCTCATCCTTTCATACGAACATAGTGAGAGCAACATCTGTGGCACCTTGAGCTCTTCAGAGAAGAAACTGAATGTTGAAGTATTACTAAATAACAGTACAGTACATAGTTTTGTCTTAGGGTGCTGAGAGGCTACAGAAACAGCTGGAAATTAAAATAAAATGTCTTTGTTGTGCAAAGGCAACAATGAAGGCCATGATTTCCAGGTCTAAATTGTCTTCTTTGTTTCTGTATTAGCATTTCCCCATTGAACGTTACAGAAGGTCTATCTAGAAACACAGGGACAAGGGTGCAGAAAGATAGTGGTATGTGAAATTGCTGTTAAAGTTGAATTTTGAATCAAGTTATAGAAGCCCTTTAAGGAAAAAAATATGTTATTTTAAAACATTTAAATTCTTCTTACATAACCTGAATATTCAGTGAGCAAGAGTGGATGTTTGGAAAGACTTCGCTTGATAGTGCATTCATTACTATTGCTAGATAATGTGTGAAATATGTAGCTGCTGGCGCTGTGTGTACCTCCCAGGTACTGTTTGAAATGCAACCCAATTATTATTTTCCATTTTATTATCAATGTTTATATGCTAATTTTCAGCATCACTCAAGGCAAGTAATACTGTATGTCCTGCCTTGATAAGGGATTGTCTCCTGAAATACTTTTTTAAAAGATATATAGAAAAATGTCCAATGCATGAGTATAAACCAATGAAAGAACAGGCTACGCTTGGGGCAAAATCTCTCTATTTACTTCTTGCATGTTAAGGAGCTATCAAAGCATGAGTGGAGCATCTAGATCACTTACTGATGTTACCGTCTAACTACATCACTCCTTGGTGCTCCACCAGGCTGAAGGATAGTTCTCATAGATCCCAAGATGGCAGAATGAGCTCCAACTGGATGAATTCTTTTTTGTTCAAGTCCATATGCTCCTTTCAGATCAAGATTAAGGGACTTCAACAAGTCACCATGTGCCAGTCAAGCTGATATCAGCCCTTGTTCTTAGGTATCTCATGTGAGGTATGAGTTCCTGTGGAGAGGCAAGTGATTGCTTCATGGAAAGTGTCATTCTCCAAGCCATCTTCCTATTTCCTGCATGTAACACCAGTCTCTTTGAACAAGAAGCTGTAAGATTAGCAGATGAAATTTTCTAGGTCACCATAACTCCTTTTGTCATTCTCCATCAGAGGCTCATTGAAGCTCAGGAGCTGTCCAACAGATCAGAGAGAATTTTCCACCAGAAAAAAAAACATTAAAAAAGTACCAAAAAAACAGGGGAGCTGTCCAGCTCTATATTCCAAGAAAGAAGCTGGCCTAGAATCAGTGAATAACATAATGCCTGATCTTGTTATGCTTCCATCTATATTTGTCTATTTGGGGTTTTTTTTTACCCTTTGATGTAGACATTCCTTCTTCTACCTAATTACTTTTCAGTGGACACATTCAGTGCTACTTAGACTAATTTTTTAAATATTATGAATAACTGCATAGTTCTGTTAGAGGATTGAGTAGCCGAGTACTTGCAGCAATGTTTCCTGTAGAGCGTAAAACAAATTTTGTTTCTCTGTTCTCTGGAGCAATAAACCAAGCATAGACTTAAAAGGTATGAGCATTTATTTAGAAAAATCATTTGTAAGGAAGCCTTCATTCCCAATCTGTACAACTGCCCATATGCTAGACAGGAGCAAATGACCCAAAGAGGAGGAAGGGGAGTCATAGCTATACTCTCTCAAGAGAGCTATTAACAGCTCGAGAAAAGAGAAAAGATACACTGAGAGAGATAGGAAATGGAAGGTCTTCTTTTTCTTTGGGGCCAGAGGTTGGTGGAGAAACAGCCAATGAAAAGGACAGAAACAAGTGGCTCTACTCCCTATTGTAGATGTGTGACAGGTGGGTGCAAAGAGCTTATGCTTCTAGAGCAGTGTTTCCCACCTTTAGTATTTGGACTTCAGTTCCCAGAAACCTATGCCAATTCCCTGAAGCACTGATCAGGCAATGTTCTGACTTAGGCTTCTGGGAATTGAAGTCCCCCTGTGGGGCCTGGACCCCACTTTGTGAAACACTGTTCTAGAGGAATCTTCCAACAGTTATTCTTAACCAGTAAAACTACTTTCTCCCCTTATCAAGGCCAGGAAATGATGCCCTTATCCAGGGTCGTAGCCAGGATTCTAGATGTGAGAGGGGAGATATTTTTTCAGGGTGGGTAACAATGTCATATATATGTCCAATATATAAGCAGCTGGGAGTTTGAGGGTGGGTAAACTGCTAACTCAGGGTGGGCCATGCCCACCCTGACCACCCCCTGGCTATGGTCCTGCGCTTATCTTGTGCAACTAGTTTAAGAGTTGACTATCTAGTACTGTACTGTATTGTTGACTGGCAACTTTGAGAAAACATCAGCTGCCCATCCCTAAACTCATGGCTTCACAAAGGGATGCAGATGTTAGTGGTTAATACTCATAAACATCATGATGCATAAATTGTTATGTACATTCAGGGAATACACCTCTGTCATGCCAAGCTCCACTACTCATGATCAGATTAGAGAGAAGTGTTACTGTCTCAGATGTGAAGTGCCATAAAACAGCTTTGTCTCTTGAATAAAATCAGCTTTTGTAAAAATGAATATGGAATGTCACATTTCCCCATTTAAACAGAACCAAGCTATAAAGCAATAAGGAAGAAATGCAACCATATAACTGGCAATCATGTGTTCACCTTGTTTTATAGTAGCTGTGACTCTGCAATTAGTTACACCAGTCCAGTTTGAAGAAAAGAGATCATCTCATCCATATGCATGCATGCATGAGGGATATGGCCAGGCAGCGTGCTGTGAATATGTATGAACATATTATTGGACCACAATACGGAGCATAAGCTGTCGATACTTTCTCCTGACATTGTGATGGGAATACATTTGGCAGTGTAAAGATTAAGAAAAGAGAATTTGTGTTTACTCCATAGGTAGTCATACATTTTTTTTGTTTAATTCTGCCAAGTTAGGGGAAAGCTGCATAACTTTCTCTGCTTTGGAGAATTCCCAGTATACTAATGATGTCAGACCCCATTCCTTTTACTGCATTTACACAGCAGCTGTCCTACAGATACTTCCTGATGGCAGAAATAAAATACGCCCATAGGATGGACACCCATCTCAAAGGTTTGAATATTAGTCAAGGGTTTCTGGGACATTATCAAATTTGATATACAGGATCTTATATGCTGCTACATATGTTGTATGTTTTATTTTGTTATGTTATACCACCTTCACATAAACAACCTTCACATAAACTGTTCAGTAGAATTCTCATTCACAACATAGGCTGTCTCACAGAACAAAGGATAAACTCACACAATTGTCAATAGATGCTGAAGGTTAAACTCATTAGAAAATGTTAGTGTCAGGTGGTTGTCTTGTATCTTCTTAGTATTTGCATTTCAACAGGGCAAAAATTCACAACTAATCTGAGTACCAACCAGAGATCATCTGCTATTACCTGTTGTAAAAATCCATATTGATTTGTATACTTATCTGATATGCTAACCAATCACTCTGTACCTGGTGTGTATAAACTGATGTCATGAAGTCTCACTCTAATGTCTGATGAAGTGGACATGATCCATGAAAGCTAACATTAAAACACAGCAGTTAGTCTTTAAAGTGAGAAACATTTTTGTTTTGTTTTGTTTATTCTCTGATATTCTTAATTTTCCTATCTGTTTAATGGTGCTAATCAAGGCATTTGCTATGAGCAAATTAGGATATATTGAGTAGGACCACATGTATAACAAAATTAATTGAATTGTACTTTGGAAGTGTAATCATATTCTCAGTGTAGAAGGGGGAAATTCGTTTTTTGTATCTGGTGTTTGTACATGCAAATAATTTGTCTATGTATCTAAATATAGTATACAGTATTTCATAATATTCAATGAAGAGAAACTTCCCTGCCTTCCCAAATCTGATAGTATCAGCGCTCATGACCTTCTTAGGGAGCAGCAATTGTCATTCACCACTTTCATCTTGCTGTCTCCCCTTAAAGCTTTTTCAGGAACAGCCATTTTAAGGTCACTAAATATCAGGACATCTACAAAAGTGGAACTGTTTCCTTCAGAAGTTTTTGAATACTGCCATTTAAGTTGCCAGAGTTCTGACTGTGTAATTCAGTTTAATAGGGACAGGTTTCTTTACTTTATATAGAATGCAGAAGGTCATTACTGGCAGATGATGGCAGATATTACATTAGAAAATGAATTAACCAGTGAAGTTGTGAAGGCATACGAAGTAGGGACAGCATTGGCATTGAAGTCTGTTGCAAACTCTAGTTCATACCTATGTTGTGTAGTCTGTTTTTACTTGAGAGGCTTTGGTGCTTTGCAGAAGCGTAGCTTACCTTGGCGGGGCCCCGTATAAAAATTGTTTGGGGGCCCTTTATATGTGGGGCGGAGCTAACGTCATGACATCATGACGTCGTGGGGGGAGCCAACGTCATGACATCATGGGCAGGGCCAAAATAAAAATAAAATAAATATAAAATAAATAAAATAGAATTAAAATGTAAAAAAAAAAACCCACACACACCTCAACCCACCCACCCACCCACCCGAAACACAAAAACCTCACTTACCTTAATCCTGGGGCCTCTTCTTCCTCCGCCTCTGCTGTCACCGCCGCGCCACCGCTGCTGCCATCGCACGATCGCTCCCTCGACGCGCACGGCGAAGGCAAGGGGCAGCTGTGGAAGGCGAGCGGGTGCAGCGAGGCAGCCCCGAGGCCCTCCCCCCCGGTCGCCGCAGGGGCTCCCTGGCAGGCTGCGCCAGCCCGGGCGGCACTCTCCACCTCGACGCTGGGGTGACAGGTCATGTGGCAGGCATGACAAGCGCACGGAACACTGTTTCTCTACAGTACTTGCAATTTTTTTTGCTTTCGAACTGCTAGGTTGGCAGGAGCTGGGACAAAGACGGGAGCTCATTCTGTCCTGCACTGGTGTAAAAAAAAGTGCTGTTTTTTTTTTAACTCGGCAGCTTAACCTATCAATCCACCTCTTCGGAAGCAGCTGGGCCTTGTGATTATGACTAAACTCGGATTTTTGCTATTTTCCCGAAAGAGACCCAATTAAGGCTCGGAATTCTACTGAAATTAACGCGAAGCTTAGCCGGTCTACATGGCTTTGATGCTCTCCGGGGATGGAGCGAGGGAATGGGAGCCATGAATCGGGCGCACTCTAGGACCCAGCGGAGGCTTGGTGAACAACTTGCCTCCCCTTTCCCTCCTCTGTTGCGGCTCCGCCTCCTGCCGTGGAAACTCAGCCATGGGTTTGGAAGCGATCCGGTACCGTCGGGGCTCCCTGCGGATCCTCAACCAGCTTCTGCTGCCACAACAGAGCCTTTATGAGGAGATTATTTTTAATTTTATTTTTTGCCGTTGGGGGCCCCCATAGCCCGGGGGCCCCGTATAATTGATACGGCTGATACGGCGGTAGCTACGCCTCTGGTGCTTTGTGTGTAGGGAACTGCTGCTTTCTGAAGGGAGAGGTTTGCTACACTCTACCCTCACACTCAGCACATGTGTTCCATGAGCTGGGTGGGGCTTGTGTCTAAGATTAATCATTATGTTGTGAACTAAGTGTAATTTCATTGCATTGTATAGCTTGGCTGTAAATTATTAATCTTGTGGTGTATTCTGAGTGGAGGATAGATCCGTGAAAGCACATGCAGTAGTTAGTAAATTTGTGATATGTAGATGCCCAGTAGAGCCCAGAAAGTAGGAGACTCTTTTTGTGTACCCCATGGACTTTATTGAAGTCCTGGTAGAATGTCTCACATGCCTTCTGTGCATGAATATGAATGACAAAGATGTCATCAGCATGGCTCAAGTAGAGTAGTGTCTTTCTGGAATCCATTACATTTCTTGTTACTTGCCCATTGACTTTTAAAATAGCATAAAACATCAATCTCAACTGTCTGATTGGGTTGAAGAACTGCTGTGGCCGCGGGCGGCAGAGGACAGTACCGCCGACCCTGGGCCCCACCCATGGCCGGGGTTGAAGAGCTGCGGGCGGCCAGGGGCAGCAGAGCATGACAACAATGATCCCACCCATGGGTTAGGCTGTTTGGTGCTGGGGACTTGGCCGTTGGGGCAGGGGGCCAGACATCGCCCCCGGCCAGTCAAATTCAGAGTCTTCATAGGACTTGTCAATATCTTAGGCAACCTCCACTATGAAGAGCACCACTTTCTTTCAGGAAGGAGATTTAATTTTTGTGTTTGGTTTACCCACTAGATAATGGGATTTCAGCTGAGAGGAGCCTCAACAGCTCAATGCCCGTCCTTCCACAAATAATGTGAAGGCATCATTGTACATATAGTTAGGACTGAGAGCATGATTGGCAGGGATAGAGCAGCAGTGGCTGTTGGTGTTGTAAGGAGAGGATAGTTTTGTCTGAACTTGTCCAGATGTCTAGCTCTTCAGAGAAACCCTTGTCAGAACACCATGACCTTTGGAGGCTTACGGTACTTCATAGGCACATAAGAGAGGGTTGTTGGGTTTGTTTTTTTGTTTTTTGCTGTGCTGGTCTTAGGCTATAGAACATTTGCATTTATTTCAATTAGCCCAGCTTCCCTCCAACAGTAAGATTTCCATAGAGGTGTGAGTCTCAGCAATTAAATTTACAAATGATCCCTGTGCTTACCTTCCAATGCCCAACAGCAAAGCAAGTTAATTGCAAGAGAAAGAAATGATGAAAATTGCATGATACAACAAATAGATATATTTTAGCAATTGAGCAACCATCTCTCCAAAAGATAATGTGGATGAAATAATCTAGTTTTACCCACCCAGTTGCAACTGGTTTGCACTCTAACTGTTTTTAGGAATAATGGATAGACACTGGGATATCAAAATGTTAAAAAATGTCCACTGTTGTGATGAATTAATAGTTTTTCTGGTTTAATTTGCTTGTATCTGTCTGTTTTCTAAGATGGGTTCTATTTTTAATGGAATAAATATGTAATAAATAAATATCACAATTATTTAGCTGATGATGACTTAATTGCTCTGGAACGTCATAGTAGCAGAGCTATTTTGGATGAATTACAGCAGAATTCTGTGGATAGATCAGCCATGTGACCCTTCAGTTGAGAGCTACTCATTAAATTAAAAAATGCATAATTGTTAGTTATGTGACGCAAAGCTGGCTCCTCTTGCTTTTGTTTCTGTATGAAATTATCCCATGGTGATTTGCATGCTTTATTGTATAAAGCAAAGTTATTTCTTTGCCAAGGTTCTGGCCCACAGATTTGCAAAACACACAGCAATCCTTCCAGCTAAACAATGGCACTCTGTCATTTTCATGTAATGAAACTCCTGCTGAGATGATGTAAATAGAACATTTTATTTGAGTGTTGAAGCGGACAGATTTGAAGTGCTTTGGAACTAAGATGGAAATAAAAGTCAATTCCAACATTCATTCTTTCCTTCTAAACTGCCAGTTGCTGGTTGTCAGCTTCCTACATTTGTCTGTTGAAGCAGTTCTGCATAAAGGTAGAGAACATATTCTTTAGCTCTGCACAGGTTGTCAGTGCCTTTGTAGAAGAAGAAGAAGGGCTCAGGAATCTCAATAGGACTTGAATTTGCTGCTTAAGCCCTAGCTATTGAGATCCTGGAGCTATGTGGCTTTTGGACATAATGCATCACTGTCCCAGGTATTCTCCATCTGTTCAGTAATGTTACAGTGTGATGTACCATTACTGTGTATCTGAATCAGAAATGTATAATAATTCTAATTGAGTCCAGGTCAATTCTGACTTATGGTGACCTTTTACAGGATTTTCTAGGTAGAAAATACACAGAGTTGGTTTACCATTCCCTTCTTCTGTTTGTGTGTGTGTGGGGGGGGGGGGGCATTTGCACATGTGGTTTGCCTAAGGCCACACAAGCTGGGTCTTCTCCCAGAAGGCACAGTGGGGGATCAAATTTCCAATCCATTGGCGTAGCATGGGTTTCAGCTGCCCAAGGTGAAGGCCAAATTCCCTGCCCCCACCCCCATGCTATGCCACTGCAGTGGGCTGGCCATTTGGCCCAAAGAGCGAGAGTGCATTTGGTAGCACTTCTAGTGGTACCCTCTCCCCACACACACACACGTGCAAGGCGGCACTTTCTTGCCCATTTTCTGTCCCAGAGGTTCTCATAGCACCCAGGAAACCAGGACACCCCCCCCCCCCGAGGAGCCCCAAAAGTTGTGAAACAAACACGGGGCAATAGGGCAGAAGAGAGGAGTGGGAAAGACACTCTGTACATGCCCAGAGATGCCCTCGGCCCTCCTTTTCTTTGACCACCTCCAGCAAGAGGAAAAGAAACATGGGCCATTGGGGTGACTGTACGGGACAGCTTCACCTTTCAGCCAACCTCCCCCACTGCAAGTTTATGGGATTTAAACGTCTGGGGGTGATGGGGGGGCTAGGAGGGTCCATTGGCGAGAAGGAGCACTATTCATCCATAGGGAGATGCACCCGTGGCACCTGCCCTGGAGGACCCGGGTCTCACGTGCCATGGGGAAGAGGGAGACTTGTGGCAGGAGATGACTCGGGGCTCAGAGGTGAAGAAACGGCCACAGCTCCCCAGAGATGGGTCGGATTCCAATGAGGTCTGGGGGGTGTGTGCTGCCCCCCACCAAAGTGCTGCCCAGGGCACTCCTGCCCCCACTCTATGCCACTTTTCCAGTCTCTGGCTCTGCAGTCACCTATCTAATGCATTTGCTTTTCAGCCAGCTTTAGAAATGCATAGTAATACTTTATTAAAGGCTTGCATTTGTGCTGCTATATCAGGCCAAAATAAATTAGTACAGGCATTTATGATGTCTGTGTTCCAATTTTGGTGTGATCTTTAATGTCATCAGTGTATTTGGTAGAACATGTGTTTCAATTCTCTCTTAAACTATTCCTGCACTGATCCGGGAGTTGCACTGTTTACCAGTTTGCCTCCAAGTGCAATTCAAGGTGCTGGTCATTACCTTTAAAGCCCTACATGGTAGTGGGCCAGGTTACTTAAGAGACCACATCACCCCAAGAACATCTGTCTGTCCCACCAGAATGGACCAGAGAGGCTCTCTGGTTGCACCATCAGCTAGAGAGTTGCGTCTCTGTAGCACCAGAAGGAGGGTCTTCTCTGAGTCCTGTCCAGCCCTATGGAACCTCCTGCCAACCAAGCTGCATCTCCAGACAGAGCTGCTGTCTTTCAGAAAGAATGTGAAGACCTGGCTGGCGGGGCAGATATGGGGTACGGGCCAGTTAGTTGCTCAGGCCCGCTGGCTCATTTGACTCCTCCCCTCTCCCCTGTGAGTTTTTAATTTGTGAGTTCTTTGTAAATCTTTTCTTGTTTTTAATCTTTTAATCCTTAAATTTTAACTTTTAACTCTTCTTAGATGGGTAGGTATTTTATTGTGGGTTTTATTGATGATTGTTTTTTTAATTGTTGTTAGCCACCCTGAGTCATTCGTGAGAAAGCCGGCATAGAAATATGATTAATAAATAATAAATAATAAATAAATAAAATCCCTCCCAGGGCTGCTAGTATTCTAGAGCAGAAGTTTTCAACCTTGGGCCCCTAGATGTTCTTGGACTTCAATTGCTAGAAGCCCTGATCAGTAGGTGTGCTGACCTGGGCTTCTGATAATTAAAGTCCAAGAACATCTGGGAGCCAAGGTTGAGCAACTCTGTTTTAGAGGACTAAAGGAGCTTCATTTGGGTAGATGTTATATGAAATATCTATTGGAAAATGAGTAAGAACAAGCTTTCCTAGAGAAAAGTGGTAGACCATTTATCCAATATTGCAGTAAAATCAGGATGGATAATTGGAAAAGGAACAAAACAACAGACCTTTTTGTGCAGAGCTGCCCATGGCTTTGGGTTGCCAGTGTCTCATAGTCTATGACACCAAGACTCCAATTATGGAAGGTGTTGTGGGTCTTTATATTTGGCACTTTATATGTTGTGGGACATGTAGGAGTATGTGATGTGGGCATCTTTTTGTCAGTGTGGTTGGACGGGGTCCTTCTATGTCAGGTGACATGGAGTTAACTCCATAAGATCCTCATAAATTCTCTGAAATTTTCCTATACCATGTCCACATAGGGTGGCCAGATGAACAGCTTTCAATTCCCTAAGATTTCCAGGGGGAAATCTATGAGGCTGAAGATGGGGCCCTGTGTTGAATGATTGCACAGAGAGCCTTAAACTTCCCATGTCATGGAAGGCACATTATTATGAAAAAGAGAGAATGAATGAAGAGAGAGAGAAAGAAAATGAGAATGAGGATTTTCTATACATGATCTAGATATTGTACACACTACATATGTACAAATGTTTGTTTTGAAAAATACCACACACAATAAAACTGAACTTTCTAGAGCTCCAGCACCAGTCACCCTGAGATTTTGTTGTTGTTCTTGTCTTGCCTTGAGACCAGAAGAAGAGAGACTTTCCCCAAAGCCTTGAATTTTGGCTACCCTGTCTCTACATCATTTCTGCAACTTTCTCGTATCATCTTCATTATATTAACAGACTGTCCAGACCGAGCACCAGCAGTGTGGCCATGGACACTGAGGGAACAGTGAATGGTTTGTTCCATGTATTTAGGAGTTGTGTGTATTTTTCCTCCTGTTCTGGGAGGGATGAGCAATGGCCAGGTTGTGCATATTTTTCTCCAAAGTTGTATGGAGCTGTGGGTAGACTCTATTGCTCCCTGAACAAGGTCTAAGTATGCTGATAGCCTTTAGTGAAAAGGCAATTTCCACAAACATTTCATGAGTTCACACCTCATGGTTCGATTTTCATTTAAATAACAGTACACGGGTATGAGCCCATAGGACTCCACATTAATGATGCATACACAAAAGTGAATGGCTGTTCTTTTGTTTGTATCAGAGCATGATGTTAACAATGCAAGCATTTTAAAAGGAACAGATGTTTAATTTAAATTTTATTTCTATATTGCAATGTATTATGTTGGATAAGTGTCTTTGTCTTTTTCTTTTATGTAATTTCCAAAGGCCAGTGAGCCAAAGCCATTGTGTTGAATTGATTTAAAAGGAACACGTCGTTGTTGTTGTCGTTGTTGTCGTCATTGTCGTTGTCATCGTCATTTGTTGTTGTTGTTGTTGTTGTTGTTGTTGTTGTTGTTGTTGTTGTTGTTTGGGGGGTTGGAGATATTTTTCAGAATGCAGCCTATGAGGGTGTGATAAAATTGATTATTCTGCTGAAGAGCCAAAATCAGAAATGCTGGGGAACGTATCTGAATAGCAACATACTTGACGTTGCCTCCTCAAAGAATTAGAGAGCATCTGTTGCACTGGATAAAACAGGAGCTTTGAAACAATTTGAGCTGTAATCTCCTGACTTTTCTGGATTGCAAAGAGATATGGATAAAACATGGAGCAGTGATTCTGGGAATTATTCTCTGCCACACTGCATATCTGACATTTCTGTAATTCAGCAGACTTGGCTCTGACTGTAATTACAATGTGTCAATAAATGCCAAATATTTACTACATCTAACTAGAAGTTATCCCACATAGGTTTTAGTGTGCAATTCCCATGAAACTCATCCCATTCCTCAAATCTAAATTCAAACCACCTTTCCAATTTCTGGCAACCTGTTGTCTTGCTAATGTTAAGAAAATAGCTAATAAATCCTTTATATTTGCAGATTTATATCCTCTAAATCTGTCAACAATACAATTTTCTCATTCAGCTTTAAATTGATATCCAAAATTTTAGCTATTTCTTGTTCAATTTTATGCCAAAACTCAGCGACAATTGCACAGTCCCACCACATATGTTTATATGCCCCTATTTCCTGTTGACATCTCCAACATTCTTTTGAGTTACGGTTATTTATTTGGTTTTGTTGAACTTGAATCATATACCATCTCCACAAGATTTTGTAATTATGTTCTTTAACCTTTGTGGACAAGCGTCGCATAATTCTTTTTTCCCCACTTTTTATTCTAGTTTTCTTCAGAAATGCTTATATCTAAGTCTGTTTCCCACATTCTTTTAAGGGCATTCTGGGGTTCTTCAGCACAATTTATCATTTTATACAGCTTACTCACTACTCCTTTTATCCCCATTAAGCCTTTTATTATCTTGTATATCATTTCCTCAAAATCTGTCAGTTGCCTTACATACTGTAGCTTCTCTTTATATCCTTTATTCCACTCGTCAACCATTAGTATTTGAAGCCAATTCAACCTTAACTCTTTATACATCTTCATTCTAATTTTTTCATCCTCACACACCCTCAACCAGTCTTTTAATAAAACTATATCATATTTATACAATATACCTTTTAATAACTTCATATTTTAATCGGAAATGTATTTATGTCATGCAACTCTATAATTGGTGAGATATTTGGTGCCATTCTACCTTTTAGTCTTACCCGTACATTTATCCTTGCTTTAAAATTTTTTTTTTAAATTTGACACATTATCTTCCAAAAAATCTCCATTACCACACACATTGCTATCCTTCAATTCTATATCTTTGCAGATAAGATCATTTATTGTCAATAATTTTACCATACCTTTAAGTTGGAATGACCTATAATAAGTTTTAATATTAGGTAACCCTAAACCATCCTCTTTCTGTGATCTATACCATAAAGTTTTAGATAATCTTGCTCTTTCCACACCATTACAATAATAATTTTGAAAAATTCCAATTTCATCTTACCAGGACAGCAGCACACACTTGGATGTGGTTTTGAGAGTCAGAGGAGGCTCTGCAAAGAGCCATAAGAATCCATACAGATTCCCCTCACCCAGCTGTACAAGCCATCTCTAAAGGGACAATGACTGGCCCTGAACTGAAATGCTCAAACTTTTTTCTCCAGACGAAGACTGCTAGGGCTTCCACTGAGTTTAACTGGGTCCTAGAATGAAAGGGCACTACCCAGGGAGCTGCTGCAGGGAATTCATCCCAGCAAAGACCTGGCAGGTGGGACTATGCATAGTAGCAACATAATTAAGAAAACATTTACTATAATAAAGTCTGTTTTCCAGCAACCTGGAGACCACAGGAGTTTTGCTGGGGGCCCTGCCCTGTGTCTACCAGCACTAGAGGCAATGGGGCCAGAGGTGCTCATACTCATGCATGCAAATTATTTCACAGTACACTGGTATTAGTTCTCATGGTCATAATTCTCTATGTATTTTGAGGTTTATGTTTATAATTTTGGTGCAGCTGTCTTTTAAATTACTGAGAATACCTATGGCTGCTCTGAACAAGCTAAGCCGGGATTTGTATTCAAGTTCTTCTCAAAATACAGTTGATCTCCATCATTTGCAAGGGAAGGGGCATGGTTTCACTTCACTGGTCCCACCAGATGTCACTGTAGGGCAAGAACATCTTTCCTGGCTGTCTGGAAACTGAAAAATAAAGACAGCAAATAAAACCCATATTACCTGATTTGCCCCAAGGGCTTTCCTAGATGGTGAATAAATGTGTGCCTGATATTTCATTTTTTTCTACAGCTGTTTTTAAATCTGCCCTATAACCTGCCTTTCCACACACCTCAAAGACATTCAAAGAGGCTGACAATAATAAAATGCATATTAAAAATAAAATCTTTGGGGAAAGAGATAACATAGAAACAAATCAAGAAAGAAACACAATCAATCCACAGCACGGCTTTGAAAGCACGGTTAAAACCATAATTTCAAACAGCAAATTAATTGAGAACAAAAGGAATAGCCAGCAGCTATCCAGTCAGCTTCCTTTATGCCCCAAAGCTAGATCAGCTTGTATACCAAAGCTGTGCCTGAACAGATTGTCTTTGCCAGCTGAAGAACCCAATTCACGTCAGCTGTTGGCTGCACAGCCAATGGTGAGGAATGCTGGGAATGAAAGCTGCTTTTCCCCACTTCTGGTCTGCAGCCTGGCTTGTTTTAAAATCAAAGTGCTGCCGCTGCTGCTGTGGCTGTTTTACCTAGGCTACATCAGTACATTTATACAGCAAAACAGCAAATGTGATAAGGGCATGGGGTAAGGCACGGCACCCCACCCTATCAAAAGCTGCCTATCTCTGAAGTGGTGCTCACAAATTCAGAACCATATTGGCAGTGGTGGGATGTCAAAAAATTCACTACCCCACAGTGTGGGCAGAGCTAACATCATGACATGACGTCATGGGCGGAGCCAATGTTGTGGGCTGGGCCAAAGAAAATAATTAAAAAATAAAAATAAGCACACACACATGCACAGACACACCCCTCAACCCACCCACCCACCCACAACACAAAACCATAAATAAATAAAATAAAAAAATACATTAAAATACACCCACCCACCCCAAACACAAATCAACCAGAGCTTTTAAACCAGAGTTTAAAGCTTATTCTGGCTAATCTTTCTCACACTAGGTCAGATGGAAGGAACTACAGAATGAACTCACCACAAGATGGCTTCATTTTGGCACTTTTCAACTTTTCAACAGTTAAAGAAGTTAGGTACTAAGTCTTTGCCTAACCAGTTCTCTAGGATAATATGCCTTAATGTAAATGTAAAACAGCTGTACCTCCTTAAGAGTTCTCCAACTGGAACAGCACTTGGAACTGTGGTAGTACGTCAATATAGATAAAGGTATTAAATACACATTAAAATACACACAGACACACCACATCCAAAGGTGAGTCACTTATCCTGGGGAGCAGGCTATAGGGAGCTTCAGGCTAGCAGCTTCTCTTCCTCCTCTCTGCTTGGGAGGACAGCAAGGAGGCCGTGCTACCGGTTCTCTGGGACACTGGGGAAAGCTACTACCGGTTCTGGCGAACTGGTGAGAACCTGTTACATCCCATCACTGCATATTGGGTGAAGACTGCACAGCAAAAGTAGGGCAAGGTTTAGTTTTAGTAAAGCAAGTCTCCCTAGAGTTTCCCCTTTTAGCTCAACTACAAACATTCAGAATTTTTCTTTCATGTCCAGTTCAAACTTTGGACTGCCAAAATAAAGCCACTTTTTTGGCTTTGTTGTTGGCCAAAATTAAATCTTTATGGGTACATGTTTCTGGTAGTAATCAGCAGACCAGTAAATGAGCCGGATTCTGTATCTCTCCACATTCACACAGTGTGTTGTTGTCCACCAGCAGCCAGGGCCAGGGGTGTGCAGGGCACCATGGGAAAGCGCTGGACAGAGAGTGGTGGGGGTGCATATTTGGGGGGGTTGGGGGAATCCCATACATTGCTATTGGTGCCCCCATGTGCCAGAGGTGAGGGTGGGGTGGGACAAAGCCCAACTGCCCAATATACCAGCACACGCCTGGCCAGGGCCATAACTAGGATTTTAGATGTGTGTGTGTGGGGGGGGCAAATATTTTTTCATGATGGGCAAACAAAGCCTCTTTTCAATGCATTCCTATAGGAAACCGTGCTTGGCCAGGGTGAGCAAACTGCTAACTCAGAGAGGGCCAAGCCTATCCTGGTCACCCCCTGGCTATGGCTCTGCCAGCAGCCCCCACTTGACTGGGTTGGCCTTGCATTTATGCTTTCCACCCTCAGCCTATTCAGGGTCCTCCAAGTGACGTAGGGGAGGTTGAGTTCCTTAGCTATATCCTCCTTTAATGTTGTTCCTTGCCCTGTGAACTCCTTCCTCCGTCTTCTAATTTGGTTTTGCTCTTGCGTACCCTCAAAAATGTTTGAGGGTACACAATCCATTCAGATTATGTTGAGGGTCATTTAGACAAATGGTTTAAGAAAAAAAAAGGAAATGTTTTACCTGCTATATGTGCTCAAAAATATTCATAGGATGGCAAGAGTTCATTAGCAGCAGTAAGTCCAGATATACTACTAAGCGGTAAAAGAAGTCTCTTCTCCAGCCACAAGGAAAGATACAGATACAGTAAGACCTCGGATATGTACAGTGGTACCTCGCTTAAAGAGTATAATGCATTCCACGGGATTGCTCTTTAAGCAAGTTTGCTCTTTAAGTGAAACACCATTGTAAATGACCAATTGTGACGGGGGGGGGGGGTTGCAAACCTCGATTTAGTTGTTAAGAGAGTTTTTGGTTGGTTTTGTTGTTAAGCGAGGCCACCATTCAGAGAAAATTCTGCTCCTTAAGTGAGTTAGTCTCTAAGCAAAGCACTCTTTATGCGAGGTTTTACTGTACTTTGGAGGTGACTGACATCTTCTAAGACAAAGGTAGAAAGAATGACCAGAACAAAGAAGGTCAATTCAGGTCAACATAACACAGCGGGAAAGCAGAGAACTTGTTAGCTGGCTTTCTAGAAACAAACAACACAAAACAGCTCCCTTAAAAGTCTTTTCTGTTGCATGGTTAGTGTGTTAGAGTTAACTCCTAGTGTTTACTGCATGCTGGGGTATTCTCAAACACTCACAAACCACTTTCATAGCAGAGGGAACCTTTAACCATGATTTGTGAGACTGCATTGGAAACCTACCACTCAAGAAAAATAGATGGTGAAAAATGATAAACATTTCACTGAGGTATCTAATATAGGTTTTTCCCCCAGCTATTGGCATACACAGCCCCATATACACACTGTTAGACACTGAGGTCAAACCCTTAAGAACCAATCCATTCATTTTAATTTATCCACATTTTGACTTCCACCACAGGTCTGCAGCAGACTTCAGCCTTTGGACCTGGGTAAGGTGGAAGAACATTGTAGAGGGCTAGCATCTGTTTCAACTTTCATCCCCAAGAATGCAAGCATTAATCATTACAAATGGAGTGTGAAAGGGAATGAGGGGAGGGGAGACCAGACAGGTCTTCATCCAAGAGGGACCTAATGGTACCTGAAGGTAGAATTGCTAGCTGGTCCCCTGACTTAAAGACTGTAACCGAGAGAAATTCCTTCCTTCCTTTCTTTTCATGTCTTGGTGAAGATACTGTATACTACAACTGCTAGCCACATTCATGACATCCCTCCCCTTTTTTTATAGCAAACGAATGTATCTGCTCTGTTTAGACTGCTCCCTCTTCTGCCCTTTTTATGCCTTACAACGCATTTTGTGTTCCTATTGAATGGAAGCAGTTTCTTTTGTTAACCTAAAAGAAAAGGGGGGAAGCACAGTTCTGGTGAGAAAGAAGGCTTTGCAAGGCCTTGCATAAACCAAGACAGGTGGGGCCCCTTCTGACTCCTTCCTGACCTGGGACTGCTGCTCTCTCACCTGGTGGCTGGAGGAAAGGCTGGATGAGAAGGACCAAGTCAGTTGACAAGCTACCAAACAAACAAGTGGGTCAGGGAGGAGGACAATTCCGGATTGGAAGTGATAATCAGAGAGAGAGAGAATAGGATAAGGAATGGGAGATAATTCAAGAAGTGATATAGATATGCCAAGGGCTACATTGTTAAACACATTTTATAATCTATCATGGCAATATTCAGTCAGGGAAAGGGCAGCAATAAAGTTCTTGTAAGAATTGAAGAGAAATCCATGAGAGCTAGAAGTCAAATGCAACTGTTTCTCAGGATTGTTGCTTTGTTCTGTTTTTTATGTCATCAAAACAATCCTTAAGAAAGTTTACTTTCACTTTACATCACCTAGACTGCAATTTATTTTGTAGCAATTCTGGTTTAGATGCCTTGAGATCAGTGATGGGATGTTACTGGTTCGGACCAGTACACCCGGACCGGTAGCACCCATCAGGATGGGGTCGCCGGGGGTGGTGGTAAACCCCCAGTCGACCCGGTTCAGTTGCCTGTCCGGGGACTGCCTGGAACTGCGCATGCGTCAAACCTCTATTTGACGCATGTGCAGTAAAAAATAGAACTGCGCATGCATCAAATAGAGGTTTGACACATGCGCAGTTCCAGGCAGCCATTTTGGCTGCCCAGAAAGGAAAGGAAGAAAGCGCCTGTACAAGCGGCAGCGGCGGCAGCGGGGACCTTTCTTTGCTGCACCGCACTGCCACGCAGTTTGTCACTGTGGCAGTTTGCCGCTGCACTGCCGTGGTGCCTGCCTGCCCGCTGCCTGCCTAGCTAGGTAGGTAAGTTAATTTTTTTTGTTTGGGGTGGGTGGGTTGAGGTGTGTGTGTGTTATTTTTTTAAATTTTATTTTATTTATTATTTTAAAATTTATTTTTGGCTCTGCCCACGACATCATGACATCATGGCATTGGCCCCGCCAACATCACGGTGGGGTAGTAAAAATTGTGACAACCCACCACTGCTTGAGATCAATAGAGTATCCTAGCTACAGTATTTGTTATTTTAAGGAGCTTATATAGTAGATCAGCTTTGTGAGTACTGTATTGAAGATCAACAGATATGAATAGTTAGGCTGGCTTTTATGTATAAACTGTCCTTTTCATTTCACTGCATAATTTCTTTTTGTACAATACTTCCTTGCTGTAGCCAACAGGGATAAAAACAACATCAATTGTTATTTCTGTGCGAAAGACTGGAAGCAGATAATTGGAAGATGAGACTATTGGAGAAAATGGCTGGTTTCCCTATAAATTGCCATAATGCAAAGGCCACAGAACTTCAGACAAAGAAGATAATGGATGAATTACAAAGATTGCAGATGTTTGATGGTTTTGTGCATCCTCTGGCTGAAACAGGAACATAGGACATCCCAAATTGCTAGTAATGGATAAAATATTTCATTGTTTCCTAGAAAACCAAGAGTCCGATGCATATTTAACTAGGTTTTCTTTTCCTGAGGGACTGCAATGGCTCAAGTGGTTAAGATGCTGACAGGAAGGCCAGGAGGTCAGCAGTTCAAGACATGAGCACTGCACGATGGAATTAGCTCCTGTCTCTGTCCTAGCTCCTGCTAACCTAGCAGTTCAAAAGCAAGAAATATCAAGTAGATAAATAGGCACCACATTGGTGGGAAGGTAAAGAGTGTTCCGTGCATTCTGGTACCGTGTTTCCCCAAATATAAGACACTGTCTTATATTTTTTTTAAACGCCAAAATATGCACAAGGTCTTATTTTCAGGGGATGTCTTATTTTTCCATGATGATGAAGAATACAGTACACATTTATTGCTGATACAGTGGATCGCCAGGGCAAGATTTAGGTGAGTGCCTTATTTTCGGGGAGGCCTTTATATTTCCGAAGTGGGGAAAAATAGGGGGGGGGTGCCTTACTATACGAGGAGGTTCTATATTCGGGGAAACAGGGTATCTAGGTATGCCTGGCATATGTCCATGGAAACGTCAGCAGACACAGACAGTGCTGGCTTTTTGGCTATAAACAGAGACAGGCACTGAAATCTAGAGTCAAATACGACTGGCTTTTGAGCAAGAGGTGACCTTTTCCTGAGCTCACACCATTTACTTTTAATGAGTACATATGGTTTGCAGCATTCTTGGTGTTAGTTCCTTCGAGCATGTTTGTGTGAAGGGGGCCAGGGGGAGCGACAGACTCTCTAGCCATGCAAAATTCACCGTTAAATATTCATGGGAAACAATGGTTCTTTGTGAGAGCAGTGGAGGCTGCAGAAAGTTAAGTTGTACTTACCAGTGATAACTTTCATTCTTCAAGTATGCAGTCCATGAATTCTCACTTATGGGGGATCTGCACTTGCACGGAGCCATTATCAGAGCTTCAAAGCTAAATTGGATTAAAAGATTTGATATTAGGACCGCCCACCGTACCGCCCACCCTTAGGCGCCATTTCATGCTCTTTCCTCAGTTAATACTTAAACTATACACAGGATAAAATAAAGCATCTTATCCGCACAGCTTAAGTGGGGAGGAAGGGTGGGAAAGTGTGAATTCACAGACTACATACTTGAAGAATGAAAGTTATCACTGGTAAGTGCAACTTAACTTTCTCCTTCTGGTAGCCCATGAATTCCCACTTATGGGAGACAGGCAAGCTCATACTTACTTGGTAGATGGGCAGCTGGATAAGATGAATCCATGGTCACATATGCAGTCATGTCAGGGAGGCAGGATTGACATCATGGGTGAGAAGCCCGGAGCCCTATAGCAAGGACAACATGACCCAGTCTGGCATCTGCTGTGGCTTTGGTGTCCATTCAGTAATGTTTGACAAATGTGGAAGGCTTGGACCAAGTGGTAGATATGTCTTCAAGTGGTGTGCCCTCTAAGAAGGCGATAGAAGTAGCCATGGCTCTTGTAGATGCCATCTTGGGTGCAGAAGTTTGAGAGGGAACTTGCGAGGCCTGGGCAGCCGCAGTGGGAGACAGGGCCTGGACCATTAGATGGACATTGAGCCAGTCCTGCCGATTTTGAATGGCCACATGAGTAAATTTTTTACAATGGACACAGGTTTGCGTATGGTGATTTTCTCCCTAGGCAAAAAAGGCAATCTCTATGACCGTCAGTAGAAGGCAGCTTTTCTCTACAACCAGTGCAGTAACTGAAGGCAGCATCCAGGGCAATGAACTTCAGTGTCCAGATGAAGAGGAGGAAAAACCCGACCATCTGCTGTGAGGTAGACAATCAGGGTCATGCCGGTCCTCTGAAAAAGGACCAATGGAAAAAATTGAAGGAAGCACCACCTAACCTATGGGGAAAGTGGCAAGAAATATTGCAAGAACTGCCTAGGCAAGATCACCCCAAAATTTGGAACAAGAATGCTAGAAAAGCACAAAAAAATAATTTTTATACAGAGCTCTCTAACGGACTTCTGCTTCTGCAGTGGAAAGAAGAGAACTGAGGAAAGAGCTTGAAATGGCATGTAAGGATGGGCAGTACAGTGGGCAGTCCTAACATCAAATCTTTAATCCGATTAGCTTTGAAGCTCCAGTAATGGCTCCACGCAAGCGCAAATCCCCCATAAGTGGTAATTCACGGACTACTCAAAGGAGAACAGAAAGAAACTGCCAGAGAAGAAAACATGATTGGATCAGGTATACGACACATGTGTTCTTCTTCTTTGGAACTTGCCTTCTGGGAAGCAAAGGATACTACCTGTGGAATTGGTTTAGTACCATGAGTCGAATCCTGACCAGACGTGGTTGGTTGATGATTCCCATGGCCAAAAGTCAAATTGAGGCAGCTACTTCTGGCAGTGATTTTGAGCACTGTGAAACAGCAGGCAATTTTAAGCTATTTAATTTGTTGCCAATGTTTAGGCCATGAATTTTCATCTAATGTTCCAGCTAAATAAATGCACAAATAAACATACTGTATCAGTCTTCTGTGACCACCTTCTAAGGAAACAGCTGTGGTAAATGCTAAAGCAAATATTAAGACTGTTTACCAAGACTGTTTTATTTTCTAATTTGTATTGCCACCCAACTCTGAAGACTCTGGGCGGCTTACAGAAAATAAAACCAATTGCAGTTTAAAAAGCAATTAAAAAACCCATTAAAAACTACTGACAAAAGTTTTAAAAGATTAAAAGAGAGAGTGTGTGTTCTACTAAATTAGCCAACAGGAGAAAGTTACTACCAGTTCTGGCAAACTGGTGCGAACCTGTTGCTGCCCATCACTGCATGTAGGGCTTTAAAGGTAATTACCAGCACCTTGAATTGCACCTGGAGGCACACTGGCAACCAGTGCAGTTCCCAAAGCAGTGGTGAGGCACAGACATACCGCCCATACCCCATCACCATCCAAGCAGCCGCATCCTGGACCAGTTGCAGCCTCCAAATGGTCATCAAGGATGACCTTGTTGTTGGTGGTGGTGGTGTTGCTGCTGCTGCTGCTGCTGCTGCTGCTGTTCAGTCGCACAGTCGAGTCCATCCCTTTGTGACTCCATGGACCATTGCATGCTAGACTCCTCTGTCATCTGCCATGCTCCATAGCCTGTCCAGATCTATGCCCACTGTGTCAACAATGCCATCTAATCAGTGGTGGGATGTCAAAAATTTTACTACCCCTCCGTGATGTCATCACAGTGTGGGTGGAGCTAACATCATGACATCATGATGTTATGGGTGGGGCCAAAGAAAAAATACAAAATACAAAATAATAATAAAAAATAAAAATAAGCACACCCACACCTCAACCCACCCACCCACAACACAAACCCATAAAATAAATAAATAAATAAATAATACATTAAAATACAGCCACACAACCAAACACCCACCCATCCCAAACACAAATCAAACAGAGCTTTTAAACCAGTTTATTTATTTATTTTTAAACAGACATACAATAAAAAAAAGATTTCACAGGAGTACTACACTTAATATACATTGAATACAAAAAAAATGAAAAGCTATGATATATTTTTCAACTTTTATATCACCACTCTTAAACCAATATTTCTAATACCTCTGTATATCTACAACATATATTCTTCATTACTTAATTCACCTCTGTGCTATGTACAATGTCCAGGAGGGTATATCCATTTACATTTTCCAAAAATTAATTTGTTCTGGTACAGGGTTAACTCCTTTATTTTCAACAATCACATATTCCACAAATTTCCTCCAGATTCCCCAAAATCCGTTTACTTGAACTATGCCTTTCTTAACATTTAATTCCCATGTCAATTTGTCATTAAGAGCTAATTCCCACATTTCCTTGTACCAATCTTGTATATTCAATGTCACGTTACTTTTCCAATTTTTTGCTATACATTGTCTTGCTGCGGACAGCATCACAGCCATCAGCTCTTTACCATCATTACTTATCTTATATTTATCCACATTTGTTATCAATGCCGTATCTGGTCCCAATTCTAACCGCATATCCATTATATTTTCAATTTCTTTTTCAACCTTACCCCAAAATTCTGATACCACGTTACAATTCCACCACATGTGTACATATGTCCCAGTTGAATGCTTGCACCTCCAGCATTTGTTGCTTATTTCCTTATTTATTTGATGCAGTCTAATTGGGGTCAGATACCATCTCTAAAGCATCTTGAAATTATGTTCTTTTACTCTTACAGACATAGTTCTCATTATTCTTTTTTTCCATTTTCTATGCCAATTCTCTTCCGTTTAAACCAGTTTAAAGCTTATTCTGGCTAATCTTTCTCACACTAGGTCAGATGGAAGGAACTACAGAATGAACTCACCACAAGATGGCTTCATTTTGGCACTTTTCAACTTTTCAACAGTTAAAGAAGTTAGGTACTAAGTCTTTGCCTAACCAGTTCTCTAGGATAATATGCCTTAATGTAAATGTAAAACAGCTGTACCTCCTTAAGAGTTCTCCAACTGGAACAGCACTTGGAACTGTGGTAGTACGTCAATATAGATAAAGGTATTAAATACACATTAAAATACACACAGACACACCACATCCAAAGGTGAGTCACTTACCCTGGGAAGCAGGCTATAGGGAGCTTCAGGCTAGCAGCTTCTCTTCCTCCTCCCCACTTGGGAGGACAGCAAGGAGGCCGTGCATACATGCCAAGCACTGTAGGCATGCATGCACACCAATGAAAAGGTAAGATCCGAAGGTAGTTCCCCCCAAAAGCTGCTACCGGTTCTCTGGGACACTGGGAAAAGTTACTACCGGTTCTGGCGAACTGGTGAGAACCTGTTACATCCCATCACTGCGATCTAACCCTCTGTCACCTCCTTCTCCTTTTGCCTTCGATCTTTCCTAGCATCAGGGCTTTCTCCAGCAACTCCTTTCTTCTCATTTAGTGGCCAAAGTGAGAATTGCTTTGTTTTGCAATATTCTTTGTTTTGGGTTTGCATGTCTACTAATCTGATTGTACCAAATTAAATTATACATACTGAATACTCGACAGATAGCAAGAAGGAAAGCCTTTGAGATAGAGAATTTATGAGCAGAACAGGCCTTCCCCACTCTCCTCCTTGCTCCCATCCTAGGTCTCTCCAGTTTTCTGGAGAGATTTTTGGAGAAAATCCCCTACAATGACTCTTACAAGAAAAGCCATCCTAAGTAACCTTTGCCAATCTGCACAGTTCCAGAGCATCACAGGAAGGAGGGACTTCTGTGCCCTCCTGTGTTAATGATGACAATCAGCAAGCAGGGAGAAAATTATTTTACATTGGCTGACATACATTATGGTAGTGACTTTACTCACTATATGCATAAATGTTTATTGTAAAACTCCAAGTGAATAACAGTAATAAAGTAAAAAATCTCTTCTCATTTTGTACAAAGTTTTCCTTCAGCAGTGAATTAATATTAAATATTCCACCTTCTTTAGATCTCTCAGATTCCAATGGCAATTGTTATAACATCTTAGGCTCATAAGAAAGAATGGTTTTAACATGGTGATCTGAAGCTTAGTTGTAATAATGAAGCAGATTTTTACCTTGATTCCAGAAGAAGGCAGAAGACTAATGGCTTGAGAATAAAAGATATATGCATAATCTAGAGCAGACGATATAGATACAACCAAAAATATAAAATAAAAGGAAATTATGGTATCTAGGAATAATTATGACATTTAGGGATAACTCTGACTTTGCTAAATAAAAATAAGACTTTCTCCTTACATATTTACTAAATTTGATTAAATTCTTCATTGCTTATCATGTAAAATCTCTTTTAGCTATACTTTAGACTACTGCCTTTTGTTACAAGAAGACAAGAATTGATGCTCTGCCTCAGAGGAGAAATGGTTTGTATCAGGGGATAGCTGATCACTTGTGGGAGGGTGAAGGTTGTTTATGACTTTTTGTTCCTGTAGCAACTTTGCAATTAGGAGACCAGCTTATCTGTTTTTCTCAAGTTTAAAAGAAGGTAGTGAAGTGTTTTTTTCTTGTACGGTCAGAAGAAGCACATATTCTCATCTTTCACAAAGTGTCCACCGAGTTGAACAATGCCTTTGGGTATTTTAGCCAACAAGCTCATCCAGAAACATTTAAAGGTAAACCAGCAAGGTTTCCATTTGATTGAGAACTGCATTGCATGTGGGTGTGGGTGTTGTTGTTGTTCTGAGGCTGTGATTTTCATAAGCTGCTTGATTGATGAAATTGTTATTCTTTTAAATTGTGTAACTCACTGAAGGAGGTTTTCATTACTTGAGAGTACCAATTTAGCATTGAATCAATGTGCCTGTTGTTGCAGAGGTCTAATTATGTCAGTTACATTGATACAAGTGAATTGTTAAATTCTTTGATCCTTTCCTCAAAAGATTCACTATTTGATTCACCTTATACACTTTCATCATTATCTGCTGTCATCACAGCAGGCTGTGTTTGTTCACTCTTTCATACCATTGCTACTTAACTGTGAAGAAGAAAAAGCGTTATCTCCTAAAAATGTATCAACACTTGTTCATTGCTTAGATTTCGGAAGACCTAAAAATTAAAAAGACATGGAAGGCATAACAACACGGTTGAAATGCACACTCAGGTTAGGCTCTAGAGGAAGTGGCTTTAATGAATAAATTATTGTTACGTACATCTGTGGGAAACAGCTTATTTCAATGTAAAAGCAAATAGAAAACAATTTGAAACCTGACTATTCACTATTATACTACATTTCTGTTTCCTGTCCTTTGTAAAAAGGACTGTCAACATTTTAATGTTGTCGTTGTTGCCGTTGCTGGCGCCATTGTCATCATTATTATTACACTGATCTCTGTCTAACGTTAACATCAGTTTGTGCCTATAACCCGGGGTCAGAAACCCATGGGTCAAATCTGCAGATGTGTTTACAGCAACTGTGGATGTGTTTATGACAGCGGTTATGGCAGGAGGACCACCAATCTGCCCCCTCAACTGTTTGAGGGAGTATGACCCGGCCCCCGACTTAAAAAGGTTGGCGAGCACCAATCATTATAACAACTCAACTAAAGACCCATTGAATTAATAGAACTTTGGAAAGTCATCACTTATCTAAGTCCTACTGCTTCACTGCAAGTGCTTTAGTCTGAGATTAACTTCTGGATTTACCCTGTGAGCTGCATATTTCTTCACAAGAAAAAGTAAAGCATTTATCCCCTGCTAACGCCCACAGAAAACATAATTCTGTTTACTTGTGGGAGAGAACAGGCTCGAGCAGTAGCGTAGCGTGGGATTCAGCCGCCCGGGGCGTAAGCCAAATTTGCTGCCCCCTGGGCAGGGCCTAGGAAGCTGGCACCCGATCCCGGTAGGGATTCTGGAGATTGTAGTCCAAGAATACCCATATGCCCAAAAAGTGCCACCCAGGGTGGGGGTCCTGGTGCCCCCCCCCTACGCTACTGGGCCCAAGTACTGGGGAAGAGAGAACAGTTTATATAGCCCTGGAGGTTCTTGGTTACAAATAAGGTAGACCCTCTAATTAGGAAAAATATTCAAAGTGTCTTGAAAGGTTAATTAATTGGTTTGTCATATCTGACTGGATAGTTGAGTGGTTTGCATACCTGGCTGAGAGTTTAGTTCTTCACTGTGCCTCCCCAAAAGGCCAGCCTATGAAGTCATGGGAAAGCTGCACAGTTGCAGGATGACCTCGAAGGGGTGGCGGTGGTAAACCACTTCTGTGTATTCTTTATGAAAGGAGCCTCATTCAGGCATCCCCATTTCAACCCAGAGTAATTTCTGACATAAAATGTATTCATTTAACTAGAAAACTCTGGAAAAGGGGCCACCATAACTCAGAATTGACTTGATGGTATGAACATTATTATTATTATTATTATTATTATTATTATTATTATTATTATTATTATTATTATTATTATTATTATTATTATTATTATTATGGTTGGATTTACTGTTTGGGAGGAAGAGAGGTATCTGTGTGATGATTTGCTTTATGGGCCAGAATGAACTGGCAAGGTTTAGGGCCTTCTGTATTTTGACATGGCTAGGAGGTGGGATATCATTTGCTGCCCTGCTTTAGACAGCCAGAATGACTAGACGATGAAGTTATCCTCAGAAAGATCAGGCTAAACTGAATCATTTGAAAGTGCATTCTGAGATTTAGAGTAATATTTATGTTCAAGGACTGAATGGTTTGAGGACATGAAACCACTCCCTTGCCATACCTCAAAGCAATCTTATTTAGCCCAGTCCTCCCTGTCAACCTCCATGCTCCAACACCCTTTCCTCTCTGCTGATCTGCAGGGTGTGAAGGAAAGCTGCATATCCTCACCACCCTCACCACTGATTGGCAAGTGCATTCAATTAGCTTGTCATTGAAGTGAAATCACACTGGATTGTAAACACACACACACAGAGAGAAATTTCTTTTCTTTTCTTCCTTCTGTTTCCTCCTCAGCAGAAAAAGTTGAGTTTTATATCTCCCCCCCCTTCATTTATTGGTAAATGATGTACCACTTCATCAGCTTACCATCCTGGGGTACACAGAAACCACAATTGATAGTACCCTGGTAATGGCAACCTTGTGTTGCGAGCTAATCTTTCTCACACAAAGTTAAGCGAAAGGAACTGCAGAATTAACTCACCAAAAGGTGCCATCATTTTGGCAAATTACTGCATTCATTTTGGCAGTTTCACATCTGGCCTAGACATGTAGAAAGAAGAAGAAGCTTACCATCCTATTGTCCTCATATACTCTGGGCGAATTTGAAGATGGGTTTATTTTTATTTTTATTTTGCTTCCTGCATGAGACAAGGGGATTAACTGAATTCATCCATGGTTGTTGTTTTTTTCTTCCAAAGCAGCTTTTTTCTGCTGCTGGAGGACTTTAACTTTTTTCATTACAGAAGGATTCAAAAAAAAAAACCCCCATTCCCAATGCACATGTGTTTAAAGGATGGGGGCACGTCTATGTTTCAGTCCTGTAAGCATTTGCAGGCTGTGATATTCAGGACTGGAAGAACTCCCCTCCCCTGTATTATATTGTTTCCACTAGGCTTCCTACAATCTTTTTTTAAAAAATATACTGTATGACTATAGCACTAGTTCACCCTTTTGTCATATGCCACCGGGACTCATCTGGTAGGCGATGGGGGTACAGGAATAAAATAATTTAGGATAATTAAATTATGTAGGGCAATTAAAATAGCAAGGGTCAATGAAGGATTCCCTGAATAGACATTTAAAATGGCAAGTGGAGGTTTGTGGGGTGGAATGTCAATTACAACACACAGAGTGTGGATGATGAAGTCTCGAAACATGTCAGCACTTCCTACGATTTCTCACGATTGACAGGCTTCAATTCAAAATTAAGCAAAGACATGAGACAAAATAGTCCAAAATATTATTGTGTCTCATCTTGGTCTTGGCCACAAGCCCATTATTGTGAGGAACTAATGAGGGTAATTTGTACAATTTAGGACCACAGGAGCTGCAGGCTTGTTTTCTCACAGCTCACCTCATTTGGACACTGGTTCTGTACGTTGAGTCTATACATCAAGTCATACCATCGTAGGAGCTGAGGCAAGCAGTGATCTGAAATGGAGGCTTTTTGACAGTGATGTCTCAACAATGACATTAACTAGGTAATCTCTTTGGTATCTAGTTAAGTCCTGTTTGGTTTTGTTGTTGTTCAGTTGTAGTCGATTCTGACCCTTTGCAACCCCATGGACCGTTGCCCTCCAGGCACCTCTGTCCTCCACCATCTTCCTCAACCCACCCAGCTCTGTGCCCATTGCATCTACAATACCATCTAGCCACCTCATTTTTGGCCACCAGCTTCTTATTTTGCCCTCCACCTTTCCCAGCATCAAGGCTTTCTCAAGTGAATCCTCTCTTCTCATTTGATGTCCAAAGTACTTTAGGTTCATCTTTACTATTTTACCTTGTAAGGAGCAGTCAGGGTTGATTTCTTAAGAGACCGCGTCTCCCTAGGGTTATTTGTCCGTCCCACCAGAGTGGACTGGAGAGGCTCCCTAGCTGTGCCATCTGCTAGAGAGGCTCAACTCTCTGGCACTAGAAAGAGGGCCTTCTCCGTGTCCGCTCCGGCCCTGTGGAACTGCCTGCCTCTAGAGTTACATCTTCAGATGGAGCTGCTGGCTTTTAGGAAGGGAGTGAAGACTTGGCTGGTGGAACTGGGGTGGCATAGCGATGATTCACTGACCCCTCCTCGCTGGCTTATTTAACATCTTATACCCACCCCCTCTCTCCTTTATGTAAAGGAATGAGATGCTGTTTTAAACTGTTTTTAGATTTGTAATTGTATTTTATATGTTTTACATGATTGATTTGTAATGCGCCCTGAGTCGCCCATGCGAGTAGGGCAGAATAGAAATTTGAATAAACAAACAAACAAATAAGATTGACCTATTTGTTTTCCTTGCTGTCTAGGGTACTCTCAAAACTCTCCTCTAACACCACATTTCAAAGGCATCTATTCTTCTGCACTCAGCTTTCCTAATGGTCCAGCTCTCACAACCATACATTACCAATGGGAATACCATTGCTTTGACTATGCAAAAGTTTGTTTAGCTAGGTCTTTAAGATGTTTTTTCCATCATGGATATCTATAGGGCATAGGAATGGGGAGTGCTTGCCCCAAGTATCCTAAATATGCCATGTTTCTACAGTGTATACTATGGATATGAATTATATCCTCAGTGGATACCAGAGAAACACGGTATGACAGTAGACCATTATATGGCTTTACACCCTCCCCACCTCCACAAAAATTCCATTTCATCTTCTTCTTCTTCCATATCTAGGGTCTAGGCCAGACGGGAAACTGAAAAAATGAAGCCACATTTTGGTGAGTTCATTCTGCAGTTCCTTTTGCCTGACCTAGTGTGAAAAAGATTAGCCAGGAACTAAAGGTACCTGTTACCAGGGTATGCCCAATTGTGGTTAAAAAATACCATAGAAACTCTTAATTAGTTCTTATATCAGTTTATCTGACTGACATGGTTTTAAGTGAATTTAAGTTACCACTCTTGTTAATACTGTGCAAAGACTGTTTTTCTGTTCTGATCTTTTCATGAAACAGCAGTTGCTGTAGATTGTCAATTTTAATGAAATTTTGCATTGGTAGTTCTTTTGGAGATGAAAGCAGTGCCATCTGTGGATGTTATGATGCCCAAGGCAAAAGAAAATATGCACCCCTTTCCACACAAAGAGCAGATCTAGGCTGGCAGGTAAAATTGAATTCAACTTTTGAAAGCAACAGGCTAACATTACGGATGCAGGCCGGACTAAGTGTCATCCACAGCTTCTTCCTCCTTTTTGCCCTTTCAGTTAATGCTATGTGAGATGGTTATCTCATTTGGCCAAATGGCAGAGTGGTTGAAAATAAGGGCACAAATGTTTGCAAGTAAGCAAAATAAAATAAGAAAGAAAGCCCATCATACTCAAGGATATTTTATATAAACTTGAATTTGAAGTGTCCAGATGGAGTCCAGATTCTGATGGTGTTAATCAGATGCAGTAGAACAGAAGAAACAGCCTTTTCAATAGCTAGCAGTTGAAGGCATGACATCTCTGCTAAGACTGAAAGAGAGAGTATGAAAGAGGGTGTATCAAGGTGTGGTCAGCAGGATGCGGTCTCTGACTGGCAGCAGAAAAGAGGGATGAGCACTGAATCATCAGGGGCATTCTGGATCCCAAGGAGAATGCTATGCATTATATGTGACTGTTTGTTTGTTTATACTGTACCCTACCTTTTTGATGCAAGTACCATTCAGGGTGGCTTGCAATATATAAAGCATACAATGTGATTATGTCTCTCCAGAATGCATAGAAGGATTGCTACGGAATCCCAGGGTCCTTAAGCAACCTCAAACTGGCCTTTATAGCACAAGTAAAAATGACATAATTGTTTAGTTAGTTCAGTGAGGTCCTGACCAGATTGCCCATTTAGGTGCAGGCTGGATCAGCTCCAAAAACATTGCTTATAGTCAGAGAGATGAGTGATGTGCCATGTGGTGCATTCCTTCCATCCAAACAGGAAGTTACTCTTTGCCCACTTCCCCAGATCATCTGTAAATGCTGCTCAGAGTGGGAGTCCATCCCAGATGGGTGGGGTATAGGTCTAATAATAATAATAATAATAATAATAATAATAATAATAATAATAATAATAATAATAATAATAATAATAATAATAATAATAATAATAATAATAATAATAATAATAATAATGGCCAGGTAAAATTGATTTTGTTTATGTCCATAGAGCATAATTGATGTGACACACAACTTTGTGTGTTTTTTTCCTTTGTCTATTGCCAATCAAGAACCTGCCCAGAGCTATGGTTTTGATTGACAATACACAGTAAAAACAAAGAAAAATATTTATTTTTCATTTAAATGAAGTGATGCTTTGCCTAACTTCCTGTGATCATGGAAAGTTTTCAATTTCTAATATAGTGTAGTGAAGAGGCTCATTAGCCCTACAAGTGCTGGGAACAGTGTGCTGAAAAGTAGAACCCCCAGACATGGTCTCAAAGAGACATGCTGAGAGGGACTGAGCCTACTCTTGTATCCAAAACATTTGGACACCATAAATAAAAGGAGACCAGCCAGCTCTCAACCCTGACTCCCAGAGAGTGGACCTAATGCTCATCTGAACAGGCTCTCAGTTAGATACCAGCCTGTGGAGCTAGAGGTTGGGAGTTCAGTTTCTGTGCATCTCAGAAAAGCTAGAGTCTATAGCTTTGGGCAAGTTGCACAGTTCCAAGGTGGCCCCCAAGAAAGGGAACAGAAAGCCAGTTCTCAGTGCTCTCTACCTGGAAAATCCTGGATAGGGTCACAAGAAACCAAAATTGCCATGACAACATACAGCAAAAACTAATATATTGCATACCACTACATCTGGCTATAGGTACAAAGTGGGCAGCCAGAAACATAAGGAGTTTAAACAAAAGAAGAAAGCTTTAATGGGGAAGAAAGCCTCATTGTACATTGTGCACTGGGGCAAAAAAGGTATGAGATTGATCTTCTTGCTTCAAAGCTGGCTGCCTAATTTCTGTAGCTCAACTGGTTGTTAAAGACAATAGGGAGAGGCCAGGCTATTTTTTTCCTTCCAGGCCAGTGAGCAATATGACTTGTTGGCTATTAATAAACAAACAACTTGTGCGCCCAGCACCAGTTTGATTGTTCACAGCAAGAATTAGTCCAGTTTTGCAACGCCTCTTATGCCATGAATGCCAAGATCTTGATTTTGTGCCTAAGCTAGTGGGTTATTTGGGGACTGTCGGTTCTAATTTAGGCAACCCTTTGATATATGAGTTCAGAACAGCTCCCATATGGTCTTCAAGCGGATGCGTTGTGGGTTATGTCGCAAACCACATTGGCTGGATCTTGTGGTTTTAATAACAGAAAACATCTAAAGATGGGGCTGGACGGGGGTGGGACGGGACGATGGACCAGACGTTGCATTTATACCTGTACAAAGATCGCTGTATCCGGAGGGCTCTTCAAAGCCAGCGGTGCTGCGGTTTGTGTCTGGATCCGAGTCTTAGCCCCGAGAGCTGTATGTGCTGCTCCCGTTTCTTTTCCCACCAACTTCCAGGGATCTGAACGGAGCCCAGCTGTGGGGTGTCCGGGGCGGGAGGGGAGCGGCGACCTGGCCCCTCGTTTGTCTCTAGGTCGCTCTCGCCTCCAGCTCCATGAGCTCCATAAACATCTGGAGAGGGGGGCATCGGTGCCCCTTGGCGCTGCAGAGAGGGCTTCGCTCCAAGGCAGGAGGGGCGCCGGGGCAAGAGCGGTCTGGGTTTGCTCTCTTTTGAACGTGGCATGAATATCGCCCGATCGTCACCCTCCCATTTCCTGACCTATCAAGGAAACGATGCAAGGCTGGACGGGAGGAATAATTGTTTTTTGGTCATTGTTCAGTCGCACAGTCGAGTCCGACCCTTTGCGACCCCATGGACCATCGTACGCCAGGCTTCCCTGTCTTCCACCATCCTCCTCAGCCCACTCAGATCCACGCCCATTGCATTTACAATCTATCCACCTCATCTTTTGGCGTTTCCTTCTCCTTTTTCCTTCTATCTTTCCCAGCATCAATGCCTTCTCTAGTGAGTCCTCTCTTCTCATTTGGTGGACAAAATACTTGAGCTTCATTTATATAAATTACATTTATATACCGTCCCATAGCGCTTAGTGCACACCCTGGGTGGTTCATAACAGGGCCATAGCCGGGGGTGGCGGGGGGGGGGGGGAATTGTCCACCCTGAGTTAGCAGTGTGCCCACCCTCAAATTCCCGGCTGCTTATGTGTGTGTGTATACATGCGCGCACGTACACACACACTGCATATGACATTGTTTTTTTTTTGTTGTTGTTGTTCAGTCGCACAGTCGATTCCGACCCTCTGCAACCCCATGGACCACTGTCCACCAGGCACTCCTGTCCTCCACCATCCCCCTCAACTCGCTCAGCTCTGTGCCCATTATCTCCACAATACCATCTAGCCATCTCATCTTGGGCCGGCCCCTTCCTCTTTTGCCCTCGACCTTTCCAAGCATCAAGGCTTTCTCAAGTGAATCCTCTCTTCTCATCTGATGTCCGAAGTACTTTAGCTTCATCTTTATTATTTGACCTTCTAAGGAGCAGTCAGGGGTGATTTCTTCTAAGATTGACCAGTTTGTTCTCCTCGCTGTCCAGGGGACTCTCAAAACTCTCCTCCAACACCCCAACTCAAAGGCGTCTATTCTTCTGCGTTCAGCTTTCCTAATGGTCCAGCTCTCACAACCATACATTGCCATACATTGCTTTGACTATGTGAATCTTTGTTTTCAATGTGATGTCTCTACTTTTCACTGCTGCCCATCCTGAAAAAAATATTCGCCCACCCACATCTAGAAACCTGGCTATGGCCCTGGTTCACAAGTCAATTAGCATTTTGCCCCCAACATGCCGGGTTTTCATTTTATCGACCTCTGGAGGATGGCAGGCCCCGCCAAGATCGAACTTATTTATTTATTTATTCAGATTTATATTGCCTCTTACAACAATTATTATAAATAAATAAATAAATAAGTAAATAAATATGGTTTTTTTTTCCTTAAAAAAAGAAAAGAAGCTCCAATCCCGAATGTCAGGCTCCTCCTGTCCGGATTTTGCGCGCCGCCCATCCCTTTTTTCCCCTCCCTTCCTGATGTGGTTGGGATATTAAGTCTGGTGGCATTTCCTGCTTGCAGCGCCTTCTCCCGCCACAACTGGCCTCGCTCGCTGCTTTCGGAGCGGCAAAGCTGCTTGCCGCTTCATCTTTCTCCTCTCCCGCCCAACCCCGGGGAGCTGTTGCTTAGTTTGGCGGCTGCTCTCCCACCCACCCACCTCCAGTTCCCCCGCCCCGAAGGAGGAGGCCCCTGGCCATTAGGATCCCGGAGGGTGGGTGGGGTGGCAAGAAGGAAGAAGACCCCCAAGCCAGCCAGCCCCACGTTGCCCGGGTGCGAGGGTGGAAGAGGCACGACCGACTGGCTGGCCCTGGGGACTGTGACACTCCTTGGGTCAGGAGGAGGAGGAGGAGGAGGGGCGCCCGAGTCAGTCTACGCCGGGGCCATGAGGAGGGCTGCTGGGGCGCCGGCGTGGCGGTGCCTGCTGCGGAGGAGCTTCTTCTGACCATGGTGAGGGGGCACCGCGCGGCCAGGTGGGGAAGAAGAGGAAGAGGAGGAAGTAGGCGCGCTCCTGGCCGCCGCCAGCAGGGATATTGGGGGCCAAAGGGAGCTCGCGCTGCCGGTGCCTGCGCGCGGAGGAGGTGAGTGAGGAGGAGGAGGAGGAGGAAGGCGAGAGAGGGGAGAAGGGGAAACAGATACGGAGGGGCGGCATCTTTTGTGCCTGTGGGGGTTGTGGCTTCGTCAGAGGTGTGTATTTGTGTGGGTGGGTGGGTGGGGGGGGGGCGCGTTGGCGTGACGGGCGGAGGTCTGAACCCGCGCTTCCATGTGCTCGCGCATAGTGGCACACAATGGCTGGCTGCGCGCGCGGGGTTTTTGTGGAGGCGCCTCTCTGTGGTGCCGTCGTGGCCCCCCCTGCCTAGCCCAGGAAGGGGACGCGGTTGGGTTGCAACCCTGATGTAGTCTGGAAGCCAAGGGAGGCCAATGCATGTGGGGTTAGTTAACTAGCGAGGGTCCCCCCCTCCTTTTCGGGATTGGTGTCTCCCCCCCCCCCGCCATATTTTAGTGAGGCACATGCAGTGCAGTGATGGGATGTAACAGGTTCTCACCAGTTCTCCAGAACCGGTAGTAATTTTCCCCCAGTGTCCCAGAGAACCTGTAGTAGCTTTTTTGGGGGGGAACCACCTTTGGGGCTTACCTTTTCACTGCGCATGCATGCCTAGCACTTGGTGTGCATGTGCGCCTAGTGCTTGTTGGCACATATGCACGGCCTCCTTGCTGTCCTCCCAAATGGGGAAGAAGAAGAGAAGCTGCTAGCCTGAAGCTCCCTATAGCCTGAAGCTTCCTATTTTTATTATTTTGTATTATTTTTGGCGCCACCCATGACATGACATAATGATGTTAGCTCCTCCCACACTGTGATGACATCACGGTGGGGTAGTAAAATTTTTGACATCCCACCACTGGTGCAGTGATAACGTTATCTGCCGGGAAGAGAACATGGGAGACTCGGGTTGAGGGGGGGGGGGATTTGAATTTGAGCCCTTCTGTGGCGAGGAAATGAATAATCCACCAAGCGGCTGCGGGTCACGATCAGGGCGAGTGTCCTGGGCCAAAGCGTAGCCGCCCGAGTGGCAACCCCCGTGTCTCTGATCCTCGGGTGGGGGTTTGAAGAAGAAGCCAGGGCTTGTTGGAGGAAGCAACAACAACAACAACAACAACTCATCACAAAAATGCAAATGTATTTTTAAAACACACTGCGTCCATTTCCGTACGACCCGTGTGGCATTTTATTGTAAGCTACAGTCCTGCCAACCTAGCAGTTCGAAAGCAAGAAATTGCAAGTAGATAAATAGGGACCACTTCGGTGGAAAGGTAACAGCGTTCCGTGTGCTCCGGTGTCTAGTCATGCCTGCCACATGACCATGGAAACGTCTGCAGAAGCAGACAACGCTGGCTCTTCGGCTTAGAAACAGAGATGAGCACTGACCCCTAGAGTCGGATACGACTGGCTTTCGAGCAAGGGAAACCTTTACCTTTACTACAGTTCAAAAGCAAGAAATTGCAAGTAGATAAATAGGGACCACTTCGGTGGGAAGGTAAACAGCATTCCGTGCGCTCCGGTGTCTTAGTCAAGCCTGCCACATGACCACGGAAACGTCTGCAGAAGCAGGGCTGGCTCTTCGGCAATGAAACAGATGAGCACTGAACCCTAGAGTTGTATACGACTGGCTTTCGAGCAAGGTTGACCTTTACCTCTTAACTTTGAAGTGATGGTACCCACAGCTTAGACTAGGAAGATTCCTCAGCAGCATGAGGGTTTACAGAGGCGCAGTCTGTGTATTCTTTCTGAAATCTTTCAAAAATATCAGTTTGCAGAACACTGGAAGTAGTTTAAGGCAAGCCTTATAATTATTGATTTAAAGGGTTAAGAACAAACTGAATGGTATTGATATATTTTAGTACCCCCATTTTAACTTCTTTCCCTCTGCTGTTCTATGCTGGTCTTGGACCGTAATAAAGATTGATTGATTGAAACTGAATGGTAGTTTAAAAAAATACCCCTATAAATTATGTGGTCACAGTAGACTTGTTAAAAATACCTTTTACATGGAGTGTGTGATATGCTTACTATAAAAAAAATTCTGTCACAACACATGTTGTATTGGAGTTAGATTTGGTACTCAATCTGTTAGGCTTTTTGATACATGTTCTAAAAGGGAGTGACCAGTGATGGGATGTCACCGGTTCCAGACGGATCTCTGGAACCGGTAAGACCAATCCCGGAGGGTTCTCTGTGAGGGGAAGTCCACTTTTGGGGCGTCCGGTTCCGGACGCCTGACCGAAAGAAAAAAAAAAATTAAAATCGGAGCGAAAATGGCTCTAATTGACTGCGCATGCGCAGAAACTCAATCTGACGCATTGCACATGCGTCAGATTGAGTTTCTGCGCATGCGCAGTCAATTAGAGCCATTTTCGCTCCGATTTTCAAAACATTTAGAACTTTCAGGGCAGCGGCGGCGGCAGCAGCCCTCTGAGGGGGGCGCCTCCCCGCGGCACGTTGAGGGCTGCCTCGGCCGTCCGCTGCTGACAAGCCCCATGCCCTGGGGACGCCCGGCGGGGTACACCGCTGCCGCCGCCTCCGCCGGGCGCCTGTGGGCCGGGTGCCTGCACCCGCCGTCCACAGCCGCCGCCCGCCGCCGCCGGAGCTGCCGCTGCCTGAATCCCTGTGGACTCCTTCTTGGGTCGGTCCCTTTTGAGCTCGGCTGCCGCGCGCTGCGGAGGAGGAAGCTGTAGGCGGCGGCGGTGCGGCATGGGGACGGCCCAGGGAGGCGCGGCAGCCGCGGCTGCCCGTCACCCCTCGCCATGGCCGGAGCCGGGCTAAAAAGGTACCGGCCCAAGGAGGACGCCACAGGGGTGCAGGCAGCTCCGGCGGCGGCGGCGGCTGTGGACAGCAATCGGGGTGCCGGGTCCCAAGAAAGGTAAGCGAGGGGTTTTTATTTGGGGTGGGTGGGTAATTTATTTGTGTTTTGGGTGGGTGGTTGTTTTTATTTTATTTATTTATTTGTGTCTGGGTGGGTGGGCTGAGAGGGAGGGGTGTGTGTGTATGTTTATTTTTATTTTTTATTTATTTTTATTTTGGCCCCGCCCACAACGTCATGACGTCATGACGTCGGCCGTGACGTCATGACGTCATGCCATTGGCCACGCCCATGACGTCCGTGACGTCATGGCGTGGTAGTAGAATTTTTGTCATCCCATCACTGGGAGTGACCTTATTTTAAAGTAAGTTCTCCTTTGTTTAATGTCATGGTGCAATATAAATATAGCTTGGTGTAATAAAATGTGGTGTGGAAGATTGTGGAACGTTGCTCCAGGGAAAAGAATGAAAATTCTTCCAGATGGAGGCCAAAAGATTTCAATGTGTTCTACCAAATACTTTTGGAGCCAACAGGAGCAGAGCATTTTTCCATTCATAAACACGTTGTGTTACACTTTGGGATTTATGATTGGGAATGGTGAGTTGTCAGAAGTAGTCAGGGTTTTTTTGCTTAGAAATTGAGCAATTGAAATTCACAGTTGAGCCAAAGGTAGATGTAATCAGACCTACTATGGTTTGGCAAGCAGAATCTTTTCTTGGCCATAATTTTAAACAGTATGTCAAGTAAATCTAATTTCAGTATTTTCCCAGTTTGTGTGGCAATTAGTTTGAGAGAAAATACATCACTATACACTTTGTGAGGAGTTCCTGCTATGCTTTCATTGGAGGGGAGGGGATGCCTTCTTGAACAGAAGAGGCAAAAGAAGAAAGGCAACAGGTGGACTTTGTTTGGTCCTTTCGTTTCTTGGAAAAGGCTCGCCTCTCCAGCAGGAGGAAAAGGGCCTTCTTGGTCGTAGCCCCCACACTATGGAACCTCCTCCCTGTAGAACTACACCTCCAGGCCCAGTTGCTACTATTTAGGAAAGAAGTGAAGACGTGGTTGGCAAAATGGGTCTGGGGGCTGGGATTGTCAACAAGCTCCCCTTTCTGTCTGAGGCTCCCTCCTCCTGTAATTAATTTTTAACATTAAGTTTATGCTGGTTTTATATTTGTTTTTAGATAGTAATGGCACAGTGATGGGCAATACTGCTATATTCTTAAGGGTTTTTAAATTGTTTTATATTGGTTTTAATTTGTGTACACTGCCCAGAGTCCATCAGATTAGGGCAGTATATAAATATATCTATTACATCTATCTATTAAATTATTAAAATTAAAAATATTTACATTTTAAGTGTGTATTTAGTTCATACAACCTATCCTGTAGTTAAAACTTGGCATGCATTCTTTTGGAAAGAAGGAAGGAAGGAAGGAAGGAAGAAAAAGAAAGAAGTCCCAGTATAAATCACATTTCATTTGAATGGTACATGAAGTGATATAGATACCCTTTGGCTCATTAAAGGTTACAGCAAAAGAAATATAGTGCTTGACATATTTTTTTACATTTACATCTCTTTTGGACTTCAGTGCCATTTTTTGATGTTGCAGTGACTGGAAATCAGTAGCCAATCTTACGTAACAAATCTAGCCATACATAAACTCTTAAACGCTCTTGCATAGCTTTTTCTTGTATTAATTCTCCTTAATGGTGACATCCCAATCCATGTATTTCCTAAACAGAAGCTTATATGTTTATGGAAGAAATCCCTGGGAACAGCTGCTCTTAGAGCACATCTGTTAAATGTAAGGAATGAAACAAAGGGTGTTTGGGGACTTAGTCACAGAGCCAAGAAAACGTATGGCCCAGATCTCAGCTTAAGGGTCTGTTAGTATGCATTTGGGCATGCAGAGAGGAGCTTATATATAATGTCCTGGAAGGAGGTCTAGCCCTACCATTGGGCTGAACAAGCCAGCAGTTGAATTATAATGACACCAGCACCCCTATGCTATCATTTCTAAATCCACCAATTTGCATTGTTGGGTCCCTCTACTAGCCTGCTGCTTCAAGTGCTGTGAAGTGTAGTAGTTTCTTTATTGTTAGTCCAGCACTGTACAAGGAATGGGTAAATGTAGCATTGTGTTAGTTTTGGTCTGTTTGGAACTTTGAGCCAACCATTAACCATTGCATTAATAATACAATAATTATAGTGTACAGTATTGTCAAATCAGTTTTGAGTCATGGTTTTCTAGGTACAGGATACACAGAAATGGTTGCCCATTCCCTTCTTCCAAAGCCACATGGGCTGGCTCTGCTCTGGGGTTGCACACTGGGCTATCAAACTCCCAACCTCTGGCTCTACCTAATTCACTAAGCTATCTAGCTAGCAACCAATGCTTTAATTCAGCTTAAGAAATTGCAAGTAGATAAATAGGGACCACTTTGGTGGGAAGGTGATACCGTTCCGTGCGCTCCAGTGTCTAGTCATTCCTGCCACATGACCATGGAAACGTCTGCAGAAGCAGACAGTGCTGGCTCTTCGACTTTGGAACAGAGATGAGCACTAACCCCTAGAGTCAGATATGACTGGCTTTCAAGCAAGGGAAACCTTTACCTTTACTAATTTAATTGAAAGACAGGATGCTTTGTAGAAGAGGGTGCAACTAGATCAGTGCTTAGCCACTTTAAGAAATAGGAAGAAGCAGTTGTGTATTTGGAACTACAGTCAGCTTCTGTAATTTGCGTTTTACAGTTTCATCTTTTTGAGCTGTTCTATGTCTTTTAAACATGACATGGGAATTTCCAGAATGGGAAAACATACAGTAAAACCTTGCATAAAGAGCACCTCGCTTAGAGAGTAACTTGCTTAAAGAGCAGAATTTTCTCTGAATGTTTGCTTTGCTTGACAACTAAAACCAACCAAAAACTCGGTTAACAACTAAATTGGGGGTCACAATCTCCCCCGCTAGAAGTCACAGTTGGTCACTTACAATGGTGTTTCACTTAAAGAGCAAACTCGCTTAAAGAGCAACCCTGTGGAACACATTATCCTCTTTCAGCAAGGTACAATTGTATATAACTCTGCCTTAAAGTTTTTTGGACTAGTAGCTGTGTTAGTCTGTGGTTCAGGCATATCAGAAGACAAAATAAACAAAACAAAATAAAATAAACACTGTAGCACTTTAAAGACTAACTGCTATATTATTATTGTTAGCTTTCGTGGATCAATAACAATAATATAGCAGTTAGTCTTTAAAGTGCTACAGTGTTTTTTATTTTATTTTATTTATTTTGTTTTGTTTTGTTTTGTTTTCTGATATGTCTGCCTTAAAGGTAAAGGTTGCCCTCGCTCGAAAGCCAATCGTATCTGACTCTTTAACTTTTATATAAAAAGTTAAATTAATGTTTTCCCATTCCCGGAATCTCTCTCTTTTTTAGGGATCTGTGGCCGTGAAGACCTTAGTTCTTACCCAGTATGGCTCTTATTATCTTAGCTCCATGGTTAAAATGACTGAGGGGAAGACTGAAGAATAATTTGTTTTCCTTCTTACTTTCATTTTCACCTTGGAATAACTGAGCAGTAGCAGAGAGGTGGCTGGGAGCTGAAAGTAACAATCAGTTCTTGCAATGACTTGTAAATAACTATGTTAATGAACAAAAATAATGTCAAGCCTAAAGATTGCGCATCTAAGGGAAAAGTATTGATTTGGAAAACCAGTGGCAAACAAACTGGCTTCAAATTTTGCATTTTGTAAATAAAGTTTAATAAAAATGCTCCATTTTTCCCCCTGTCTATAATTAATATACTGTACTGTATATTATATATTTAGAGAGGTAAAAAGAACTAAAGGCTTAAAGGCTTGCCAGATTATGAACACTTGGGAATGATGTATAAAATCTCAGAAGAAAATAATTTAGTTTAAAAGTTAAGAATAATTAGTGATAAGACAAGGTCTTTTGAAGGTTGGGGTCTCTGTTGTTGAGAATGCACAGGGTATTTGGAGGTTGAACCAATAAAATATAAGCCATTAACCATATATCTCAGATTTTCTAGTACAGTACCAACATAGCAATAACCATCCCAATTCCTATAATCATGGGAATCAGAATAAGATTGCAGATGTTTGGCAGTGCAGAACCCTGCATTTTCCCCCTGTGCAATAAAATTACTTGTTTCCTTTTTCCCTAGGGTGTACAAACACGCAAAAATGTCACAGCAATACTTAACAAATCCAGAGCTTTATTTAGAGAACAGAAAATGATACGTTGTATGAGCTTTTCATTTAAAGTTATGGCTTAAACTAGTGCCCTATTTTATTATACTGGATTGAATTCTTAATGCCATACAAATGTGTGTGTTTATAAAATGCTGACACATTTGACATTCTGTTGATACAAGGGTCTTTGATGCATCTCATATAAAACATTAAGATAAGATTTTCTGCCATCTGAGAATTACTAGGTTTGTTTTTTTTTTTAATTAACAGCTTGGGAAAAAGTGAGTGCTAGTTGTTGAAAACTAGGATAAGTTTAGATCTGGACAATTTTGGGTCCTCAGGTTACTTACTTTGTGTTTGAACAGCTATAATTGAACCTGTGTCAACAATTCCACTGCAGTCTGTGGCCCATTTGTAACTTGGAAGCAAAACCTTGCCCTTGACTGAAAGCAGCTGATGCATTTTGGGGCTATGATTTGAGCATCTGATCTAAATTGCTAAATGCAGTGAAGAGATGCGTTGCTGGTGGCCAGACATGTCAAGCCTCTGGTGTTCAGAGGCATGTTTCCCTGTTTTAAGATTACCAAATTGCATAGAAGAAGGAGCTTTACAGAAGCCAAAATCAATAAAGTTATCTGGATGGCTTTTTGCCTTTGCTTGTGAACTTCCTTGTGTTAGTATAAAATAAGCAATGGTTTCTTGTAAACAATTTCCACTCTAGTTAAACTTTTGCAAGTACAGTACTGTATCTTACATCTGTACGATTCAGATCCAGCCATCCTTGAGTTGTGTCTTCCCAGGCAGGAATAACTGTTCTCTTTCTTTTTTGGGATAGTAGCCATGTTAGTCTGTGGTTCAGGCATATCAGAAAACAAAATAAAATACACTGTAGCACTTTAAAGACTAACTGCTTTATTTTTTATTGTTAGCTTTCGTGGATCAAGTCCACTTCTTCAGACAAGGAGTGAAACTTACAGGCATGGTTTTTATACACCAAATTCAAGGGGTCAAAGGGAGATGGGTGTGTTCAAGCAAAATGACAGACAAGCAAGCACAACAATACAGCTTCCCACAGCCATCAGCAACAATAGATTAGATTATTCAGATTAGCTCTAAATGTCTCACTTTCAATCTCAAAGGTGCTGAGAAAGCCCATTCTGGTCTAAGATCAACCTTTGACCTGCATGTCAGAAAACAAACAAAAACACTGTACCTGGTTACTTTCTGTTTTGCTAAAGAGAATTGGCAGGAAGGTTGTAATATAATATATAAAATATCTAGCAGCATATAGCAATCTGTATCAAATTTGATAATGTCCCAGAAACCCTTTGCTAATATTTAATACCCTGCGATAGGTGTCTAACAGATGGATGTATTTGATTTCTGTTGTCTCCCTTTCAATCCTAGTTTTGTAATTTCTCTGTTCCAGAATAGCAACTTTCAAGTCTTGGATAGAGTGTCCAGTTAGATTGAAGTGGTTTGAGACAGGTTTGTCTGTGTTGTCTGATTTGTGTCCATTAATTCTTTTGCGTAAAGATTGTCCTGTTTGTCCTACATAAAGCACAGAGGGACATTTTTGGCAAGAGATGGCATAAATCACATTGGCAGAAGCACAAGTAAAACTGCCATTAATGTTGTGTGTGGTGCCATTGGGTCCAGTAATACTGTTTCCAGAGCGAATGTGGGGGCATAGTTGACATTTGGATTTGCAGCAGGGCCTAGTTCCCATATCTGCTCCACTTCTGTGTTGTCTGTTGTGTGTCAATAGTTGTTTGAGATTGAGGGTTGTCTATAAGCGAGTAGGGGTCTGTCACCAAGGGCTTTGGAAAGCGAAGCACTCTTGTGCAAGATGGGTTGGAGATCCCTCATTATGTGTGTGAGGGGTTTAAGTTGAGGGCTGAAGGTGACAACCAGTGGTGTGTGATTGCTTTCCCTTCTGGGCCTGTCTTGTAGTAGATCACTCTTGGGTATTTTATTTTATTTTGTTTTCTGATATGCCTGTTATCTTTCTGTTCTTTTGCACACCAGCATAGCATATGGGAAGAAGACATTTGCTTTTTGGACCAGAGAGGATTGCTACATCTTTTCAACTGCTTTCTTCATTTGACCAACTGATATTGAATTTATGCATGCCAATATATGCAAATCAATGTACGATGGCAGTTGGGCTAAGAACTCATACCTATTTCAAAATAATAGATCAGGAGTTCTCAACCTTTTTAATCTGGGGGCCGGGTCACACTCTCTCAGACAGGTTTGTGGGCCAGGTGGCCATTCTGCCCTTCCTGGCACTTCCTGGTGTGGTGGAGGCGGTGGGGCCCCCACATGAAATGGCTGCATCCAGCCCATGGACCTCAGGTTGAGGATCCCTGTAATAGATTAAGTTACTTCATCATGAATATTTATTGTCCCTTGTTTGTCAATCAACCACTTTGGCTTGTTCTTTCAATTAACTTTTTTGTAATAGAAACAACAGAGGTTTAAATAAAGCATTGCTTCTGCTTACAGTAAATCAACAATGAGACTCACCTTAGCTGCAATTAACAGATCTCATTCATTCCATTGTGGCTTCTTGGTAGGACTAATATTTGATTTAAAGCCTTATGGCAAGTGAAAGGGTAACAAGACTGCCCTTCCTAGCAACTGATTGACATGGCAATACTGTTCAAACTGTTATTGCTATTGTTATTAGTAAAGATAGGGAAGAACTTTGGCATATATAAAGAAAATAATAGAAGTGTTTCTGTGTTACCTTTGAAAGAACATGGAAACTACGAATAAACAAAGATCCATCTTTTCAAAACAGGCTGAGTTTTACTCCCTACATACAGAATACCAAATTGACTCAAAGGTGTATTGAAGGTGACCTTTGCCTGTCCCAGAGCTGTTCATAAAACTTGGCTTGTCCAAAATATTATGGTTAGGAGACAAATTTATTTATTTATTTTTGCTTTTACCGTATTTGCCGACGTATAAGATGACTGGGCGTATAAGACGACCCCCTACATTTCCACTCAAAATATAGAGTTTGTTGTATATTTGCTGTATAAGACTACCCCCTCTTCCACACACTTTCCACACCAAATAAAACGTAAAAAAACATCAGATTTGATTTCAACATGTTAATTTATATTCAAATGCTTATGACATGCAGAAAAACTGTCACAAGGCTGTATGTTATCAAACATGTACAGTAAAAATAAAACAGTGCATGTTTATTAAACGTAATCCACCAAAGACAATTCACTAAAGCTGAATGGAACAATAAACCTATGGGAGCTGCCATGCTGTTTGTTTTTTAATTTGTTAACCAAACTGGAACTGTCAATGATAGAAGGAATATAACAAATAGAGGGAGAGAATAATTGCCAGGCAAGTCCCTAGCAAGTTTGCTGGCGTGACAGTTTCCATTTAAAAGCCTTCAAACTCCTGTTCGTCATCTGATATTAAAAGTTGTTATCCGATCCATCCTATAGGACCTTAACGTTATTCGATGCAATTCTCCTCCCCAGATTGCTTAACGTTATCTGAGGTAAATGTCATCCAAGGTAAACGTTATCTGAGGTATTACTGTATTTTATTCAACTGAAGTGCACCCGGCGTACAAGACGGCCCCCCACTTGGAGGCATGTTTTTCAGGGGTAAAAAGTCGTCTTATACCCCAGCAAATACGGTATATGCCTCCCTCCCCAGCAGGCATATAGTGGGTTGCCAATTGGCAGAGGTGTCAGACAAGGGTGTTTTATCACCCAATCTATATGCAAAACATAAAGAAGTGAGAACTGGTGGAAGAAACATTAGTAATTTAAGGTATGCAAATGACACCATATTAATGGCAAAATAAATAAATAAACAGCAGTGGATTAAAACACCTACAGCTCAAATTTAAAGAAGATTACACAAAAGCAGGATTACGGTTGAACATTCAAAGTTCAGAATTTGATACATATTCTGATATTGACAATTGCTCTGCATGGATGTAAAGACTGGACCATAAGAAAAAGCTGATGGGGGGAAAGTACTAATTTGAACTGTGTTGGAAGAAATATGTTTGGATATTTGGGACCACCATAAAGATAAATAAGTGGATTTTAGAGCAAATCAAGCCTGAACTCTTACTAGAAGCTAAAATGATCAAATGGGCTATTGTACTTTGAACATATTTGGAGAAGACAAAACTCTTTGACAAAGACAATTAGGTCAGGAAAAAAGGGGTACATGATAGAGAAAGAGGAAGATCTGATGTGAGATGGATTTGCTATAAGTAAAAGGAAGTGATGCCCTTGAATTTGCCGTATCAGGACAGTTTATGACATGCTCTTTTGGAGGGCATTATTTCACAGGGCAATGATGAATTGGAAGTGACTTCATGGCACATTCTAACAACTCAAAGCATATTCATTTATACCAAGGTTATTGTTTCCCTCATTGATAAAGCAAAGGATTGGGGATTCATAAGTCTAATATTCTGTCTGGATAGTTAATTTCCTTTTCACTTTGAAAAAGTACAAACTTCTGGATTCTGAGGCAAAATGGTAGACAGTTTGCACATTTAATTCACTAGAGATCAGAATCAGCTGGAATGGGAGCCTATTAGTCATCATGGCAAAAATAATTTCTGGACATCTGGAAAACTGCCTACTTGGCTACCCTGAACCCTATGCCTTGTCTTCTTGGTTTAGCTTTGGGTTTTTAATCAGTGGGGAGGAAGTGGGATATGTTGTGTTAAAAAAAGTATTTTAATATCTTATGAAATGTCAAGTGTTGAGTGAATTATTGAGGTGGGGAAAAGATAGGTGGGTAATGCATGGCATTGCATTCAGAAGACTCCAGGGCAGGATGAGGACCTTGCCACCCCTCCCCCTGTGCCTATACCAACTGCCAGGGGAAGAAGAAGTCAGGGCAGGATGAGGACCTTGCCGCCCCTCCCCCTGTGCCTATACCAACTGCCAGGGGAGGAAGAAGTCAGGGCAGGATGAGGACCTTGCTGCCGCTACCCCTGTGCCCACCCCAACATATTGTATTGTAATGTAATGTAATGTATTGTCTGTAAGCCGCCCTGAGTCGCCACGGCGAGTGGGCGGCAATATAAATTTTGAACTAATAAATAATAAATAAATAATTGCTAGAATTTGATAGAGTTGCTGGAAATAAGTCTGGCCCAGCAGGTTCATTTTCATATGATACTAGCACACAGGTGTACATATAACAGATACTCCTTTTGCACCTCAGTGGTTTCTGGCAAGTCCCTCTTAAAGGGAGCCCACACACAGTTTGATTCCTGTTCTATGTTTACATGGAGACATAACTTTCAAAAGTTATTACGGTAGTGTTAATTTTGACAGCCCTATCTGGTGTCACTAAATTCTATGGTTTTCTCTACTATAAAAGGCATCAAAATTTGGTATGCACTGCTGTACAGCTAGTGACTCAATGCCCAGTGTTGGGTGGTGGTAAATAACCTGACTCCCTAAAGGAGCCAACACTATGGGCAGATGAGTCCCTTTAGGTGGAGTGATGATACCCCTCAGTGGAGGAAATGCCACTAGAAACCATCATATCGGGCCAAACAATAAAATGAGCAGAGGAGGAACTCTGATTCCCAATGGTCATGGAGGTGGAAGAGGCCATGCCAGATGGACTGCCTGTGAAGGTGCACCTTGTTAATATCCTCAAGGCTGTGGCAGTCCATTGCAGTCCCAGTGTTAAATCCGGCATGTCTCATTTCATACGTGCCGCAGGAGATGGTTCCGTGAATATAGTGTGTGGGTCACTTCTTGGCAAGTTGGGATCCACCTTTAAACAAATTCATGCCAATGGCATTTTTCCTGCTTTAGGAAAAAATGCATTCTAGGATACGAGTTGCAGCTGACAACGTCAATAACTATGGAAGGTGAAACTATCGGTGGCTGCTAGTTATGATGACACTATATCACCTCCATTCACAGGTATATTCTGGCTGTGCAGAAATATGAGCTAAAGTACAGCCTTATGAGATTTCTTTTTTTTTTTGTCTTTATTTATCCACTCTCAACTACAAAAACCAAAAGCATCTGTGTTATCACCCAATACTGCTTAGCAATGTTATTAATTGCCAATGTTAGGGGGATGGTTCTCATTTGTTCAGTTTGCATTCTGATTTCCTCTGACTCCACTCATTATTATCCCTCCCACTTTTTTTTAACAAAGCACTGCTATAAAAATATGTAGATGACACCACCATATTGGCAAAAAACGAGTTGAGATAACTTTTAGGAAAGTGAAAAATTGCCAAAGCAGGACTACAATTAAACAGTAGGAAAACAAAAATCATGACTGGGGAGAAACTACCCAAATTTAACCTTCCTTTTTCGTGTCACAGACCACTTTGGATTGAAAGAATTTTTGCAGGGGATGCCCTAATGAGGCTCCTCTCATGTCCCCTGTTGTGCAGCTCTCGGGAATCGAACCTGTGTTTCTAGTCTCCAAGCCTTAACCACTAATAGTAAAATATTTTGGCCCAATCATCAATCCAAATAAAGACTGCAGCCAAAACATCAGAAGGCAGCAATGAAGGAATTAGAAAAGAATGTCAAGTGTAAATATGTGTCACTGGAAACCAAGACCATCCGCATGCTTGTACTGTATTTCTGATCATCATGTATAGGTGTGGCAGCTGGATAGTAAAGAAAGCTGACAGGAAAAAATGATTCATTTGAAATACAGTCAAACCTCGCATAAAGAGCGCTTCGCTTAAAGAGTAACTCACTTAAAGAGCAGAATTTTCTCTGAATGTTTGCTTCGCTTAACAAATAAAACCAACCAAAAACTCACTTAACAAATAAATTGGGGTTCGCAGTCCTCCCCACCAGAAGTCACAATTGGTCACTTACAATGGTGTTTCGCTTAAAGAGCAAAATCACTTAAAGAGCAATCCTGTGGAACACATTTTAATCTTTAAGCGAGGTACAACTGTATAGTACTGGAGAAGAGCTTTGTGGATACTCTGGACTATGAGAAATATGGGCAAATGGGTGCTAGAGCAAATCAGGTATGAACATCTCAGGACACAAAATGATGAAGCTGAGACTGTTCTATTTGGGGCACATCATGAGAAGTCAGGATTCTCTGGAAAAGTCAGCAATGCTGGGGAATGTTGAAGGCAGCAAGAAAAAGAGGAAGAAGACCAGTTGTGATATGGATTGACTCCTTAAAGGAAGCCATAGGCTTGAGTTTTTCAAGAACTGAGCAAGTCTGTTGAGGACAGGGCATTTTAGAGATTGCTCATTCATAGGGTTGCCATAAGTTGGAGACAACTTGATGACACATAACATCAACTACTACTGTAACAGTACCTTGGCTATTGCTAATGCTTTGATTCACAGCTTGAAAGAATGTGTGACAAACAATAACATTACATGAAATTTGTAACTAGGAGCATGAAGCCATACATGTTCCTATTGTGAAATAACAGTGGTCAAAACCCTGTTGCATAAAGCTATGCCAGTATGAACTGGATCATGCTTTTTTCAAAAATAACTGCCAGTTCCAGTAAGCAAATAATTTCTGCTACTCATTGTTTAAAGAGTAAAATGCTACTAAGATGTTTTACTATTCACTGGACAAAGACTGTTTTAATCAAAATTTGCTGCCAGATTGCCATCAGAGTTCCCAATTCTACCAAGAATGAGCCAGTGGCAACTTTTTACTATGAAAATCTCCCCACCTCTGGTCCCAAGCAAAAAAGAGCCCTAGGAAGCCTCAGAACCTGAAAAGGGGGTCAGCAGACTCTGCATTCATTTATATTAAATATGTTTTGACTTTGAACTCTGGCTTGAATTAAAAAACTCAGGTCAATCTCCTGAGTTGTGATGGTGAATCATGATGCCCAGCCACCGTAGTGTTCTGTAAGATCTCTAGGTTGCTGTTAAACATGGTGGAGATTACTCCTGCAAGGAAGTTCTGGGTACATTCTTACACAATCTCAAAAAAAGTCCGTCTATTGGCATACTTAGGGACTGCAGTGGCTCAAGTGGCTAAGATGCTGACTGAGAGGCGGAAGGTCAGCAGTTCGATTCCCGAATACTGCAGGACGGAATGAGCACCCATCTTTGTTCCAACTCCTGCCAACTTAGCAGTTCAAAAGCAAGAAATTGCAAGTAGATAAATAGGGACCACTTCGGTGGGGAGGTAACAGTGTTCCGTGCACTCTCGTGCCACATGACCACGGAAACATCTGCAGAAGCAGACAGCGCTGACTCTTCAGCTTTGAAACAGATGAGCACTGAACTCTAGAGTCGGATATGACTGGCTTTCGAGCAAGGGAAACCTTTACCTTTATTGGCATACTGGAGAGAAAGAAAGTTCATGCAGATTTAAATCAGGTTCACTGCATTTATTCAAGTGAGCCTGTCACTGTACATTATGGGGTCTCTAGGAAAGGGGAGAAAAGGACAGAAATAAGAAGGGATGAAATAGTAGCAAGGATTAGAAGCTGGTAAAGGAATAGTTTGGGTGACCAAGGAGGGGAGGCTTGGTGTGGCAAGCACAATTTATTTTTAAAATTGAAACACTAGTCCCTGAATTACACTCTGAGATTATGAACAAACAAATAAAGCAATCAAGCCAGTCTATAAATTGGAAGGTACTGATTTAGAATCAGGTTATTCTCTGATTAATCAGTAACTCCTTAAGGGACTGCAGAACATGAAGGACTAGAATAAGAAACAAACCAAATTGCACATTACAACTGATGAGCAGTTAAACCAAGTAACCCCTGGTGGTTGAAACAGCATGTTGTTGTCTTCTCTTAAATTGTCACTGCAGTGGCTTAGTGGTTAAGATGCTGAGCTTGATGACTGGAAGGTTGGGACCTTAGCAGTTCAAGACTCAAGTACTGCACAATTGAGTGAGTTCCTGTTGTCTGTCCCAGCTACTGCCAGCCTAGAAGTTTGAAACCAAGAAATTGCAAATAGATAAATAAGAACCTCTTTGACAGGATAGGTAAGAGTATTCCATGTGCTCTGGCATCTAGTCATGCCCACATGAGCACGGAAATGTCTGCAGATGCAAACAGTGCTAGCTCTGGTTGTAGACAGATGAGCACCGCACCCTAGAGCTGGACATGACTGGCTATTGAGCAAGGGAGACCTTTACCTAATACTGATCTTCAATATGTTCTCCTTTTTTTACAAAAATAATTTTCCTGTACAAATTATGCCCTTTTTTTTAATCAGATGGCTAAGCACACAGATTTTCAGTCTACCTATTACAGTGGTAGGCAACTGCGACCTTCCAAATGTTGCTGGCAGATTCCACAATTGCTTGGCATTGCCTGAACTGGAGAGAGATGATAAGAGTTGCAATCTATCAACATCTGGAGGGTCATGCTTGGCCTATCCCAGGGATCCTCAAACTTGGCTCTTCAGATGTTCTTGGACTTCAATTCCCCGAAGCCCTGATCTGCAGGTGAGCTGACATGGGCTTCTGGGAATTGAAGTCCAAGAATACCTAGAGAGCCAAGTTTGAAGACCCCTGGCCTATCCTAAAGCAAATTATCCAATAAAGCAGCCTGACACAACTACAAAAGATCCATTGGGAAAGGGGTGGAGAGACATGTTGCCTCTGAAAAGACCACGGGGAAAGTATGATGGTCAATAAAAATCAGTATTGCCTTATTAGCTGGGAGAAATCAGTCTCTGAAATATGTGGTCACTTTTTACAATGACATCTTTATGGTGCCTATAAGAAAATTGGCAGTTGGATATAGGAGACCCTTGCTATTAGAGGGTTTCCTGGGTAGAATAATGAATGTAGAAGCCAACAGGGCCAAATGATCATGGCTTGGTTATAAGTAAGTTGTATAGATTTTGGAGACAACATCTAATAAAGAAACTGGAGGGGGCAAACTGGGGAAGAGGAGCCTTGCATTACACCTAAACCCAGAATTATGATTTATTGCTCCCAGACAAGCTAAGGTATATAACACCATCAACAAAACCTGATTTAAACTGGATCCCAACCTTAAATTGTTTGTTCTGGTTACTTTTGTGCTCGAATGAAGGAAAGAATGAAGAGACTTTTTTATACAGATTAGAAACAGCATCTGGAAAATTACTTTTTAGACCGAAGTTCCTAGAATTCCCTAATTAGAGCGAGGAGAAAGAAAAAGGAAAAAAAAAAAATCAGATAAATATGCCAAGCTCCACTAACCCCACCCTCCCATCTTTGAGACTCAAGGGCGAAACTCGAAAATGTAGAGTAGGGAGGAGAATTAGTAAAGTTCTTGTAGGTAAGTCTATGTATTTTGTTTATTATAAGTTTTTTGTTATAAATGTTATAAATGTTATATGTAGGGTAAGGGGTCACGTGTCCAGGTTAAGCAATTTAGCATGTATACAGCATATAAATGGTAGGAGGATTTAAGGTGTTATCATGGAATGTAAAAGGCACAGGCTGTACTCTAAAAAGGAAAAAAATCCAATTAGCATTAAAAAAAGACAATGCGGATATTATCTTTTTGCAAGAAACGCACCAAAAGTCATCTGAAACGAATAGATTATATGTAAAAGGCATGGAAATATATGAAATGGCAACAGGAACCTCTAAATCCAGAGGTGTGGCCACTCTGATATCTAAAAGATTAGGATTTAATTTCAAAGGTAGTATTGCAGATCCAGAGGGAAGGTATTTAATTATAAAGGGTGATATTGATAATGAGGATATAATATTAGTTAATATTTATGCACCAAATGAACATCAAGCAGAGTTTTTGAATAAAATGACCGAGATAATAAAAAAGGAGAATTCAGAAAATATGGTAGTGGCTGGGGATTTCAATCTAATTAGGTCAGAGATGGATTCCACAGGGGCAAGTAGGGGTGAAAAAAAAAAAGATTTATTGACGAATTGGATGGAAAAGATAGGTTTGGAGGACGTATGGAGAGTAATTAAAGGGGATGAAAGAACTTACACATATTTCTCACAAGTATATAACACATATTCCAGATTAGATTATTTTCTAGTTACAAAAAATTTAATTAAAAAAGTGGAAGATATTGAAACGGGCATCTTTAAAGAATCGGACCATGCAAAAATTATTATGGAAATAAAATTAGGCGAAATAAAGAAAAATTTTTATAATTGGAAGTATAAACCTAGACTTTTTAGAGACCAAACTATTAAAAAACAAATGATAGAAGAATGGGGAAAATATTGGGAGTGGAATGATAATGAAGTAGTTAATTTCAGTACGGTTTGGGATACCATGAAGGCAATATTTAGGGGGGAAGCAATAAAATTTGAAAGTATAAAGAGAAAACAAGAAACAAATAAATATCACGAGTTGGAAACACAACTGAAAGTTAAACAGGAGGCACACGCTAAGAGCAAAGAGCCAAGGTTACTAGGGGAAATATTGAAGATAAAGAAAGAATTAGAGGGCAAAGATATCGAGAGAGTTAAAAAAGATCTAATATTTTTAAAAAGAGAATATTTTGAATATAACAACAAAAATTCTAAATTGCTGGCAAGGGCAGCTAAAGAAAAAAGCCTTAAGGGACATATTAGTATATTGATAGACAAGTCAGGGAAAAGATGTAATAAAAGTGGAGACAAATTGGAAATTGTGGAGAAATTTTACCGTGACCTATATACAAAAAAACCTGTCAATTTGGATAAACTCGAAGATTTATTTGTATCCCAAAAGATTAGAAAAATAGAAGAAAACCATAAGAATGCTATGGAGGAAAAAATAACAGAAAATGAAATTGGAGATGCGATAAGAAAACTTAAACTAGATAAAGCCCCTGGGGAGGATGGATTAACAGCAGAATTTTATAAGGAATTTAAGACGATAGTGATTGGAAAATTACGTAAATTATATAATAAAATATTAGAGGGAGAAAAGATACCCGAATCATGGACCAGAACAATTATAACTCTTATACCAAAACCAGGGAAGGACCAAGAGAAAATCGAATCATACAGGCCAATTTCTCTAATTAACCAGGATGCTAAAATTTTCACAATGATACTAGCAAAAAGAATGAATGGCTTTATTGGAGAATACATCCATAAGGATCAAACAGGGTTTCTAAATAATAGATACATGTCGGACCTAATTAGGAAAGTACTAGATTTAACGGATATAGCAGAACGCAAAAAAATAAAAATTGGTTTTTTAGCATTGGACATATTCAAAGCATTTGATTCGTTGCAATGGGATACAATACAGAAAATGATTAATTTATATGGATTTGGCAATAAATTTCAAAGTGTTATAGCTAGTTTATACCAAAAAAGTAAAGCAAAAATTAAGGTTAATGGAGAATACACAAAGGAGATACAATTAGAAGCAGGGACTAGACAAGGCTGTCCACTATCTCCAGGTATATTTGTAATAGCAATGGAGTTTTTGGCCAATGCCATTAGACAGGATAATAAAATTATTGGTTTAGAAAATAATAAAATAAATCTTTATGCGGATGACACATTATTAATAATTAAACACCCTAACCAAATGATAGATAAAATATATCAACATCTTAATACATTTGAGGAAGTTACAGGATTAAGAATAAATTGGGAAAAGTCAGAAATGTTATACATCAACGGGGACGTAGAGGAGCAAAATAGGATCAAGAATAAATATAAAATCCAGATTAAGAAGTCAATTAGATACTTAGGAATAATGATATCAGGGAAATTTGAAGATCTTAAAAAATTAAATTATGAAAAAATGAAGAAAGAAATAGAAATGAAAATTAGGCATTATAGAACCTTAAAATTATCCTGGTTTGGTAGAATTGCACTTACAAAGATGATGTTATTACCAAAATTGAATTTTTTGTATGATGTACTGCCGATTAAACACAGTATCAAGGAACTGCAGGAGTACCAGAAAATGATAAATAAATTTTGTAATGAAGATAAGAGACCAAGAATAGTTAAGTCCCTATGGTATCAAGCACAGAAAGAGGGAGGATTAGGAATACCGAATATTCACAATTATTATAGAGCCTTTCAAATTAGAAACGTTATTAAAATATTAAAAAAAGATACATTGGACTGGAAAGAATTAGAGATGAGAGAGACAATACAATTAGATAAGTCGTATTTTTTAAAGGAGGAAGGAAAAAAGAATAAAAGATGTATCCAAAATAGGCTATTAAGAATAACGTTAGATGAGTGGGATCGGATTAAAAAATGTATGGCACCTCACACCTCGCCGGCCTTGGAGCTAACAGATTTTAGTGACTTTCCCATTAACATAGACGACAAGATTAAGAAGATATTAATAGACAAAAAGATATTACTGTTAAAAGATTGGGCAAAAATATGTAAGGATAAGGTGACAAAGAAAGCAATATATACGCAGTTGGGATTAAACTGGTTTCAAACCCTCCAGTTAGATAATTGGAATAAAAAGAAAATAAGTGATAGTAGCCTAGAGAGAAAAAATACAGAATTTGAAGGAATTCTAATTCAGATTAGAGAAGATAAGATGGGAATCAAAGGGGTGGTTAGTAAGTTGTATAAAATATTGAACAAAACAAGGAAAATACACGAAATTCTTAGAAGTGTATGGGAGCAGGAATTAGGCACAATAATTGGAGAAAACAAGTGGCAAGATATTTGGCAAAGAAGGATAATGAAAAATATGTCGGTTCGGGTCAAAGAACATAATTATAAGTTAATATGGCGCTGGTATCTGACCCCGGTCAAGCTGCACCAAATGGATAATAAAAAAGATATAAAATGTTGGAGGTGCAAACAAGAAATGGGGACATATATACACATGTGGCGTGAATGTTCTGCACTGAAAGGATTTTGGGAAGGAATAGAAAAAGAGGTTAGTCATATTTTTGAGCAGAAGCTTGAACTGGGTCCAGAATCAGCGCTTTTGACAACTTCAGACAAAATTAACTTGAAGGGGGAAGATAGAGAATTATTACTGATAATGCTGTCAGTGGCTAGACAATGTGTTGCAAAAAAGTGGAAAAGTGATTTGAAAGTTAAAATAGAAGAGTGGTACAAAGAGATGTGGCAATTAGCGCTCAACGATAAACTGACCTGGGAGTTGAACATAAGGAAAGGGATTGTTCCGGAAAATAGATTTTGGGGAATTTGGAAAAGATTTGTTAATTATGTTATGGAAGGAAAAGGAGGAGTCAAGCCTGGGCCTGAGCAAGAATACTTTTGGAAGTAAAAAGTTAAAGCTACTCTTGGACACATTATGTATAGCACAGGGTGTCTTGTCTTATAAAATATAGTACTGTTTTTCATATTTGTTCTAATCAAGAAAGCACTAAAAATGTAATAAATCAAATGTGACTCTTGATTATTGTATTGTAATGTAACTATATTATAGTTTGTTGATGTATTATTTGTTCTTGTGTTAAATAAAAATTTTTTAAAAAAAAAAAAAAAAAAAAAAGAATTCCCTAATTAGCATGTTGCCTATGGAATTCTGGGAGTTGGAGAACAAAAGAGTAACTTTTCGGACTTTTATGTGGAGAGAGTATCAAGGAGTGGGAGGCGGGTGTGTGTGTGTGTGAAGGCCACATGCTTCTTGTGATCTATAGTGTGCATATTAAACATCCAGATGGAGTTATAATGCTTTGATGTCCCCCTCCACCTTTGAAATGGAAATACTGTAGTAGCAGTATAACAGACCTTAATTACACCATTATCATAGTGTTGGTGCTGCTTTTGGGGGAGGGGAAGAATCTTAGGTCAAATGACTTTTAACACTGTAGAAGTTATAACTGTTTTGTCAGCAGATGGTTCACTTGCAGTTCCACAGTATTGGCACTGACACAAGTGTTGAGAACTGAAATTACTGGCCTTTCCAGGATATTTGTATGAGCAAAGGGTGGAAAATTAAAGTCATACTTTTGTGATAGAATATGAAGAGCAATGACGCATTTTGTCAGCAGAGAACTACAAATGTCTCTTTGCCCCCCAAACTCCTAGTGCAACGGATCTCTCAAACACAAAGAGTATGATCTTTCTACAAAACCCCATGATTTTATTTGAGATTATTTTGTATGGAAAGTGGGTTTAAAACCCTATGCTAAATATTTTGAAACATGTTGCAATAGAATTGTGTGCCTAAAGCATTTAACACTATGGAAAGCAACAGGACCCCTGCCAACTCACAGAAACAGATCCCTGCTCAGTTGTTACCAAATATGTGCACAAACACAGGAGCAGGGAATTCAGCTTTACACGGACAGCCTCCATGGGTTTAGGGGGCTGGTCTCTTCAGACAGATTGCCCTTCAAGCATAAATCACTATTAAATGTGAAATGGTCAAAGTACACCATTCTGGGCTGATTGTAGAAACTATGCAATGGAATGTGGGATTACTTTTGTTCTTGATACTCTTGGAGTCTCAATTTAGATCTAATTTCCACCATGATAATTAAAATATAAGAAGCTGTAATATAATTTAAGGTAGAGTGATGTGTGCATGTGTAAGTGAACAAGAAGAAGTGAGACATTCCCTAAACAGAATTAATGATTCCCTTCCCCACTCTGAGATTCATTATTCTCTTAAGATACTTTTAAGAGAAAATTCAGTGAGAAGAAGCTCTGTCAACCATTTGCAGATTCCATATTGGTGTTAATTGTTTTTGAATGCAAGCCAGATACACTTAAAACAGATTGCTTTCCGAAATGTGCCATTATGTTATTTTAATTATGTTTTATTTCTTTTGTTACCTATACCTTTGCAAAGCTACTTTGTGTAGCTGTCACAGTAACTTGAAAAAAATACTTTTAAAACTACAACTCTCTTGTGGTTAGGGGCTTCAGGAAGTTGTGTTTTTTTAAAAAAACCTTTTGGAAGCTGTAGTCCCCCCCCTTTTTCCCCCCCTTTTGTTTACTATCCCTTCCCATTTCCCTCCTCTTTAGCACCATGAGTGCTGGGATTCTGCACTTGTCAGTTTTGGCATTAATTTCTGAGCCATTAAATGTTGAAATGTATGGTAGTTAGGCAATCTGCCATCTGCAACATGTTTGAAAAAGCTGTCTAAATGTATGGGAGTAAATTTCCTGGCTGCTTTTTCCAGCGCTTCTTAGTGACATAAATATATAGTTTTAAAAATCTGTCTTCTTCCTGTAGCATAATAATTCTTTTTATATCTGGAACTCTCTCTCTCTCTCTCCCCCCCCCCCCCCCAATAAAGATGTTGAATGCTGTTGTTCTCTTAGATTCCTGGGAAATAATCAGGTATTTTCAAGTCTTCTTTTAAAAGTCTTTGTGAAATACAGGCAAATCTATTAAACAATTTATCCCAACAGCTTTACTTTTGGAGACTATATCTGATGTTATTTATTTTGGGTTTCTAATAAGGGTCAGAATCAACTGTGCAACTGAACAACAAAAATAAGTGTACCTGGGGACCTCGGTGGCTTAGTGGTTAAGATGCTGAACTTGACAACTGGAAGGTTGGCAGGTCAGCAGTTGGAGATCCAGGTGCTGCTCGATGGGAGTGAAATTCTGTCTCTATTCCAGCTCCTGCCAACAGGCCTGTGCTGAGCACCCTGAGAGGGCACTGGACAGGGAGTGATGAGGGCACCTATTGGGGTGGGTAAGCCAGACACTCTGGGGCCCAATGGAGATTCCTGGCGAGGGTGGCAGTGCGCCCCAGCCAGGGAAGTCCTTGCCCCTCCCCTTCAGCAAGGAGTTCCCTCCTCTGGCACACACGTGCTTCCTGGCCATTCTGGCCTCTAGGTAGATTCCTGGCGAGGGCAGCATTGCACCCATGTGCTTCTTCCACTCTCCTCTTGCTGGGGAGTCTCACAATGCGCTCCTGCACATGCCTCATGAGCCTGCTGGCAAGACCGTTCACCCGGCCTTCCACCCAGCAGGGGATCCTCCGGCACGCGCCTCACTGGGGAATCCCCAGGCATGCTCCTGTGCATCTTATGTACACATATCTGATGCTTGGGTTATCCAGCCAGGGAGCTGCAACTCAGAAGAACAATGGGGCCTACTCGAGGGTAAGGCTGGTATTGTTTCATCCTGCTCTCTCCCTGGCCAGATGGCTCATGGAGAAGCCATCACCACCTAAGCTGCTCTCTTCTGGGCCAGATGGGGAGGCAGGCAGGGTGGTGAGTCCAGATGGCAGCCTCCTCCTCCCCTGCTGCCCTGGGGAGACTGGGAAACATAGTCCACCACCACCTCCTCTTCTGCCGGGAGAGGCACCAGATGAGAGGGCTGTGCTGTGCGGCTGACAAGAAGGAAGGCAGTTGTTGCTTCCATCTTTCATTCCGGCACCAGCGGAGGGAATCCCCTGGCCCGTCACCTACGGCAGAGGATCCCCTGGTGCACTCCTTTCACCGGGGAGTCCCCTGGTGTGCTATTGCACACGGCCCACAGGCTTTGCGGCAAGGCCAACTGTCTGTCAGTGGGGGGAGTTCCCCTGCCTTCCATCATAGGCTGGGGTGGGCGATAAAGATGGTGCTGGCGCTGCCTTCTCTCCATCCCTGACGAAGCAGGTCCTGACAAACCACCGTTGCCTTGGCTGCCCCCCCTCGCTTGGTCCACCCAGCACACAGTACTCAGGGTTAGAAGGGAGAGCTGAGTTGAGGGCACACATGCACACCCATGGTCAATCCCAGGGTGCCACTCATGTGGGAGGGCTAGGGCACTGCAGGATGAATCCTGGTAGCCCAGTGGGCCAGCATGGGTCTGCCTGCTGACCCAGCAGTTCAAGAGCAAGGAATTGCAAGTAGATAAATAGGTGTCCTTTCAGTGGAAAGGTAAACAGTGTTTCGTGTCTAGTCATGCCTGCTATGTGACCACAGAAACGTTTGCAGATGCAGTCAGCACTAGCTCTTTGGCTGTAAATGAAGATGACCACCAAACCCTATAGTCAGATATGACTGGCTTACAAGCGTGACCAATTAGTGCACCCTCTTATTAAATGGGGAAAGTGTTATTAAATGTTGATATTGGTTTTACTGCAGAACAAATAATGCTAAAAGTCTGAGTGGGTAGATTTTGGGTTTGAGAGACAGTCATTGTCAGGGGTAGAAGATCATATCTTACTAGACATTTTCTTGTGTGTGTGTGTGTGTGTGTGAGAGAGAGAGAGAGAGAGAGAGGAGGGGAGGGAGGGAGAGGGAGAGGAAGGGATCAAATAAATCATTCCATTAATGTCAGATGTTCAGAAATGGAAATTTAAAGTGAAATGAAAATTGATTTTTAAAAATCAGATTAAAAGAACCTGAGATGCTAAAATGGGGAAGCAAGACAGTAGCCCCGGAGGAGGAGGAGGAGGAGAAGATGCCACCTAAGAACCTGGGCTGAGAGGATCATTGCCTGGAGAAAGGTGGCGGGAGGTCCCTGGGAGCTACACAATATAAGGGAGCCATGATATGTGTGAGGCTGAGGAAGCCACTGGGAAAAGAGAAGGAGAGAGTAGAGCAGGGGGTCCCTCTGTGGCCAATGCCTGACCCTGTGGGATGGGAGGGGGAGCCTGACCCGAGAGGATGGGACTGTCACTGCTGCATTTGGTGCAGGCATATAAATCTTCCTTCCTGCAGTCCTTGAGTAGCTGCGCCCTCTCTGTCCCAGCTCCTGCCAACCTAGCAGTTCGAAAGCAAGGAATTGCAAGTTAAATAGGTACCACTTCAGGGGGGAAAGATCTTGGGACATGAAAGGAGCCTCATTTGGACATCCCGTGTGGAATTCCTCCAGCAAAAATCCTTTCAACCCAGAATAATTTCTGACACGAAATTATTAGCTGCTAGTCAGCACAGAAAATGCCACTAGGTGAAAAAGGGTCTCGGAGCCCCTCTGGGGATGCTACATGACTGAAGACTGAGGGAAAGGCAAGGAAATGTTGCAAGGGGGCAACAAATGATTTATTTTGTTTTCCCCAAGCCATTTGCAATAAACCTCATTTGTACTGAACTATCTTTGGTATTACCTATGGATTTGGGGACTGTGAAAGAAGACCCTGCAGACACAGCTAGTCAGGCAGGGTTCATATTTCTTCAAAGGAAGAGCGCATCTCAATGGATTGAGACACCCCACTAAACAGCACTTTTTCCATGAGAGCAAAATGAAGAAGGGTTTCTGTGCCTCCTTTGAAGTGGTGTCTGATTGAATAACAACTGTTTACGTCCCCTTGTGCTTGTTGGAAATCTTAATATCTTCAGCTGTAGTTAAAAGATTTCTGGAGTGGGAAGATACTAATTCATCTGACTGTCTAGCAGACTGTGGACTTTAGTGAAAATACTAGCTGTTTGCTAATTGTATATACATTTCATAGCCCTATACAGAGTGCTTATTGAAACAATTAGTCTTTAAACTAGCTAAATGAAGCCTAAGAATCATTATCTCCTCTTTGAAACTGATGGGAGTTAAGCCTCGAGTTAGGGGAGCTAGTAAAATTTCTATGCTTTGTGCTGGGGAAGTCTTTAAATTTTGTCTAATGTAGTTATATTCTACACTGTGCTGCAGGTTTTGCTGAAGCAGATGGAAAAAGAAGTGATAGTTTGAGTTTCAGACCAAGGGCAAGTTCTGTACATTTAAATCATTCTGCAAAGGTAAAAAATTGTCTCTGGTGAGGTTTGTACCAGAAACCACATCTACTAAAATGCCCTCATCCATAATGCTTTGTAAAGCTACTAAACTCTGACTTGAATTGTGCAGTTGACACTGTACTTGTGGGTGTCACTTTGATCTCTGTTTGTCCAGAACAGAGGATATGTTTCAGTTTGTGGAGAAATAAAAGCCAGTGTCTGCATATCCTTGCCCTTCCTAACACACAAAATTGGCAAGGGACCTTGTTAAGCAGGAGGAGTAGGCGTGGGGATTGCTTCTCTGTGCAAGGCTGTAGTCCAACCTATTGCATGATATTTACCTGCTTTCTTCTGCCATCAACCACCATAAAAATTACTGTTTTAAGTCCCATTGAATTCAAGCAGGTAAGTTAGTTTTTTGAATGAATATATTTAGGATAGTTCATCTTGACATTAGAAAGGAGATGGCCGAAAGCTAGCAGCCCAATCTAATGTATTTTATCACACTTTAGCATCATATGGTCAGATGACTAATCAGATAATAAAAGCTACTCTTATATTTAAAAAAAGACATTAGAAACGAGAGCTGATCCACCAAGTGAATTTTCCCTTGGGCTGCAAGGAAAATAACTCTGTGTTGAATGGAATAGATTATATTGAGTAAGTACATTTTTAAAATATCTTATGAACATATGACCTGCTTCACTATTTTTATGTTTCTAGTCATGAAAAAGGATCTGATTCAGATGTGAATTTAATGTTAATATGACTTTTTTAATACCCTAAGAGCAATATTAAAAATATTGCTTGGAGTTCAGACAGTGTACTAAAATGTTCATCAAAATGTTGAGACAATGTGCCAGTAGACACAGCTTCATTAAAATATTCACTATGTGATTTTGATTTTAATTTTAATTTTGGTTCTTTAAAAATGTTGCTTGTTTCTGTTTGTACACTGCATCCTTTCTCAGGGAATGCCAAATGCTTGATGGAATAAGTAAGTAATGTATACAGTTCCCTTTTTATATGCTTAAGTAATACCAATGTGGTCTACTTCAGGCAGAACAAACCAGAGTTGGCAAATTCTCTATGGACCATCAAAGAGGAGTAACAGCATAGCCTTGATTTGAGGTCTAGAGCAGTGGTTCCCAACAAGGGGTACACAGCCCACTAGTGGACTGCAATTCCCAGAAGCCTAAGTCAGTACATTGGCTGATCAGTACTTTGGAGAAATGACTTAGGCTTCTGGGAATTGAAGTCCAAAAACCAGCATTTGGGAAACACTGGTCTAGAGTATATATATATTAAATCTCAATCCTGTGTTAAACAAGGACGAGGTTGTGCTTAGAAAAGGTTTGAAGGCTATGTTTTTATTATTATTGCAGATAACCACAGAACACTGCCATACCTATAGAGCCATGATGGCGAACCTTTGCACTCCAGATGTTCATGGACTTCAGTTCCCAGAAGTCCGAGCACCCTGTGAATGCACATGAATGGGTTTACTGTGATTCATCCAGCCCGCTTTACTTCCGCTTCTAGGAGCAACGAGGGCAGTGCGGGCCGGATGAATCACAGTAAACCCATTCGTGTGGATTCACAGCGTGCTTGGGCTTCTGGGAATTGAAGTCCAAGAACATGTTGAGTGCCAAGGTTTGCCATCACGGCTATAGAGTTTAGAATGTAGGCATTTTGAAAAAAGAGGCTCTGGCTTATCTATAGATTTTAACCTGGGTGTTTCCTTTTCTTGCAAATGATTAACTACAGTTTTTGTTGTAGTAACAACATTTCACAAGCTTGTGGGTGTGACTATTATTTCTTCCATATAGCTCCTATTCATATCCTGTGCCCTCCCCTCCTTCTCCCCCACTTCTGGGAATGTATGTAAATTCAGGCAAGTGACTTCAGGAACATCTGGCAAAGAATCATTGTGTGGTGTACCACCACTCTGCACTGGCCAAAAATGGAAACTGGGGGGAGATTAGATGCTCTGATAACCAAGAAGCTTCTTTATTAGGAGTAGTCCATACTTCAATTCAATTCAATTTATTGTTACAGTCAAAGACCAGCATAAAAAACAAAGCATCCAAAACTGGTTGACCAAACTATAGCAGGACTACAAAGGAGACTTTTGAATGCTCTAATCAGACTCAAGCAGTAGGATTCAACTAAAATCACATTACAGTATATGCAATTATATTAAAAATATGATATAGAAGGATGTGATGTAAAATGTAATATCTACTAAAATTACAATGTGTAAAAATGCTAAGACAATGTTAATAAAAAATTGTACTATCAATAAAAGTAGAAATATTTAGTGACTTACATTCAAATTCAAGTTCAAGTTGTTTACAGTCCATGACCAGCATAACACACAAAAACATAATACCACATCCTAACTAGTCTGGACACGGGTAATAAAAGGAAACTATGGTACTATAATACTAAAAACCTACTGGGAATCGACATAAAACAGCAGATGCCTATCTAAAAACAATATTACTAAAATCCCTCAATAATTACTAAAACCTAGTGTCATAAAAATAAAATAAAATACTAATATTTACAAGAAAAAGAGGGATAGCCTCATTACAAGGATATAAAATACTCTCTAATAGAGTTGTAGTTTACTAAAACTCAGTAATTTATGGCCATACCGTTTAGTTTACAAAGCTAAGTAGGGCTGTTGAAGACGCGACATTTTAGAGATCACTCATTCATACGTTCCCCATGAATTGGAGGTGAGTTGATAACACATAACAGCAGCAGTCTAGGACAGGTCAAATGAGCTCTTTTTAAGCCCATGACAACCCTGTGTGGGAAAAGGTCAGATAGAGAACAAGTTAGCTGCCAAAAATCCCTCAGTGAGTTTTATGTCACTATGTGGAGTTGAACTCAGATCTTCCAAATCCCAATCCAACACTCAGATTACTGGATTAGACAGGCTCCCAAAATGCTGTTAATCTCCTACACATATTTGCAGTTCAAACTTGCAGAAATGTTTGGTCTGAGCAGTTAAAAGCCTGCTGTTACTAGCCTCTGTTCTTCCTCCACATCTTTGTTTTCTTTGCTGTACCCTGCAGTGAAGCCATGTCTGAAAATAAGAGATTTCAAAATAAGGTTAGACCAGTGGTCAGCAAACTTGGCTCTCCAGCTGTTCTTGGACTTCAGTTCCCAGAAGCCTTGATCAGCAGGAGTGCTGACTTGGGCTTCTGGGAATTGAAGTCCAAGAACACCTGGAGAGCCAAGTTTGCAGACCCCTGGGTTAGACTAATATCTGCACATGATCTTTAAAGCATTGTGTTGTGTTTTAGTTTTTTTTTATAACATGTTTCACATTGGAGGAGAAGGTGGAAGGAATTTTATACCGTCTTAATGACTGTATTGGAAAATGGTGTGTAGGCAGAAGTAAGTAAGTTTCTACTAGTTAGACTGGTTTTATGAATCTTGCAGCACAAACTTTTTGATGTTCTTTGGAAGCAAGCTGCACTGTGTTGAATAAGACTAACTTAACAAATGTGCAGTGGCTACACACGCACACAAATGCGTGCGCACACACACAACATATCGGCCCTGTTTTCGGACTGCAAATTCCAGAATGTCTCAACCACCAGATTCTGGCAATTGTTGTTCCCCTTCCCCACAAAAAAGGTTATATCCAGGGTAGGTTATGAGATATATTGGCAGCAAAGGTAATTGCCAATTTATGTAAGCAGCGAGGAATCCTGCAGCTATTTGGAAAAGGGCATCTGGAAAGAATCAATATCTTTATGACACAACAGAACATTCTGAAGTACAAGTTTTTATCATTACACCTCTTATAACAGTACGCAACAAAAAATTTGCTACTGGGTGAAAATAACGTGATTGTTATGTAATAGGGTGCGCTGATTCCGATTTTGTAATCAGAAATGTTGTAGGACCTCTGGATTTAAAGTTATAGCTAAAAGTCATATGATATTAAAAGCCTGTACATGGGTTAATATGTAGCTGCATCAACAAGCCGTGTTTGATGTACGATTGTGTGTGTGTGTGTGTTCGTCCATCAGTCTGATTCGGAGGTGACTAGAGAATAGTTCGTGCTAGTGTGGTTCTGTGTTTTATTAATCAGCAGTCGCAGTAACATACATTTAAGTAATTTCGTATAAGATGATTCGGTAATTCGGTATATGGTCATTCAATAAACGAAAGATAAATAGGTGCAGCTGTGTGAATTGTTCGGACTGCTTTTGCTACATTTGTGGCAAGTATACGACGTCTGATCAATGCAAAAACATGTCCAGAAAGCTACGTATAGCTTACATACATTACTTTGGATGTGAAATTGGAAATCAAACAAAATCCTGGGCTCCTCATCTCTGTTGCACCATCTGTTACTCCGGCCTAACCCAGTGGTTAAACGGTAAGCGAAATCGAATGCCTTTTGCTGTTCCCATGATTTGGCGGGAGCAGAAAGATCACCATTTGGATTGCTATTTCTGCTTGACCATCATATCCGGGTACAGCAAGAAGAACTGTGGCGCTTGGTACAGATTACCCAGTACCAATTCCTCCTTCATCCGATGCAATGAACAACGAAGAAAGTGATACTGAAGGTAATGACAGTGACGCTGGAGCTATGGAATACAATTGGCCACCCAGAAATTTACCTGTAGTCGGACAGCACAACGTTCAACATGTACCTCTTGTAGATCGTAATAAGATTTACCTACCTCCACTCCATATCAAACTGGTTCTTATGAAACAGTTTGTTGCAGCGATGGATAAAACAAATCATGGTTTTCAATACCTAAAAGACAAGTTTGGAAAGATGAAAACTGAGGCAAAATTGAAAGCAGGAGTCTTCGTTGGACCAGAAATACGAAAGTTGATTCGATGTCCACAATTCAGATTAGAGTTCACGGAATGAGAACTAGCAGTTTGGGATGCATTTGTGATTGTCGTGCACAACTTTCTTGGGAACCACAGAGCTGACAACTATGTAGAAATTGTGGACAACTTGCTAAAAGCCTTCCAGCAACACGGTTGCCGAATGTCACTAAAGATGCATTTCTTGCATTCGCATCTCACCTTCTTTTCGTCAAATATGGGAGCCGTGAGTGACGAGCATGGTGAAAGATTCTACCAGGAGATGTCCACCATGGAAGCAAGATATCAAGGCTGCTTCAGTCCGAATGTGATGGGGGATTACTGTTGGTTTTTGCAGAGAGCAACAGAAGATGTTCACAGGCAGAAAGCAAGAAGCTCTACACACTTTTAAACCAAGCCATTGTCAATCTTTGTGTAACTAAGGGTCCCTGACTTATTTCAGCAGTAAATAAACATTTATAATTCACTTCTTAATTACAATATTTAGTGTTTTCATCCCAAAGTACACACGTTGGTTTCCCTGAAATTTCTCACAATCGCTTTTCAACATAGTTAATAGCATTTTCCTTGATAACCTTTACACGTACATAACTTTTTTTCCTGACGTGCCAGAGCAAATCCGACTGCAGTTCTGTATTCAGCACATATGAATTACTATAAGGAACATATTTTCAACCCTGTAGCAGGGAAATTTTTTGATGTTGTTGCGTAGTGTAATTAAACACAGTGGGATTAAAAATAGAGGTATGTAGGGGTAAATCACAACAATATAATATTGGGAATATCAATTTCTTATTCAGCTATTATAAAGATTGCAGCTAAGCTTCAAGGCAATAGGGAAGTCTAAGGGGGATGGTAGATAATCATGGATATCATGACCTTGTTAGCCTTGATTCCACTGTAGCATTGTTGTGCTGAACCGTGCATACAGCAGAAGTCATCTTGTCCAACCAGCTTTCCACACCTTATATCCCACAGATCACTCTGTCAAAGAACCTCAGCCCCACCATGAGAGAAGATAAACCATTCCTCCCTAAATGAAATATATGTGTTCACATTCTGTAGTTGTAATCTGATATTTTGTTTGTTATCTAGAGGTCATGAATGAGAGGAGAGACTGGAGAACACTGGCTTGATCACTGCTTAAAAGCATTAGCTATATTCATTGGTGGGAAACTGGGAATGGAGGATAAGGAGAAACATTGTATTTGCTGTGTTTGCTACAGCTGATATTTATCTCAGTAAAGGGTTAATTCCAGAATGAAATCAGATAATAATTTGTAATTATATCAATCCATCTGAATAGCTTGGTAAAAGTCATTGTTGTTGAAATAATTCCAAGCAATATTAGTTAGTATAATTCTACAAACTTTTTATCTATCAAAATTGTTTCTATGTTCCATAAGCACAAAAGTACTTAAAAGTTGTGAAAATTTCTGAAAGTCTTGCAGCTATGACAAAATTGTAAGCACAAATGCATATAAATATATGAATATTAAACTTAGATTGCTGGCAAGTACTTGAATCAGAATTTAATCCAAAATACTGAATAAATAGGTCAATGAACATTTAAAAAAGAGTATCAATTACTTTCTGAAAATGCAACTGTTTATAGCCTAAATAGACACACTGAAAATCAGAGAATACATGTCAAAAATATCATTTAAAATGTATAATATTTCTGGTTAATCTTTAGCTTTTAAAAATATTAATATGAACACATATAGAAAATTATTCTAATTGCTCACTCAACCAAGCCAGTTTGAATCCATGGCGAAAACTCCATGTGTTTTTCATCTGCTACCACTGTTGCTATGTCTCTGTTGGCAGTGGCATAGCATTATATGTGGTTGTGTTGATCCTAATTGTCCGGCCGTCTTTTCTGGCCTTTGTTTATAATCTTCTATTCATGGGCTAGCAACAATCCTTTTTGCAGGGCTTGGAGGTACAAGGATCTGGTTCATCAACAAAATTTTTTAAATAGAAAGTTCTAGTGGTCTTGCAATTTCTGAACATACAAGGGCTTGAACTTAGAATCTGGCAGGCTGCCACTCTGGTTCTAGTGTACATGTTGTAACATAAAAATATTCAGGTGTCAGTAATGGGGGCCAAACTATTTTGCAAGGTGAGGTTAGAATACAATGACCTTGTTTCTTTATTTAATTTGAGTGCTGCCTTAGTGTGTGTGTGTGTGTGTGTGTGTGTGTGTGTGTGTGTGTGTGTGTGTGTGTGTGTGTGTGTGTGTGTGTGTGGTTGTTTTATAGTTAGTCTTAATAAACTGCTGTTCAAACCTCATTTTAATGTACAACGTACAATTTCAGGATTACATTTTCTATGCCCCTAAGGATCTTATTTTAGTATTTTATACAGATAAAAAATTCACATCTTGACAGATGAATAATCAGGGAGGGAGTAGCCTCTGTAGGAAGAGCCACATGTTACTTGTATGCAGACATGAGGACTGAAGAAGAGCAAATTACCAGTAATCGTTATGAAAAACCCGTGTTCTACTTAAATTGCTTCTGCATTCTGTTGGCAATATGGATCCATCCAACTGAGAATCACTGACCTGAATTTTGCTCCTATGGTAAACTGTAACTCTTCCCTACCAGGGGCAGAAAACATTCCAGGCAGACTGTTATGGTAGCAAGATGTAGCCTGCAGGTACATAGGAACTAATTTGGTGTTTTGGAGTGGAAAAGCCATCTGTGGAGCAGGAAAAGAGCAGTTCAAGAAAAAAAGTCAGTAAAATATTCTGTGAGATGAATAAATTGCATTTAGAATTCAGTTGAAATCTTCACTGTGGGAGTTATCACTCCAGCAGTGAGCAAGCAGCTTTGAAAGACAGTTCATACAAATTTTTCTTGGTGAATTTGCATATTACAGGTAGCAGTGGCAACTTCTGTGAAAGTGGAATAAAGCACTGCATCCATAAATCTTACTCAACTGGCCTGTAATTTGGGAGAATCTGGTTTACCCATGTGAATTATTGCAGTGTGCATTGAATAAGGTCATTTTGCTCAGTGTTCCTTCCTCCTTTCTCTCCACCAAGAGGCAACATCCCCCCTCCCCTAGCACTTCATTCAGCTTCTTCAAAATCATTCTCACTTCACTTCATATTTAGGTTATATTATTGTAGTGTTACTAGGCTGTTGGGGATATAGAAAATCGATTTCCTGTTTCTGTGCTCCTGAAATGACTGGAGGGGTTTTTTTTGTAGTGAGTCATGTTTGTTGTTAATTTTGTATTCCAAATATGATCAGCATTGCCCTTTTCAGACTAATATCCTGATCCATATTTCAAAAATCGTTTGTTTCTGTATTTTACAAATACTGTACAGCAAAAGTTCAAAACTGTTGGGCATAGCATTGGGAGTTCAATAAATGCAATCAATCAATTAATTCACCACTGTGCCTCCTCGACAGGAGCTGGACCTGATGATCCATAGGCTCATCAAGCTCTATAGTTGATGATCCATGGACTCATCAGCTCTATAGTTCTATTATTATTAACTGTTAGATAGACCAGTGGTTTCACTACCTGGCTACAGAGCCAGAGATTGGGAGTGTGATTCCTCACTGTGCCTCCTTGACAGGGGCTGGGCTGGGTGATCCATAGGGTCTCTTCCAGTTCAGCAGTTCTAAGGTTAAGATACAAAAAGGCCAGCTTAGGAGAAGCTAAGAAAGTGAGACAATCAGAAATTTAGGAATGAAAGAAGATTTTTGTGTTTGAAAAAGATGAACTTGCAGGAAGAAAGTAATGTCTTTGTGGTAGATTTGGTGGCTAACCATGGCACTCCAGCTGTTCTTGGACTTGAATTCCCAGAAGCCCAAGTCAGCACTCCAGTGAATCATGGTTTTTGGGAATTGAAGTTCCAAAACAGCTGGCATGCCAAGGTTAGCCATCACTGGAAATGATATGGCAGTACTAAATAAAGTTACTTGTAAACAAACTCTGTTTATTGCAGAGCAAATACATAGGGTCTAAGATTAAGTTTATTTAAGTTGAAACTGTTGTTTTTGCATCAATAGAAGGGATGATGATGCAGGTCATGGGTGCTGCAGCTTTGTAAAAAAATCTCTGTAAAAGGTGCCAGAGTGATTTGTTTGTCTCTGATGGCAGAGAGATTCAATCATAGGACACCACTGAATCTTAAGGAGGAGAGCAACTCATCTGGATGTTTCATTTTTAGCACACAAGCCACAGACGTCGTAACTTGCCTTACATACAGTTTTTGGTGTGTCTGTAAATATATAGTTTCCCCTTCTGCAAATTAGACACAGCACTGCCTTCTGTCCATTGAATTTTAGAGGACCAGATCCACAGAAACCTTCTTTTGTGGCTTGGTATCTAGGAGGAGCTCAGAATTTCTTCCATACTTTTTTTAAAAAATTACAAAGGGAAAATACTTGATTAAATTCCATGTAATTGGAAACAGGTGTCTTTGGGACATAATTTCATAATTGCCTGCTGCTTCTGGATGAGTGATACAGTATATAAAAATATTGCAACTTCTGAGCAGGCCTTAAGAGTCACACACTGTAATTGCTGTATTTGATTTTCAGAAAGTAAACAACCGAGAAACATATGCCACATCATCTTTTTTTGCTCTCTTTGCCATGCCCTCTTCTTCTCTATACTGTACCTTACTTCTAGTACTGCATTGTGGATATGTGGTTGTAGTAGCCAAGATATGGAAGGTGAAACAGAAGGAGCAAATTAGCATATACAGTATTACTAATATAAGGAAAGCTGAGCGCAGAAGACTAGATGCCTTTGAAATGTGGTGTTGGAGGAGAGTTTTGAGAGTCCCCTGGACAGCAAGTGGTCCCTGGGTCGCAAAGGGTCGCATTTGACTGTGCGACTGAAGAACAACAAAACCCTGTTGCTTAGGGTAGTAAGTTGCAACTAGTGTAGGCCCAGTGAATCACCAAAGAACTGATGTTGTGTAAGATCTGCTGATTCAATGTATCTAACCCTAATTACAATTTGTTACACTGAACAATAAAATTTCAGTCACTGTAGCTAAAAACCATCACTGGACTGTACCCCACCTACTTACATAGAAGTGCATTCTGCTAGGATCACTGAACCTGATACCCAGTCAAGTGTGTGCAGGATTACAGCAAGGCAGTCCATGATTCAAAGATGGTGTCTGTAGGACAGGGATGAGCATTCTCAGTGGGGATAAGTAACTGAAGTTAGAATTCACAAGGGAAAGGAAATGTGGCCAAAGAGGCTAATTTGCATATTTCTTTATTTTGTTGGGAGGACTTCGGTGGCTTAGTGGTTAAGACGCTGAACTTGATGACTAGAAAGCCGGCAGGTCAGCAATTCAAGACTCAAGTACTGCATGACGGAGTGAGCTCCCATCTTATGTCCCAGCTCCTGCCAACCTAGTAGTTTGAAAGCAATACATTGCAAGTAAATAAATAGGTGCCACTTTGGTGGGAAAGTGAACAGCGTTCCATGCACTCCAGTGTCTAGTCACACCTGCCACGTGTCCACAGAAACGTCTGCAAACACAGACAGCGCTGGCTCTTTGGTTGTAAACAGATGAGCACTGAACCCTAGAGTCGGTTATGATTGGGTTTTGAGCAAGGGCAATCTTTACCTTATTTTGTTGAGGTTGCTGCAAGGATTTTTTGATAACTGAGAAAAATATGTTTAATGAAAGAAAAGGTTTTTTTTAACTTGGGGAGAAAAGCTCTTGTCTTTGGCCCTAAATGTTTTGCAATTTCCTATTTCAATTTTGGGACAGAGTGGGTTAGTGGACATTCAAACTTGCCCTGATACTCCCTAGAGCAGTGATGGTGAACCTTGACACTCCAGATGTTCTTGGACTGCAGTTACCAGAAACCCAAGTCAGTACTCCTGCTGATCAGGGCTTCTGGGAATTAAAGTCAAGAACACCTGGAGTGCCAAGGTTTGCCACCACTGACTGCCTTAGAGGACACAACAGAATCTCCTGAGTAAAAACCAAACCAAAACATTTTAGAAATGTTTAAAAAAAACAATTTTGAGATGGTGAGAGGTAGATTAGGTTTAAAAATAATGATTGACCTAAAAGGTTGCAAGAAGATTCATGGATGATTGGAGATTTGAACTCAGCTCTCCCCAATCCTAGCTCAGCATTCTATTCCCTTACATGGCTGTCCAGGATAACCTCAGCCTTTGTGATGAGGGACACTGGCAGAAAGGCACTCAGGGATATTGTCCTATTAAAAGAAATGTAAATATAGTAATATTGCTCCCTCGCTCTTTTTAGTTGTCAAGCTAATTTTAAAATTGTGTTTTTAATTAGGGTTTTTTACTGGTTTTATGTAATTGTTGTACTCCGCCCTGAATCGCTTGCTGAGTGGGTGACAATACAAATGCAACTAATAAACAAATAAATACAGTTTGTGACTACAGTAAAACAGAATAGTAATTGTGTAATTCTAGACTGAGTGTACTGTACTCAAAAGTGTTTTACCCTATCTGGTGCCATGGGGCTGTGCAGCTTGTCTAAGGCTCACAGTCCCAATCTCCAGCTCTGTAGTCAGATACCTAACTCACCGAATTATCTAGCCAGCTCAGATAATAATAATTGTGTGCTATCTGGCCCACATAAAAACATTCTGTCCTACATATGCATGTCTGAGAATAACACCCAATCAATGTTTATAGAAAGGGCAAAATAAATTGAGTGAGCAGCTTTTCAAACAAGTTGGCCTTTATGTTTTCAAAATGTCAGATTCTTTTTAAATACCAGGTCCTGCTTTTTCACTTGTGTAGTAGTGGGTGTAGTTCTCTGAATAGAATAGTCTCTCTAAACCCTGAGGAAATGTTGATACAATATTGGCTGTCTTCTGATTTTGAGAAATGATTGTTCAAAGGTTTGAAAAAGTACATTTCTGGTCCACTGAGGAAAACATTATAAATAACTATTCTCCCAGACATTGCCGTCTGGTTAGAAATGTGTCTCGTCAGCTATGCAGAAAATTCTAGAGCATTCTGCTGCTGTAAGCTACACAAATGAGATACTACATTTTGAGAATTTGGATGAAAAAACCTCATTTCTGTATAAAGTGGGCTGAAAAATGCTGGTCCAAAAGACCACAGATATATCCCTTTGAAATGTCAAATGTCTTTTCCATACATACTATAAATGTTTGTTTTCCTCTTAGGACATTTATTTTGAATGGTGCCACAGAGAATAGGCTGGATGGATAAGGACATGCTTCATACTGAAGGAAAAGATGAAGGCCAGCCAGACCTTCCCATTTAAATGGACAAAGAAAGCTTTAAATGCAGTCTTGGAACCCTTTGGTAGCACACACAAAATTCTGAAAGGTAAAGGTTGCCCTAACTCTAAAGCCAGTCGTATCCAGGTTCAGTGCTCATCTCTGTTTATAGCCAAAGAGCCAGCACTGCCTGCGTTTGCAGACGTTTCCGTGGACATGTGGCAGGCATGCCTCGACACCATAGTGCATGGAGCGCTGTTTACCTTCCTACCAAATTTACCTACTTGCAATTTTCTTGGTTTTGAACTGCTAGGTTGTCAGGAGCTGGGACAGAGACAGGCACTCACTCCATCATGCAGTAACCAGGAATCAAACTCCAGCCTTCCAATCAGTGGGTTCAATGCCTTAACTACTTGAGCCTCTGCAGTCCCTTCAAAATTCTTGCAGGCCTAATATCTGGATAGACTTCAAGGTGTCACTTCCTAGCTGTGAATACTGTTTCATAGACTATTGCTAATAAGGCTCAGAAGTCATGGAATCTGAATATGTTGAAGACTAACACAACAGCCTCTTGCAGCTTTTGATCCTTTGTGGCTTTATCTGTGTTGTGAATTGACACTTGTGGTACAGTAGTTATATGGTACACTCTAAATAGCACAAGTAACTATTTTGAGGATCACATTTAGTGCTTTTTTAAAAGGTACATAATTTAGCAACTGAGACATGGTAGGCACTTGGATGGCTATGTTTTCTGTCAAATCAATGATTTATGGACCTGCTTTTGGCTGCCACTAGGAATAAAAGGGAAGTTCTTACTGTGAATTGAGGCACCTCTTGTAAGAATAATATATATTCTTGGCTGAGAACCAAAGCACCAAGTTCTGTATTCTATATACTACAGTGAATAGTATATATTTCATCACCTCTCTTTGGGCAGTCCTTTGCATCTCTTCCAGAGGGTGTTGAGATTAGAGACCCTCTTCAAGCAGCTCCCCATTCACTGAGGAGCAAGTCACTGGTGCCTGGAGGCTGTGAGGGTCTGGATGGGGGACAACGGGCTACAACTGAATCCTGGCAAGACTGAATGGTTGTGGGTCAGGGGTCCTGTGTTATCTTGGGAGCTACCATCTTTGGTTCTGGATGGGGCAGTCCTGCCCCAAACAGACCCGCTGCGTAATCTGGGGGTCCTCCTGGACTCACAACTACTGCTCGAAGAGCACGTGGCAGTCGTGGCCAGGGGGACTTTTGCACAACTTCGTGTTATTCACCAGTTACGCCCGCTCCTAGATCGGGACTCCTTGCTCATGATCACACATGCCTTGGTCACCTCCAGACCATTCTGAGACTGCAACTGGTCCAGAATGCGGCTGCCCGATCATGATGGGGTGCGGGCGTTATGCTCATGCCTCACCATTGCTCCGGGAGTTGCACTGGTTGCCAGTTTGCCTCCGGGTGCAATTCAAGGTGCTGGTTATTACCTTTAAAGCCCTACATGGTAATGGGCCAGGATATTTAAGAGACCGTATCACTCAAAGAGTATTTGTCCATCCCACCAGAGCGGACCGGAGAGGTTCTTTGGTGGTGCCATCAGTTAGAGAGGTGCACCGCTCTAGCACTAGAAGAAGAGCCTTCTCTGTATCTGCTACAGCCTATGGAACCTTCTGCCTACCGAATTGTGTCTCCAATTTGAGTTGCTGCCCTTTGGAAGGGTGTTAAGACCTGGCTGGCTGGGCAGGTATGGGGGCTGGGCCAGATGGTCACTCAGGCCGATTGGCTCATTTGACTCCCTATTAAACTTCCCTCTGTGTTTTTAGCTGTATTTTAATTTTTGCTTTTTAATTTTTACTGTTTTTAAATTTTAACTTTTTATTATGTTTTGTGATGGGTGGGTTTATATTGTGGGATTGTATAATTGGTATGTTTTATTTGTTGTCAGCCACCCTGAGTCATGCGTGAGGAGGGCGGCATAGAAGTAAGTTCCTGCCTACATCAGAAACTTTGTATTTTTACCTATAATTGTCAGGATCTGAGTATTGATTATATACAGCCAAAAAAATTATCTTGGTATGTTGAAGCCAGTTCATGCCAAGAAACTGACTTTGGCAGATAAGATTCACTTTGCTAAATTAGCAGCTATCACAATGGTCACTTTAACTATGTCTGTTCAGAATGATAAACTGTATGTTGTTCTTTTATTATCTATCATCATAAAAGATATAACTCTTTACAAAATGAAACCCTAAGGAGATGGTTGATATGAATCTAGGTTGCCAGAGAAGCACATAGTGTGGAAAACCAGTGATGAATTGTTAGCCATCAATGTGTCTGGTTCTGTAAGAAACCATTCCCTCCTCCATATCTACCTGCATGTTCTAGATCAGGGGTCAGCAAACTTGGCTCTCCAGCTTTTCTTGAACTTCAATTTCCAGAAGCCCTGATCAGGAGGAGTCCTGACTTGGGCTTTTGGTAATTGAAATCCAAGAACACCTGGAGAGCCAAGTTTGCTGACCCCTGTTCTAGAAGGAATGAAATGCAGTTGTGAAAAAGATCAAGGAAGTTCCGAGCAGCTGACATATTGTTTCATGTTTCCCCCTCTGCGTTTGTCTGGGTTATACAATTTTAGCATATTCTTCTGGCTCTGAAATGGTTTATTGTTGATAGCTATGGTAACAAAAACATTTTTAATTTAAAAAATAATAGCCAAGTTTTGTAACTCTAGGAGGACAGAATCTTCTTTTATGCGTCCTGCTAGAATTATAAAACCTAGATTTTTTTTTAAAAAAAAATCTAGCCAGGCTAAAAAAAGCAGGAGACAGAAGCAGATATTTCCTCTTTCCACTACAATATTCCTTGTCACCCATTCCTAAGAAAGCTCTTGAGCAAATCTACATGATGACATGTTATAAGTCTGACCCATCTTTCTAAGTCCCTCCTACTATACCTCTTCTTCTTAGCTCCAGCTGCTCAAGGCTTCTTCTCTGGTTCCATAGACTCTTGGCCTTTGGAATCCCTACCTATCAGCTGAGCAACATAACCTTCTGAAAAGCAGATAGAGGAGTGGGCAGGGAGGAAGAGGATGGTTTTGTCCTCATACCTTAGTCATAAGTCTTCTAGAGGTGTTTGCATCCCATGCTTCACATTGTCCTTTACCCTGTCATTTGAGAAACATTTAAGGGCAAGGTTTGTGATGCATTTTGGATTTTCCACATTAAAGAACAGTAGTTTGTGAAATCATATGAGGTGCTCACCTATTGCTGTGGAAACTTACTGTAATGATAGAACTGTCCAAATAGAAGGCATCCCAGAAGTCATTGAGGCCCTACCACTGTATGAAATTACTATTAAAGCATCCCTGATGTCTAATGTGTTCCTCAACCTGTTCAGAAACCTCCAGCAAATCAACAATTTCTTTTTATATATATATATATATTATTTATACTTTTCACACACAATACAAAAAATCAACATTACAATAACATAAAAGAAAAGAGAAAATCAAATCTCACTCAATATTCCATATCTCTAACAATCTTATTGTTATAATAATAACTAAAAAAAAAATAAAGACAAAATATATTCATAAACTAGTCATTAAGATAAAAGGAAACGAACATATCTTACCAAGTTCGAAATCCATATATATCTCTACCTGATTACTGATCGAGGTAACCCATTCTGCTTTCAAACAGATCTTCCTGTCCAGTACTTGATAGCTCTTCAGGCAATGTGAAGCTAGTTGTCATATCTCCTCTTAATCTTATCTTCTCCACCCTAAACATGCCCAGATCCCACACATATTCCTCAGAGGGCTTGCTGCCTAGACCTTTACCTTCTTGATTGCCTTCCTCTGGACACATTCTGGTTTCTTGATACCCTTCTTAAATAGTGGACCCCTACATAGAACTTTCAGGGTCAGCTCTGACCAAATCAGAATAGAGTGGTACCATTAGTTCTCTTGATCTGAGCACTACATTTATAATGCATTTTACCTCCTTGAATTGGGATTCATACTCTTTGCACAGGTGCCACAGCGGTGAGATGTGAAAGTTCTCCTCTGATCTTTATGTCTTTTTAAAATAGAAAGTTACTTGCAGTGGGGTGACAACCCTCATTGGAAATACAGATAAGAATCTTTACCCTACCATTCCCTTCACTTTTGATTTTCATGACACTGGCGTTTAGTGCGACTTGCTTGTATCCTCTCTTCTTTTAATTGGGCTTCTTACCAAAATCTCCAAAGGCTTCTGTTTAAATGTAATGCATTAGTGTCCAAAGCAATTCCACTTTATCCCCATTATTTCCTCTCTCCCTGCTGTGTCAGAAACATTGAGGGAAGGTTTGTAATGCATTTTGGTTGGATGTTTATATATGAATATTTAATAAGCTGCACTGTGGGGAAAATGGAAAGAAAGGTCTGTCACTCCCCCCCCCCCCTTTAATGCTAAGACTTATTCAAGGGAAGTGACTGGCAAAAAAAAAATCCAAGATGGACATAAGCAATTTTACTGTTTCTTTTACATGATGAAGGATTAATGTATAGAAAATTTGTCACAAAGAAAGCAGTGACAGGTGGCCTTCAGGGGAAATTATGTCAATACCTAAAGCCACCTGGAACCTATAAGTTTCAGAGTCAACCTGCATCTTTATAGCAGTTCCTGCAGGAGAACAATGTGAGAGAGATTCCGCCATAATGCCTACGTATAGATCTCATGGAGGTGCCTGACTGGCCAATGTGGAACACAGGATAGTGTCTTTATGGGTTTTGATCAGATCCATTGTGGTTCCTTACAATGAAATTTATATGAATGTCCTACTTTTCTCCTCTTAGTTTGCTTGCCCGTACCCCAGTCCCAAAAACTCTTGAACAGTGATGCTTAAACTGTGATCTGAACTTCAGCTCCCATAATCACTGATGCTTAGTCATGTTTGGAGCTAATATAAGCTGAAATTTAAAATGTCTGGAGGGCCTAAGTTTCAGAAAAGTTTCTAAAAATTAGGAGTGGGTGTCCACAGAAGGTGAGTCTTCTGAAAATATGTCAGTTTAAGTAGCAGGAAGGAAGGAAGGGACAAGGACTTGTCATTTCAGTGATATTTTGGGACATAATTGCTTTTTTAAAAAATCTGTAATTATTTCTTTTTAAAAGCATGGGTTAGAACCAGTGGTGGGCATCAGCAGGTTTGTACCAGTTCGTGAGAACTGGTAGCAGAAATTCTGGCTGGCCCCGTCCATCCAAGTTTTGAAATAAGGTTGTCCTAATTCGGGTGCAATGCAGGGCTTTTCCCCTGGTCACGCCCACCATACCATACCCAAAGTGTGGTAGTAACATCTTTGGAGCCCACCACTGGTTAGAATAGGGGTCAGCAAACCTGGCTTTTCAGGTGTACCTGGACTTCAATTACCAGACCCGAAGTCAGTACACCTGCTGACCAGGGCTTCTGGGAATTGAAGTCCAAGAGCAGCTGGAGAGCATAGTTTGCTGACCCCTGGGTTAGAGCTAAGGAACAGCTTGAATTATGCCTCTAGTCTATATGATCTTATACACATTAAGAAGGGGCAGTCATATTTAGAACATAATTTATTTTCACCTCTTTCAGAAAAAACCCTGCCAGTGTTGCTACTTAGCTCAGTTTGTTTTCTATACAGAAGGTCATTCTGAACTTGAGATGGGCCAGTTGGGAAGTACAGTTCATTTTGTCCCATTTTCTGTAGCTTGACTTAATCTTTTCTCGAGATGGCTAAATGGCTCACCTCTAGATTTCCAGCAAAGATGCTAACTTGCTGTGAACTATTCCTTATTGATTATGCAACTGCTGCTGACAGCCAGATGTATAAGTATGTGGTTTGTGTCTTTTGAGTTGTCCAAGAAGACAGTGTGAATTGTGTACAATTCATGGTTTGGTATGTTTACAGTTGGAGACTGTCACTAAACATTAGAATATGCTAGATATTTTACTGACTCCTTTATGTGCAAAGTTGGCTCAATCAGCTGATAATATATTTAAACCTTAGGGTGGTTGACATGAAAAAGGAACCCCATTGCTCAATAGTAGAAACTGTGCTTTCAACCCTTACAGAATGCCCCAAGTTCAGTTCTGTGATATCTTTGGTTAAAGGAGATTTCTGGTTTTGGGAATGAACTCTGAAGTTTGGGGGGAAATCCTGCCAGGTGGACAAAATAGACCAATGTCACTGGCTCAGTTAACAGACAAGAAGTTATTAATTCTGATCAACACACATATTTTTCAGACCATAAGGTGCACCTGACCATAAGATGCACCCAGTTTTTAGAGCAGGAAAACAAGAAAAAAAAATCTGAACCAAATAGTACTGGTATTTTAAAATAACAGTTTGAAAGCAAGAAATTGCAAGTAGATACATAGGGACCACTTTGGTGGGAAGGTAACAGGCCTCCGTGCCCTCCGGTGTCTAGTCATGCCTGCCACATGAGCATGGAAATTTTTGTAGAAACAGACAGCGCTGGCTCTTTGGCTTTGAAACAGAGATGAGCACTGAACCCTAGAGTCGGATACCACTGGCTTTCAAGCAAGGGGAACCTTTACCTTAGTAATATTTATTAAAATAAAGCAAAATACCTTTAAAATACTGTAGTTACCTGCAAGGAAGTACTTTTCAGGACATTGAGAGTATAACTGAGGATGTGAATACACTGGCTGAAAAATCCCCATTTTATCCCAGGATCTTCTGTATCAAATCAAATGTGGAATTTATAGATGTTTCAAGAGCATTTTTTTTATAACGGAGAGTAGATTTTTAAAGCACTTATGGTACGGTAAGTGGTGTGGCACTATGTCAAAATTAGTCATTCCCCACTTTGATCTCCCAGTCAGCTTCTAGGTCAATCTACAACAATCAACAACTAATTGTACATAATTATAGAGTGGTGATGGAGTAGTGATGAAAGGTTTCTTCTCCATCACATTTCTGGTACATTTCCTCATGAAGGCAGTGGAAGTTGTAAGCTGCAGCTCAAATAACAGCAGGAAAAAAGTAAAACACAAACAGAAGAGAAAGTACAGTGTTGTAATGGGACACTGTACAATACCACCTTTGAAACAAATCACAATGTCTGCACAACTTCTTGATGAGTTTAAAAAAAGAAACTAATACTGGCCAAAAAAAGGGGAGTGGCTTTCACCACACTTAGCATCATTATATTGTGTAGTTGGGGTTTTTTAAAAATCAAATGGTATATGAAGAGTGAGGAGAAAAAGAACCAGGATAAAGGGCTGAAAGTCAAGAAGTTCTGAGAGATTTTCTGTAAGCTTTTCTGAAAAGCTTGGGCCTGGAATTGGTTGCTGGGCTGTGGTCTGATGAAAAGAGCAATAAAGGCTTCACAACTTTTCCTTGGATTAGTGCCCTGTTCTCCCACCTGCTGGGAGAGCAAACTCCTTTGCCATTTCAGATAAGGGTAACTGAGTTTATTCATTGAGCCTGGCAGCCACAGGTGATTGTGATATTACTGACACTACTGAGAATTTTATTTTGGCAATGCACCAGATTGAGGATAAGAGAAGCCATATACTAGTCTTTGCTGTTCATAACTGTAGTCTTCTGCAAATCTGTAGAGGAACATTCCTAAAACAACGAGCTTTATGGGTTCACAAATGCATTACTCTTGCTTTCATGTATAACAACACTTTTATTTCTAGTGTAATCAACATAATTTTAGCCTCAAGTCTTAGGCGGTGCTCAACTTTCTTTTTAAATTTAAATTTCATGTCCACATAGAAATGGACAGAAAGAAGTCACTGTTCATAGACCAAAATGTAATATTTATCAGGCACACCCTAATAACCCACCAACATTTTATTGAGCATTCTCCTTCGCTATTTAGAGCACTCTAAATGTGCCACCTCGGTGACTGTAAAGCCAGTGTTATGACTTCTGTGTTGCAGTTGAGCACATGAGGCTGGGAGAATACTGGTTTCCATCAGGTCCCCCAAGTTGCTTTGCAGCTGGGGTGAAATTTGCATCGAATAACTGTTGTCTCATTCCATTTGACATTGTATGCCATTTGAGCTTTCTGCCATACATAGGTGGCTAGAAGTCAGTGGTGTCTTGTAAACTTCAAATATCAGTTTCATGGTTGTGTGCCCATATTTACTCCATTCACAAGCTGTCTATGCCCTGTGACCTTAGAGACCCTTGGCACTGCATTGTTTTGATATGACCTTCCCAAAAACTTCTAAGATTAAGCTATTGGATTCAGGTTTGAAGCATGTACTGAATCTCATGCAAACTGAACGCTACAGAGCTTCAGCTTCTAAAGATGAAGAGTGACAAAGAAACAAGTTGCCATAAAAGAATTATTTAGGGTACGTATGACTTTCCATAGATTGGTTGGTACTTAGGGGATGTTATAGAATACAGTTTCTGTCAGGTGACACATGGGGCTATGTCAGTCAGCACTCCTACAAGGAGCATCAAACGTTTTGAAAGCCTGTGTTCTTTCAAGAACCCTTTCTGCTTATTAAAAATCAGTGCAAAGGAAAAAAAAGGGTCCATTAATTGTCATTGTTGGAAGCTGAATATTTGATCTGGTTTATCAGAAAGGCCTTAGGGATTGCCTTTGACACTACCCTTCTTGCCTTGTATTTTAAAAACACTTGCTGAGAAGCAGCCAGGATATGGTTGAAGATTAACATCTTTCTCACATTGAAAGTGCATGTTGCAAGTGTCAGGTGTATCTGGCAAACTTCTCCATGGAATATGCCCTCCATCTAGCAATGGGAGCCTGAGTTCAAACAAGTGATTGTTTGAATCAGTACAAATCCTAGACTCTCCCTCTCCCCCCCCCCATCTCTGAGTGAGAGAAGGAAGAGGGAGGGAGGATGGACTCAGTAGCCTTTAGCCCCCACTCTTCTGCTTTATGCTTGAACAGGTAATTAGCAGTCTTGAAGGCAGTTTGGCCATAGCCTTGTTTGTGAGACTGAGGAAACATGTTTGTAGCCAATGGTGGACATCAGCAGGTTCACACCAATTTGCCAGAACCTGTAAGCAGAAATTCTGGCTGGCCCTGCCCATCCAAGTTTTGATATAAAGTACAGTAATACTTCAGATAATGTTTGCATCGGATAACACTAAAACTGCATAACATTAAACAATCGGGGGGGGGGGAGGATTGCATCGAATAACGTTATGTTCCTATGGGATGCATTGGATAACATTCGCTAAAGCCTGTGCAGTTACAATGTATCTCTATGGAGTTTTAACGTTATCCGATGCATCCCATAGGATTTTAACATGCATCAGATAACACTAAAAATCCGATAACACTAAGACTTGTGGAACCAAGTTATCCGAGGTTTTACTGTAGTCCTAATTCAGGTTTACTGTAGTCCTAATTTGGCTTCCCCCTGGCCATGCCCGCCATGCCACGCCCACCATACCATGCCCACAGAGTGGTAGTAATTTTTTTTGAGCCCACCACTGTTTGTCTCATAATTGTGATTTTTAAAATTGTGATGGCTTTAACATTTGTACGCTGCCCAGAGTCTTTGGAGTTGGGCAGCAATACAAATCCACAAATAAGTAAGTAAGTAAGTAAGTAAGTAAGTAAGTAAGTAAGTAAGTAAGTAAGTAAATAAATCTGCATCATAAGATTATTATCAGTGCATTTGTTAAGTTATATATATGGGGCATTGGCAGCACAATTCTCTAGATTAGAGATGCTTTTGCTCTGAATTGAAACAAAAATCTCATTAAGATTTTTCATACAGGTAATGGGTTGGATTCACAGATTGGGGCACTTAATCAAAAGTCACAGCAGATTTCTTTAGTTTGAGGAAATTGCAGCCATGAAATAAAAAGGTGACTGATTCTTGGGAGACAAGCTATGAGAAACCTGGAGAACATAGTCAAAAGTAGAGACATCACATTGCAAACAAAAATTCGTATAGTCAAAGCAATGGTATTCCTGGTGGTAATGTATGGTTGTGAGAGCTAAACCATTAGGAAAGCTGAGCGCAGAAGAATAGATGCCTTTGAGATGTGGTGTTGGAGAAGGGTTTTGAGAGTCCCCTGGAAAGCAAGGAGAACAAATAGGTCAATCTTAGAAGAAATCAACCCTGAATGCTCCTTAGAAGGTCGAATAGTAAAGATGAAGCTGAAGTACTTTGGACTTCAAATGAGAAGAGAGGATTCACTTGAGAAAGCCTTGATGCTGGGAAAGGTGGAAGGCAAAAGGAGAAGGGGGCAGCTAAAGATGAGATGGCTAGATGGTATTGTAGACACAATTAGCACAGAGCTGGGAGAGTTGAGGAGCATGGTAGAGGACAGAGGTGCCTGGAGGACAATGGTCCATGGGGTCGCAAAGGGTCAGAATCGACTGCAACTGAACAACAAAGTTGCTATTATAGTGGCTTTATAGCGGTGTTTCCCAACCTTTGATTTTTGAACTTTAATTCCCAGAAGTCTAAGTCAATTCCCCAAAGCAATGATCAGCCATTGTACTGACTTGGGCTTCTGGGAATTGAAGTCCCACTGTGGGGCATGTGCCCCATGTTGGGAACCACTGCTTTATAGCAACTTTTGAGTCGATGAATGCATAATCGTCTAGTTTGGAAGGATTGTCTCATCATCATCATCATCATCATCATCATCATCATCATCATCATCATCATCATCGTCAGTGTTTTGTTTCAATCTTTTCTTTTTCTTTTTAGGTCATATGTGATTTGCTTTTTAAAGAAATGTTTCCTGGTTCATGACCAGAGGCAGTTGCTTCTACTTTTGAAAGAATCTACTTCTGAACATCCGCACGGGTGGCAACAGCTCCTCTTGCAGGTGTTATTTTGTCCATTCTGCCTTTGGAACGTGCATAAAATAGTTATTAAGAGACATCACAAAACATTCGTCCTTCTCCTCACACCCCGTTTACCTTGAGTATGACTATGCAATCTATGCTGGTAAACAATCTACTGTACTTGAGTCCATCCAGGCTTCCAGGATACTTTTTCGGAACACGATTAGACAGATTGTTTAGAGTAGAAGGTCACCTTGAACCCTTTGGGCAACACATATTGCAATTTATCTCTGAAGCCTGAGATAAAGAAGAAAAGTTTTCTGGAAATAGTACTGCAAAGAAAATTACAAACATGCTCCAGTGACCACAGGTTGATCTTCCCTTGCATCCCAGAGCAGTTGATTTGAAGCATTCTCTCAGCTATGCTCTCTTGAATATTTTTGGTTACGGTGTTGTTCTTGTTCAACTACCACTAAGCTTGAAAGGGTAGGCATGCACAGATTATTGTGTTAGAAAAATGCCATTTGGAATCTTTGCAGCAACTGCCAGTTAGATTTCCTGTTAATAAACTTTGCACTTGTTCACAGCAACTGGGCCAGTTGACATATAAGTCTCTCCCTAGCTTCATGTGTTTTTTTTCTCCTGGCCAAGAAGAATTTGGACACTACAGCTTTGCTTTTGATTAACCAGCAAACTCTGGTTAATCATAATAGCGATTCATCGAAACAGGCTAGTTTAAGAAACTGGTTTGTTTCAACAAACCATAATTAACGTTAGCCACAATTTTGGGTTTAGATGAGGAGTTAGTTTCATCTAAAACTGAAGTGGAAGCTTCCTGTCTCTTTAGGCTGCATTAAAGAATGAGAGAGTATACTGGAAATATGTGGCTGAGCCTCATTATTCATGGCACCTTCTCTCCTGTGAGTACATGGATAGCCCCATGCACAAACACTTTTTCTTTCCTTTGATGGGTGTAATGGACTTGGAAGAGAAATATTTGTGGAGGAAATGAATTGGAGCAGAAATACATTTAATGAATGTGAGTTTGTGAAGGAAATAATATACTTTTGTGGGCAATGGATTTATAAAGAGAAAAAGACAGACTGTCTACACCAGTTGTTCCCCACAGGTACCCAACCCACAGATACCCACAGCGGGACTTCTATTCCCAGAAGCCTAAGTCAGTACATTGGCTGATCAGTGCTTTGGGGAATTGATTTAGGCTTCTGGGAATTGAAGTCCAAAAACTAAAGGTTAGGAAACACTGATCTACAAACATGGGCCACAGATGTATTACAAATGATGGTTGTTGTCCTGTGTGTTGTAAATTAAGGTCCTTGTGTGGGCCAAACCTAGTTCCTCATTCTCCAGCATTCTGTTTCTATAGGTCTGTATATTTAATTAGTTTATAATGCACCATTCCTCCCAAGAACTCCAGGCAGTATACATCCACCCCCACCCCACCCCCTTTTCAGTCTCACAGCAACCCCATTAAAGCAGTTTAGGCTAAGAAGTTATGGCTGGCTTAAGGCCACACCTGTGGGATCTTGTGGCTGAGTGGGAATTTGACCCCAGACCTCTCCTGATGTTACCTGCCAGTCTGGTCACTGCACTTTGCTTTGGTCATTCATGAGTAGGAACTGAAGGTCACAGCCTTCCTCTTCCTGTGTGCCCCTAGAATCACATGTTATTCACAGATATTCTGCTCTGGACATAAAGTTTCCATATAGACATTATTTCTTGGATAGGAGCCACCTCTTTAAGTAGAAATGGGTGGCACTTTGTGCAGGAAGAACTGAGGAGAAGGATAGAAGCATTGTGGGCAGAATTTCCAATGCTTTCCCTGCCCCTTCCTACTTCTTGAAAGCAGTAGCTGCCCTTGCTGTGGATCAAGAAATGGAGAACAACATCAATTTCTTGAAGAGATTGCAGCCGCTTATTAGATACAGTACAGTCAAACCTCGCATAAAGAGTGCCTCACTTAAAGAGCAGAATTTTCTCTGAATGTTCGATTCACTTAACAAATAAAACCAACCAAAAACTCGTTTAACAAATAAATCGGGGGTCACAATCCCCACCACCAGAAGTCACAATTGGTCACTTACAATGGTGTTTCGCTTAAAGAGCAAACTCGCTTAAAGAGCAATCCTGTGGAGCGCATTATGCTCTTTAAGCAAGGTACAACTGTACATCGTTTGCTGCTGTTTTGTAAAATAAAAACACTTGCCTCCATAGTGTCTTTGGGATGTAAGAATGAGATTAAAGCAAAAGCAAAGCAATCACACGTTAGAGAACATGGATGCCTCCCTATTGTGTTTGCTTAGGATCTAAATTTTACAGGTCATACTTTTATAGCTCCTGCTGTTATTTTTCTTGGCAAGGGGAGGAGGAGTCCTGTAAAAATTATACAGTGGAACCTCGCTTAGTAAATGGCTTGTTTAATGTAAAAATTGCTCAAAGAAAGTAAATCCATTTAAAATAGTGGCTCAGTTTACGGATTTTTTTGGAATGGATTAATTGATTTTCAGTGCATTCCTACGGGAAACCACATTTTGGTTGACATATTTTGCTTTTCATTGCATTCCAATGGGAAATTGCGTTCAGTGCATTCCTATGGGAAATTTAGTAATTTTTGTTATACGAAACATCCCGGATAATGCATTAATTCTGTTAACCAAGATTCCACTGTAGTTAAAGGAAATTATTTAAGTTTGTCTAACTTTTTAAGAGGAATTTCTTAGAGGTGGTGAAGTATAAAAACAATTTGGGACATTGGACTTAAGGGGGGGGGATGCTTTGTTAAGCCTTAGAGAGGAGAGCAATCCACTGTGTCTGTGCATCCATCAGTACTTTCTCCCCTGAATTAAGAGCAACCGTACATCAGATTAAAATACTCCATAGTTTCAATGAAGAAACAGCAGATATTGGATGAGTTAGGGCATCCGCTGTGAAGGAAATAAAATTTAAAATTGGATCCCTTTTATCCATTTATATTTTGAATGAGAATTGGCATTTAACACCTGCCCCCATGTCCAGGACAGAGAGGAAAGACTGCCAGACATCTATAAATTCTAGATCAGAGGTGAAAATCCTTGCTCAGCTGAGTAGAGAACACAGTGTACTCTCATTTGTAAACAGTCCGGTCTTTTCTTGACTTATTTCTATTCCTGTTGAACGTTATTCTTTCTCCTTCCATCTAGTCTAAGTAGCATTGAAACTGTGTAATATTTTGAGTTGTGTTGCCATTATTCACCCATCCAGTTCTGTAATGAGAGAAAAAGGTATCCTTGATGTACATTGTTTTTAAACTTCCCTATCAACTGCTGAGTGTAACAGCCTACTACCAAGCTACTGTGTAGAAAAGAAAACAAAGGGACAGCAAGTGTCTTTGACAATATAAGCAGCAGTAATTTGAGCCAAAATTGTGAGTCTTTCTTCATCTTAGAATCAAATGATAATAATAGTCTGTGATGCTTTGCAGTGTTTCTTTTGGCAACAGACTGTACATAAAGGAAGGAAATAAGACAAACAGTATTCGGTGTGATGTACTCCAGGCATTTCTTTTGCCTTTCCAAGCTCATAGTTCAAGTATAGCACGTTTCTTGCTTTGAAGCCTCCATGGAGCAAAATTTCAAAATGGCCAAATTCGGACATAGTGCTCAACTGTAGTTTAGGATTATATGATGAAGTATTGGGCTTATGTAGGCTGTCACACTTACATCTTCTACCAGGTATACAAGGTGTTTGATATGGTTCATTTCATTTTCTTCTTATGTCTTAGCCAGGACAAAATGTGATTGATCTTAGTTGTGGCTTGGAGAGCCAACACTGCAGAGTGTTTTTGGTGCTGTTTCTGAAGAAGTTCAGGAAGGTACTGTTTATTCTTTCTTTTCCCCTTTATCTACTCTTTGGCTATCCTCTTTCTTGTCTGCCTTCTTGCTCTTCTTCTCCAGTCAGCCAGCAGTGTCAGAGATTAAAGAGACACTCAGCGATGGGGTACCTATTTTGCATTGAAGGTCCCAGCTCACTTTGTCTCACCTCCTGGTAGGTTGATCTTGACTCCTACCCAAGACTCAGGTGAGTCTCTGACAGACACTGTACATGAGTTAAATGAACCAGTACCATGAAGCAGTTTTAAAAATATATATTCCTAAGTGTAAGCTTCTACAGATGCCCATACTTAAAACTGAAGGGGTAGTGGTGAAATCAGCTATTGTAAGTTAAAACTGGGGTACACAGGAAGAGCCTTCTCAAAGATTGTGAATGCAATTAAGCATACCCTGAGTGGCAGCCTTGCTGGCTATCTTTCTACCACCTGATCAAATCAAAGAAACTGAAGAATGAATCCACCAGAAAGGTCTTTGTCAAGACCAATTGTAACAATGATCTCAATAAATATTGAGGGACTTCCGAGTAATAAGAGTGTTCTCCTACCGGACATGGGCAGAAAATACAAATGTGACATACTTCTGCTCCAGGAAACACATTGGGGGATAGCAAGGTACAGATCCAAAGTGGCTGGAATGGAACTAGTGATCAAGAGACCACATGACTAGTATGGAAGTGCAATTTTTGTTAGATCAACCTCAGCATAATGTCAGCTGCACTGATGGAAACAAACAACACTGAAATTCTCATCATATGAACTCTACAATTCTCTGTTACCTCTGTTTATAAGCCACCAGAAGCAAATTTTAGTTTTAATGAACCAGACAATTTTATTTATGACCAAGTAAATTTTGTTATTAGAGATTATAATTGTCACAATGGGGCTTGGAGATATAACCAAACCAATGAGGATGGTGCACAATTTGCACTTTGGGCAGTCACAAATGACCTCCAATTTGTCCATGATCCGAAACTGCCTGCATCCTTTAACTGGTAGATGGAGGAGAGGGTATAATCTGGACAATATCTTCCTTAGCAAGAAGATAACAAGCTTATTAGGATCATTGCCAGTTTCCTTCAGAACTGGAGATTTTTGTCACAATGAATGGAAAGAACAGCAGATGGAAGTTGCAGAAGAATGGTCTGCCCCAAGGAAGTGTATTGTTTCCAATACTGTATAATATATATACAAATGATCAACCAATTATTGACAATACAAATTTGTTCATCTGTGCGGATGACACAGCTGTATTGGTTGTGCTGTAGGGATATAATATCAACACAGGAAAGATAAAATCTGTAACATCAAGCAATGATTAAAGATTTCACTCAGTGTTTTTTATCACTATAATTTTGAATTGGATGAAAGGAAGTGTAAGCTATAAAACTGCATTCAAACATATATGCCTGTTATTACTTTATCCTGACCTCTCTTTTTCCTTGCTCTCTTTCCTTTTGTTATCTTTCATACTCTCAACATTTATATTTTTAGCTTCCTTGGAGAATGATTCATTTTTATAGCTGTTACGTGACCCTTTAGGTATTATGCATACCTATGATATAATTGGATAAAACTCACGGATAAAATAAATGTATCAAGAAAAGTCCCTACTGATGCAAACATTTCAACAAGTCAGGTAGCCAATCACCTTCTCATTAACAGCAGAACTGAACATTGACATAGGACATTAGAATTTAATTTTTTAAAAAAGGAATAACTTGGGACCAATAACTTTACAAGACCATTCAGTTACAGTTGACTGGAAAAAAGTTATCTGCAGCTGCAGAAATGGCAAAGCAGCAAGCCTGGATGACACCCACGTAGAACAGATAAAACATTTGGGCACAATACCAAAAAAAGTGGCTTCTGCTTTTAAGAATTATCTTGGCTCTATCAGAAACCCAAAATTTAGAGAAGGTTATGAGTGATTGCTATCTTAAAACTTTCTGAAGAACCCACAGATTCAAAAAACGTTACGCCAGTCTCATTACTTTGTCACCTTTACAAATCCTGGAAAGAATTATTTTTGACTATACTCGTTTAAAGAAAGTGGATTCCCCGGTACCGTCACAGATTAAATAATAAAAAAAATCCATACTCATTTTAATAGGTCTGAATTGTAGGTACAACAAAAATATGAAATTAAATGGTTCAAGTTTTTAGTTCAGATTACAAGATATTATTTATTGTGAAATTTTACTGCCCCCAAAAAGTGTCGCGTGGGGTGGGCCGCTCCTGCTACGCTATGCCACTGTTTGGGAATCAGTGAGTTAAAATGGACAGGAATGGGCAAATTCAGCTCTGGAAACCATCATATCTACTACTGTAGACAAGAAAACCTCAGAAGAAATGGAGTGGCCATAATTGTCAATAAAAGAGAACGAAAAGCAGTAATGGGATATAATCTTAAAAATGACAGAATGATTTCAGTCAAAATCCAAGGCAAACCTTTCAATATCGCTGTAATCCAATATTACGTACCAAACACTGGCGCAGAAGAAGCCATAGTTGACCAGTTCTGTGAGGACCTACAACACCTCATAGAACAGACACCAAGGAATGATGTCCACATTATCATAGGAGATTAGAATGCCACGGTAGGAAATCAAAAACTAAGTGTAATAACAGGTAAGTTTGGTGTGAGCAAACACCCTTTTCCAGCAACACAAGAGGAGACTTTACACATGGACGTCACCAGATGGCCAACATTGAAACCAGATTGATTACATACTCTGCAGCCAAAGATGGAAAACCTCCATACAATCAGCAAAAACGAGACCTGGAGCAGACTGTGGCTCAGATCATAATCTACTGATTGCAAAACTCAGGCTTAGAGTAAAGAAAATAGGAGAAACAATTAGGCCAGACAGGTATAACCTAGACAACATCCCTAAGGAATACACAGTGGAGGTGTGGAACACATTTAATGACTTAGACTTGATAGACAGAGTGCCTGAAGAATTATGGACAGAGGTGCGGGACATCATACAAGAGGCAGCAAGGAAAACCATACCAAAAGAAATGAAGCGTAAGAAAGCAAAGTGGTTATCTGATGATGCTCTTAAAATGGCAGAAGAAAGAAGGAACACAAAAGGCAAAGGAGAAAGGAAAAAATTCAATGAATTGAATACAGAATTTCAAAGAGAAGCAAGGAAAGATAATGAAAGCTACCTAAATGAACAATGCAAAGAAATTGAGGAAAACACAGGGATGAGGATGCAGAAAGATAGTGGTATGTGTCATTGTTGTTAAAGTTGAATTTTGAATCTAGTGATGAAAGGCCTTTAAGGAAAAATGTTATTTTTAAACATTTTAATTCAAAATCATTTCTTCTCACATAACTTGAATAATCAGTGAGCAAGAGTACGTGTTTGGAAAGGCTTTGCTTGATAGTGCATTCATTACTGTTGCTATATAGTGTATGAAATATGTCGCTGTCGGTGCTATGTGCACCTGCCAGGCATTGTTTGAGATGCAGCTCAATTATTATTTTCCATTTTATTATCAATGTTTATATGCTAATTTTCAACATCACTCAAGGCAATTAACACTACATATCCTAAAATATATATTTTATAAAAATACAGAAAAAATTCCAATTCATTAATGAAAGTCAGTGAAATAATTGGTTACCTTTGGGGGAAATATACCTACTTACCTGCAAGTAAGCTCCCTTCAGTTATCCTGGAAGAGATTTAAAGAAGGATCACAGAAGGACAACTGAGAAGGAAGATCTTGATTGTCTAATATGATTGAATGTGTTTGAACCACATGCATCACACATAGTGAAGATCTTCTTTTGCCTTGAATTTCATGAATATTCTGCTGATTAATTAAACAGTGAGGGGTTTCATACTTGAGTGGCAGCCATGCTTTCTGCAGATACAGTGAGGTTTAAGTGGTGTTTCCTGCAGCAAACTGAAGGAAAAATCAATGCTTATAAACAGCTATGTCCAGATACTCAGGAATCCTGACAGAGCTGCTGCTTTCTAGCAAGTGAACATGGATACTGATGGATGTGCGCTTGTCATTAGACTTCATAGGCTTAAACTCAATGGGGAACACCTGCAGAAAACATGATCAAATAAAGTGGAGAGCTGTACATGTTGACTACCAAATAAATTCTCAGGAAATGTTCTTGTAGTCTTTGTTGGACTTTGGCTTAGACACAGCATTTATATGCTAGGCTATAATATAACTTATCTTACTAACTGAAGCTTTTTGGAGTGATCCAGTTTATATACTGCACTTACCAGTGAGTTAAAAGCTTGGTCCTACCAAACAAATATGGCAAGGGGGCTGGAAAGTAATAGCCTCTCTAGGGTTGGCCTAAGATACTTTGATATCTGGGGCAGCACAATAAATTCCCCGTCCCTATGTCAAATGGTATAGGACTCTAAGCTAGCTATGGTTTTATGGCACATGAATTAGAAAATTCCACAACCACTTATTCCCATGCCTGGCAGCAAAACAGAATAGTATTAAATCAGTAACATTTTGCCACACTTTAAAGAAATTGCAAGCAGATAAATAAGTACCACTTTGGCAGGAAGGTAGCAGCATTCAGTGCACTCTGGTGTCTAGTCATGCCTGCCACATTTGACCACAGAAATGTCTGCACATGCAGACAGTGCTGGCTCTTTGGATGTAAACGGAGATGAACACCAAACTCTAGAGTCAGATACTACTGGCTTTTGAGCAAGGGCAACCTTTACCTTTAAGATTTACTACCTTAAGTAGCTGCTGCAGTCTACTCAATGGGAGGGTCAGAGCTGACCATTTCCTAGTTATCTTTCTAGAACAGTGGTATAATTATTATTCCAGATATTTATCACAAAGCTATTGACTACTCTCTTGTTTTTGTTTGTATGCACTTTTATATTCCTCTCCTTTTAAATCTGATGGAGTTTTTTAAAAAATTCAAAACCACATAATTTCAGGGGAAATTTTATATTAAAAAGTCACATTCAGTTTACAATAGTAAATTTTAATCTTGATGTTTCACATCATGGCCCTTAGTGTCTTAAAATCAAAGTTAACTTTAAATCACACTGCAGGTTAATGATCTATTGGATTAAACCACCAAGAAGCTTAGTTTGGTTTAGAGTTAAATAACTATTGAGGCATTTCTGTGTTTGCATTTCTATGGAGACAATGCTGCTGTATTGGCGTTGAAGTACAAGAGACACAATAGGTAAGGGAATATCTTCAGCTGGGTAGAATTGTGTCATACCTGTATTTCAAAGAAGCCTTGTTGGGGAGAACAGGAAAAAATGAGTTAGCTTTAGGGAGGCTGATCACTAAAACAAATACATATAGCAAATTTTGGCTGGGCCAGTCACTGAGATTTTTAGCTGCATTTGAGGAAGTTACTTTTTGAACTACTGTATAGTTCTTAGAATACCCCTGCCGGCCTCAGTATTGACTAGTAGGGATATTCTGGGCATTGTTGCCCAAAAATTCTTGAACCTCTCCAAAGTTCTCCTCCTCTTCTTCTCTTAAGTACCTGTTGTACAGTAACTAGAAGGTACAAATTGTGGTTGACCAAGACAGAAAGATTACTATTCATTCCAGTGTAAACTTGAATTTAGCAAAGCTTCAGATTGTAATGGCACAGTTTTCTTTATAAGCAATTCCTGTAGGTTTCCTTAAAATGTAAGATCAGCAGTAGAATGGCGCACTATTTCAAATATGAATGCAGGGTATAAAGTTTCAGGAAGAAATAATATTACCTATAATTGAGGATCAGAATCAATGTATTTCTAAGCCATTTAAAATATCCACTGCACTTGTAAAAAGTAACCAAATTAAATAACTGAACCAATAGCCAAAGATTAAGTGTGGGTTAAACTATTGATATAATCTGAAACAGATTTACTTTCATACAGTAAATTATTTACTTACTTTATTTATTTTCTGTATATGATGCCTTTCTTTGAGAGTGAGAAATCTAGATGGTTTACAATATAATTGAAAGTGATAGAATTAAAATACAGTAAGTTAGAAATATTTGAATAGAATTAAACTGGATTCTTGAAATCTTGTAGCTTTAGGGGCTGTGGTTGCTCAGTGGTTAAGAAGCTCTCCTTGTTAACTGGAAGGCCAGCAAGTTTGCAATTCGAGACCTGGGTACTGTATGGTGATTTGAGCACCCGTCTCTGTCCCAGCTCTTGCCAGCCTAGCAGTTCGAAATCAAGAAATTGCAATAGATAAATAGGGACTACTTCAGTGGGAAAAGATCCTGGGGACATGAAAGGAGCCGCATTCAGGCGTCCCCTGAACAGAGTTCCTCCAGCAATAATCCTTTCAACCTAGAATAATTTATGACATGAAATTATTATTATTCAAGCAGAAAGCAAAGGGTGTAATAATATTCATTCACTTCTAGCTGGAAATTAACAAATCACTCCTGGGATTCTCAGGAACACTGCCTTGGTACATGTCTAAAAATTCCAGTGGTGACTTGTCAATTGCCAACTAAATGTGTCTATATATTATGCCACATGCTTTCTGCATGAGTAGATAAAGAAGAGGATTTCAGCCATTGTATTACTAAAATGCAATCAAAATTAAAATATGTTAACATATCTTAATTAAAATATCAGTAGCAATTTACTGTTGCCCCAAAAGAGAGAAAACCATTGCATCAGTTAAAATGGTTAAAAGACTGTTAAAGGCCTGCCTAAATATAAAGGTCTCAGTCTACCAATGGAAACAAAGGAATTACACTGGTTACAAAGAGAAGTTGTGCACTGCATCCAAGGCTGAATATCACATACAGTACAGTACTTTCTATCCTTGAGAAATAACTGGGGCTGATTTTGCTAGATATATTTCCCTTACTTATGCAGTTTGTGCCCCATTGACAGAGTAAATATGTATTTCATCATATTAGAAAGCTGAGGACCCTTATTCTTTTACAGAGTACCATTGGCTGGCAGGGATATTGCATTGCTTTTGTGTTCATACCCCCTCTTGTCCATTTCTTCATTTATCTATGTACAGGAATTTACTGCACAGTTCTTTCTGCAAATAGCCTGGCTATAACCTGTGTGCAGTGGTGGGCTTCAGCAGGTTCACCCCAGTTCACCAGAACTGGTAGCAGAAATTCTGGCTGGCCCCTCTGCCCATCCATATTTTGAAATAAAGTACAGTAATATCCCGGATAATGTTATGACTTGGTTCCACAAGTCATGACGTTATCTGATTTTTAGCGTTGTCCGATGCATGCATCGAACAACGCTAAAAAACAACAACCCTGACTTCAGGGACAAACTGCTTTAAAGGCAGGCAGGGAAAGAGATGCGATCGGGTCCCTTTCTTTTCCTCCCTGCCTTTAAAGCCACCCCCCACCCGCAGCGGTTTCTGCGACTGCAGTAGGGTCGGGGAAAGGCATGCGCCTTTCCCCGACAGACCATTGCCTCAGATAACGCTAAGAATCATTATCCAGAATCGTTATCCGATGGAAGTTTTTTCCAAAAAACTTGCTTCGTTATCCGATTCTAGCATTATCCGATGCAGTCGTTATCCGGGGTATTACTGTACAGTAGTCTTACTTCGGGTGCAATGCAGGGCTTTTCCCCTGGCCACGCCCACAGAGTAGGTAGTAAAAAATGTTTGAGCCCACCACTGCCTGTGTGTATATAAATTCTCGCAGGTTTTCCTATCAGCTTACATAACCAACCTGTTTTGCTCTTTTTCCTGTAAATGCGGGCTCTCCCATTAATCCTTCATTGAATGCAGAAGAGGCTTTCCCTGGTAGGAACAAATTGCTTTTCAAGGCTTTGTTTCTTGTCTCCTTTAAAAGAGTGATTTTGAGTTGAATCACCATGGGGGAATCTCTTGTAGTTAAAATGAGTCATCATTAAAGCAAGCATTCTGCTTTTAGAGTGGCTTGTGAGAGTGAAGAATGCTCCTTCCTTTGACGCTATATCCAAAATGGAAGTAGGAGACGAATGTATTAGGAATCTGTATGCTATAGAAGAGATGGCAAGTATGCGCTTCTTGGATCATGTTGCAGCCGCCATAAGCATATTTGCATGACACAAAGGTTGTTAGTAGAAATCCACCCTTTCCCTCCCTTCCTCCCCCCCTCTTTCCTTTGAGGGTGTTCCAACTTAAAAAACTGCACCAATGCTTCTACTGAATAAAAATAATTCTGGATAGTATTTTGGTTACAAATCAGAAACATGTTAGGAAGGAGGCATTGCATCCTCAGTTCCAGTGCTGCATGGTAGGTAGAGGTAAAGTCCCCCCTTGCTCAAAAAACAGTCTTATCTGACTCTAGGGTTCAGTTCTCATCTCTGTTTTTTAAGCCAAAGAGGCAGCAATGTCTGCATCTGCAGACGTTTCCGTGGACACGTGGAAGGCATGCCTCAACACGGAATGCTGGATAGACCCTCTTCAGAGCTTTCTTTACACTCTTTGCTAACTGATTACCATCACCAGACAATAAATGAAACCATTGCAGGAGATTAAATATTAGCGAAGGGTTTCTGGGACATTATCAAATTTGATACACAGATTGCTATATGCTGCTAGATATTTTATATATTATATTACAACCTTCCTGCCAATTCTGTTTAGCAAAACAGGAAGTAACCAGGTAGTGTTTTTGTTTGCAGGTCAAAGGTTGATCAGAGACCAGAATGGGCTTTCTCAGCACCTTTGAGATTGAAAGAGACACATTTAGAGCTAATCTGAATAATCTATTGTTGCTGATGGCTGTGGGAAGCTGTGTTGTTGTGCTTGCTTGTCTGTCATTTTGCTTGACCACACCCTTCTCCCTTTGACCCCTGAATTTGGTGCATAAAAACCATACCTTTAAGTTTCACTCCTTGTCTGAAGAAGTGGACTTGATCCACAAAAGCTAACAATAAAAATATAGCAGTTAGTCTTTAAAGTGCTACAGTGTTTTTTATTTTGTTTTGTTTTCTGATATGCCTGAACCACAAACTAACACAGCTACTATTCCAATAAATGAAACCTATATTTTTTTATTTATAGATTCATTGGACAATGATTTGCATGTAACTTAGCATTCTTGTTCTGAGTTGCTGCATCCAAAGTCAAAGTAGTACAGCAGGTTGAAATGATGTCACTTTGGGATGTAAACATAATGTCTCATGTTTCAAGTTGCCTTTTCTAGCTGCTTTCAATGGGCATTTGGGGCAGTCTATAGTGAGACACTTTTTGTCACCCTCTCACCAATTCTTAGAAGGTTTGAGGAAAAAAGGGGGAAAGTAATGAAAAGTGGCAACCAAAGCAATAAGCATCATCCAAGGCTGTCACAGGTAGTTGGGTTGGAGCAATAGTCAACAGCATCCCTGCGGGAGGGGGTGTTTCCTGCACCATTAAACAAGCTTTGGTGCACCCCCTCCTGAAAAAGGGTTGGGGGCCCTGTGTTATCTTGGGAGCTACCATCTTTGGTTCTGGATGGGACTATTTTGCCCCAAACAGACCCAGTGCATAATGTGGGTGTCCTCCTGGACTCGCGACTCCTGTTTAATGAGCAGGTGGCAGTCATGGCCAGGAGGGCTTTTGCACAACTTTGTGTTATATGCCAGTTATGCCCACTCCTAGATTGGGACTCCTTGCTCATGGTCACGCATGCTCTGGTCACCTCCAGACTTGACTATTGCAATGCGCTGTACATGGGGCTGCCCTTGATGACTATTCAGAGGCTGGAGCTGGTCCAGAATGTGGTTGCTCAGGTGGTGATGGGGTACGGGTAGTATGCCCTTGCCTCACCACTACTTTGGGAGCTGCACTGGTTGCCAGTGTGGCTCTGGGTGCAATTCAAGGTGCTGGTAATGGCCTTTAAAGCCCTACATGGTAGTGGGCCAGGATACTTAAGAGACCATGTCACCCTGAGAACATCTGTCCATCCCACCAGAGCAGACCGAAGAGGCTCTCTCATTGTGCCATCCGCTAAGGTGGCTCGTCTCTCTAGCACCAGAAGGTGGGCCTTCTCTGTGTGTGCTCCGGCCCTTTGGAACCTAGCTGGCAAAGCAGGTGTGGGGCACCAGCAATGTGATGACCCCTGCCTGCTGGCTGATTTAGTAAGAACACTCTCTCCCTCTTTTAATCTGTAGAGGTTGGAGTAATTTTTGTGGGAGTTTTAATGGAGTTTTTATTGGTTTTTAAAATGTGATTGGTTTTATTTTCTGTGATCCACCCAGTCTTCGGAGTTGGGCAGCAATATTCCTTTGGTTGCCACTTTTCATTACTTTCCCCCCTTTTCCTCAAACCTTCTAAGAATTGTTGAGAGTGTGACAAAAAAGTGTCTCAAAATAGAATGCCCCAAATGCCCACTGAAAGTAGCTGGAAAAGGCAACTTGAAACATGAGACATTATGCTTACTTCCCAAAGTGACATCAATGGTCAATGGGGTCGCAAAGTGTCGGAGTCAACTGTGCGATATATATGAATGGTCAGTTTTTCACCCCTAACACATTTCTTTATAACAGCTTTTTCATCCACAGGTGAATTACACAAAAAGCAGCAGGTTGATAAAATGGGGCCTCACTGGATCATTCTCTCTTGTGTCTGTAAAAAAGAATAAAGCAAATTAGATTGATCACCCACTGTAGCTGCAGAATTAATTTGTAATTAGAGCTGTACTTTTCAATAAGTGAATCTTAAAGTAAAAGGAAGTGAGATCTAAAGTCAACTGTAAATCTCTGACAGTTGCATGTAAGGGCAGTAAAGGACAATTGCTTTCTAAAACCAAATTGCTCACAGCAAGGATCATATATTGCATGTTAACATTTTCAAAGGAAAGAAAGCCTAGGGATAAATGGAATAACTTGAATTGGGATTTCAAAGGTTTTGCTAGGAATTAAAGACCAGAAGTAATCTAGAGTGGAAATGTCTGTGATCTGGTTTAACACAGAGAGACATTAATTTAATTTTACATCTGTCAGTTTTTCTAAGTACAGAAAGTTCAAAATGTACCTGATCTAATAACAAGTCTAGTTACAGAAAATATGACAAATGCATTTCTAATAAGGAAAGAGATAGAAAAGGTAGATGAATTCATGACAATATGGTATTTTTCATTGTAATAGTAGGAAAACATGAAATACAGTGTAACTCTGAGGGTACTGCTTAATTCAGAAAGTATTTATTTCATGATGAACATAGATCTATTAATGTTCTTTTTTCCTCAAGAAGCCTATATAACACAGGAAAGTAGAAATAACAGACTGTCTTGTAGGAGGAAGGTGTTACCTTTATTGGATCACTCAAAAATTTTTTGTGTGCTTTCATAATTCAAGATCACTTCTTCAGGCATGCATCAGTTTCTTGTGGATAGGTAAAGGTAAAGGCTTACCTTACTTGAAAGCCAGTTGTATCCGACTCTAGGGTTCAGTGCTCATCTCTGTTTCAATGCTGAAGACCCAGCACTGTCTGCTTCTGCAGATGTTTTCATGATCATGTGGCAGGCATGACTAGACACCGGAGCGCACATAACACTGTTACCTTCCCACCGAAGTGGTCCTATTCATCTACTTGCAATTTCTTGCTTTCAAACTGCTAGGTTGGCAGGATATGGTAGGAAAAATATAAATGAAATTTGCAAAAATTCATGCCAAGATGTTCTGCCAGGCTCTGTTTCTTAGAGGTGAGTTAAAAAAAAAACTCCAGCAGATGCAGACAATGTAGTAATGTATTTTGTCTGCCCTGTCACTCACTTTTCTTTTTCTTCTCATAATAATCTTGCCTTTAGTTAATCTCATTTTCTTAAAATAACAAAACGTTCATACCCTCAGTTCCAGATTTCTAAATTGCTGCTCCCTTTAAAATTAATTTATTTACTTCCTTGATTCCTTCCTTCCTTTCTTCCTACCTAGCTAGCTAGCATGGAAAAAGATCAGGGTAGATCAGAATGTGAGATTTCAGAAGGTCTGCGAGCCAGTTTTGTGTCCCTGGGATCCTTCAGGACCTGCACAAACTGCCAATCTTGTGAATAAAAAACACAACTGGAAGTGGCCAGAAATCCCATTCTGGTTTTGTAAAACGAGTACTTCAGAGTGCTGAATGCCACAGGAAAGGCCTGCTTTCCACCCACTTTGGCTTTTATGGCTGGTCATAAGGAATAAATGTTGATAACATGTAACACGTGCAGTGCACAGAGGGGGGGGGGCATGTTGGTTGGTTTCACCCAAACAGCTGTCAGTGACTCATTCCAGCAAGGAGAAGACTGTACAGTAATACCTCATATAACATTAGTATCGAATAACACTAAAATCGCATAACATTAAGGAATCTGGGGGGAAGAATTGCATCAGACAACATTAAGATCCTATGGGATGCTTCAGATAACAACCGCTAAAGCCTGTGTGGTTACAATGTATCTCTATGGATCCCATAGGATTTTAACATGCATCAGATAACACTAAAAATCATATAACACCAAGACTTGTGGAACCAGGTTTTAGTGTTATATGAGGTTTTACTTGTATATCCAGAACTGATATACAGTCAAACCTCGCATAAAGAGCGCCTTGTTTAAAGAGTAACTTGCTTAAAGAGCAGAATTTTCTCTGAATGCTTGCTTCGCTTAACAAATAAATCCAACCAAAAACTCGCTTAACAAATAAATCAGGGTTCACAATCCCCCCCACAATCGGTCACTTAGAATGGTGTTTCGCTTAAAGAGCAAACTCGCTTAAAGAGCAATCCTGTGGTACGCATTATGCTCTTTAAGTGAGGTACAACTGTATCTTATTTTAGTTTGCAAGATGTATTTACACTGAGCTTTTTCTGTTTTGTTTGCTTTGTCTTTTGCTACTAGTCTCTACTTTGGCTATATTTAATATATATTGTACATTAACAAATTAAGTTAATGCATAGTAGCTAATCTTGAACATCTGGGGTCTTTTCAGAGCTCGAGGGAGTAATTTTTTAACCCCTACATCCATTCTCCCTTAGATATCTTTCTCAACCTCTGTAAGAGATAGTGCTGGGCTAGCTGCATCATAACCCTGCCAGTCCCTTGTAACTAGCCTACTTTTGAACTGTTGAGGCTTGCAAATTTAACAGTAAGACTTTCCAAATATTTTAGGGCAGTGGTTCCCAATTAGTGGTATGCGTACCCCCAGGGGTACGCGAGATTGCATCAAGGGGTACGCGCAGCAATCTCTTAACTAAAATATTAAATCCTAAAAAAACAATAATGCAATAACAATTGCCAAAAAATTATTCAATTTAATTAAACGATCAGTAGGTAAGTCAATCGTATGTATCAAGCGCTTTCTCCCGCGGCGGCGGTTTTTCCTGCACCTCCTGCGTCTCGCGTCACCCGATCGCGGCCACCCCCGTTCCCGCCTATTTGCTCGTCATTGTCAATCAGTCAGTTCGGTTTATGTTGCGTGAGCGTGTCGCTGTGCTCATTGTGTTGTTTTAATTGTGAATTAATAAATATCAGTCGCACCGTGTCGCGTCAATCAGCCTTATATACCTACCTCGGTAAACGGTAAGATAATGTTTTAAAACTGTGTTTAAATTTGCACTTTCACTATAAACTGTAATACAATGTCATGATGTTTAGAAAATAAAAATAATATTCAAGCTGCTTCAGTTGTAAACATGTTCGGGGATTCTGTTTTCTAGATTTTAAGTTACATTAATACTATTTTCATTGTAAATTTCAATGCAAAGCGATAATGTTTAATTTGTTTTCTACTATGTACCTACTTCGAATACAGAAGGACAAATTCAATTTTTTGCCTGTTTGCAGTTTCTGGGTCCCCCCCCCCTATTTTCTAAGCTTTTTAATTACTTACATTACAAAAATACAAAAGCTGAGTTAATAAGTCCCCTTGTTTTTTAGATGGAACAGTGGCTGCTAAGGCGCCGAAAGGTTGAGGAGGAGGTATCAGAAAATACTCAACAGTCGCCTGCTAATGATGTGTCATCCTCTACTAGTACTCCGACACACACAAAAAGAAACCTTGATAACAAGGAATCGTCTCTCAAAAAAGGAAATATGATGATAGTTATATTCAGTTTGATTTTACAAGCTCTGGAGATCCTAATTCCCCATTGCCGCAATGTGTCGTTTGTGCAGAAACGCTGTCAAATCATTTGTTAAAACCATCCTTACTACATCACCATTTAGAAACCAAACATACTAATTTGAAAGATGAATCTGTATCCTTCTTTCAACATAAATTAAAAGACCTCAAACAAAGACAAAAATCTATTGAGGCGGTTTCACGAATATGAACGCCCTGCAAGCCTCTTTTCGAGTTATTTATTTAACTGCCAAGCAAGCAAAACCGCATACAATTGGGGAAAACCTTATACTGCCTGCAGCAAAAGAGATAGTGAAATGTATGTTCGGAGAAAAAATGGCCCGAGAACTTGATGTTATTCCTATGTCAAATAACACTGTCTCTCGTCGTATTGCAGACATGTCAGATAATCTGAAAAACCACCAAATTCAATGCATTTTACAAAGCGATTACTTTGCCATACAACATGATGAATCCACAGACATATCAAACTTGGCTCAACTTTTAACATATGTTCGTTATGTTCATTCCAAAAAGGTTCATGAAGAGTTCCTATTTTGTCGTGCCCTTCCAATTCATACTACCGGGGAGGACATATTTCACAGTTTTATAAAAGAAAACAAATTGGATTGGTCGAAATGCGTAGGAATATGCACTGATGGTGCCAGAGCAATGACTGGTCGTTTTTCAGGACTTGTGAAGCGAATACAAGATGTAGCCCCAGAAGCAAAATGGACCTATTGTGGTATTCATCGAGAGGCACTTGCTTGTAATAAATTCCAGCCTGCTTAGATAGTACTCTTAAAAATGCTGTGAAAATTGTCAATTTAATCAAGGCCCATGTCACAAACTCAAGAATTTTTACAGACATTTGTAAAGAGTTTGGCAGCGAGCATGAGACCCTGTTGTTACATACTGAAGTGTGTTGGCTGTCCAGAGGAAGAGTTGTTTTGAGAATATTTGAGTTGAGACATGAAATTGAGTTATTTTTGACCGAGCAGGGACATGCCGAGTACAAACAGATGCTGATTGATCCTTTGTGGCTACAAAAATTGGCTTACTTGTCAGATATTTTTACAAAACTGAATGAGTTGAATTTGGGACTTCTAGGCCAGGAAACAACCATATTCACTATGCAGGAGAAGGTTGAGTCAACAATAAAAAAAATGTCTCTCTGGACATCTTTGATCGACAGATGTAAATATGATCAATTTCCGAATTTAAAACTTTTTTTGGAAACAACTACTTCATAAGTGAATGAAGATGTAAAATCAGCCATAAAATGCCACTTGCAAAATTTGTCGACCGCATTACACACTTATTTCCCAGAAATATTGTCGCAATGGAACTGGGTAAACAACCCCTTTGGAAACTGTCCCACCAATCACCTATCCATCTCTGATCAAGAGGAATTAATAGACATCTCATGCAACAGTAGACTCAAAAGTTGTTTTGTGGAGCAATCACTGGTTAATTTTTGGGCTGGTCTTAAAGACGTTTATCGTGTCAGCGAAATAGCAGTAAAACATTTACTGCCATTTTGCACGACGTACCTTTGCGAGAGCGGATTTTCCGCAATGACAAACTTAAAAACTAAACATCGTCACAGACTTCAACTCGAAGACGACTTGAGATTGAAGCTGATGAAAATGCAACCAGATTTTTCAGAGTGGTGCAAAGAAAAACGTGCACATTTGTCACATTAATGAAACATGTGTTCTCTGTCATTAGAATGTCTTTTGATGATAATAAATATAAAATACACCTGATTTCATTTTTTATTTAACATTCCTGCAATAAGGGGTACGCAAGTTTGAGGTCTTTCTTGAAGTGGTACGTAGAAAAAACTAATTGGGAACCACTGTTTTAGGGTGTTGAATAAATAGTAGTTGACTCTGGTGTAAGTATTATTATGTACTCTCCATGTTACTAAGTTGTGCCAAATGGATTTTTTGTCTTTATCTTGCTTCTCAAACAAAATTATGAAAATTGGGCACTACAACATTTCCCTTTCCTGGATGGACTAATGTGGCTGACAAGTATGGGTGACTTTAAGGCAAAGCATGAAAATGTGGCCCCTGCCTGAGGTTACCCAAAGCCCAGTTAGGTATTCAGGTATATCTGTCTTTTATAGAATATTTTGCTGGTCTGTTAGGGCATGTGGGGCTGTACCACATCAAGGGGTCAGGCTCTGCCTTCCAGACAGCCCACTCCTCACTGCTTACTTTTCTGTAGTGTGCCTATGAGCATGTGCTTGCCTTCCTGTCTGCTTGCATGCATGTATGTAAGAAGGTGTCCTTCTCTTGGCTTGGGTGAAGTAAGAACTTTTGCACATGGTCCTGCCTGCTGCTGGCTGCTATGGCTTCCATCCCATCAAATACCAGTGATTTTTGGGTGGCATTTCTGATTAAGCATGCATTGTTTAGAGAAAAGGGAGACACATGGATCTGTATGAGGCATAGAGATAAAATCAGCTACTAAGGAGACTCATGGAGTTCTAGAGGAGATTGATTGATAGAGTTTCCATGTTACATTGCAGTTGACTGCAGGCTGAGTGACAAGAGCTGACCCCTGTTTAGTTCAGCATATGTGTCATGTGGCACTTTCTGCCTGTGGAGGTTTGGCTGACAGTGGGGTCTAACTACAGAATATATGACAGCTTCACACTTAGAAGGTGACAGCACATTTCTTCTCTAGCAGTACAGTTCACCAGAGCAGCATGTCTGATTAGAGTTTCAAGTTAAGTCTATATTTTCTTCCCAGCGGTAAATCACAAAGCACAGCAAGTTAAACTGAGCAGAGTTTCTGGCATGAATCAATCAGCCCTACTTCTAACATTGTGCTAAATGTATTGCCTACTTTGATGGTAGCAATTGTTGTCAAACCCCTGCCCCATAACTACCAGAAGCTCAAGCAAAGGTGGTTCTCAATTCCTACCCAAAGGGTTGAAATGAGACAATTGGCACAGCTGCTCCATGGGCACTGACGTTGCAACCTTTGCTACTTTACTATGAAGTGAAAGAGAGAAGGCTGTGCAGATTGGCCATCTGCAGTCCTATTGAAAGCCAAGCAGACAAGAACCAGAATATAGGCATTAGATTTCTGCATGTATAAGCTAATTATCTTTCAGATGGCATAGTCTAAAATAGTACAAAGACAAGAATAGGCACTGTAAAGAGTATGTATGAATTTCTTTGTACAGCTTGCTGTAGCTGACAACTGTCTGTGGTTGCTTAAATACTAATTTATTTTGTAATACATCTGAAAGAAGCCAATTGTTATTATTTCACAAGCAAAGAAAATTGTGCCATTCTTACAGTTACCATGGCAGGGGGAAACAGTTAAGTATTGTAGCTAGGGGATGAGGGTGGGGGAGAGACATTAATTAATGTGATAAAGAGAGGGGAGAAATAAGCAAGCATACACTCACACACCCCTTATAAGTGCAAAGCTTTCTTCTAGGCACCTGTGTGTCAGACAGTGGTGGCTGCAGAATGGAGCCCTGGGACTCTTTGAGTACAAAAAGATATTGCTTAGTGATGGATATACATGGTTGCCATGCTCTTGTCATCTAGGACCCAGCTGTGAGCATTAAGACTGCAAAATAATTGGCTGCATACTCCCTGAGTATTGAGGGAGAAGATGCAAATCCCATACCTACTAGGTATTCTTTCCCTTCCTACTTATTCTTCATATTTGTGAACCTCTTGAAGGGTATGCACTAGGTTTGTTCTTTTGTTCTCATTCAATTTCTTTTATATCCAATAAAATCTGAAACCGCATTCATATTTCTTAGCCAGACTTTCCACTGCTGACTTTAACACCTAAATTTTAGTTTATAAACATCACCACCAGGGATCTGCCCTGGTGTAAAACATGCAGCAGCATAATGGTGTGATATGACTAATAGTAGTGATATTTATATCCTGCTTTCCTTCAGTGAGCTGATAGTTCTCCTCCTCCCCATTTTACACTCGCAGCAACACTGTGAGATAGACCAGGCTGAAAGAGGATCAGTGACTTAAAGTCTCCCAGGGATTTTCATAGTTCAGTGGGGAATTGAAGCTGGACTATACCATATTAACTGTCTTTACTGAAATAGAGATGAGCAACAGTAACAGAAATAAATGAGAAGCCTGGTTTATTATGAATTGTAAAATTTGGATAAATCTGTCTGCCACTTAACACAGTTCATAGGAAAATGGTATCCATTAGGTAAAGGTAAAGGTTTCCCTTGCTTGAAAGCCAGTTGTATCTGACTCTAGGGTTCAGTGCTCATCTCTGTTCCAAAGCCAAAGAGCCAGCGCTGTCTGCTTCTGCAGATGTTCTGTGTTATTTCCTATTAAGTGGGTATAGGACTTCAGAGGAGTACAAGAGAGAGAAATGTGATACAGTAATACCTCATATAACATTAGTATCGAATAACACGAAAATCGCATAACATTAAGGAATCTGGGGGGAAGAATTGCATCGGATAACATTAAGATCCTATGGGATGCTTCAGATAACAACCGCTAAAGCCTGTGTGGTTACAATGTATCTCTATGGATCCCATAGGATTTTAACATGCATCAGATAACACTAAAAATCATATAACACCAAGACTTGTGGAACCAGGTTTTAGTGTTATATGAGGTTTGACTACCTAGAAAACAATAAAACTTAAAATACTGGCTAGCTATCTCTTTATTGGAGAGAAAATCTGAAACCAAAAAGGTGAGCAAGGTATCAAACATCCTCTGTGTCTATGGAAATAATGTTATGGGAATGAATTTTGTAGTTGTTTTACTGGTGGCTTTCCTTTGTAGCAGTTCTGCAAGTATAGTACTCTACTGGGTTTAAGATTAGAGTTTCAGAGTTGTAGTTTTCAGATTTCAAAGATATTACTTGTGAGGGACAGTTGTGTACAAGAAAATAAAGGAAATTCTCAGTGAAAGAATGGAAATATAAGCATGATTATAGGTTCACTTGCTCTAAAAGCCCAGTTTTGAAACCACAAAAGGAGCAAGTTCTACAACTGAAGGTAAACAGGCCTAGCTTTGTAAACTGCAGGGACAGAAGGTATTTTGGAGATCTAATTTGCAATCTTTTATGTGTATTTGTGTAGAAATCATTCCCAGTAAAATTATTGGGATTTCTTTCTAGGTATCCATTCAGACTACTTTTTTGTAGCAAAGCTTCACTCTTAAAGGTAAAGGAAAAGGTTTCCCGTACTCGAAAACCAGTTGTATCTGACTCTAGGGTTCAGTACTCATCTCTGTTTAAAAGCCAAAGAGCCAGCGCTGTCTGCTTCTGCAGATGTTCTGTTAACTCTTAAGCAAACAACATAATCCGAATTTTTGCCTTTTTTTAAGTTTAAGAATGACCAGTAGAAAGCTTGCTTTTAATCAGAGATCCTTGGTTAGACAGCTGCTGCCCTGAGGCTTGACCAAGCTGCAAATGTTGATCTTTCAGTCTGTTTAAAAACTGCTTCTGCTGCTATGAAATTTTACTCTACTAGGCACTGACTCAGCCAGTGCAAACTGAGACAAAAAGGCTTTGAAAGTGGGTAACTGATCTGTGAAAATGTCATATAATGACAGATATAAAAGAGAGAGAGGAGAAGGAACCCCCTTTTCCTGCTGTGCCTCAGATGAGGAAACAGCTCAAAAGATAATTTTTAAAATTGGAAAAATTACTCTTAAGATACTACTAGCAGTTGTAATGCAAAAGAGCAATTTTCCCCAGCTTTGAAAATTTTCTAGAATGAGCTTTTTATGGTTCTTCAGAATTATATGCCACTGAAATCCTGAAGTTGAATCTTCCTGGTAAAATGGTGTTCCCTCCAAAGCAGACCTGCCTGTATTTATAGAATTGTCTGAATTCATTCTCCAAAGTTGTGATACCTCACTCTTAGGAACTTTCTGCCCTTTATACAAAAGATTTTGCCTGAAAGCATTTAAAATAGGAAATATTTCCCTTCAGACACAACATGTAATGCCTTCTCCTTAGTTACCTCATTTAAATGTTTTCTGCTTTAAGTCATCAATACTGTGCTATGAAGGGTGTGTGTGCTAAAGACATGATTAGGGCATTGTTCACTGGCCTGATGCTCTTCCAATGTGTTCATCCTAAGAATGTTGCTAGTGTGAGATGCAAATAATGGATGATACAGTCCAATGTATGTGAAGGGCACCAAGTTGAAAAACATTAGTTTAGAGGACAGAAGGCAGCCAGCCAGACTTAATTCCAATTTATATCAATTCAGCGAACATATTCTGAACTTATTTGTGAATAGGAATGTCTTTCTCATTTTGCAGTTCTGCAGTGATGTTCTCAGCTTTGTAAAATCATTTATTTTAAAAATATAAATGTAAATTATACCTTGCATACAATTTATATTGCTAAAACATTAACATTTTTTAATAGTAGCCATGTCAGAGAATTGCAAGTATTTCAACGATATCAGAGAATAAACAAAACAAAAATTCTGTAGCACTCTGAAGATTATTATATTTTATTACAGTATTAGCTTTTGTGGGTCTGACAAAGTGGACTAGATCCACAAATCTAACATTAAAATATAACAGTTAGTCTTCAAAGTGCTACAGAATTTTTGTTTTGTTTATTCTCTGAAAAAAATTGTTTGTTACCTTTTTTGTAATCATTTAGGAATTAAGATCATTTAGGAACTTTATTTAAAATTTCCTTGATCAATTGTTCAGTATCTTTCTTGGCTCTTCTTTTAATTGTGTCTTTGTGTAGTTTTATTGCTGGTTTGCATAAGTATGCCAGATGACATTTTTATTGCAATGAGTATTTATTTTGTGTTATCTTTATTAGAAACCTTTTGACCACTTGTTTGGAAAAGCAGCCTATAAGTGTTAATAAATCAAAAGATATATAGATCCTGGAAGGTAAACATGCTTCGTTCTGTGTGCTTTGCCATCAATGCTATGGATTTTTTTACTATCTGAAGTTTAAAAAAATCTTCCAGAATCTTATTGTCTGAGCTTTTAGAGTGAACAAATTCGAGGGTTCATAGAATTGTCATCCAACAAAAAATACGTTTCCCAAACTCTGGACGATTTAACACATCCTAAAAAACATCAAAATGGTACAGGCTAAAATTCTTAAAATTCTCAAAATCCACAGTTAAAACCAATTAAAACTACGACTAAAACTTTATATAATTTAAAAACTTCAGGGAGCAGGGGGGTGGAGAGGTCAAATAAACCAGCAGGCTGAGGTCGTTGTGCCTCCATTACCCTAGAACTGCCCTGCCAGCCAGGTTTTTACACCCTTCCGAAAGGACAGCAGCTCTGCCTGGAGGCGCAGCTCAGTTGGCAAGAGGTTCCACAGGGCCGGATCAGACACAGAGAAGGCCCTCCTTCTAGTGCTAGAGAGATGAGCCTCTCTAGCTGATGGTACAGCCAGAGAGCCTCTCCGGTCTGCTCTAGTAGGATGGGCAGATGTGTGTAAAGACATGGCTGGCGGGGCAGGTGTGGGGTACCAGTAACACGATAACCCTAGCCTGCTGGCCGATTCGATGATTCCTCCCCCCTCCTCCATCTTAATTATTTTAAATCTTTTAACCTTTTAAATTTTAACTGGACTGTTTTTTTTATTTATTTTAGAGATGAATTTATTGTTGCGATTATGGTGTTTTAATATGTTGTGATGTTCTGCAATAATATGTTGGCCACCCTGAGTCACTCTGCGAGTAGGGTGGTATACAAGTTTGAACAAATAAACAAATAAATAATAAACATCTCAGAGCCAAGCTGAAAGTATGAATTAAATGCATTATATAATCAGTTGATACAGTATCTACTCATTTTTCTGTCCCCTTCCTCTTCCATTCATACATTGATTATAGGTGGGAATTAGGCAGTTTCATCTAATACTGAATTGGGGGGTGGGGGAGAGTATACAGTACCTTGTCTTTTGGATGTATTGCATTTCAATTATGACTTAGGCTGTGAAACAAAAATGAAACTTAAACAATCAGGAAATATTTTGTTTCAATTTGTTGCTGAACTGCACTGTTTTAATGAAAGCCAATAGCTTGTACTAAACCAGGTACTGCATCTTTAGTGCTTTGCTGGTCATAGTTTAACATTAAGTTACACCAGACATAAGAGAAGCTGTTCAGCAAGAGGATATGATAGAGTTTGGGAAACACTGAACAAACTCTGGGTTTGCTCTTGACTTTATGGTATGCTGTTGACCTTGTCATATGAGCCTGCCTTGCCCATCTGCCTAACAGACAATAGCAATAAGAAAACAATATCAGAAATATTGTCACTTCTATTGGTATAGTCCATGGGAAAGGAAAAGAGAAGGTCTCTAGGTCAGTGGTGTGTCACAGGGTTTGAATCCAAACAGTCACTTGTTCAGTCTTTGGCTTTTCCAGGCAGAGCCGAGGAAATTCTGGAAACCCACTGCTAGCTACAATACTGAGTTAGATGACCAATAGTCTGAGTCAGTATAAGCTCATTACTTATGTTCATTATACAATCTTCTCTGAGTTTGGACCTATGAATAAGGCAAGTTATGAGAACTGAAAGTGGAGGAGGAGACTCAAATACCAGTCAAGGTCTTTCAAAGATGCTTGTCTTCCATTGTTTATTTTCTCATCTTGGAACCACTAAATAAGCTTCCAGGAACCAGAGACTTCAACAAGGAAACCTCTGGGAGGAAGGGTAGCAGTGGTCAAGTCACTCGGAGTCGTGCCACATTTTACTTACTGGAAAACTCTTAATAAGAAGTGAATTGATGGCAGAGCAATAATAGTTTGAACCGGGCAGTGGTCAGCAAACTTGGCTCTCCAGCTGTTCTTGGACTTCAGTTCCCAGAAGCCTTGATCAGCAGGAGTGCTGACTTGGGCTTCTGGGAATTGAAGTCCAAGAACACCTGGAGAGCCAAGTTTGCAGACCCCTGCCCTAGGGCAATGTTATATGTTACAGATAACATATCATTTGAAGCTGAAATAACATTCCAACACAACTTTGGTCTGAAAACTCAGACTTGCAAATGAACCATTTATTCATATGTTGATGACCAATCACAAAATAAAGCATGCTAATTTCCAGCTCCTGAAAAGCATGAATAACTCCTGCTGTGATTATCAGGCACGTTCAGACTTTAAGGAATCCCATCTTCTAATTATGCTTTCTCTGTAGTGTTTATCTCAATTTTACAAGGAACAACCCTGGCTGAAACTGAGTAGTAGGCTGCACTTAGAGTAGGCTCATTGAACCAATGGAACGTTTGGAGGAGATGACTCACCAAATCCCCACTTATCCAATGGGCCTACTTTTTGTTGTTGTTCAGTCGCACAGTCGATTCCGACCCTCTCCGACCACATAGACCACTGTCCGCCAGGCACTTCTGTCCTCCACCATCCTCCTCAACTCGCTCAGCTCTGTGCCCATTGCATCCACAATACCATCTAGCCATCTCATTTTTGGCCGCCCCCTTCTTCTTTTGCCCTCCACCCTTCCCAGCATCAAGGCCTTCTCAAGTGAATCTTCTCTTCTCATAGTTGTGATTTATTAAAATGTGCTGTTTCAGGTTTGCAACCAATACAGATACTGTAACTAACATTTTAATAATGTATAACTTTGGGCCTTTTCCCTCCTGATACATACTACTGCTGTATATTTGTATTGTTTTATTTTGTTTTAATTTTTTGTTAGGAAAATATTTGGCAGTTAGGGCAGATTTGTAGTAAACAGAGGAGTGGCTGAGTGAGTTTACTTGCCGTTGCTTTGAATCTGGAAAGTTATGTAGCCCATAACAGGAAGCCCATGTTTAATCTTTGTGAATGGCATTCTTTAGAATGGCACATACACCTTTTCTACCTCAGAAAACAAACTTTCTGCCTCCTCCCTCCCTTTTTTTAACCCCAAGGCAATCAAAACTGCTGTTCTGCTGGCAGACAATAAGTTTGTCATCCGTTCCACATTTCGAATCTGGCTGGCTGGTGGTCGTGGCTGAATTATTTTAGATACCTCACTTAATGACTGACTACAAAATCTGCCTGTGCTTTTAAGTTGTGAATAGGGCTGATAACATGTCAAAGGTAAAATTGTTAGGTCAGGGAAGAAAACCAGAGAGAAAAGAAGGAAAAGAAAATCATTGTCCAGGGAGAGAAATATGAACCAATCTTCTCAATATAATCTCGTCTTCCAGTCTCATAATTCAGTGATGTGTTCAGAGACGAGCATCACTGAACTTGGGAAATTGACTGAGAATCTCAGTGCTTAAACATCTAAAAAAGTTTTAATTTTTTCACTTCTTCCTCTACCTCCTTAGCTATTTTACCTCCTAGCTCAGAGATTGACAAAATGTGTTTTCTCTGTTATCTGCTATGTGTGGTCCTTTAGAGTGCCCAAAGAGGCCACATCTAAAATAAAAATGCAATAATCATTAACCCACCAATTTAGATTAAAAAAAAATAAATGTTCAGAGATAAACAAGCAAGTTGGAGGGTCACAGGTTGTAACAGTTACCAGTCCTCAGCATTGGGACTGTTTCCTAGGGTCAGTGGGACTCCCAACAACATTTGGAAGATTCAATTTCGTCTGTGCCTGACCTAACCTAGTTGTGAGCTCTGAAATTTGTGTTTCTCATACTTAAGAAACTGTAGTTGGTTTAAATTAGAGCTTGAATACTTGTCAAGCTCTGAAACTATGGTTTGACCTTAACTAGTTTCTCTCACTAACTGTAGTGTAAACAAAATTGAGCCCCTCAGGGTTGAAAGTGACATAGAAATGGGATTTATTTAAATATTAAAAACAAGAAAGCTTTTTATTGACATCCACTCATTAAGAGCATGTGAACAAAAGCTTGGTAGGAGCAGCATGTGTGTCCGAACTGCTTTACAAATAGCTCTTTTAACAAGGAACCAACAACTTTTGGGTGTTAATTATGTATCTTGTAATATGTTTTATCACATACTGTTTATATAAACTGAATGTTGTATGTTATCCCAATAGCCCTATTTGGGTAGTCAGAAAACATTACTCCGGAACTGTGAGGCATGTGAAAGTGCTAGGCCTGTCCTCTTTTGTTGTCACAGAAAATGAGAGCATGAAGAGGAAAGTTTTTTCTATGTATGGAGACCATGTTTAGAGGAGAGTCTTTCTCTTCAGACTAGGCCTTTCCCCTTCTTTTGCATATAGAGGGTGGCTCATCTTAAGAAGGGAGAGCTCTGCTATGTGGGATTCACATGTATGAGGGCAACAAACCTGAGAACAAAAGATTTTGGAGCTTAATAGCTCTCAGTGTCATCAATCAGGGAGTTTACTACCAGTGGAAAATAATAATAATAATAATTATTATTATTATTATTATTATTATTATTATTATTATTATTATTATTATTATTATTATTATTATTATTATTATTATTATTATTATTATTATTATTATTATTATTATTGGATTTGTATGCCGTTCTAATGCCTGGCTAGGGCTACTGTTGCTCTCCACAACAATGTTCTTTGGATGTGTATTGTATAATTGTTGTATATAATGTATTGCTGTATATTCTGTAAGCTGCCTAGAGTCGCTTTCGCGAATGAGCTGGCATAGAAATCTAAAAATTAAAAATTAAAATAAAATTAATAGGGGTAAGGTTCACAAGTTCAGGTTCACCCTTTTTTTTTTTTTGAATGCCTATGGCTAATTCCTTTCATCATAAAACTGAAAAATAAATGGATGAGTAATACAGTAATACCTCGGGTAACGTTTGCATCAGATAATACTAAAACTGCATAACGTTAAACAATCTGGCGGAAAATTGCATCGCATAACGTTAAATCCTATGGGATACATCGGATAACGTTCGCTAAAGCTTGTGCTGGTTACAATGTATCTCTATAGAGTTTTAACGTTATCCGATCCATCCCATAGGATTTTAATGTTATCCAGTGCATGCATAGGATAACATTAAAAATTGGATAACACTAAGACTTGAGGAACCAAGTTTTAGCATCATTCAAGGTTTTACTGTACTCTCATACCTGCCTTTCCAAGGCTCCCTTGTTTCTTGTATGAGACTGCAGCATCTCTGGCTGGATCCAATTCTCCAGTCATGACTTTCATAGGACTCTTTTAATTATCAGCAACCTCATTGTTCTCCTTGCTTGTTGTTATGCTGCTCTTTCTGTGTTAAATTAATGCAACAGTAGGGAACACTCAAGGCCAATATGGAAAGAAGACTAGTGACAGGTGAGAGCTATAATGGATTGGAGATGACTTTATTGCTTTAATAAATTGCATGTGAAAGATAGAAGAAGAATGGTTGTGTTACATAATGGACAATAGACATTAGCAAAGAATTGCTGTGTCAGTTTGGAAAGAGCCGAATTGAATTTGATGTTGAGCTTAAGCTGGCTCCCCCCCCAGAGACCTGCTGCATAGCAATTACCATTAAGTGGCAGAATGACATGATAATTACAAATCAAAGTACTATTTCAGAATTGTTTATTCAGAAATTTCAGTTCTCTAAAATCATGAGGGAAATGTTGAGTTTGTGAACCATGTAAGGTGCCTTAAGAATGCCGTTCCCTAAATTTAATCATAAACTCAACCTGAGCACCACTTCTCAAGTTGTTCTGTTGGTTTTATGAGAAGCATCAGAAGGCCTGTGCTGTGTAGAAGGAGGTCTCTCTCTAATCTGACTTTGCTCCAGTAGACTGTGGAAATTTCCCCCTTTTTTGGACAAAACTCCCTGGAATTCCAGCTATATTGCAAAGAGCCATGGTGGATGGAGGAATCACTGGGGGTCTGGTCCAAAGAAGTACCAGACTAGTTTCCAAGAGACTCAATACCACTGCCTAGGCCTGGCTTTGTCTGAGATGGCCTTATCTTATTTTATTGCAAGTTAGTTACATATATAATGGGCCCTTATCTGATGATTTTTTTAAAAAAAAATCATACATATCTCTCCTTTTCCTCACTTTAATAACCCTTTGAAGTAGATCAGGAGAAGAGAGAGTGACTGGCTCAAAGCCACCCAGAAAGTTTCAAGGTCCAATAGAAGTTAGAACCATGACTTCTATTAGACAGTGGGAGTCCAGCCCTCTCATAGCCGCTGTATCATACTGGCTCTCAATGAACAGGGGAGGGATGTGCGAGAACAAGGTTCTGTCAAGATAGATGTCAGACCTAGATGAGAACCAGCACCCCTATGCAGAGTGCACAGTGAACACTTGTCCTCTACTCCAAACCCAGATTTTAGGTTCTTTCCCAAAACCCAGGGATCCCCAAGAATATTTTCTGATCCCACAGCTCTGCATTAACTAACTTGTAGGCACACACCTTTTCACAACATGGAGATTGTGGCAAAAAAAAAAACATGACACAGGGAAATGTTCCCTTTAACATTTATTTATCTGAACTATTTTTATGATAATATCAGAAACAGCATTAGAAAGTATCTATGGCTTACATTAGTCATTAGCAGAGTAAATGTGAGCAAGTATGACAATTATTTTATTTATTTATTTATTTATTTATTTTGTCAAATTTATATTCCGCCCTACTCGCACAAGCGACTCAGGTCAGAGCACAACAGACATAAAATAAATTATGCACTATGGCAAGGGTATGTGGCTTTATAAAATAGTCACAAATGCAACCGAGTAACTTAGAGAAACAACACATTTATGATATTAATATGGTATAAGTTGGTTACCTGTGCCTTATGATTAAATTGAAACTACTCTCTTCAGCACAAACTGAACTCTAAAGGTGTATGGCTGATCAGTAAAATAACAGGCATGCTTATTCAGTGGTTAATCCTAAGGTATTTACTGTTTAGGCTAATTACAGGAAAGAAGCTAATATTAGAGCAAATAATAAATCTTAAGTTCACTGGCACATTGGAGTTTCAGAGCATGCTTGAGTTATCATCAGGAAAGGAAACAGAAAGAAGGAAAATATTCCACTGTTTAAAAGCTGCACTTTCGATTTTGAAGTGGAAAGATGTCACAAACTGAGTTACAGCATACAGTACTTTAAATCAGAATAAAAATGCACCCTTAAAATAGTACGTTTAACATTCCAACATTTAAACATTTGCTCTGTAATGTTGCATTTATACATGGACTGATTAATGGAACCAATATTGTGACTTTTTGGGATGGGGTGAGGGGAACCAAAGATGAGAGACCTATGGTGACTGAATTAGAACATTATTTTGTATAGGTGTTTGCAAGTATTCAGCAGCTTAGTCAGTGTTCGGAACCTGTGTCACTCCAGTTCCTCTTCTCACCACCCAGCCTGATGCGTGATGACAAATGATGGGAGTTGCAGTTCATCATTATCTGAAGGGCCATTAACTCCTCAGCTTTGTTCTAGATGGCAATAATCTCTAAACATAATTAGAAAAAGCAGAAGCCAAATAAAAACACAGCTCATGAATGCAACATTAATTTCTTTCTTGTAGCAGTTAAGACCAAGTTAAGTAGCCCCAATAGCACCACACACAAAAGGTAAACAATACAACATAAGAGTTACTGGTAATAGTCATAGGCAGGGGTTCTCAACCGAAGGCCCATGGACCAGATCTGGCCTGCAGTGCCATTTCATGTGCCTTCCATCCCTCCAAGGGCATTTGACAAACAAAATGGCTGACCTTTTGAAGCAGGCAGGGCAAAATGACCATCCGACCCTCGAAGCTGGCTGAGAGCACATGACTGGGCCCCCAGCTTCAAAAGGTTGGGAACCCCTAGTCACAGGAGTCCAATGATCAAAATAAAATAGCATTAAATAGCCGACCCTTTATGTAATTTACATTTTGTGATTATGGGTGTCCAAGTGGGGGTAGGAATTTTATAGTTTATACTTACTTAAGCTTATAGCCAGCCATGCAGGTCATTTCATGACCTCTCCAATTATATCACCACCACCTTAAACAGTTTGTTTATATTTCATGGCGATTGACTATGTTCAGTCCTCATTAAGTCTGTTTTTGTTAGAGAGGGCTTGTTAAATCCTTTTTTAAAAACACTTTTTAAAAAACTTTTTCAGACCTTGAGATTTCATGTGTTTTGTACAGTATATTCATACTTTTCTTTATTTCCTATTGATACAAATTTGACTACTATCCTGGGAACACTCACTACCTGAAGTGTTGCTCATAGGAATGATGATATCCCATTTTGTCAAGCCTGGCTGTGTACAAAAAGAGAAGAACCATACAGCAGGATGTTCCCATAGTTTGAGCAGGTTGGTTGGATGCTGCAGTTGACGATGGTTCTGTGTGCCAAGAGTCTGGATATATTAGTAAAATTTCACCATACAAAAGATGAATTCCCCTTTCACATGACATAGGTAAACTCCTGCACTGAATATTTTTAAAATATCACCTCTGAGTGAATTAACAATACATCTTTCCCTAATGATACAAAATGACAGACAATGTTTCACAAATGTCAAGCATAAAAAGCTTTCTTTTTGCTAAGCAGAGACTTAGAGCAGGGATTCTCATCCTGTGGCCCATGGGCCGGATGTGGCCCATGGCACCATTTCATGTGCCCCCCCCCACTGTCTCCACCACACCAGGAAGTGCCATGTGATGGAGGAAGGGCAAAATGGCTGTCTGGCCCTTGAAGCTGTCTGAGGGAGTGTCCTGGCCCCCAGCTTTAAAAAGTTGAGAACTCTTGACTTAAAGCATTGCATGGTTTTGAAAACATCTCTTTGCAAGATCTGTTCCCACACAGTAAAGGCAGTATGTCTTCAGGCAAAAGACTAACTGTGGGAAGAAATACTACAGACATTAGTTTTTTCTGCTATACCAGAAAATCTTCTCATCAGTGCCAGCACAGTGTGTGTTCTCTCTCATATTTTGGCAAGGCTACAGTCAGTAACCTTTGAGATGTTTGGACAACAGTTTTATTATGGATTAATTCTGGAGGCCAAGAATTAACAACTACAAATAAACAAAATTACCCAGCTGCATTAAGAGGTTTTTTTTTTTTTTTTGGGGGGGGGGGTGTAAAAGAAGGGCAACTTAATTTGAATTTGGTGGAAACTTAACCATGCATTAACTGTTCAAAAATAAGATGGAACTGTAACTTGTTTGTATTGCCTTATCACACCGAAGAAAGGCTGAGAAGTAGCACTGATATCTGGAAAGTTACTCTTGCTCCAGTCTCCCCTGGTTCTTCTGTCCATACTGACGGATCAGCAAGACTATCCTTTTGTCTCACATGGTAATCAACTTTCATTCAATTAGTTTTGCTTACTCTTGCTTCCCATTCCACTGCTTGTTTAGAATGTGTGAGTATGAGGCGTAGAATCTGAAGTTACTGTGGTCCTTATGCAGTCCTAGTGTCTGATTGGATGACTTGTTTTCTGGTGTCTCATTTGAAGGCACAGCGCCTCCCCATTCACTGGTGTATGTCTTAGGATGCTTTGAGAAGTGATAGGCTATTTTCATTCTTTTTCTGGTGATGACATGCATATGGGCAATCACAGCCCATCCCATTAGCTTTGCCTACCCGCACTTTTTTGGCACCTAATTTGCAATTAGTGCAAATGCAGTTCAATATCAACAACTTATTTGGGTGAGTTGCAGTTGTAGCTTACTACCAATTGTTGATGGGTTGGAGGGAAGTCTGTCAGATCTTCTAAACATTAAACTATGAGCCCCACTGAAAAATCTTGAATTTGAAACAGATTTATTTATTTATTAGTTCAAATTTATATTGCCGCCCACTCACCATAGCGACTCAAGGTGGCTTAGAAACAATACAAACAATAAATCATGACTTTCTGAATATAGATAAAATGGAAGTACAGTACTGGTAGTTCTTCAATGTGTAAGCAAAGCAATCACACTTCTATACTGTCCCATAGCGCTTAGTGCACTCTCCGGGCAGTTCACAAGTTAATTAGCATTTTGCCCCCAGGTGGGTACTCATTTTACTGACCTCGGAAGGATGGATGGCTGAGTTAACCTTGATCCCGGGTCAGGATCAAACTCACAACCTTTTGGTTGCAGGACAGCAGTTTAACCACTGCACCACCAGGGCTCCTTGTAGAGCAATTAGGAAGAAATTTTGGTTATTGCTTCTGAGAGACACTAGAGGTAGTGACTTGTTAGGTATTATTCATGCAGAAAGAACCCGGAACTTATCAGAAGACAAGTTAGTACCTGCTCACTAATTCATATGCATCACCATGATAGATGTTTGTTGCCTTTTCTTTGTCTCACCTGTAGTGTATATATGGAATGCTCATGATTAATTCAGCCATGAAGTTCTTTCAACATGGAGTCATATGTCCAACATGAGACCAAAATAATTAAGGCATTTTTCTTCACTTTTCTTACCTGTTTGAGTGTTTCAGAGCATCTGCTCAGACTGCTATCCTGTACTGTACTTGCTTTCATAGAAGTAAGCCTTTTCAGAATCAGTGGCATGTATCCCTGATGATCTACATATGAAACTGGGTTATCAGCATCACTGTTACTTGTTTGAGTACAGCTTTGGCTGTATCTCCCAGGATGTAAGGAGAGCAAATGAATATCGTGGGTAAAAATGTGTGGTTGCAGCATCAAGAAGTGAAGTGTAATCTACATGGGCACATAGCCTGCTATTCGGGGTGGGGCCAGGCTGATCCAATTGTGTCTACACTGTAATGAGGTTAATTAGCGGTGCCTCATCCCATTTTGAGAATCCGTCCGGGGTTAACCTGAATTGCCTAGTTTGGAAGGCCAGCAAGTTGGCAGTTTGAGACCCAGGTACTGCATAACGGATTGAGTGCCTGTCTCTGTCCCAGCTCCTGCCAATCTAGCAGACCGAAAGCAAGAAATTGCAAGTAGATAAATAGGGACCACTTCGGTGGGGAAAGATCTTGGGGACATGAAATAAGCATCATTCTGGTGTCCCCTGAGCGGAGTTTCTCCAGCAAAAAATCCTTTCAACTCAGAATAATTTCTGACACGAAATAATAATAATAATTATTATTATTATTATATCTCATCCCCACCATATATACTGGTTGGGGCAGGATGTAATAAAGTAGGGTGACATACAGCCGTAAGGCTGCTTTTTCCCTAGCCCTTACCGTTAATGAGACTCAGCAGTAGGTGCAGAGATAAAAACCAAACAAAATTTTGCAGTCCCACCTGGGACTGTTTATAGTGAGTTGAGGTCCTCTGTCTTGAATGACCCAACTTCCATGATCTGTAAAGCCAGAGAGAGCAACTTGACAGTCATATGACTAAATCCTCCTACATGAATTTCAAGGCAAGAGTTTCAGTGGCAGTTCAGGTTTAAGTACTTCATGTCCCAACAAGTGTTTAGGGTTTTGTCAGACTAATACTGTTGAATGAATACCTTGTCTCTTTGGATTAATTTCTCTTCTTGCTTGCTGTTGTCTTCAAAGATAAAGAAAGGTTGTATCTGTGCTCTCCTATTGAAATTATTTACTTAACAGACCTGCAGCCTTGCCCTTTTTGAAACTGTACCAGAAGAAGATAAGTACAGTATAGTAGAAAATCTGTAGTTCATTGGGAGAGCAGTCTCTTTCTGTACAGGTTCATTCTTTAGTATGTCCAGTGGAAAGTACAGTAGAAATCCGTATAACAATTGCCCCATACAGCGATGAAATCACATAGTGATTAGGCCTGGAGGGGGGAAGGCGTTCCGCATAGCGATCATCCCTGTGGAAAAATCCTTACAATGGTTTTTTAATGGGAAAAACTGCTTACTTCCAAAAATTGTTGTACGTTTTTTTTCCATAGGGAAAATCATTGTACAGATTTTTCCATAAGGACTATCATACAACGACTAAAATCACAGAGCGATGAGCTCAGTGGCATGGATTAAAATCATTATACGGAGTTCTACTGTATTCACATTTGCAGTTCTGGAAAATGCCTCTCTTTGCTGCCCTGCATGTCTATCAACATAGTAACACAGAGTGTCAGTGACTTGTTAGATGAAACAAGGTACAGTCAAACCTCGCATAACGAGCATTTAGCTTAGTGAAAAATTCGCATAACGAGCAAGTTTTTTGCTAAGCGGTCCGACTCGCATAACGAATTTTTCACTATGCGAGTCGGACTTTTCCCTATGGAAAAACTTGCATAACGAGTGTTTCTATGGGGAAAACTTGTATAGTGAAAAAATTTCGCTGTGCGAGTTTTCTCCATAGAAATGCTCTAAGTCTGACTCGCATAGCGAAAAATTTGTTATGTGAGTCTGACTCGCATAGCGAAATTTTTGCATAGAGAGCAGCCTCGCAGAACGCATTAAATTCATTATGCGAGATATGACTGTACTTTCAAATGTTCAGAAAGAAAAAGAAAATTCCATGAGGTGTTCAAGTTAAGATCCAATACAACAAACAACATTACAAATTCCACCAGTCCATGTTTTCCTGGCTTAATGTTCTTTCCTTTAATATGAATGGGAAGTTTATAATCAGTAGTGTAGCGTTCAATTCAGCCGCCCGGGGCATAAGCCGAATTTGCCGTCCCCTGGTGAACCCCAGCGCCCACTCCTACTAGGGCTTCTGGGAATTGTAGTCCAAGAACACCCATAACCCAAAAAGTGCTGCCGGGGTGGGGGGGGCACCCCCACCCTGACCCCGCTTACAATACTTCCAAATTTTGTTTGCATCATGAAGGCAGCAGCCACCAAAAATACCTCTTTATACTTTTAGAACATGATACACAGCATGATGGTATCATTCTTTGAACTCTCCTGATCAGTCTCGACAGGCGATACCAAAGGAAGCAGTCTTTAGTTGTCATGGTTCTGACAAACCTTTTGTACTTAGGTTTGATAATTTCAAACCGTTCTGGAAAGTGAAGAAGCACACACCCTGCTCTTTGTCAGTGACTAGACATGAGAAGTCAATTCCTGTTTTATAATAATCTATCTAGCTTGAACGGCTCCATTCTTCATTTTATACAACATGTTCAGAGCTGTTAAGAAGGATCTAGCCACCATCTGCTTTTCTGATATACCAGAAAATAATAATAATTCCAGGCCTTCAAATCAATTCTGACCCTTTGCAGGGTTTTCTCTTTATAATGTGGTCAGAAGTGATTTATCATTCCCTTTTGATTGGGATGCTGTGAGGCTAGAGGGTGACCCTCCTCTAAAGAGGTACCATGAGAATCCAGCTTCCAACGTTAGGCTCCGCCTAATGAGAGAGGACTGCTGAGGAGATGACTAGGTGGATGAGTTTGTTTTGGGAACTTAATCTTATAGGTGGTAATCTTCTGTGACGTTTGGAACACTTGTAAAGAAGAGGATAGCTCCACTAGGGAAAACAAATCATATTCCCTCTGAGATCTATAGTGGTTCCAAAGCTTTTTGCCAATCAAAACTAGCACTTTGAAATGAAATACTGGGAAATGTTCGGTACAGCTCATTTCTTAGCCAGGTTGTCATAAGATGTAAGGGAGGAGTTTCTATATTTATGTCTGATTACAGATTGGCTAATTGTTCAGTGGAAGTAGAGTATGACTGATCAACAACTCTATGGGAAATAAGCTGAAGAGCAGGTTAGAGTGCTTAGTGATGGCTCCAACTAGTAGATCTGAATGATGTCAAGAAAAGAAAGCAACAGTTTAGAAATGTTCAGAAAGAATGCAGTGCTCCTTTGTGTGTTAGCTCATGGATATAGCCTGCAGCAGCTCCTTTAATGCTCTTGTTTGGTACTTGTCCCCCATTATGAGGACTAGCACCCTCAAAACAGATGCAAATAAATAATAGAAGGCCTGTATCCTCAGGCTCTCATGAAAGCCTGGGATCTACCGGTATTTAAAATGCTGGTAGAAGTAAGGAAAATACTGTAACGTATCCTTTCTCTTGAGAGTACTTGCAAGTTCTGTTACTTCTGTATTGTTCATAATGTTCAGAGCTGTGAAACACTGAGAGTGTGCTTTGTTGTTTCAACTAGTTACCCTGCCTGGTGTCAAGGAAATAAGCTTCTAAGACTTGTCTTCAGAGCCTTGCAAAAATAATATTTACAGAGCCTAATGGGTTCCACCAATGAATGCCAGCTTTCTTTAGTTTAATTAGTGTGTTTATTTAACATCACTATCAGTGTTTCTTAACTTGCCTCACTGCAATTTTCTAAAAGGACAAGTTCAAACTCACTGTAGACATTGAAAAATCACAGCTAAGTATTAGTAGAGTTTCACATTTTGACCTTTTGATTGCACTTTCACCAGTTGGAGAGATAGCCCTTCCTGGTCTTAGCCAGGACATTTTCTTTTCAATTAAGCAGACTTTAGAAAACATTCTTCTTCCATCTTTTTCATTTTGCTGACTTTTATTGTATTTGTACTTTTCTATTAACATATGGAAATCCCAACAATGTGCAGATGGTACAGTTCTATTTTTACTGTTGATTTCAGTTGCTCCTAATTAGAAATCCCACATTGTTGTTACATTCTCATTATTAGTGTGATCAGATAAAAAAGAAAAAAATGAAAGTGAATATTTCTGCTGCCTAATTTTGAAGAGGAGGTTAGTTTTAGAAGTACAGTAATACCTTGGATAACGTTTACCTCGGATACCGCTAAAATCGCATAACGTTAAGTAATCTGGGGAGGAGAATTGGATCGAATAATGTTAAGGTCCTATGAGATGTATCAGATAACAACCGCTAAAGCGTGTGCGGCTACAATGTATCTCTGTGGAGCTTTAACGTTATCCAATACATCCCAGAGGATTTTAACATGCATCGGATAACACTAAAAATTGGATAACACCAAGACTTGTGGAACCAAGTCTTAGCATTATCCGAGGTATTACTGTATTCTAATTCTAAATTCTGGCCTATTATAAACAGTATTTAATGGGGAAATAAAGGTATGGAAATTTTCTGGAATGATGAGACATAATTAAACAACAGGGACTGTGGTGGCTTGGTGGTTAAGATGCTGAACTTGACACCTGGAAGGTCAGCAGGTCAGTATTCAAGACCTGAGTGCTGCATGATGGAATGAGCTTCTGTCGCTGTCCCAGCTCCTATCAACCTAGCAGTTCAAAAGCAAGAAATTGCAAGTAGATAAATAGGTACCACTTTGGTGGGAAGGTAAACAGTGTTCCATGTACTCTGGTGTCTAGTCATGTCTGTCCCATGTCCATGGAAACATCTGCAGACACAGAAAGCACTGGCTCTTTGGCTATAAACAGAGATGGGCACTGAACTCTAGAGTTGGATATGAATGAATGTAAGCCTTCTGAGAGAGAATCAAGGAAGGTCCATTTGGTTATCTTCACAAGTTGATTATGAGTATGTTAGTCTTGCTGATTTTTAAAACCCATCTTCTGAAGAATTCAGAGTTCTCTACTGTATGTGAACAAAGAGCTGAATGGCTTAACATTGGCCAGATATTGGCAGGGAAATAGAGAAGATCAATAGGAAGTGGAAATCTTTGTTTAAAAATCACAGGAGTTAATTGGATTCACTGGTCAGCCATATGTTCATATACTTTAACCTGAAAAGAAAAATTAACTCCAGACCCCTTAAATTAAAAAAAGAAAGAGGCAAGTGTGTTTTTCCAATGAACACATTAACAGGTTTAAAGTATGAGATCATGTTCCTCTTACTGGAAGGGCTCCATTCCATTCCAACAGATTATTCCCAATAATTTCCTGTTTTTTCCCCTGAGATCTACTTCTGCTTTTAGTGTAATTATATTTCAATGAATTGGTACAGCAGGTCCAGATTCCTTATCAGAATTTCTGGGATCTGAAGACAAGTTTATATCACAACTTAATACTGTATTCTGGGGGAAAATGGGACACAGAAGAATTAATATCTTTCAATCTTTTTTAAAAAAGCTATTCCTACCACGTTCAGGAAGATGTGAAAACTTTTTGAGTTAGTTTTATGGTTAAATAATAGCAAAATCTAGAAGGAGTTATGAAGGAATGTAATGAGCATAAGCTCAAATACTCCTTTCATCTCTCCTCTTCTTCACAGTGAGGAGAAAACTGGAATAATTTGCTTCCATTTTAAATTAGCTACAGTTTATTGTGTCATCCCATCTCAACCCTAAACTACAGTAGTTAATAAGATTGCTTGGAACAGGTCAGATTCATAAACTATGGTTTCAAGCAAGCTTATTCCCAGACCTGCAAATTGCTACTTTTAAAATAATTCCTTATTTGTTGATTCTTATGATACACATTTGCAACAATTTAAAAGCATGATATGTTCTTAACAAGTTACTGTCAGTGCTTTAAAAAGTTACAACAAAAACTGCTAAAATGTCCCAACTCCTAATATTTCCAAAACAATGTACAGTAATACCTCATATAACATTAGTATCGAATAACACTAAAATCGCATAACATTAAGGAATCTGGGGGGAAGAATTGCATCAGATAACATTAAGATCCTATGGGATGCTTCAGATAACAACCGCTAAAGCCTGTGTGGTTACAATGTATCTCTATGGATCCCATAGGATTTTAACATGCATCAGATAACACTAAAAATCATATAACACCAAGACTTGTGGAACCAGGTTTTAGTGTTATATGAGGTTTTACTGTATCTACATTAACAACTAAATACAATTTACTGTACAAAAATATTTTCTTTTAATTTTTGTTTAAATAGTTACAATCAGTCATGTTGTTCTTTTTCATTAAAAACAGCAAGAAATGTCATTATTTTTAACATACTACTTCCATGTTTTGCTTATTCCAACAAACCAGGTTAAGATTGATCACAGTTTGCATTTTATTTGTATACAGTCAAACCTCAAGCAAAAGTTTTCACAATGCGAGTTTTCCCCATAGAAATGCTCGTTGTGCGAGTTTTTCCATAGGGAAAAGTCCGACTCGCATAGCGAAAAATTCGTTATGCGAGTCTGACTTGCATAGTGAATTTTTCGCATAGCGAGCAGCCTCACAGAACGCATTAAATTCATTATGTGAGGTATGACTGTATTGTTTTCTCCAGCCCAGGTGGCCATTAGTCATGCTGGTTCAGGATAACAAGAAATGTGTTGGATGACACTAGTCTTTACTCCCAAATAGCATGACTGTTGTCCCTCTCCTCCCCCGCACTGGCCTTGTTCGGACATTGTTTGTTCAGTTACACAGTCAAGTCTGACCTTTTGTGACCCCATGGACCACAATACACTAGGCTCCTCTGTCATCTGCTATCTTCCATAGCCTGCTCAAATCTATGCCCACTCCCATCTCTGCTTCCCCCTTCTCCTTTCACCATCTATCTTTCCCAGCATCAGTGCCTTCTCCAGTGAGTCCTTCTCATTTGGTGGTCAGAGTATTTGGGCTTCAGCTTCAGTATTTGTCCCTCCAAGGAGCAGTCAGGGTTGATTTCATTTAGGACTGGCTGATTTGATTTCCTTGCAATCCAGGGGACTCTCAAATCTTCTCCAGCACCACAGTTCTAAGGTGTCTATTCTTTTGTGCTCAGTCTTCCTTATTGTCCACCTCTCACAGCCATACATTACTACTGGGCTTAGTGGCTAAGGCAGATTGGTGTAATGGTTAAGGCACTAGGCTTGGAGACCGGAAACATTGGTTTGATTCCCAAGAGCTGCATGATTGGGGACATGAAGGGGGCCTTATTCGGGTGTCTCCTGAAAAAATCCTTTCAACGGAGCGTAATCTCTGACATGAAAATGAATGATTACTAATGGGAAGACCATTGCTTAGGTATGGGGACTTTTGTTGGCAGGGTGATGTCTCTACTTTCTATTTTGCTGCCTAGGTTTCTCATAGCTTGCCTCCCAAGAAGTAAACGTCTTTTTATCTCATGGCTGCAGTCACTATCTGCAGTGATCTTGGATCCCAAGAAGGTACAGTATAGTCTGTCACTGCTTCCATTTCTTTCCCTTCTATTTTGCCATGGAGTGATGGGGCCTGATGCCATGATCTTGGGTTGTTTTTTTATGTTTCACTCTCCTCTTTTACTTCATCAAGAGGTTCTTTAGGTCTTATTCACTTCACTTTTTGGACATAATGCTGAGCAATTAAGCGTAGCTTTTCTTGAACAGATGCCCTCCAATTATGTTACTTTAAAACAGGGGTGTGCTGGGCACCTTGGGAGGGTGGTGGACAGGAAGTGATGGGGATGCCTATGGGGGGGTTTGGGGGTATAAATTCCATACATTCCCATTACCTCTGCCTGCCTTTGGGTGATGCCAGTCACTGGGGTGCACCAGGATGACTTCCTGCATCCCTGTGGCCCAGCATACCACTGCTTTGAAAAGCACTAATTTGGCAAAGACTGCTAAATCATGATTTAATGATATGTGCAAATGACAGCAATGACAAGGGGAAGTAACAACACTCTAAATAGAAGCTTTTTTATTTCATTTACTTTTCCGCTACAGTTTAATTTTGGTTTTCCTCCCAAGGGCTCAGTTGTAGTATACATGGTGCAACCTACGAAGCATTTCATCCTGACATCAGCTATGTGATGAATTAAACAGAGATGGAATCACCAACCATTATGGTCATTCAGTGAGTGAGGAAGTAAAGAAAAAGTGAGTTTCACTCCTGAATAAGAATTGGAACTAAAATCTTTCCATTCTAAAACTATATTGACAAGCTGAACTGGAGCAATTTGGCATTGCTGCAAGTGATTCACAATCTATTTTACACTTGTGTTTTAACTAGATCAGGGGTTCCCAAACGTTTTACGCCGTGGGCCAGACCATGCCCCCCGGATAGCTGAGCAGGCCAGACTGGTGATTTCTCCTGGCATAAATGCTGCTGTAAAACACACCTGTGGCTGTCGTAAACACGTTTACAACAGCTGTGGGCCATTTATGGCTGTTGTAAATGCTTCTGGTTCTGGTGCAGCGATAGCGGCAATGTTGGCCACGCGAAATGGGGCTACAGGCAGGACCTTGCCCACGGACCATAGGTTGGGACCCCTGGACTAGATTATCATATGGAGATCACAGATGGTTTCAGTGCAGTACCTGTATCTATATTGGCATCTCAGTTTGATGCCATTTGATCTGCACCAGAAACCTCCTTAATTTAATTTAATTTAATTTAATTTTTCCATTTATATGCTGCCCAATCAGAGGAAACTCAACTCAGGGTGGCTCAAATCACACAATATACATATACACATTACAATCACAATATAATCAATATACAATACCCAATACAAAATAATCAATACACAATAAATAATATAGTCACAATATAATCAATAAACAATACTCAGTACAAAAATTATACAATAATCAGTTCAACAATATACAGTACAATACAATAACAACAAAATACCATTGGAGTTTTGATCCTTCCTTTGATCCTGCTTTCTGCCAATCTTCAACTCGCCTTAAACAGTTCACTGTAAAGCTACTATAGCCACTCAAGTAAACTACCTTTTTTTTCCCTTAGGGTGAGTGAGTCCAAGTGGTCAGTTGCAATGATGTGTTAGTCCCTGCCTAGTACCATATTCTCCAAACCCTCCAGTCCACCATTGACTTGGCAATGTTCCAAGGAATTCAAAATTAACAAACAAACAAAAAACCACGATGCTAGACACTAGGGAAACAGTGTGCCTACCTTGCAAGGGTATAGATTCCACCACATCAATTTTAAAAAATAGCAGTCTCCAGTATTTAGTCAAGATAGGACCTAGATTTAAGTACCTTAACTAGCTTTAAGTAACTTCAGCTCTTTAAAATAGCCTGAGTCCAATGTTACCAACTGAGTGCAAAATAATCTAAAAGGGGAAAACTTCCACACAGTGACAAAATATTTCCCAAAATAATGGAACAAAGTACAGAGGCATTTTTATGAACATTCTAGGAGAACACCAGAAAATAACAAAACTACCTCCTAGTCTATCTAATACACCTTGGCAAAGAGATAGGTAACTCTGGGACACCTACAGTGCAAGTATCTACTACCCAGTATAGCACTGAAGAATGCAAAGACTGACAGCAGGTCAGCAAGCATTCTTTCTAAGAGGCAAACTTGTCTAGTGGATTATGTTCCCCATTCTGTCTCAGTGAGACAAAGCAGACTTATTGACTCACTAGTTCCATTATATACCTTAAAGGACCATTCAGTTTAATACCTTGGATATACATGAGTTGTGTATACAGACAAATATCTGTTTAGCTTCTTCCTTTCACACAGCAGTAATCTATTAGCTCATTTACTATAGATTACTGCAATAGATTTTTTTCTGGGCAAGGAAGTTAATCGACCTTTGAAGTCACAGATAAATCTGCAGTAGTAAGATTCTCTCAGACCTTTAAAGCCCCCTTTCTGCCATATGTAATTGTTCCTTTTGTTCATGGCATATGCTGGCTTTCAGCTCTTGCTTGGACAAGCCGGCTCTTCTAGTCATATACACAGAGGTCTCCAGAGCTTCTAGTGGAAGATTCCTATGCTTTGTGCACCCAATTTTCTCAATTCCTTCACAGTGTCAAGTTAACCAATTAGCCAAAGTTTATTTACCGGTAATCTGAACCTGGAACTTCGGAACATGAAGCCTGTGTTCAGTGTAGCCACAGGTGGTATTGTACAATCTGCACAGGAATATAGCTAGAGACCAAGAGTGTGCATCAGTAAGCTGTTTAACCATCTTTTCCAGAGTGATTGTTCGCACCAGAGCTGGCAAAAGTGATCGTGTGTGTTGGAGGAGTCTGAGTTTTGTAACTTTCCAGAAATAATTTTTCCTAGCTACGATTTGGACTGTTCTTCATTTGATTTACATTTGTTTAACATTTTACTCTCTTTCCCAGTTAACTAATCTCTGAAAGGTGGCTGTCTCCAGAAAGATAGATGTTGTTTACTGATTCTCATAGTTAACAGAGTTGCTGGCAATCTTAAAGAGGCCACTTGTAATTACGGTACTCACTGAGTGCCAGAACATTGTTAGGATTGCCAAGGAGGCAACAGTTCATGTAGCTAGCTAGCAGTATACAGCTAATTAATAATGTTAATGGGGAATTTGCCCATCCCAAGAGATTGGCAAAAGCTTGCTGATAAATGTTAGGTTTCAAAACTGCCCAGGACACCAGTTATTGCTGCCAATGTAACCATTGCTCTCATTCATAACACAAACAAGGGCAGGATGCTCCTGTCTTTTAAAAAATGAAATAAAAAACTAGCCAAGGTTACCATGGAAAAAATAATTGTTTGGGAAATCTGCACTTAATTGGGCCATTTCCTGTGCTTTGTGGAATAATGAAAGAATACATCTGTATTGTTTATATAATTTTGCAGTTGTCCTTGGTTGCTAAAAATTCACAAGAAATCAAATAGTCTTGTTCTGAAGTCAGTAAATATTATCCTGGGATAATATTAAGCATGTGGGCTAAGGATGCACATTCATCTCCCCCTTAAGTGATTAGCTAGCAAGCAAAATAATAATAATTTGATGATCATAAAAATCAATTCGCCATGGTGTAGCTCTGCAATTGCTGCTCTGATGCTGAAGTACTGCTGCATCACTTAACCTGACATAATGCTAAAGTACTAACTTCTTTTGGTTACGGCTCCGAGGATTGGGGATCCAGGGCACTGTGTGGTCCCGGTTTGGGTAATTTCTGAGGGGCTGGACCCAGTCGGTGTGGTTGGAGGATGGGATGTCCAGCCCTAGGCCTCTCCAATATGGGGTGCCTCAGGGCTCGGTGCTCTCTCCTCTCCTATTTAACATCTACATGAAGCCATTGGGAGAGATCATTCGTTCCCATGGGATGAGGTATCATCAGTACGCAGATGATACTCAGCTGTATGTCTCAGCCCAGGGTGATCCAAGCGATGCAGTCGGAGTCCTAGCCAGCTCTCTGTCTTTAGTGCCACTGAAAGTAAAATTAACCACAGAGGCAAAGGAAGAAGAGACTGTTTTTTATTGCTTGGTAGACTAGATTTAATCAGTTGCTTTTCTTTTTATGCATCTTCTTATTACAAACTTGAGAAGCTATTCAGGATTGCTCTATTACTGTTTTGTATTAAAGACACTTAAACATTGAGGGCTGAGCAAAGTGCCATCTTCCAGATGTTGCTGGACTGCAACTTCCATCAGCTTTAGCGAGCATAGCCAATGTGAGGAATTCAGGGAGAATCAAGTCCAGCAGACTCAGAAGAGCTACATATTTCTTATGCCTTTTCACATACAGTGTTGATACAATTGAACATCTATACCGCAAAAAAAATGTAATTCATAACCTTTAACATAATTATTAAAATATCAGCAATTTCCAAAACAGACATGTCCATTGTAACAAACTGGCAAAATCTTCTCCAGCCATCTATACAAGGAGAATCCAGAGCTTCTTTTGGGCACGGTTCACTTGCCATCTTACAAGACAACATGGTGTGGCCTTCTGAGGTGACCTTATCATACTTAGAGCCTGTAAATGCTTTATATTCCATCACTTTAGTGGCCGGGGGGGGGGGGATCACTGTACTTGTCAAACTGTTAGGGTAATAATAATTTCATGCCAGAAATTATTCTGGGTTGAAAGGATTTTTGCTGGAGAAACTCTGCACAGGTGAAGCCCGAATGAGGCTCCTTTCATGTCCCCAAAATCTTTCCCTACCAAAGTGGTCCTTATTTATTGACTTGCAATTTCTTCCTTTCGATCTGCTTCGTTGGCAGGAACCGGGATAGAAACAGGCACTCAGTCAATCATGCAGTACCCGGGTCTTGACATCCTGACCTGCTGACCTCCTCGCTAATAAGGCGAGCTTCTTAACCACTGAGCCATCGCAACCCCCTAACTGTTAGGGTTAGCAGGAGAATCTACACAGAATATTTTTGCATACAGGTGGTCTTAAAGAACAGATGTTTTCTCCATATTGCAGTTGGTGATATCCCTACACAAGGGAAGCATGAAAGAGGAATCTCTCTTTAGCTGTCCACATGGAAATCTAAAGCAGTCTATGTGGGGATACTCTCAATTAACTGCAACAGTAATAATAATAATTTTGTATCGTCAAGTCAGGTCTGATTTATGGCAATCCTTTCCAGGGTTTTCAAGGCATAGTGTACCCTTTCCTTCTTCCGGAGATGTGCAGAATGTGGCCCTGTCTCTCTTAGAGGCATGGAAATATTATGCTGCCCTCTCGCGAGTCCTGTATTCCCATACATCCATGAAATGTTCTGCATTGTATCTTTGATATCATTTTCTGTGCCTTGCATTCCCTGCACTCCAGAAGCTGCATAGCTTTATTGTATTTCCCCCTCTCAGTAAACTGTGTCAGGAAACTGCCACTAATTAATCAGTTACCTTCTACATTCCCAGTAATATATTCCTAGTAATACATCGTATGACTAGGAATGTAAACAGCATCTTGTTAACTGGTGGTAATTTGCTGCCACATTTTATACAATTGTGCCTGTTGCATCTTTCCCCCTATTTTCCACAGATTTCCATGCTATTGTTGGTAATGAATGGTGGCTGGATTAATATTGCCTGATGTTATACAGTCAAACCTCGCATAAAGAGTGCCTCGCTTAAAGAGTAACTCGGTTAAAGAGCAGAATTTTCTCTGAATGTTCGCTTCGCTTAACAAATAAAACCAAACAAAAACTCGCTTAACAAATAGATAGGGGTTTGCAATACCCTTCACAATTGGTCATTTACAATGGTGTTTCGCTTAAAGAGTAAACTTGCTTAAAGAGCAATCCTATGGAATGCATTATGCTCTTTAAGCGAGGTACAACTGTACAAGCTTGAACAACATCTGGCTTTGTGTGGTACATATTGCTGTGTCTATGGGAACTGGACATAGCTCTGGATATGAAATGCCTAGCCTTTGGTAGAATGAGAGAGTGCCTTAGATGGCTGGTGTTAGAAATAGAGTGAGTTGGGGAGAGATCTCAGAGGTCGGAGTTGTGGCTTGCTCTAGGCCCCTCTAAGCTACCCTCTGGTGTAACCTCTCATCCTTTCCATTGCAGTAAGCATCTGCAGACAGTCTGACAGGCTTCCATACATAGAACAGAGAAGTCTCATCTTGCATTTTGCCCAAGGCAGCAAAATTATTTGGTATGGCCTTGCTAAACATTGTGGCCTATATGCTATTTCAGTTGTTATGTATGCCTCCTGCTGAAATATGAAGCTTTTATTTCATCAGATGTGCTGTGTGTTGTTAAGATGTTACTTAAGGGATTCTGTTTTTGGTTTCCCTATTTAGTAACACCATCTGAGGTCTTGTGAGTGTTGAAAATATTGCTCATGGTAATCAGCCACGTGCATCGTAAACACCTGGCTGAATTGCTATCGCCTATATTCTGTGGATCATAGCTAGTCTAAAGCAATTTATAATTTATATAGGTAGAGCTGCAGTGCTGCAACTAACTCTCTATTGATGGAGTGATATGTTGACTGTTTATGGCAAATAATGGTGATCCTGGGGAGGAGGGAAGAGGCAAACTCCTTTCCATTTTATGTACACCATAGAGCAGTGGTGCCAAACCTATGGCACGTGTTCCAGATGGGGCACTCAGAGCCCTCTCTGTGGGCATGCACACCATCACCCCAGCACAGAGCCCTCTCTGTGGGCATGCACACCATCACCCCAGCACAGAGTTCACACTGCCACTCTGCCCAGCAGCCCAATGGGAGCACTCCTTCTCTCCCCCCAGCACAGAATTCACCCCACCCCTCTGACCAGCCCAATGGAAACGCTTCCTCCCTCCCCTGTCTAGGGTAAGGTGGGTGGCTCACATGCAATGTTAGGGCCTGGCATGGATGGCAGTTTGCACACTCGGTCTCTAAAAGGTTCATCATCACTGCCATAGATTCACTGCAGAGACCATAGCCAGAATCCTTTTGTGAATGTATGCTAGCAGGTGCAATTACATAAAATGTGAAAGTAATTATCCCCAGTTAACAAGATGCCACTTGCATTCCTAGTCATATGGTATATTACTAGGAATGTAGATAACTTGATACCAGTGACAGTTTGATGACAATGATTTACACACAGCTTTGTCTGTATAAACTCTGAAAAGGTTCTGAATCATAGATGGCACTAGAACTGCAATCAGATGTTACATATCAGTGTAAGAAAAATATCTCCAGAATATATAAGTGAGGAATAAATATTTCATTGGCTACATTTCTGATAGAAAATCAGAAGTGCATGCGTGTGCCTGTGCTTTCGTTGATGAACTTAAACTTTGGGCAATAACCTGTAACTAACTTGGTGTTGAAACTATTTTTATGTTAGGTCTCTACTATACTAAAAACGCTCAGGAAGTTCAAGAACAAACCCAAGTCCAAGCTGCAAAAATAAACAGACAACATGAAAAATATGAGAATGATACTTACGTTTGACACTTGTTATTTTTGTCTTTTCCTGCCAGAAAACCCCTACAACACATGCCATGAAGGAAGAGAATTTTCTTCGGCGCAGGTTCTCACTCTGCCCTCCTGCATCTACTCCTCAGAAAATTGATCCTCGTAAGCTGACTCGGAACTTGTTTTTTGGGGCCGATAATGAGATCTACCCAATCAGCCCAGGTCAGTAAGTACCCCATGAATTGAACAGTACCTTGTGCAACACAAGTGTGCAGAGGTTAGATTGGAATCTCTGAGTGACTTGCGGTATGTTAACTAAGATTTCCTTCTGTCAACATATTCGGAAAGGAAATGGGCTGCGGTGGCTCAGTGGTTAAGAAGCTCGCCTTGTTAGCTGGAAGGCCGGCAAGTCAGCAGTTCAAGACCCGGGTACTGCATGACGGGAAGAGCACCTGTCTCTGTCCCAGTTCCTGCCAGCCTAGCAGTTTGAAAGCAAGAAATTGTAAGTAGATAAATAGGTACCACTTTGGTAGGAAAAAATCTTGGGGACATGAAAGGAGCCTCATTCGGGTGTCCCCTGTGCAGAGTTCCTCCAGCAAAAATCCTTTCAACCGAATAATTTCTGACACAAGTAATAATAATGATAATAATTATAATAATGATGATGATGACTTCCCAGCATTATTATTGTTGTTGTTGTTGTTAAATGAAACCTAAATTAGGCAGAATGTCCTTATGGATTAGGCACAAAACATTTATTGCAAGGTGATCATGCCATAAGTGTTGCTTTGGATATAAAAAGATTGTTATGCAAACTCCAGTTGTGTTGCTGGAAATAAATTCCTAGTCTCAGCATGTGTTCAGAGTCAACTCATTCTATAAATCTGTGTCCACCTACTGAGGCACTTCTTTTGTATCTGGTTTTGTTTTGTGAATATTTATTGAAAAGCAGAGTAAATCCGAGTAGCCTAAAGTTCACCTGTCCCTGTTTCACACTGAGTATTTTAGGGCCAAGCTAGATGAAGCATATAAAAGGAAGTTTTGCAGAAGTATAAATAACTAAACATTCAATAGGGACCATGCCTGGACAGAAGGGTCAAGGAGGGTGGTATTGTTATCACAGTTAAAGATGTGGGACTCCTGTCATTTTCGCTGTTGGGTCATCTTTTGGGATAAACAAGTAACTATGGGATTGCTGGGTTTTCTTTTTTCTACTTTTAAAAAAAGATAAGTTGGGATGGGGAGCTTCAAAAGGACAAAGGAATGGTGAGAGTTAAGAACAATATATGGAGAATCTTTTTGTCTTGGTTCTTTTCTGACCTGCATTTGCTAGCTGCCTGTTGCCAAGTTGTTTAGTAGAAAAAAAATTGTAGCACAAAGGTTAATGCTAGTATAATAATTTCGTGTCAGAAGGTTAACGCTGAAAGAAATCTTCCCTGACACAGTGCATTGCTAATGGGTCAACTGTTAAAAGTATAGTCCATTAAAAGAAGTTGGCAGTTCAAAATTGCACAGTTGTTAATACCTGTAGATACAGAAAGCTGCCTTGTACTATGTCAAATTGTTGGTCTGTCTAGTTCAGTACAGTCAAACATCGCATAAAGAGCGACTCGCTTAAAGAGTAACTTGCTTAAAGAGCAGAATTTTCTCTGAATGTTTGCTTTGCTTACCAAATAAAACCAACCAAAAACTCACTTAACAAATAAATTGAGGTTTGCATCCCCCCCCCCCTTTGGCCATTTACAATGGTGTTTCGCTTAAAGAGCAATCCTGTGGAACGCATTGTGCTCTTTAAGGAAGGTACAACTGTATTGCCAATTTTGACTGACAGTGGTTTTCCAGGTTTACAGGTAGGATTTTTTTCTCAGCTGTACATTGAAATTCCTGGCATTTGATGGTGATCTCTCATCCTAATCCTAACCAGCACAACACTGCTTAGCTTCCAAAATTAAGAGGATCAAGTATAAACAGAGTGGTATATGTAGCATTATTCAACCTGCTAATGTGGTATCCTAAAACAGCACTTGTTTGATTATTACACCACCACCAGTCAGTAGAGTTGCTCAGGTCTCCCTCTTCTATTTCATCTTTTTAAGATTAATATGGTGCAGAAAGTAAGCAGATGCTCCTTTAAATAAAACAGAAGTGTTGGACAGTACAGTAAAACCTCATATAACACTAAAACCTGGTTCCACAAGTCTTCGTGTTATATGATTTTTCGTGTTATCTGATCCTCTATGGGATCCATAGAGATACATTGTAACCACACAGGCTTTCGCGGTTGTTATCTGAAGCATCCCATAGGATCTTAATGTTATCTGATGCAATTCTTCCCCCCAGATTCCTTGATGTTATGCGATTTTCGTGTTATTCGATACTAATGTTATATGAGGTATTACTGTATCTTGAATTTATTTATTTCCTGCAGTTGCTTTGCAGTCAGTCCAAATCCCACAGAGATTGCCAGACTTAATTCCAACAAAGTATGGATAGGATTATAGCCACAGGTGTCAAAACCTACCTCTGGGTAGTGAAAAGTGATGCATTAATCTGTTAGGCACAATAACTATGTGAGACTAACACATTCTTTCTCATTCTCTTACATAGTTTGAGTACTTCATCTAATATGGTGAGAAAACAATACTAAGAATAATAGTAAGGTCCAGGATTTTTGTGAAAATAGTACAGATGTTCCTCATTTTCAGCCACAAGCCAGAATTATTGCTGAGCAGTAAAGAAGTAAATGAAACTTGGGAAAAGCTGTGGGATAAAAGGAAGGGGAAGGATTTGGAATTGAATAGCCAGCAAAAGATATAGCTGCTATTTAAAGTGATAATTCTTTATCATGGATTGTGGCACAGTGGTTAAACTGCAGTACTGCAGCCAAAATATTGTGAGTTCAATGGGCTCCAGGTTGACTCAGCTTTCCAAACGTATGAGATCGATAAAAGATGAGTACCCAGCATGTTGGGAGCAAAAAATGCTAATTCCCTGTAAACCACCCAGAGAGTGTTCTAAGCACTATGGGGTACTGTATAAGTGTAATTCCTATTGATTCAGGTCAGTCTGGGTCTTTTAAAAAATCATGCCTGATAAAGAATTTGGGACCTCCTGGAAGTCTGGATTTTGATTTCTCTGTGTGCAACTGACATTTGCTTGGAAGAAAGCCTTAGTTATCTACTGCATACCATGAATTTCCAATTAAGCCCAGTAGTTTGGCATTCCACTTCTTTAGGAAGTCTGAAACATTATCCCAGCTACTTCTTTACATTTTAATAGTGGTATTATGTTGTTGTTGTTGTTGTTGTTGTTGTTGTTGTTGTTGTTGTTGTTGTTGTTGTTGTTGTTATCATTATTATCATTATTATCATTATTATTATTATTATTATTATTATTATTATTATTATTATTATTATTATTATTATTATTATTATTATTCAACTTGTATGCCACCCCACTCGCAATGTGACTCTGGGGGCCTAACAAAGAGAAAGAGTATCACAAATTACAGTTACAATGTATCATATTAACACAATAAAAACATTTCAAGAGCAATATTTACTTTCAGAAGACAATGATTAAGAGTTTGTGTTTTTCTTTGCTTTGTGTTGTAAGGAATTAAATGGCTTTTTGTCTTTAGTTTGGTACAGGGATGTGCTTTTTTAAATTGGTGTTTCATTTTTTAGTGTATATGCATGGTTTTGTAGCAAAATCATGGGAACAATTACAGTATATTTATGGCATGTAAGATTTTGAAGCATCAGCATAAACTTTAGTGGCAGGATGTAGGAATAAGCCCCTCTATATTTGTATCAAATATGGGGTTTTCTTTTATTGGGAGAAGGCAAGAAGTGAATTCTGAAGCAGCTGTAGGTTTAAAGCCACCGTGGTATCAGAGTTGGTAGGATTAATACAGAGTGTAAGGAGACCATCTAACCTTCAAGCTAAATGCTGATTCACAAACAGTTTTATTGGTGAATGGTGCAGAGTGATATTGATGGTGCCAGCCAATACCTTTTTCCTTGGCTGTCAGTTCCGTTGAAATCCTTGGGAGTGACTCCCAAGTGAAACTACTTTGGATTAGGAGAGTAGGAGTGATACCTAGATAAGTGGAAGGAGGATTATTTGTTGTGTCAAACATAGTAGCAGAAGTTGATTCATAGAACTGGAGGGGGGAGATTACTCATTTTCTTCTAAAGGCAAACATCAGGATAATGTTTTTTTAAATACAGCTGAAGGAGCATCTCTGTATATTTTTCAACTATAACTCAGTCTTGTGATTCCCATTAAAACTAATTGTCAGCCCAGATACCATATGTTCTCTTTCAGTTAAATGAATAGGCAAGCAAGGAACAGATATTAATTTAGCAACAGTGACAGCAAACCTTGGCACTCCAGCTGTTCTTAAACTTCCATTCCCAGAAGCCCTGATCACCAGGAGTGCTGACTTGGGCTTCTGGCAATTGAAGTCCAAGAACACCTGGAGTGCCAAGGTTCACCATCACAGATTTAGCAATAATCTCCCCATGTAAACCTAATTGTACAAAGCCCTAACATTAAGACATACAGGAGCATGAGAGAGCAAGCATATTATTAAATCCCAATATTGGTTTGCCAGCAACTCAAGTGGGCTCTCTTGAGGTTCTTTGTCTATCATTCTATTAACCCAGGATCTTATCTTGAGGCAGAAGGGGCCAGTTTTGGTCACATCAAGCCTACAAATTCATGAAAAAATCAGGCTAGGCTTCTTTGTTTTAGTAAAGACAGCTTGAGAGGCAGAACTGATTCTTATTCTGATCATGAAACAAAGCAAATTGATAAAAGATGCAGAGAAGATTTTTTTTCCTTAGAAAGCCCCTAAGAATTCTAAATATGCTATTAAAAAAGCAGATTATGCTTAGAAGTCCATGTGCATATGAATGAGGGTTGATTCTTCCACCTGTGCTGCTCATTTCTTAATAATTCTAAATTAAATATCATGAAAACATTATATCAAGGAAAATTCCATATTTTTCCAGCTGACCTGAAATGCTATACTTCTCACTGGTGTTGGTTCTCACATTCAGCAGCCAATCATCAGGTATGGGTGTACATGCTAGAATTTGACCAAAAGCAGTGAATGACAAATATTCTATGTTCAAAAGATGTTCAGAAATTGCACAACCCAAGGATGGTCTCTAGCTCCTTTTTAAACTAATACTAATTAAGTGACCATTCTTCTATATCTTCATCTCTTGCATTTATGCAATAATCCCTGATTTGGCTCTTTGTCTGTTTCTGCTTCTGTTATGTTTAGAAGCAGAACTCTTTACACAGTCTAGCCATGTTACCTGGGATCGGTTCGATCCTGTTGGCCCTGAGGAAGTGGACAGGCTTCTTGTATCTGTTCGTGCCACGACCTGTGCACTGGACCCATGCCCTGCCTGGTTAATTAAAGCCTTCAAGTCTGTGGCAGGTGGCTGGATCGAGGCGATAATTAACGCTTCTCTAAAAGAGGGGCATTTTCCAGCACCGCTTAAACACGCTTTGGTGCTCCCCCTCTTGAAGAAGCCGTCCCTCGATCCCACGGTAATTTCCAACTACCGTCCAGTGTCCAACCTACCTTTCTTAGGTAAAGTTTTGGAAAAGGCTGTGGTGCAGCAGTTACAGGAGGTCCTGGATGAAGCGGATTATCTGGACCCGTTTCAGTCACGATTCAGGCCCGGTTATGGTACTGAGACTGCACTAGTCGCTTTGGTGGATGATCTCTGGAGAGAGCGGGACGGAGGGGAGCCGTCTGTCCTTGCTCTTCTCGATCTCTCAGCGGCTTTTGATACTGTCGATCATGGCATCCTTCTGGGAAGGCTCCAGGGTCTGGGGATCCAGGGCACGGTGCTGTCCTGGTTTTCCTCATTCCTGAGGGGCAGGACCCAGTCAGTGTGCCTGGAGAAGGAGAAGTCCAGCCCTAGGCCCCTGCAATACGGGGTGCCTCAGGGCTTGGTACTTTCTCCTCTCCTATTTAACATCTATATGAAGCCGCTGGGTGAGATCATCCGTTCCCATGGGGTAAGGTATCATCAATATGCAGATGATACCCAGTTATACATCTCTGCCCGTGGGGACCCAAGCGGTGCGGTGGAAGTCCTTTCCAGGTGTCTGAAGGCTGTTAAGGTCTGGATGGGGGACAACGGGCTACAGCTGAATCCCGGCAAGACTGCGTGGCTGTGGGTAAGGGGTCCTGTGTTAACACAGGAGCTGCCACCTTTGGCTCTGGATGGGGCAGTCTTGCCCCAAACAGACCCGGTGCGTAATCTGGGGGTCCTCCTGGACTCACGGCTACTGTTCGAAGAGCAGGTGGCAGCCGTGGCCAGGAAGGCTTTTGCACAACTTCGTGTAATACGCCAGTTACGCCCACTCCTAGACCGGGATGCCCTGCTTATGGTCACACATGCGTTGGTCACCTCCAGACTTGATTATTGTAACGCGCTCTACATGGGGCTGTCCCTGATGACCATCCGGAGACTCCAGCTGGTCCAGAATGCGGCGGCCCGGGTAGTGGTGGGGTGTGGGCGTTATGCTCATGCTTCGCCACTGCTCCGGGAGCTGCACTGGTTGCCAGTATGTCTCCGGGTGCAATTCAAGGTGCTGGTTATTACCTTTAAAGCCCTATATGGTAGTGGGCCAGGATACCTAAGAGACCGTGTCACCCCAAGAACATCTGTCCGGCCCACCAGGGCGGATCGGAGAGGCTCCCTTGTTATTCCTTCGGCGAGAGAGGCGCGCCTCGCCTGTACTAGGAGGAGAGCCTTCTCCGTGTCCGCCCCGACCCTCTGGAACCTCCTGCCCACCGAACTGTGCCTTCAGACAGAGCTCTTACCCTTCCGGAAGGGCGTGAAAACCTGGCTGGCAGGACAGGTTTGGGGACCCGGGAACGTGGGTTCCCATACCAAGTGGCTTATATAAGGACTGCCTCCCTGGGTTGGAATGTGGGAATACTGGTGTGTAGTTCTGTGTGGTTTTAACCTCTGATGATTTTTTAATTTTGACGCTTTTATTGATATTGAGTGTTTAGGTTTTATTTCTGTTTTTATCAGGATGTAAGCCGCCCAGAGTCGGGTCCTCCCGATTGGGGCAGGGTATTAAATTTAATAAATAAATAAATAATAAAAATGTTTGTTTCTGTGTCCATCATAATGTTTCACAGAAGTCCTCAGAAAAATATGTATTCTTTTGTGTTTTAGGGAAAGACATGGAAGGTAACAGTTTGTCCATGCTAAAGGATGAGATTCCTCAGACACCAAACTCTATTAATAAGGTAATGAAATGTATGAGGAGTTTTTTTGACATGAATTCTATGAATGTCTTACCTTTCGGTTGGGTGGTCTGGCGGCTTTTGCAATGTAACTAAAATCATGTAATTTTGACGAGCTGCCGCCACAAAACTAAAGCACCCACGAAAATAATAGTTACATCGACTGAAAGCTCATCTCGGTGACTTTCAGAAATGTAAAGAGCCATTGGCCAAAAATACAGAGTAATGACATCATTTCTTCCGAAACTTGTCTTGAAAAAAATGCAATCTTCACTGGGGGGAGGGTCGGTTTCTGGAGGCCCAGCAACCAAACAACACAACTGATTCAGGTGATCCAAAGTCTGTTTGAAAGAGGAAATAATAACCTTTGTGGTGACACTTATTACATTTGAAATTGGACTTTGGGGGAAAAACTATGAAGCGTTTTACAAAAACCCCACTCAAACCAGGTCACAAAAACACAAAAATAAAATGGAAAACCATGTTAGAAACTGAATATGACAACTTCCCAAGGTGGATACAGTTCGAATACAACATGTGGAGAAGAATGACAACAACAAAGATATTAAGGGGAAATGTGACTCGTAAAAATGACATTTTTGAGGGGGGTGTCAGTTGGCGGTGATCCTGTGACCAAACAGATCAACCGATCAAAGTAATCCAAAGGTGATTGATAGAGGACAAAATAACCTTTCTTGTGACACTTATACAGTTTGGATTGGACTTTAGAAACATTTTTTATGAAGGTTTAAAACAAAACAAAACCTCTTTCTAACTTTCCTGTAAAAAAGAATCTCTCCACACCAGAATAGATACATTGTTGTGAGAATGGATACACTGTAGCAAGTTTCTCTTTTGAAGTCATAACCACTTTCCCTTTTGGCTTTCCCTCTTATTGAAGAACTGCTTTCAAGGAATCATGAAGGAAAAACTTTTTCTTAGCGGTTTGACTGTTGAAATATTTATTAAAAAAATAGATCCTTTGCAGTTATTCACCTGTGGTGAATTGTTGTGTGTACGGTAGGCTGCTTATGAACACGTGTGCATAGTGGGTAGAGTCCGGGAGAATGGAAAATAAAGGTTAAAAACATCTTTATTGAAAAATAAAATATAAAAAACTAATAAACACAAATGAAATTGGGATTTATGGTTTGAGTTAACACAATGTCGCAGTTTAAAAGCAATAAATTGCAAGAAGATAAATAGGGACCAGTTTGGTGGGAAGGTGAACAGTGTTCCATGCCTGCCACATGTCCACGGAAATGTCTGCAGACACAGACAGCCCTGGATTTTTGGCTATAAATAGAGATGACTGGCTTTCGATCAAGAGTGACCTTTACCTTAGCTCAGAAAACCTTACATTTTATGAACATCTTATGAAAACCTTAATTTTATTAACATAATGTCTTTATTTTCCCCCATTTGAAACATCACCCTTAACTAATGAATGAAATAAAAGAAATAAATGAACTAAGGAGCATAATTCAACACATCGAATTCACACACTAAATCCCTGACGGTAGTGTCCTTAGACTCTACCTGCCACTGTTTTCTTCTTCTTCTCATTTTTACTGAGGTCAAGACAAATAAATGATTATCCTACCTAAGGTGTATTAATGTATGGGTTGTCTTTTTTAACTGTATGGGGAACGCCAACGATCTGTAGCAGGTCACAGGTTCACCTGTGGTGTACAAAGCAGGTCTTGGGCAAAATTGTTAGTCCAAAACCCTTCCCTGAGTCACATTGGCGTATGGAAAATGGGTAATTTACAGTTTAATGAGTTCTTGCTTCAAGTTCTGCATTTATTGTGAATTGAAATGGGATAATTTAATTAGTGGCAGTTTTCATGCCACTACTTCATGCAAGAATTCAAAAGGGGTGCTACCTATTAGAGATCTGCCAGTATAGCTGCAAAACATCTGGATATGGGCTATTTTAAGGGATAAGGTAGAAGATACTAGATCTATGTTGATCTGGACTGGTTTAAAAATGTTTGGATGATACCTCCTATTTGCTGCGCTTCGAGCTGTGATACTTTGTACTGGTTTTCAGACAGAATGGGAGTAAATTGTAAGCGCAACATGGATAGAAAGTTGAATATGGAGAGCTTTGCTTGCTTCTTAGACCCTTACTAGACAATCTGAAGAATCTGCATTTAGAAGGAGAGCTCCTTCAAGTTTTGAAATACAGTAGGTATAATTATGGCAATAACATAAAAGGGAGAAAAAGCAGTGTGCAATTTGGATTATCTTTGGTATCCTTTTTAATGTGTACAGTAATTCCAGAATCATATATATCAAAAGGATTCTGTTGATGGGAAGAAAACAATTTGAGAGAAAGCAGAAAAGACATATTTTTCTAAATGGATGTTTTGCTAAGGTACTGCAACATGGATGACTATTGTTAGATGTGGTTACTCAATGTTTGCTATTGCTTCCCATTATGTGCACTGACTCACTGTTGCTGTAGAGTGGAGACTTGAATTCTACTCACAACACCATGTGTTACTGCAGAACATTATGGTTGTATGAGTAATAAAGATGGCAAATCAAACACACAATAGTAAAGTCTGTGTTTTTTACATTTACACTGAGCTGTAATTTGCTTAGTTCAGATGTCATATGAAAGACTATCATTACTGTGATCAAGCAAGTGGGGGAAGGGTTTAATAAGGATGCTGGTGTGAAGGGACTCAACAGCCTACATACCTAGGTTGGCTACAGTTTTTGACCTGAGTCAGTGACAAAGAAGCTAAACCAATGAATTTGAGATTACTGTGTCTATATTATGATTGCTAACTCCTCTGCTTGATATTTTTGTCAATAACTTTATCTGCTGCTAAAGGCAGTGGCCACTGTTTATCATCATCCTATAAAATGCTTCATCTGAAAGTCACACAATTATCAAAGCCATACAGAGGAACTGGGCCACTGGTTGTAGAGGGAGGGCAGATGGCAGTACTCTTGCAGACTCAGCAGAGTCCACTGGGTCACCCTCATTCTCAGCACTATAAACAGATTTGCAGCATTAATCCAAATCCATTTTTTTTAAAAGGTAGGAAGACATATGCTGTGTCTGCCTTAAAATGATAATATAGACATGAAATATGTTCATCTGACATTGATGAATGGTACAAAGGGAAATTGTGCATTTTGTTGCTCGTACATTTAAGTATGTTTTAAAATAATAATATTGTGTAAGTAACTGAGAGAAGAATGAAACAGATGACTTGCAGGGAAAACAGGAGCAGGGGCAGGAGGCAACTTCTTCCAGAGATGTTGCAAGGCGATAGGGATTTAAAAACCAAGCAAAGTTGTTTGGAAGAGGGCACAACCATGTGGATGCTAATGTGACAGTATGAATATAGAAAGAAGTCACAGGGCCATGAAGGGTCCCCCCCCCCCTTGACCCAGATAGGTCCAAAGTCCTCATATGTGACCTGAATATAAGCCATGTCCCCTTTTGGGGGCTCATTTTTGGGGCTAAAGAATTTGCTTATATTTGAGTATGTACAGTACTAGACTCCTAGTCAGTGGCAAGCATCTGAACTGGTGCTATCCAGATCATATGGCCTCCTTCCTTCCAAACCATGGGTGTTAGTGCGGGTCACAGCAGGGAGCCATACCTTTCTCTGCTTCTGAGTTCTGTTCCTGCATTCTTGCTATACTGCAAAAAAACCATTCTGCAAGGACACTGCAAGGGTGGAATCCATGCATCTTTGTGTTCAACCAATACTATACTATCATTTCCCTACTTCACAAGTTAGATACCAAGTTCTTTCTGCTGTTACCGTTGCTGCAGTTTATTTTTATCTTTAAGCCTTTAACTGGTCTGAATTCCTTTCTGTTTAGACTGACTACAAACTTTGCAATGGGTCTGATAAAGAGTGTATCTCTCCAACTGGCAAAAACAACAAGAAGGAGACGTTGAAGGTAGGTGGGAAAAGGCCCATCCTGGCAAAGCTATTTATTTTGACTTGTTTACCTGCCCCCTCGCCAAAGCAATTGCTCCCATGATAGACTTGAACCTATTTCCCTTAGTCCAAAGGCCAGATCTTTGCCATATTTTTGACAGGTCAAGATTTTAAGTTATTCTTTGTTTCCTCTATCTAGATCATTTTACTCTTTTAAGTGAACTAAATGACACCATCACTGTACAAATAGTTCTTTTTAGATGTTTTTTCCAAAAGAGCTTTCTCAATAATAAAAGAATTATCAATACATATTTAAGCTTTATTAACAATGTAGCTAACAAGGGTTGTAGGAATATTAAAAAAACAAAACAGTGTTGTAGCATACTGAAGCTGCAATTTTTCTAGCTGATTGTGTTGGAGAATTCATCAGTTGGGGTGGTTATTGCTCATGCATTAAAACAGGAGTTCTCAGCCTTTTTAAACTGGGGGGCGGGGGGCTGGGGGGCTGGGTCACGCTTCCTCAAACAGCTTTGGGGGGGGCGGATGTCCATTTTGCCTTTCCTCCACCATATGACACTTCCTGGTGTGGTGGAAGCAGTGGGGAGCCACATGAAATGGCATTGCAGGCTGCAGGTTGAGAATCCCTGCATTAAAAGGAATAGCGGATCATAAAGAGAATTTTAGTGGATGGTCACACAATCATCTGATTATGCTTCAGCAAAATGACCCAACAGTCCTTTTTAGGACCAATAATAATAATAATAATAATAATAATAATAATAATAATAATAATAATAATAATAATAATAATAATAATAATAATAATAATAATAATAATAATAATAAATAGAGGGCATCTCTTTATCTACATAGAAACTCTTAGCTTCACTTTGCTACTAATGGAAATGTGGTATCCTTTTTGTCCAAGAAACTTACAGAAAAACTGATCAGCATCAAACAAAGGTTCCTGGGATGTATCTAGCTGAGAGACCTCACAAACAATACAGAAGTGCCACTTTTGTAAGATTCTGTGTTCTGATCCTCTCAACAGACTAGAAATCTTGGCGGTCAAACTGGCTGTTTGTAAAGTAACCTCTATCAATAAACAACCTAATATATGATTCTGCTTTAAGAACCCATCTAATATGGAAAACCAAAATACAGTAAAACACCAGACAACGATTGGATCGGATAACGCTAAAATCGCATAACGTTAAGTAATCTGGGGAGGAGAATTGGATCGATTAACGTTAAGGTCCTATGGGATGGATTGGATAACAACCGCTAAAGCATGTGCGGTTACAATGTATCTCTATGGAGCTTTAACGTTATCTGATCCATCCCATAGGATTTTAATATGGATCGGATAACACTAAAAATCGGATAACACCAAGACTTGTGGAACCAAGTTTTAGCGTTATCCGATGTTTTACTGTACTCACTTTCTAGTTGCAGATTTCAACAGCCATAGCAATATTTGGGGCTGCAAACGTAATGATGAAATTGATAAAGCCATGATAAAAATGGCAGAATCCCATTCAATGTGATTTATGTATGATTCTAAACTACCCAATTCATTTAACAGTGGCAAGAGACTGAGAGGCTACAAGGCTACAATCCAGCATAGGAGATCCAGTCCCAAACATTAAACAATCCCAAACTCCATTCTGTGTCAATTCTACTCAGGGATATTTAGAGAGGATACAGTGAACTTTCCATTGCTTTCTTATTGCCATAGCTAAAGAAAGCCACAAGGAAAGGTAGAAATAGCAAAATGGAGGGACTCGATACCCAGATCATGCAACAAAAAAAAACATTTTAACAAAAAATAAAATAAAAATTAAGAAATGGCTCCTTTAATGACCGCTGGATGAGGAAATAGCTCCCCAAAATAGGGTGGAAGACAAAGTAATTGCTGTACCAAAAGCAGACAAATAATGATCAGATCATCAGGTCCCAAAATCTACAGGTCAATCTCCCTACAGTGCCATTTATACAAAGTGCTTGAACAATAATACTAAATTGTCTAGTCCCTAAAATTAAAACTCTTCTAATTCTAGAACAGGAAAGGCTTGAACTTGGTAAGAGCTGTATGACTCAAATCTTAAATCTAACTCAGGATATAAAATATGGTTTTGAAACACATAAAATAACTGGAGAAGTATTTGTTGACCTTGCTGTGGCACCATCAGCTGGTGCTGGAAAAAACCTCTGCATCCTTAGAGAAGATCATGCACTAACAGAAATGACTGTGGTTCTACTTCAAGAGATTCTTTGTTGAATTCCAAGGAAAGGAAAGTCACTGGAGAAAGCAAAGTAACTGCCTCCCACAGGGTAATGTCCTGGCATCATTATTGTTTAACATTTACAGAAACGATCAACCAATGTTCCCATGTGGCACCAGTTTCATCTGTGCTGATAATCTTGCCTTGATAGTCCAGGGGGGGAGTCTTTGAGTCCACCGAGCATTCAGCTTAGAAGATCTTCCCTTATATTATTAAAACAGATGAAACCAAACCCTTTAAAAATACAGGTCTGTGCCTTCCACTTAAAGAACAGAAAAGCATAAGGGCAACTCTGACTCAGCTGGGATAGCAAAGTTTTGGAATACAGTAATACCTCGGATAACGTTTACCTCATATAACGCTAAAATCGCATAACGTTAAGTAATCTGGGGAGGAGAATTGGATCAAATAACATTAAGGTCCTATGGGATGGATCAGATAACAACCGCTAAAGCCTGTGCAGTTACAATGTATCTCTATGGAGCTTTAACGTTATCCGATACATTCCATAGGATTTTAACATGCATCGGATAACACTAAAAATCAGATAACACCAAGACTTGTGGAACCAAGTCTTAGCGTTATCTGAGGTATTACTGTATTGCCCTATCCCAAAGTGTTTGCACATCACTCTGGATCAAACTTGTATCTACAAAAAACATGTATCTTAATACAAATGAAAAATTGCCACCAGAAACAACATACAGTAATACCTCAGATAATGCTAAAACTTGGTTCCACAAGTCTTGGTGTTATCCGATTTTTAGTGTTATCCAATCCATGTTAAAATCCTATGGGATGGATCGGATAACGTTAAAGCTCCATAGAGATACATTGTAACCACGTAGGCTTTAACGGTTGTTATCCGATCCATCCCATAGGACCTTAACGTTATTTGATCCAATTCTCCTCCCTAGGTTACTTAACGTTATGCGATTTTAGCATTATCCAAAGTAAACGTTATCCGAGGTATTACTGTACTTAGGAAACTAGCTGGCTCTGACAGATGCTCATGCATGCTGTTTTGTTTCCATGATCTAACAGGTACAGAAGAAAAATTACAGGCAGGAGAAAAAAAGGGCCACAAAACAACTCTTCAGTGCTTTGAAAGATCCCACCGTGGTCATAATGGCAGACTGGCTGAAGGTAAGTTAGTGTGGAACATCATTTTAAGATTACATGGTTAAAAGGTTCCAGACGGAGGGGAAGAGTATGTTGTGTTATACTTTCATAATCTATCAGCTGTCTTTCAAAAGGTTGTTGCAGCTTTAAAATGACTGAGACTTGTGTGTGACAGAGCAGGCAACACAATCTAAACCTGGAGTCAACAAACTTGGCTCTCCAGATGTTCTTGGACTTCAGTTCCCAGAAGCCCTCATCAGCAGGTGTACTGACTTGGGCTTCTGGTAATTGAAGTCTAAGAACACCTAGAGAGCCAAGTTTGCTGACTCCTGATGTTGACCAAGGGAGGTAGGGACAATGGATAAGTTCCTTGTTGATTTTCTAAAGGCCCCACAAAAGTTCAATGGTCCAAAAAAATTGAAAAGATGTTAATTGTGCCATTTGTGAACATTTATTGTATGGTTACAAATTTTAAAATAATGGCTAGGATCCTACTAGTGTCAATCGAAGGTTTTGCAAAGTCTACCATAGCAATTTCCTGCTAATTAATGAGTGGGAATTGAGCTGAGGTGGGGTATCTGGGTTTCTTGTTGTTCCATTATGTTTGTTTATTTAATGTTGAAGTTTTTAGCCTGGTGTTTTTAATTGTTTTAAGCCTCCCAGAATGGTCTTGTTACTTAATGGGTGGGATATAAATGTGATTAAATAAATAGGAATGCATTTCTTGCATCTCTGGCCAAACACCAACATGTATCGTGGCACCTCATAGTTAGCCATAGCTGTGGTAATATAATAATTTCATGTCAGAAATTATTCTGAGTTGAAAGGATTTTTGCTGGAGAAACTCCTCTCAGGGGATGCCCGAATGAGGCTCTTTTCATGTCCCCAAGAGCTAGGACAGAGACTGGTGCTCAATCTGTCATGCAGTGCCCAGGTCTCAAACTGCTGACTTGCTGGCCTTCCAACTAACAAGGTGAGCTTTTTGACCACTGAGCTGCTGCAGCTGTGGTAAGTTGCAGAAAATTTATGTCAATTCCCTCGTATATGTGTGGCCAGTTGCTAGCTTTAAAGCAGGGGAAATGGGAGATTCAGGACCAAATTGAAGAGATTAGAGGTTGACATAGGGCACAGTTTAACCATGGAATTTGCTAGCAGATGCAGTGATGGCTGCCAACAGTGGATGGCTTTTTAAAAGGGAATACAAATAAGGGTGAATTAAGTTGTCAATGGCTGCTGGCCTTAATCGCTAGACATTTCCTCCAACATCAGAAGCAGTTAGCAGGGAACATGAACAGAGGCTATGGTGACACCCACTTCCTGTACAGGTAGCAGGCTGGCCATGATGAAAAGAGAAGGCAACAAAAGATAAAGAGTTTTGATGACACCTAACAGGGCCTTTCCTACATTCTTATGAGATGTTTGTTTGTTTTCTACCCCATCTTTCCCCCTGTAGGTCTACTCAAGGTGACTTATGGGTGGTTCGAAACATGCACATTAAAACAACCACAAATATAAAAATAACTGTTAAAACAAATATATTATTATGTGTCTTCATTAAAAGATACAAACTAAAACTATGGTTAAAGTGTGCATTCTCCTCTTTTATCACTGACACTATTACACGTCTGTCTGAGCAGATCTGAAGTTTGCAGATGTCAAAGTGTGGCTCCTCATGGGTTGTTTGATTGGTAGATACTAAAAACTGAGTCAGCAGCTGTGTTTTTGTTTGTTTTTTTAATTTATGAAGCACAAAGACATATTGCTGAACATCTTGCTCTTGTTCTTAATTGTGGCTTCCCACTAACTAAATGCCTGCTAATACTCTGAATGACCAGTATTGCCAGATGTAGTACAGTTTCAGACTCATCTTCTAGTCTCTGATTACCAAATCTTTACTTGATGCTACAGGAGCGGGCCCGATCAGTGTTTTTAAAATGGCAATGAATGCCTAAGAAAATATAGGTTCATTCGTTTGAGACGTTCCAGAGCCATTATATATGAAGGCACAACAAACTGATTAGATTGGAGTGTGGACAAACCAGATGGAACAGACACGTTTTTTCTCCTTTAAAAAACTTATAATTTTATACATTGTTTCTGTAGCCTGCCTTGGCTTTTAATGGAAAAGGTGGTCTATAGGTGCCGTAAGGAGTGCTGTTTTAATATAATACTAACTCGCATTTAAGAATGACAAGTGGCTCTTAAGCAGGGTGTGTGTGTCTTCTCTTAATTAGATATTCAGAGATAGACAGTTCTTTTCTTCACAGGTCATTCTACTAGGAGTTTATCTGGCTTCCACTATCTAGAGTGGTAGTACAGCAAGATACTTTAGAGACCTGAGCTTGCTTTTGGAAAAAAGGCATCGCAGCCAGGTTATGTTAGCAAAAATAATGCTCTTAAAAAGGTTTCATTGTGGGAGATCATTTTATTAGAGTGAAATCTTATTCTTCAGATTCGTGGGACTCTTAAAAGCTGGACCAAGTTGTGGTGCGTGCTGAAGCCAGGAGTGCTGCTGATCTATAAAACGCCAAAAGTTGGGCAGTGGGTGGGCACAATCCTGCTTCATTCCTGTGAGCTGATTGAGAGGCCCTCCAAAAAAGATGGCTTCTGTTTCAAACTTTTTCATCCGCTGGATCAGTCAATTTGGGCCGTGAAGGTAAGTGTGATGCCAAACTTGATATCTTCTGCCAGGTTACATCAGAGAAGAAAACAACAAGATTCTAGCAGGTTGTAGAGCAGTTTTGACAGCTACTGAAGATATACATGTAGAAGAATTTAGAAAAGGGGAAACTTTATACAGGATTCTCTTTCTGAAAAGAACTTCCTATGGCTGACAAAGGAAGATGGATTCTTCCTTGAAACCTGAACCGCACACTCTAGAGATACTTTCTGGACTGAACAGACCAACGTTTGGTCCTTTCAGAGTAGGAAAGCTGTATGACCAAATTTGAAATTCAACAGGCTGGAGTGACATGTAGTTTGAATGGAGGAGTCAAAGAGGAAATAGCAAACTGGGGGTGTATAACTATAAGGAAGCTCAAGCCCAATGCCAGCCACCTCAAGGATTGGGATGTATCTCATACTGATTTGGTATAGGAGGCTGTGGTATAAGAGGGTAGGTAGTGCCAGTCAAGATATTTGCAATGTGGTAAAGGTAAAGGTCGCCCGGAAGTATGAATTTGTTGTCTGTTGGTGAATGTGGAGCTCCTTTGAGTATTGTAGGGAAGAAAAGAGTATTCAGCATTTTTTTCCCAATTGCACTAATTTTTTGACATTTTGTCCTGGCAGGAAATCTTGTAGGAACAAACACACATGGAGCCTGAAATATTTTCTAGGGCAGCAGCAGCAGGGAGAAATGATGAGCACTCTTCTCTCCCCTGTCCTCCTACCCAACCCCTTTCCTGCTTTCCTGTAAAAGATTACGCTTGCCACTCATTTTTGTGTCTTTTTGCTGCTCTTATCAGTTTCATGCTGTTATACACGTCAGTTTCAGAAAGTTGTATAAAAGCTTACAACTGACAAGAACTGTTGATAAAGAATCCTGCAGGATCCTCTGTTTCAAAAACCACAGCACTGGAAGGGTAAACCTGGTGTGCTGCGGTGATGTCATCCCGGGCGCATTAGAAGGCTCTCCTAGCACCATGGATTTTGAAACAGAGGAGGCTCCAAAGATTCCCCCAACACAGCGATTAGCTTTGCCAAAGGCTGCAGAGGGGATGGGACTGAGCAAGAGGCTGCTCAGAGCAGCCCGGACAAAGTGTGATCGCCGCCGTCACCACTGCTGACGTCAGGTGGGGGGGGGGCGGTCTGTGGTGAGCCCAGGTGCTCACCGCGGGCTGCATTAATGATATGCAGGGGCCTAATTGGGCCCGCAGGCCATAGTTTAGGCACCCCTGAGATAGGCCCTCTCTTTGAGACCGGTTTCAGTAAGATCTATCCTTTCAGGCCACATTTCTTAGAGTCCAGTTTTGAAAAAGTGGATTGTGAGTGGCTCATTGGCAGTCTACTTCAAAAGGGGCATTCAAATTAGAATCATGGAGCTAGAGGGGCCTTGTGTTGAAACAGGGGAAATATCAAGTCACAGAATCTCCAGAGATAGCTGTTCAGGATCCACTGGAAAAAATGCATGGGGAGATAAGACGCGGTTGGAAGACCCAGCTATCTTCATACCGTAAATTTCTTTCTTTCTTTTCATTTATAAATTAATGCTCCACCTTTTCTTTTACACACAGATGAAGTACTCATATAGGAATAAATGGCGAGTCTTGGCTAGTTTTGGTCTAACTCTGAATGATAAAGTTCTAGATTTCTCCAGTTAGTCTACATTCATGTGTAAATGAATGATTCAGTGTTTGACACCCAGTTGGTAGTTTTAAACAGAGTAGACCGGTTCTTCTTCTTTCATGTCTAGGCCAGACACGAAACTGCCAAAATGAAGGCACCTTTAGGTGAGTTCATTCTGCAGTTCCCTTCGCTTGACAAGTTAAATTAGTGGGATTGACATAAGCATTTATTCATAAGGCTTCCACAATTATTCATCAGGTCTACTTCCTTTGGGACTACCAACTGAATGTAGGCTGTAGACTTTTTAAGAGATTTGATACTGTATCTATATAACATTCCAAATCTCATTGAGGAAATTAGGGCTGCATCCTCTCATTTTTATTTCCTTGACAACCCTCTGAGAGACTTCGGCTGAGAATAATAGCTTGCTTAACCCTCACACTGTCTGAAGTGAATGAGGATTTGATACTGTGCCTTCCAGCCCAAACACAACAGTACATTTATTCATTTACACTGCAGGATTAGCAGGGCATGTTACAATCAAAATTTAGATCTTGCTGTTGAGAAGTGAAAGGAAAAAAAGCAAATTTGAAAAATGCAGTCATACTGCTACAGATATAATCTGACAGTATGAACTGTTGTAACAATACATTTGCTGATTCAGTTCTTAATAGTTTGAAGTCTCCAGCAAGGAAAGTACAGCATATATTATTTACTTACACTCCTTTGAAAAGAACAGGCACAGACCTATTTTCTCTGAAGCTATCTCTATGGAAACATAATAGACAAAGTGAGCAAAAACTCATCATTCATCTTAGCAACTCACAGTGGGACAACTGACATTAATGTGATCTGGCAACATTTCTTGTGCCCCCCCCCCTTAATTAGTTTTAATCTTGAAGCTGAGCAGTGGGAAGAACTCAGTGTTTTCACAATATGAACTTTTTTCAAAAAAAGGTTGGAATATAGTCATGAGAAAAGGTGCTGATACAATGTGCTAACATTTTTAAAATAGGTGAATGAAGTATTTGAGTCACTGTTGTACAAAAACCAGAGTGTTGAGAATGGTAGTCTTATATCTCTCAAATGCAAGAACAAAGGAGCAGCAGTAGTTAGTGTAGTGACTTAGTTTGCATTCCTGTACATGTTTACTCTGAGAAAGTGCCACTGAACTGTATGATAATTACCTCTGAGTAGATACATACATGCTACATACATGCTTATTTTGTAAGATACTAAGCTGTGTGTGCTTGAGGCTGTTATCTGGGTCAGATCTATAAATTTAGCTGCTATCTAGGAAATGGCTGATGAATATGGTAGGGCTCTAAGATCCGCTAAAAGACCTTATTATAATAAACATATCAGTGAGTCTGCTAGTCAACAGACAGGGCTCTTCAGGGTGGTCCGAGACCTAACATCGCAAGGGGACACAAGAATGCTTGGCTGGACATTGTCTTGTCACCTGCAATATGTTTTTGGCATATTTTCAATCTAAGGTTGAAGATATCCTTGGGGACCTTGACTCATTTAAGGGGTCAATTTATCAAGAGATGTCCAACTCACTGTCTTGTCCACTTCTATTAATTTCAACTTGTGATATCGTATGATGTAGACATGGCACTTACATGGACCAATGCCATTATCTCCTTGTTTGACCTATATCCCTCAAAGCTTCTAAAAGAAGCGAAGGAGGTGACAATGGAATGGGCTATACAGATAAAAATTTGTCCCTTTGGGAGGGATGAAGGCTGGCCTCCCTGAAGGAGACTATGGTGCAACCCGTTCTTTAAAAACTGAAACTGGCCATGAAGGATTTGTACAATGTTAGGCCAGTGACTAACATCCCATTCACAGGCAAGCGGGTGGAGAGAGTCATCATGGACTAGTTACAGGTATTCTTGGAGTATACTGATAGTCTAGATCAGTGTTTCCCAACCTTTGGTTTTTGAACTTCAATTCCCAGATGCCTAAGTCAATTCCCCAAAGCACTGATCAGCCAATGTACTGACTTAGACTTCTGGGAATTGAAATCCCCCTGTGGGGCATATACCCCATGTTGGTAACCATTTCAGTTAGGGTTCAGGCTGGGCCATGGTACTAAGATAGCATTGGTCATCCTGCTATACAACCTCCTCTAAGAAGCAGATGGGATTAGTGCCTCTTTGTTGCTCCTTCTGGATCTCTCAGTGGCTTTCAGTAGTGTCTACCATGGTATCTTCCTCGACTGGAAGTATGCATTTTAAAAAAAAATCTATAGGTAGGTTACCTTTTGATAAGGGCTTGACACTAGTGGACAAAACTTTTAAAAACCTAAATTAAATGGGTGTATTGAAATAGAGCAAAAGAAAGAGGGTTTCCTGGCATATGGACAAAGCTGAAATAGGTACCCTTTACTATCACAGCTGTCACTGTTCTATGTAACATCTATCTTTAATGAGAATTTCTTCTCCACCAAAGCTGTATGCATCACCCTGCAGCAAACCCAGCTCTGCAATATACTCCTGCTGTATCCACCTCATTGCACCATTTTGCAGTTCATCTGATATTTAGATGTTAAGAGGTTAGGGAGATGCTATCTGCATCCATATTAGAAACAGCCAGTATAGCAGTTTTAATGGAACATAGCATTGGTGTCACAAGAGACTCAGGTGAAGTGATATTGAACATATGTACATTAGTTTGGTATAGTTACAATAGAACCTGTGAGAGAACTGGATGTCCTTAGGGAGTAGCTTGCCCCACAAATCTTATACTTATTTATTAGTTTAATGTACACAGACACATATGATATACAGTAATACCCTGGATAACGTTATGACTTGGTTCCATAAGTCATGACGTTATCCGATTTTTAGCGTTGTCCGATGCATGCATCGAACAACGCTAAAAAGCCCTGACTTCAGGGACAAACCACTTTAAAGGCAAGCAGGGAAAATAAGAGACCCGATCGGGTCTCTCTTTTCCTCCCTGCCTTTAAAGCCACCCCCCATCGCAGAGACTGCTTGTGTCTCTTTCCCTCCCTGTATTTAAACTACAGGGAGGGGGAAAGAGAGAGATGTGATTGGTTCTCTAGAGATCCAATCGCGTCTCTCTCTTTCCCCCTCCCTGTAGTTTAAATACAGGGAGGGAAAGAGACACAGTCTCTCTCTCCCTGTAGTTTAAATATAGGGAGGAAAATAGTAAGACGCGATCCACCCCACACCCACAGACCATTGCCTCTGATAACGCTAAGAATCATTATCCAGAATCGTTATCCATTGCAAGTTTTTTCCAAAAAACTTGCATCGTTATCCGATTCTAGCGTTATCCGATGCAATCGTTATCCGGGGTATTACTGTAGTAGGTTACAATTAGAATAGTCCTATTTAAACCAATTGAACTTACAAAGAAATTGACTTACTAAATCCCAATTGGTTGAATAGTGCCTAATCTAGTGCAATTTATTATATTAAGCAATAGGATTTGGGCCATTGGGTTGGACTACTGTGCACTGTATGCATGAATTCTGAGCAACTTAGCCTTCCCAAATTAAATGTGATGCTTCCCAAATTAAAGGAGTGGTTATCCAATCCTTCTTTGTATTCACAGTAAAACTCTTTAATGCTTTCTTCTAAAGTATTTTCAGTGGTTGTAAGATATTTTGCAGAACTGAATTTCCCAGGTGAAGAGACCTTAAGAGTTACAGAGAGAATGGCTGTTAAATTCATTAAATGGAATAAAGCAATAGCTGCTTCTTGGACATATTTTGTCATGCCACCATATTATTTGGCATTTTTTCTAGAGTACAATGTGGGGCTCCTGTTGTTATTTTAGTTTGAATATTTTACCTACTGAAAGTCATGCTTGTTTATATTTCTTGAGTAAGCAATTGAATAAACAGAAGCCTGTTCTACTCTACAAATCATTCTAGGGTCCAAAGGGAGAGAATGTAGGTTCAATCACACAGCCTCTTCCGAGCAGCTACTTGATCTTCAGGGCAGCTTCTGAATCAGATGGTAAGTTCTTCTTTGTTTGTTTGTTTACATCTCTAAATGTGTGCTTTTCACCTTCCCTTTAACCAATGTGAAACGTTCCGGGTAGGCAATTGGTGGTGTAACCTCCAAGAATTTGGAGCACCTCCATCTTCTGCGGTCGTTTTACTTACACCGGGGTTCAAATAAACCATGCTCATTTTTTTTCTGGTTTGTATCAGTATGGGCCTAAATTATGTGTTTTGATGTATGACTAGAGCCAAATGCATGAGATGTGCATGAGATGAGATTGCATTCACATTTCTTTGCTCTCCATTTTGCTTCACTGGTTACATTTTGTGGGGAGCAAGGAAATGATATTGGAATGATGTTATCTCATGAGCCATCTCCCCGAATGTCACATTTACTGGGGGAAAATATGTTTCAGTGAAGCTCCCAACTTCCTGTATTATGTGGGTCAGTGGAGACTGTATACTGCATACGTCACTTAATTACATTTAGGTTAATTATCTCCCATTTGCACCCCCACACAGCTATCGTTTCTTCCAGCAAAACCAGCCAAGAGTCATATGGCACCTTAAAGACTGACAAGTCTTATGAGCAAAAACTTTCTTGGACTGGATAAGCCCCAAAGCTGGCTGGATAGCTCAGCGGTTTAGGTATCTGTCTACAGTGGAACCTCGGTTAACAAATGGCTTAGATAACGTAAAAATCGCATATAAAAAGGAAATCCATAGAAAATAGTGGCTTGGTTTATGGAATTTTTTTCAGAATGGATTGATTGGTTTTCAATACATTCCTATGGGAAACCACATTTCGGTTAAAGTATTTTGGTTCTCAATGCATTCCTATGGGAAATTCCATTCAATGCATTCCTGTGGGAAGTTTAGTTAAAGTAATTTTCACTGTAAGAAATGTCCCAGAGAATGCATTAATTATGTTAACCAAGGTTCCACTGATTTTAGTTAGAGGTTGGGAGTTTAATATCCTACTGTGTCTCCTACAAGTAGAGCCACCCTGTGTTATCAAGTGCAAAGTGCACAGTCCTAGAGCAACTCCAGAAGAAGAGAATGGGAAACTACTTCTGAGTATTGTTTACCTGGAAAACCATTAAAAGAGCCGCCATAAGTCAGAATCAACTTGATGACGCATGATTATTATTTCTTAGATTGGAGCCTATTTCTCCAAATGCAAATGGGCTGCTGTCCCCATAGATTTGGTGCTAATTTAATGTATTAGTTTTTAAGGTGCCATGAGGTTTTTTTGTTGATTCTGCTGCAGCTGACTGCAACCTAATACAGATGCCACTCTGCAAATACTGTAATCTATACAGTATTGTTCTACTTGTCTCTTAGGCAGTTTCTTGAGTAGTTTTCCAGCTGTTTGTTATATTTGAGGGGGGGGGGCATTAAATCTGGTTGCAGCTTGAAGCTCATCAAAAAATATACTGAGTCATCCTGGCTGAGTCATTTTAAGATTTGGTATATTAGCTAAAAATGGACCAGAGCTTTGTGACTGCTCTTGTTAGGTAAAACAAGAAAACAATGTGAAATCATGGTTTTATTAAGTTTAAACTTGCAGTAGTAGTATACTGGCAGTTTTGTGATGGAAATCTACTAATGTATCTGCATTTATACTCAGAAGACAATGGGTAAGTTTTCAAGAAATGCCTCAAATCAAGTAGACTTGTTCTTTTTGTGGCTTTCTCTTCCCACATTTATACCTTTTTCAACCAGAATCGTTTCTGTGCTTAAGAAATCCTCGTCTGGATATAATTCACATTAGAATCCAGTATAAGTGTGTAACAGATAATCAAAATGTCCTTGTAATCAGTGAAAAAGAAATACCTATTAAGAGATTATTTTCACTCCTCATGACAACAAAAGACCAGCAATTTTTTCATCAGCAAGAGTATTCATTAAAAAAGGTGGGGTTTTTTAACAAACAAATGTATATTTCATTAAAGGAGTTGTGTTCCTATGTTCAGTGTAGAAGGTTTTCTCCTTTTTTTCAACCAAGTAATGCACAAAACTTGCATAATCTCACTCAGAAAAAAAGGTCTCTTGACATTTTTCATTTCCTTCAGTGAGGATAAAATTACTGATGATTGTAAATTGTTAATCCAATATTACTTTGCTTTCAAGTTCTGTCAAATTAATTTTAGGATTCCCCATATTAAAAAGGAAAATAGGAAGCTCCATTGTACTAAGTGAATAGGTCCCTTGGTCCACATACCTAGTACTGGTGGCTCTTGACCAGGGGAGGCATTTATGTGTTTCTTAATGTTAGCTGGAGATGTCAGGTACAGTTGTACCTCGCTTAAAAAGCATAATGCGTTCCACAGGGTTGCTCTTTAAGCGAGTTTGCTCTTTAAGTGAAACACCATTGTAAATGACCAATTGTGGGGGGAATTGCGAACCTGGATTTATTTGTTAAGCGAGTTTTTGGTTGGTTTTATTTGTTAAGCGAAGCGAATATTCAGAGAAAATTCTGCTCTTTAAGCGAGGCACTCTTTAAGCGAGGCACTCTTTATGCGAGGTTTGACTGTACAGTATTTGACTGTACAGTATTGAATCTGAGAACTTCTGCAAGCAAACCATGAGCTCAACCACATATTAATGAAAAAAGATGATGCAGGTATAAAATAATAGGATCAATTTTAAAAACTGAAATTCATTCTCTTTGCTGTGAAGCTTTTTTAAAAAATATGGCTTTTTTTAAACAAAATATGGCCATAGTTCTTAAACCTTGTTTTGATCCTTTTTCTTCTGTAGCAATTGCTAGTCTTGAACCATAGAGGTGAACCTTTCATAAGATGGTAACCATCAAAAATAGACTCATGTGCATTTTTATGACATATGATTGACTAGGCTGCCTTGCAACTATTGAGTCATAACACAATTCTAGGCCACTTACTATTCAGAGGTAAGACTCACTGGCTAAACAGCAATGGTTCCTAAGTAACAGGGTGAAGGATTGTAGGTTTTGTCTTACATCAGACTCTTCCAGATTCAGCTACTCAGTTTTTACCCAGCATATAACTTTTCAGGGAATGAACCTTGCTAAGTGTTCCAGAAACTATGTGGTTTTTAAAAATGTGGATCAAATGGGTGATACCCCTCATAACGAACAAAAAATGTTCATTATACAGGGTTTACATTAAGTGGGGTATACCCTGGTTAACGAAAACTGCATATAATGGAAAAATTTTTGTTATGCAGGATATCGTGCAGAGCACACGAACGCTTCATTGTATGAATTTTTCATTTTACGAAGCGTTCGTTATGTGGGGTACCACTGTATTTTTCTTTTGATATTGAGGCTTGCCATTTTACTGCAGTGGAAGATTGCAAAATATTCAAGAATAAAATACTTCACACTTATCTCTCTTTTTTATTATTGCTAAACTAAATCTTGTGTGAGGGGAAATTGCAGGCTTTTTACCCTTGACATTCCATATCTCATTCTGTCTGTCTCCCAAAGATAACTGTTATATATAATTAGGTTTTTGAGGTTGATGGTGAGGGAGAAGAGTAAATATTTCAAATGCTGGCCAGATTAAGACAGCTAGCAGGAGAGAGATGAAAATCAAGGACTCCCTCATGATTTCAAGACAATTTAATAGCACCATTGACTGTCCATCAATCTAAATCTTAAAAGCCATTATATCCTTAAGATCATTTTAACTTGCCATTCCATTTAAGTTAATTACAAAATGTGTGGGGCAAACTACATGGCCATTCTTGCTGAGGAACTTCACCTTAATGTGTTGGGGGGGGGGGAACTAAGATACAGTCATACCTCGCAGAATGAATTTAATGTGTTCTGCGAGGTTGCTCGCTATGCGAAAAATTCGCTATGCGAGTTTTCCCCATAGAAACGCTCGTTATGCGAGTTCTTCCATAGGGAAAAGTCTGACTCGCATAGCGAAAAATTCATTATGCAAGTCAGATCGCTTAGAGAAAAACTTGCTCCTTATGCGAGTTTTTCGCTAAGCGAAACACTCGTTATGCGAGGTTTGACTGTATATATTAGATCATGTAGAGTTCTCTAAAATGGATTGCCCTATTTTATTTACAGTTGCCTTAATAACTGTGTGCCAACAGGTCAATTCTGACTTATGATGACCAGGATTTTCTAAGAGTTAATTTACCATTTCCTTCTGGAAGTGTGCAGCTTGCCCATGACTAAAAGGGGGTGAAATCCCACCATCCTGGAATCATTTTATGATAGTTTTAATAGTAAAGCCTAGGAAAGCTAAAACACAAATACTGTAGATTCATACCGACCTTTGTCACTGATAAATCAAATTGCTAAGATATTTACAGCAATAATAGTGAAAAGGTTGAATGAGTTTATAGGGGAATATATTAGAACTAATCAAAATGGTTTCATCAAAAAAAGGGAAATGACAGATTTAACAAGGAGAGTATTAAATATAATCAATTATATAAATGAGTAGAAAATGAAAGCTAGCATTCTCTTTTTAGATATTTTTAAAGCTTTTGATTTGGTGGAATGGCCAACATTAAAAAAGTTAATTCAAGTTATGGGATTTGGAGAGATGTTTCCAGAAGTAATAAAACAATTATAAAAGAATTTTGGCCTCAATATTGGTTAATGATAGTGTAACTAACAGATCAAATCAACCTAATCTGAGGAACAAGACAAGATTGGAGGCTCCTGGTTGTCTCCTTCCAACAATACGTAAGAGAAGATGTCGGAACATACTTCAGGAAGAAAGACCTCAGGTTCACGCGTGCACAGGCACGCACACACACACGTGCGCGCACACACACACACACACAATTTCTTAGTTCTGGAATAGGAGAACATCAAGCTTCAATCAGAGAAGCCCTTTATTCAGTTTCATGGGCAAAATTGGGAGAAGGTACTTCAGACTCACAGGCTTCCACAAATACTTGCTCTTTGACCATTGCTTCCTCCATTTAAAATACACAGTTCACCTCATTTCACTTGCTTTGGGTGGCCATATGGTTCCTGCACAGTTGACTAATGGTCAGCCAGTTCACAGTGCAGAAAGGTCACACTGTGTGTTTTGGGAGGGGGGGGGGTTCAGAAAATCCTTAGGCTGCCCATTGCCTTTGCTGGCTGGTATCCCAGATGTTATCCTCCCAAAATAATCCCTTGTGTACACCAGTGGACTGCTGTAAATTTGGCAATGTAACTTTAAGGGGAATTAAAGATGTTTACTATTAGTGAAAGTATGTAATGCTTTGCTGAAGAAGGGAACTTTACATTTTGGAATTTATTTTCTGTTTTTATTTTAGGTAGAGAGCAGAGAGAAACTGACAGCCAGCATTATACAAATGTTTTTCTTAAGCAGTTTCAGCCGTTTGTATGTCTATATATAAAGCTATTTATTTTTCAGGTGTTAATGACAGCCCTTGAGTGCTTTATATTTCTCCTTGGCTGACATTGTTAACCACACCATTTGTGTGACACAGCCGATTTTAAGATTTTAATAACTGAAGTTCTGCTGGGAGCTTGCAACTGCTTTGAACATGTATCAGATAAACAGCCAATCTTCTGCCTGTGTCGTGACTGGCAGAGGACAATGGTTGTTTAGTTGCTATGCAGTTGTGTCTTGGAAGTAATTGGCAGAGCTCCTTGCAGCCCTGGAGAAAGTACTTTGATGATATTGGATATCAGCTGAAGACAAGGCTTGGGCTTTGGTACCTATCAGTTTTAGCTAGTCTACTCATTGGTGAGATATGTTTCTTCTTCCATGTCTAGGCCAGACGTGAAACTGCCAAAATAAAGGCACCTTTTGATGAGCACATTTTGCAGTTCCTTTTGACTGACCTAGTGTTGAAAAGATTAGCTGACAACGCAAGGTTCAAAAATACCACAGTCTTTGCGGAGGCTCTTTTTGTGTACCCAGCTGAGGTGTGCTAGCAGTAGGCATAGAATCATAGAATAACTTAGTTGGAAGGGGCCTTTTAGGCAGGGTGGGATTCAGCAGGTTCGCCCCAGGTCATCAGAACTGGTAGCAGAAATTCTAGCTGGCCCCGCCCATCCAAGTTTTGAAATAATGCAAGGCTTTCCCCCTGGCCACGCCCACCATACCATGCCCACAGAGTAGTTGGTAAAAAAAATTGAACCCCACCACTGCTTTCAAGCCATCGAGTCCAACCCCCTGCTCAATGCAGGAATCCGAATCAAAGCAGATATGACTGATGGTTGTCCAATTCTCTTTAGTCATCCATCAGCATCTAGAGAGCCAAAGATACCCAGCCTTGATTTAAGCGCAATGATGCTGTGCCATCCTAGTGAGTCAACGGGATATTTTGTTCCTGTGAAAGGAGGGGAGGCAAAATTGCTTTGGGACACTACCCTTTGCTAAATGAATTGCTGTAATTGATCTGTGAGGCACTGAGCACCATTGTGACTGTAAAAAAGCAACCCACTTTTTGTTGTTGTTTTTGACACTTCCTAATTCTCCTCAGTTTGCAGGGCCAAAAAGAAGAAACCACTAGCAAAACAATGTAATTTCCCCCAATGTGGCTTTGTCAGCCTAAAGAGACAGGAAGCTTCCACTTCAGTTTTAGATGAAACTAACTCCTCATCTAAACTCAAAATTGTGGCTAACGTTAATTATGGTTTGTTGAAACAAACCAGTTTCTTAAACTACAGTTTCTTAAACTAGCCTGTTTCGATGAATCGCTATTATGATTAACCAGAGTTTGCTGGTTAATCAAAAGCAAAGTTGTAGTGTCCAAATTCTTCTTGGCCAGGAGAAAAGAACACATGAAGCTAGGGAGAGACTTATATGTGAACTGGCCCAGTTGCTGTGAATAAGTGCAAAGTTTATTAACAGGAAATCTAACTGGCAGTTGCTGCAAAGATTCCAAATGGCATTTTTCTAACACAATAATCTGTGCATGCCTACCCTTTCAAGCTTAGCAAAAATATTCAAGAGAGCATAGCTGAGAGAATGCTTCAAATCAACTGCTCTGAGATGCAAGGGAAGATCAACCTGTGGTCACTGGAGCATGTTTGTAATTTTCTTTGCAGTACTATTTCCAGAAAACCTTTCTTCTTTATCTCAAAACTCTCCTCCAACACCACATCTCAAAGGCATCTATTGTTCTGCGCTCAGCTTTCCTTACGGTCCAGCTCTCACAACCATACATTGCCACCAGGAATACCATTGCTTTGACTATACGAATTTTTGTTTGCAATGTGATATCTCTAATTTTCACTATGTTCCCCAGGTTTCTCATAGCTTGCCTCCCAAGAATCAGTTGCCTTTTTATTTCATGTCTTTGTCTTGCACTAAATTATAGAACAGGGAGAAATTAGATGAAGAGAGTTGTAGTCAAAGCATTGTGTGAGCCCCAACTCCATCCTAGAAAGAATTTGTTACTATTATGAAAAATATCCAAGTAAGATTCTTTGGGGATATTAATTGTTGAAAGTTTTAGCATTATTTTCAAAGGGAAAATTGTAGATGCAGACTCAATCACAGAATACTCAGAAACAGATTTTATCTACTGTGCTTTAGATGAACAGGCCCTCAGTCTGTATGTTTGGAATTCTCATCAGAGCTTGTTATCCATGTATTAAAATGACTGGTTCTGTAGCCTGGAGAGACTTTGTTTAAGAAGCCCTTTTATTCATAATGTTTCCAGCTATAAAGGAGAGGGAAATCAATTAGGGGTGTGTTGTCTAGCTATTGACTGTAAACTTTGAGTTTCTTTCATCTAGATTCAGAAGGAATATGCACAGATATGTTACCTGGGAGCCATATGATATTAGGATAAGTGGTAGCCTATAACTTTTGATTTGCCTAGCATTCCTCATACCTTTAAAAGATTTAATTCATTTGATCATACACTGCAAGATTCAGTTGATATATGTTTGCTCTACCTTAGCAGCACAGGCCAAAAATGTGTATTTTTAAAAATATTTGAAGTCGTTATAATTCTAAATACTTTATTCAGCATAGTTATGCAAATCAGTAAGTCGGTATGCACAATTTGTATTATTATTTATCTAGTAAGGCAAACATATACAACTAAAACATTTGTTTTGAAAATGTGCATTGTACTATATTCTGTATTCTACATTCTGTTGTCTGGCATGGAGTAGTGGACATTAACTCATACTACCAAAATAAGGGGAGAAGCAAAGAAAATGTGGATTTATATAGAATGTTAAGAATTTCTTGCTTTGAGATGCTAAAGTACTAACAAAGAAGTGCTAAGGCAAATGAATAAAAACCAATAAAAACTACATACAATGCAGAAAGCTATATTTCAGCTACTTAAGTAGAGATGAAAAGTACACTTTTACAGCTGATTATTTGGGGTAAAATAAATGGAAGAAGTAATCCAGGAAACCGAAGAAATTGTTAGTTGAAAATCTGTAGGGCAGAGGTTCTCAGCCTTTTCAAGTTGGGGTCACACTCCCACAAACAGTTGGTGGGCCAGACTGGTGCTTCAGCCGCGCCCAGAACCAGCTGTAAATGATTCTGCAGCTGTCGTAAATGTGTTTACCATGGCTGTAAATGAGTCTGTGGTCGATTCTGGCGGCGGCGGCAATAGCTGGAGCGAGGACAGGGACTGGATTATTTGACATCATGGGCTGGATCTGGCCCATAGGCTGTAGGTTGAGAACACATGCTGTAGAGAATGCAGCACAACATCACTACAGTTGCTGCATCCAGAAATAAAATGTCCATTTTTCTGTTCAGTCTCCAATAGGAAAGAATGATAGAGAATAAGTAGGGTTGGTTTTTTTTAGTCTTAGAATCAGGCTTTCCTGCAGTGAATCACATTCCTCCCCATTATTCTTATGACAGACTACTGAGATTGGTCAGACTAAGCAATAGTTGTGAGTTGTGTTCCTCAGATTGGTCTACAAAATTGTACAGTGGGTAAGACCTTTGAGATTAATAGCAAGGTGTATATTATTATTGTTGTTGTTGATTACATTTATGTTCCACCTTTCCTTCAAGGAAGGAGCTTATAACAGCGTGCATTGTGTTCCTTCTCCATTGTTTATCCTCACAATAACAGTATAACATAGGAAAAGTTGAGAAGAATGAGTGACTGAAGGTCATCCACAGAGTTTCATAGCTTGAGGGAAGGTTGTGGGGGCAAGAACCTGGATTCTTAAGTTTATGAATGCAACTTCTTGGTCCATCACTTAAGCCTTTGCACCACAGGTTCCCTTTTCAGATCAAATCAACTGTAGGAGGCATGCCAGAGCACATCATCTGTGTGGTAGATCTTAACTTTTGGAATATAAAAGACTTCTGGAAAATGCCAGGATTTTGGCAAGTGAAAATCCTTTGGCTTTTATTTTTGTATGGGATAATTAAGGATGTCGATATGATGACAAAGTGAGTCTTCATAAACATGATTGTAAATTTGTTGTATTCTAGCAATCCATCCCCCAGACTGTTTTTTTCATCTGTGACTATAGATACGGAGGAAGTACACTTATATTGTAAATATACTATTTAATATGTTTAATACTGTTTTTATTATTATTATTATTATTATTATTATTATTATTATTATTATTATTATTATTATTATTATTATTATTATTATTATTATTATTATTATTATATTTCAATTTCTATACCGCCCTACTCGGTAGGACCGACTCAGGGCGGTTCACAGCATATGTAAAATTACAAGTTCATGTCAATAAATCATAAATACATAACATCAAAATATCAATATCACTACAATATCAAGAAATTCAATAAACATCAATATCAAATAACAGTCCAGAAGTTCCACATCTCAGTTAAATCACTCAAATTATTACAAAAACAAGTAAACAAAAACAAAACAATTACTGTTGTTCTAAGAATATGAAATGAACTATCCAGTCAGATCTGGGACAGCTGAAGTTTTGACAGATTTGTTTTGATTGGACCGCAGTTCAGTGTTGTGTAGAGAATCTGTTCCTCCTCACCCCAATTTTTGAGTTTTGGCCTTCATTTGGTCGCACTGACTGTACAGTTCCCACATAGAACTGACCAGCAGTCATCCAGCTCATAGCATAGTGAGGCGCTCTGTGTGCGGGGCCGGGGGGGGGGGGCTGCCTGGCTTAAATCCTGAAAATCTTAGGCTGCCCAGTTGCCTTTGCTGGCAGGTATCCCAGATGTTACCTGCTAAAAATAGCCTCTTATGTACAGAATGGGTTGCTACAAGTATGGGAGCATAACTTTATGGGAGAGAATTGATGTTTGCTATTTATGAAAGTATGCCATTTGCAAAAATAAAATAAAAATAGAGGGTGTCTTGCATTTTAGAATTCTTCCCTTCCCTTCCCTCTCTTCTTTCTTTTCTTTTTTTGTGGGGTGGAACAAAGGAGCTGACAGCCAGCATTTGATAAATGTCTGTCTCAAGCTATGTGAGCTATTTATGTTTATAAAGAGAGAAACATTTTTTGCTTGTGATTATTTTCTTCTAAATATTTATTAGATGTTTTTCCTTTGAGATCTCTAAAACATAGTATAAGTCAACACAACCTGGGTTTCTCAATTCTCTTTCTTGCCTTTAAGCTGGAAACAATAATGAATGTTGCAGCGGAACCTGCCTGTCTTTTGTCTGGCATGCACACACACGTGTGTGTGTGTGTGTGTGTGTGAGAGGGAGGATAGGACAGCTATTTTCTTAGCCTGTGCAGAGAGGTCACAATGAGACAGCTGGTAGCCTCTTTTGGATTTTGCTAAATCCAGAGGTTTGCAAGGACATTGGCCAGAAGCCATGAGTATTTGTGTAACTTGTCATTGCTGATTGTGGGTGATCCTCAGTTGTTCAGGTGAATGTATGACTAAGTACATGTCTGAGACCTGCCCCAGCAGCTAGTCAGTTAAATTGCAATTAGCCATGGTATGTTTTGCTACCTTATGTGAGCACCAATAGGATTTTAACTACTGATTACTCTTCTTCAGATTCCTGTACTTTGTCCAAGAGAGCATCCCCAAAGTAAGGGCAGTACTACTGATAGAGTAATTGGAGAGTAAGGACACAGCAGCGCAGAAGCAATATTAACTTGTGGGGCCATGATCTCTTTGAGACTTGGAATTATTACCTGAGTGTACACACTCCCTTTGTAAAGGAATTACTTCCACACTTTAAAAAAATAAGAATGTTTGTATTTATTTACTTATATTTAAATTTGTATCCTGCCCATCTAGTGAAAATTCCTCTACTCTGGGTGGCATATATGATCACGTCATAACCGAAATACACTTTTTGTAGGAAAGGTGATAAAAGTCCTGGTTCTAACTAGTGAAGATGGAGATGTCAGGCTGCCATGGCTGTCCCTTTGATCTCTAGCAAAAAAGACAAGATGTCTTCTCTTTTGAGGACAAGACAAAGGTGTAAGAAAGAAGAAAGAAACATCCGAAACTTTAAGAATAATAGTCTCAGGTTGAAGAAGGGTCAGTGCAGGTCCTCTGTTTCTTCTTTTGCCCATGCAAAAATTCCCTTTTAAAAGGGAAAACAATAGAAAGAGAATAACAAAAAATAGAAAAAGGATCCATTACTCACTGAATAAATGTTTCTTACTGCTTTGTAAAAACACAACAACATAAAGTACGTACAGAATTTTTGCTACAATAAACTAAAATAGCCACCCCTCGGCAGTTGTTGAGTTAGTTTTATACAGCTGGGAAATCTGCTGTAAAAATGACTTACTGTCATTTTTACAGCAGAATTCGGGGGGGGGGGGTCTTGATCATTTGTGTCATACTGAAAAATCAAACACATTGGAATGAAACAAATCAATTGTATATATGTTGCAACAATCTGTTTATGGTTATTTAGGGCTGGGTTAACTTTCAGAGGTCAGTGGATGTTCCATTTTAGACAATGTAAAAGAGAAACTACGTATATCATAGACATAGAGCATTTTCTTCAGCTATATATTAAAAGAAAGACATTATTAAAACAAATACTGTACTAATACTTCCTTTGCATATAAGACTTTTTGCTTCCAAAGCATTTGAAGTCCTTGAAGCATTTGAGTTTGCTATTTCTCTCATTTTTTTGAAGGATTAAATGTCTGAATCCATGAAATGGGAAGCCATTGAGTAAATATCTGATATTTGCCCTGTTTGATCCCATATGGTATTTTCCAGGCCGCTGCTGGTTGGATGCTCTGGAATTGGCCTTACGCTGCTCCAGCCTCTTCAGGCTCAGTGTATCCAAGCAAGGAAAGGATGGCGATCTTAATTGCTCAACCGATTCATCACACGCTGGGCTGTACAACTTGCTTCACACAGCTACAATCTCCGACCAAGAGCTTTTCAAGTAAGGATGTACTTGTGTTCATTCCTTCTAGTCTGAAGTTTATCACATTCTGATCAGGGAGTGTAATTTGATTCATCTGTTTTTTCTTTTCTGCAGCTAGCCAGACCACACCAGAATACATGAAAACTGTTTTGTAATAAGAGGATGGCTTTATTTGAACTAAGACAGTGTCCAGATGGCATAGAATCCTTTATAGTTACCTCCCTATACACATGTTTGTAGAAAAGTTGCATGTTTGTTTGAAGAGACTTTGATGATTGCCCTGTATGTGTTTATGCAGAAGCAAGTCTTGTTGTATTCAGTGAAGCTTACTTGCATTATATTGCAACTACAGAGTTAGAATAAACTCATGATGTCAGAGATATATTAACCAGAGCATGGAAACAATGATTTTTGGACTAGGCCTTTTGGTATCTTCATCAAGGTGTGGGATTCTGGGAGTTATAGTCCAAATGTTCCTGACTATTAGAGCAATATGACTATTAGAGCAATACCTCAGGTGGCGATGTACACTCCACCACTGGAGCCATGCAAGAGAAATCTGGACAATCATCCATTAGATCTGTTTTGATTTGGACTCCTGTCTGTCTAGTGAAAAATACACTACTCTGGGTGACATATATGATAACATCATAACAGAAATACACTTTTTGTAGGAAAGGTGATAAAAGTCCTGGTTCTAACTAGTGAAGATGGAGATGTCAGGCTGCCATGCCTGTCCCTTTGATGTCTAGAGAAATAGACAAGATGTCTTCTCCTTTGGGGATAAGTCAAGGGCGTGAGAAAGAAGAAATAAAAATCAGCAACCTTAAGAATAATAGTCTCAGGTTGAAGGAGGGTCAGTGCAGGTCCTCTGTTTCTTCTTTTGCCCATACAAAGACATACGTTTTCTTGTATATAACCTTTTAAAAGGGAAAACAATAGAAAAAGAATAACTAGAAATAGAAGAAGAATCCATTACTCATTGAATAAGCAAAGGGATGGACTTGGTGGTCTCCTAGGCCCATTCGAATTCGTTTTCTATGATTCTGTGATTCCATGAAAAAAATAACTTTTCAAAAGTATGACCTTTATCTCAAAAAATATATCTCATACAATATACCTTATGCATTATCTCAAAATTGTTCAGTGCTCTTTTGAGGTTAAAAAAAAAGACCAAAACAAATTCTTGCAGACTCGAAAAGAGAGATTCCCTTCACTCCTCTTTTAATAGAAGCAACTCTAGAATGGTCATGGCTCCCTAACTGGAGAAGTTTTCAGGTTTTGAAGTGAATATGCACCACGGTTGACACATGAACTTGTTTAGCATTTGGCCCACCAGTGTATCAGTTGTTGTTCATGTGCTGCACATCAGTATGTAATAACAGAACTACGGACTCCAAACTCTGGAACATGATCAAACAAACTGGAGCAATCTTTCTGCAGTGAGTGATATTCGGAAGTCATAGTAGCACCTGCACACAGGACTCCCCTCCCCTCCCCTTACTGTTCCCTTTGATTAGAGGAGAAGGCAGTGTGCTGTAGACCTATCCTGTATGCCAGTGTTTCCCAAATGCTGGTTTTTGGACTTCAATTCCCAGAAGCCTAAGTCATTTCCCCAAAGCACTGATCAGCCAATGTACTGACTTAGGCTTCTGGGAATTGAAGTCCACTAGTGGGCTGTGTACCCCTTGTTGGGAACCACTGCTAGCTTGCTGGTTGGCCTCTGCAAGTGGATATGTTGGCAGCAAAATCTTGTGGTCTCTTCTGTTCCCAGTGGTTCTTCAGTGCCATATGGTTTTTAGAGTCCATGGTACTATTTTCTTCTACTTCTTGCTCGTCTGGAGTTGTAATTGTAGGGGATACTTGTATTTACTATTCTGGCTATAGAAATGGAATGTGTCTTTTTCTACCCCTCTCTTCCGCCTACTTTTATGTGGAATTTACTGTCAGAAGATACACAATGTCCAGTAGTTTAAATGTCTTTAAAAGGGGATTGAATGTAGTTTGACTATCAGTCATTATTGATAGCTATGGTAGGTATATATTGCCTCCATATTCACAGGGATGCTGTTCCCAAATGCTAGGGAACAACAACCAGGCAGAGCTGTTTCCCTCATGTGTGGCTTGCGTGAAACAAATTCTGAGGGCAAATTGATTTTCCATTGGGAGGAAGTAGGACACTAGGCAAGAGAAGCTGTTGTATTTTCCTGACACTAGATGAACTTTAAGAATAACGTCCCTCCATTCTTAAATGTAAAGGCTATGAGCACAAATCTGTCAGCCAGACATCATAGAGCAGGGGTTCCTTTTCAAGCCGGGGGCCAGGTCACACTTTCTCAGTCAGCTTCGAGGGCCGGACAACCAATTTGCCCTGCCTGCATGATGAGGTTGGCCATTTTGTTCCAACAGCTTCAAAGGGGTGGCCATTTTGTTTCTCGGATGCCCTTGGAGGGGTGGGGGACCACATGAAATGGTGCAACAGGTCGGATCCAGCCCGCAGGCCTTTGGTTGGGAACTCCTGTCATAGAGGGACACAAATTTGAAATAAATATAAGAAGAACACTAAATGGAGAATCATCTGCATGAAATAGTATTTGTTTTCCAGTTGTCATTATAGTTCTGACAAAATACTTGTTGGTCCCAGATGTATCATCAACGTTTGATTAAACATCTTTAATCTTGTGAATTAGGCCAGTTAATTTAGCTTGTTCTTATTAGTAGGTCTGTTAATTACATTTAATACTTATTTCAGAGTATTTAAATTGTGCTCAAAAGTAAGAAAAATCAAGTGGTGCTTCAAGGGCAATGGTGGTCCCCTTTGGGAACTTTGCTCTGTGCTTCTTATGTTTCTGTGCTGCCTGATTATACAGTTACCTATATGAGTAGCTGGGGCAGCTATATTGGAATTGCCTGAAATGTGAGGTGTTGCTCTAAGTACTGGCTCCAGAGTGTTCTCTGTCAGTGAAGACCTGATGCTTACTACTAATGGGAATCTCACCCCCTTTCAAAATTTTGAAGTCTGCATTTATCATTGGGTTAATGGTTTTCTGCTGCCATTTTATGCTTTTAAACAGGCAGGCTTTTGAGCACTCAACCCATCCATCCGTCCATCCAATCCATACATGTCTTTAGGATGTAGTTGCTGTTCGTCTGTACTGGGTGTGTTCAGTTTTGATGTCTCTATGGCCATTAAGCTGGATTGTCAATTCTGCATTGCTAAAGTGGAGCAGGGCAGGGCTACATTCTGAATCTAGCTTATTTGTGCCATAGATTGACGTAGAGATGGGAAGTTTGACGTAGAGATGGGAAGTTCTGAAACACGGGGTATGCATTTATATTCTATTCCGCTATCCAGTTCTATTCTGTTTAAAATCTAGCAAGTGGTCATGTGGCATTAATATTTAGGAGGATTACAGATAAAGGTTTTATCTGCTTTGCGTCATTCTCTTGCAAATACAGCTGTTTCTCTTTATTTAGAGAGACAAAGAAATTTTCCCTGAATTTAGAGCATCAATAAATTAAGCTCCTTGTTATATACTGCATATTTGAGAAATTAACACAAGCTGTTCCAACAAATAGCAGAGACTTCATCTGGTGATTAAAAGCATGAGTTATGGGCCAGGAAGAAAACAGTACTGCTCTCCTCTGGATTTTGAAATCTTTGGCCAGCCATAGACACACTTGAAGTCTTGGGTCTCAGTAGATGTTGTCAAGAAAGTCTCAATTCATTGTAAACTGTTGGATTTTCTAAATCTGCTATCTGTTCTGTATCCAAAGTCTGTTCAAGACTTAGAACATGCATCAGTCTGTTTGTGTACAATGTGAAAAAGTAATACAAATATTTTCTACTCTGAACTTCCGAAATACAGTGGCAAGCAGCCACATTTGTATGATTTCCAGATTAACCAACCCCTCCATACACAGCTGTTTGGGGAGGATTATAACTAGAGATAACCCATCATTAGAAAAGAGAGTTCCTTATGTGCTGATTGTTACTGATAGTTGCAGTAGAAGTCTTTATCTCCTAGAATTTGCAAATTAGCTCATTTAATTTTGTGATGGATCCATGGGAGCTTAATTTGCAAGTCTGGTTTTTCAGGCATGAAAGATTACTCTGAATCACATCTCCTAACATGATTTTGGCAATAATGATGGGTTAAATAGTTTCTGTAACATATTTGACCCTGAGTGTGTTCATCTTCTAATAGTCGATCATTTGGCTGAACTGTATCCATTTTTATCCTTCTTTGTTGAATGACTAGTGTTCGTTGTGAAACATGGGGGTATTTTTCACAACAGATAACTGCTGAGATTTAGATGTTTAAAACACATGCACATACAACTTTTCTGGTCTCAAATCAGTAAGTCACATTCTACACAAATCTCTTCCTTCCATTTCAATGATTTTATGCCATTGTGTGTGACAATTCCTCTCTGACATGAAGCAGAAGTAAAGGCCAGTTTAAGCTAATAGAAGTGGCCATAGGTCCATGAAAGACTGTGAAGACATGGCTTGGCACACAACCTGAAATCACTGTGTTTGAGTAATGTTTGATTATACAGCATTACAATGAAGCATCTCACACTTTTTTTGAGGGGCACATTTTCACAAATCAGTGATTTGTTTTTGTTTTCCATTTGTAAGCTTGGCTATTGAAATCAGTATATAAATGATGAGAAACTGAGGATTAACAAAAATATAGTTTTCTACCTTCATCTCCCTAGTTTGGTCCTGCATATTCATAACTGACCACTTCAAGCTTGCATGAATATCTAACCAAGGCTATTTTAATTAGGTGGCAGTCTTGATTATTATCCAAATCTAAAGTAGGTGTGAGCCACTACAGTGGTCATGGAGATCATATTTTGATCCCAGCACATATGGATTATGACATAAGAACCCCCCCCCCCCGCTGCCCAAAGTGTGAGATAACTTTTTAAAAGATGAAAATATGGAAACTTGAAGTGTTTGTTCATCTTCTTATGAGTTGGACTGTGGGATTTGAGAGTTTTAGTCCATGTAGAGTAAGCTCCCCAAAACTGTTGTGTGTGGAAATTCCAGCTCGGGCAATCATCATGAAATGCTGCATTTTCAGTTTTATTTTGTTTTTTATTTGGGAAATGATGACAACTGGGAGTGGGGTGGGGTGGGGTGGGGTGGGGGTGGAGAAGCAAAAATGCCCTTAATAGCTGTATGGAGTTAACCTGGTCTCAGGAATCTTTGGCTAAACTGTTGTTGTTGTTGATGATGATGATGATGATGATAGTCTCCAAAAGATATTCCTTGCTGTCCAAAGCCATACTTCTTGAACTCATGGCTTAAATTCTTCAGGCTGATTGAATAATCAATCTTAAGTAAAACATAACCGTTTTTGTGTCTTTCAGCCTTAATGAATCAGCTTTGGAGAATCATCATCTGGAAAATGATGCTTTCTCAGACAAATCTGAAAGAGACAATGTCGAAGAGTCTGAGAATGAAATGCATGACAACAGCCGGAAGACAAATGAAAGTGAGAGTGATCAGTCTGAAATCTATGGGGAGTCGGAAAAGAAAGGGACAACATATATAGAACAAAACTATGAAGAATTTGGGGAGGTAAAACCCATTTTAACCTGTCTTTCCATAGGAAGTGCCCTGGGTCTATCATTATTTTGTTTATTCCATTGCATTGTCTGTAGTCCTCCACTAGCCCGTCCACTTCATTTGTTCTGTTATGATGGAAACTACTTTACGCCACACTATTTATTTTCTAACTTTTGATACCAGTTTGTGTAGGTAATACTTACTGATTACAGTGTTGGGACTGTCACTATAGTCCAGGAGACTTGATTTCCAATCTCCCTTTGAGCCATTTGCAGTTTCTCTGCTTGACCGACAGAATAAAATAGGGAAAGATAAAATAGGAAAAGAGCCATGTTTGCTTTCTTGAGCTCAGTGAGAGAAAAGGTGGGCTAAAAATAAATAAGTCAAGCAGGCAAGCAAACAGTGATGTTTATATGGTAGTCAGGGAGAAGGCTTCCACTCTTCTTGTCCCTTCCTGTGATTGCTGAGTTGTCCAACACAGCATTGACATAAAGAGCTATGTAATATTGACATGGCCTTTTGCCATGACTGCAGGAGAAAAGTCTGCTCCAAATACTGTGTTTCCAAGAAAATGTAATGTGTCTCATCCCAAGGACAGGTACAAATTTTGGTAGTTTTTCTTTCTTCTTATAAACAAAATGGGTTGCTACTAAGCCATGTTAGGTCAAAGCTCTACACTAAATATCTTATTTAGCATCACAGCATGTTTTCCTGCCTGCTTTAATAGCATCATGGCCAGCATTCATATCCCATTAGAGCAATAGCAATTATGCTTATCTACCACCCCATAGCGCTTAGTGTAGTCTCTGGGCGGTTTTTGCCCCCAACATGCTGGGTACTCATTTTACCATCCTCAGGATGGCTGAAATACAGACGTTTAACCACTGCACCACCAGAGGAGGCTTTGTTAGAGTTGCCATATTGTAATTTTCTTTGTAATGGGAAATCTAGAGCCAGTCATCAACTGTGTATTATATAGAATTGGGATAACAGGATAAAATGGGCTGTGGTGAGAAAAGCACATTGAATTGCAAAGTTCAGGGTTGACAACTGATCATGTATTTTTACATGGAATTATATTCTACTGTATGTAGCCTATCTTTTCCTGCTGCAGGAAAAGATGTTTAGTTTTGTAGCCTGAATCTCTGTCCTGCCTAATGAACTATGACAGGAACAACTTGTTGCACAAAGCCTGTGGAAATATCTTTTCCTAATTGTATGACATATTTATTGATGTATAAATATAAACTTTTTCTAGGTTTATATAGTATAGGTTTACATACTATATAGGTTTACATACTATAAATGGGATTGGTTAGTTATTTATGAAAGTATTGCTTTCAAGAGACTTGGAAACATGTCTAAAACTAATGATAAAGGGAAGGCATTTATAACTTTGAGGGAAAACAAAAACTAGGGAAAAATAAGCAAGGAATCCCAAATAATGGCAAGGTTCCAATGGATTAGGGGTGCAGAAAGTGTGGTCCTTCGGATTTTGTCAGACTGAAACTTCTCTACGTTGTAGTCAGTGTAGGTAACTATAAGGAAATAATATCTGTAAGGAAATAATATCTGTAAGGAAATAATATCTGTTTGAGCATCATCTCTGCGCCAAAACACATTTTCAAAATGTGTTATATTTTAGGCTTAAGATTTGTTTGAAGGGAAATATCTCCAGTTAAAGGCATTGAAAAGTCCCTATTACAGCTGTTGGTAAAAAATAATTTTAACTGCAGTTTCCTCATTTTTTATTGCAAATTTAAAATCCTTTCCTAAGACAAACATTCTTTGCTGTTGACACATATGATTAGTCATAAATACATACATGTATTAGTTAATTTGGGGAGTTGCTTGCCGCCATTCCTGATTTTGAGATTATTGGTGTCTAGATTTTACTGACCACTGTATGCAAGCTGTAAATAACCAAAGTTCAATCTTCTTAGGTTGCTAAGGCAATGTTTAAAATTCAGGTAACATGCCATAGATAAACATAAATTAGGGGAAAAGCAATCAATTTTAAATGCTAACACATGCTTTTGAGTGCTGGAAAGAGCCACAAGCACAAGAAGTTTTGTAATTTTGTGCTTGACATATTTGATTCATGAAGTTGAAAAGACCCGAGTTTCAATCCATGTAGGGCATAGAGCTTTATGACCAAGATCAATGACCCCATACAGTTTGCAAACGTGTCTGCTGAAAGTGCAGATCGATCCTTATACAACATAGCCGATAGCACAACTGGAAGAGTTTTGTTTAATGGTTTCCATTATCTGAGGAGGACAAAGCTTAGGGCTGTTGTTTGTCTGTGACACAAGACAGATTGTGAGTAATGAAAATCAATGGAGAGATAAAGGAAGGTTTGATTGCTCCTTGTTTGCAAGGTTGCGGCCTATCAGATTGTGCTCTGTACTATTACAACTGACACAATGCTAAATTCCCCTCTGTGAACCTATGTGGGGAGCAGTGGTATGTGATTCAAGATGCACACATCACTTTCAGCCCACTAAGTCTTTCCTCACCTGAAGCAACATGGTTTCTCAGTAGCGTTAGCAACGTGCTGTTGCTTTACAGCAGGGGTACCCAAACTTTTTGGGCCGTGGGCTGGTCATGTGGTTCAGGGGGCTGGTCACTGACCCACAGGCTGGATCTGGCCCACAATGCCAATTCATCCAACCCATGTAGCCCTCGTTGCTCCCATACAGGCACCACCAGGTGAGCCCATCTGAATCCTTACATGATATAGCCTTCAGTGTGACCTAAATATGTCTCCTCCTCAGACAGGTGAATGCTCTCAAACAGAAACAGTGTCTGAAGAGAACAAGAGTTTGATGTGGATCCTTCTGAAGCAGTTGCGGCCTGGCATGGACTTATCTCGTGTTGTCCTACCCACTTTCATCTTGGAGCCACGGTCCTTCCTCAACAAGCTTTCTGATTATTATTACCACGCTGACCTACTTTCCCAGTGAGTAAACACTTCCTTTGCAGCTTTTTGATGAAAGAGTGCACATCTGCCCACAGATGTGGAAGAGTGTCAGCTTGGTTGAAGCTAAGACATTTGACAGATCTCTCTGATGGCGTGCTGTGCCTCAGGGTTAATCAGTGAGAGTAGGAAATCAACCCAGGAATTCATTCTGGTGACCTTTAGACATAAATTGTTTATGTGAGCCCCATGAGGGTAGCAAGGGTTGGAAAAGGAGATAAAATTCTGATGTGATCTGTATTGTTCTCATAATTGTGACCTGGGAATCAAGAAGAATTTTATACTTGCCTGCTGATGTACAGGTTTTGAGATGTATGGGGTGGAGAAGGCAAGGAGGTACAGAGGGAAATTCTGTAGCTCCCGACTGTCCCAGCTCCTGCCAACCTAGCAGTTTAAAAGCAAGAAATTGCAAGTAGATAAATAGGGACCACTTTGGTGGGAAGGTAAGTAGCGTTCTGTGCACTCCAGTGTCTAGGCAGGCGCAGACAGCGCTGGCTCTTTGGCTATAAACAGAGATTAGCATTGAACCCTAGAGTTGGATACGACTGTGTTTCAAGCAAGGGTGACCTTTATCTTTAGGTCTCTGCTTAGTTTGTTTGTCTTAAGAGCGTGCAGAGCTAAAAGACCCCTTCACTCCTGCTATGTGGACGAACACATGTAAATCCTCAATACTAACTATCTAAAATTAAAATGTTCCATAAGGAAGACCAAATTACAACAGCCCAGAGGTGTTCCTAATCAGATGATGAAGAATCAGGGCTGTCATGCATACATTGGCATTCTGACTTTTTTAATTGCCTTGCTTTGTCAAGTACTGTACTGTAATTACAAGGCTAGTGCAATCTCAAGTAGTCAGAGGTTCCTTTCATATAAACCCTTTTTGGTATGAGACAAATATTTGATCAATAACACAGGTGGTTCATTCCCTATGATGGTGGAAATGCCCGTTCCTGTTCAAATGAACCCAGAACGTTTATTATTATTATTATTATTATTATTATTATTATTATTATTATTATTATTATTATTATTATTATTATTATTATTATTGTTGTTGTTGTTGTTGTTGTTGTTGTTGTTGTTATTGTTATTGTTATTGTTATTGTTATTTAAATTTAAATTTAAATTTAAATTTGTTTATCGGCCTCCTCCTCAAGGGGACCTCTTAGCTATATGCATTCTACTATTGTAAAGATACAGAAATAGGTTGCATTCATCTATCATCAAGTGTGTAAACATCTATTTGAGTAGGGCTAGTGCAGCATAGTGTGACAATGTGGTGAAGGATGATGGATCATGTCATTGTGTGCCATATATTGTATGCTTGTGTGAAACTGTTAATAAAGAGAGCTGCTGGGGGAAAGAGATTGGGAGGAGAGGAGCAGAGAGAGAAGACTCTGAAGTACCCAACTAGCCCCCCACAAATCTCGTGTCATAATTCTGCTGGCCAGAATCCCATGTAGTAGGTTACTACATGTGGCCATTCTATAACCACCCAGAGTAAGTGAAATTCTTATTGTCCTTTCTCCTATAGAGCTGCCCTTGAAGACGATCCTTATTGCCGAATCAAACAAGTCTTAAGATGGTACCTGTCGGGCTTTTATAAGAAGCCAAAGGTATGACAATAGTTAAATCATTGGTCAATCATACCAAAATATCAGAGCTTGAAATTGGGAGGTTGGGGGGGTTGTTTATGGAGGATGTGTGTGGAAATGGCCACTTCTAGAATCTCACAGCTAGACTGATCATTGAGTTTCTGGTGGTTGTCATCCAAAGAACTAACTGTTCCAGGTTCTACAAAAGATGTATCTGAGCAGTTCAAACGGAGCTTGAAGTGAGTGAACACTGTAGCAGGGATTCCTGCTACCATTCACATCAGCTGCAGATGATAAGAAACTTTTTTCAACACACAGGCCGGAACAGGTCTCTGGTGTGATCCTATTTACTTCTTCTGTTGCAGGGAATAAAAAAGCCATACAATCCCATCTTGGGAGAAACCTTTCGTTGTTGCTGGTTTCATCCCCAGACAAATAGTCACACCTTTTATATAGCAGAACAGGTAAGGCTGAGCTTCTGTGCATACAGAATTAAGCTAAGCATTTTGAACTATACGGTACCATCTAAATGAAGTGCCTACACGGGCAATTTTCATTTTGCTGTCTTCCCTTGCAGGTTTCTCATCACCCTCCAGTGTCAGCCTTTCATGTCAGTAACAGGAAGGATGGGTTCTGTATTACTGGCAGTATTCTAGCCAAATCTAAATTTTATGGTAAGGTTTGGGGGTCAAATAGGGGTCTGTGCCAGGGAAGGTTTCATCCTGCATTTGGTCTTTAAATTCTGCCTTTCTCGTCTGTGAACTGAAAGAAAAATAAAGTAGAATAAGTTTTATAGCTCCTAGGATACTTCAGTGCTTTATATGAAATGATGGCTTTACTTAGGTAAGAGATACTTTTTAGAGGGCAGTGTAAATACAAAAAAAAAGGTAGATAGTCCTCCTGAAGTGTGCACTAAGATAAAAAGAGTGGGTGAAAGGTGCAAGACTGAAAAATGACAGACTGAAAAATACTGAAAAATATCTATATGTGGCGTATAAATCTCACAGTAATGCAGTGTCAGGATAGTTTGGTAATTAGAATAATGGGCCAGGACTGGGGAGACCCAAATGCAAATTCTTACTTGGACAAGAAGCCGATGGATTTCAGATGGACCATTATCTCTCACCATAGCTTACCTCATATGGTTATGTATAAAAATGGGCAGGAAGACTGTGTGAGCCACCTTGAAGGACAAACATAAATACTAATTGTTGTTGTTGTTATATTCACAGTCGAAGACTGGTATAAAATTAACAGTTCAAGCCCTAACCAAGGACCTAAGAACTGTTAAGGTAACATTAAGTATATAGGCAGCTCCTAGTAAAGTTGTGTTTTTATAAAGTTAGGATATTCAAGTCCAATAGAGCCAAAATTTCCAGCTAATTTATCTTTCTCCCATTTTCCATTTGCAGGAGGGGCAAATGTGACCTAGATAAATAATCATATGTACTGTTGTTCCACCAGGTAATTCGCTTTCTGCATTATTGGATGGACAAGCAAAGCTTATGTTTCTAAGCAGCAGAGAAGAATACATTATTACCATGCCATATGCACATTGCAAAGGTGGGACATTGTTGGGGTTCTGGGTGTGGAATGGCTTGACTTCTGTCTTTTCTGACCTTAAGTTTTTCCCCATATGCATTCATTAACCACCCCAGGTTTTCCTATTTGTAACAACATGGAATATGATACAGCCTCTGTTTATAAAGGGTACAGAAGGCCAGAGTCTCAGAGTCCACCACTCATATTTAGCAACAAAATAGTGAGATGGAAACTGAGCTTGTTATAATTTCCTGCCACACCTCAGAAGAAGACCAAGGAGGACAGTTGCAAAAGGCTGGAGAACAATAGTTTCAGATAGTATACATTCAGCCATGCCTTTGAAAGTACACATGCACTTGGAGTTAGTACAGATGCTAAATCCCCAGCACCAGTGAACTAGTTCCAGTGATCAAATCAAAACAGACAAAACAGTTTCTCTTCAATGGTATTCACTGTACACAGAAGTAAAACCAGCACTGTTAATTTTCTCAGGCTCTCTTGGGACCCAGACTCATTCTGCTCCGCTTACAAAATTTAAACTTTTAACAAAGCTTTAGTACAGAGGCTCCCAACCTACGGCCCACTGGCCGTACCTGACCTGCAACATCATTTCATGTGGCCCGCACTGCCACACCCAGAAGTGGAAGCAGATGGGTTTACCTCGGCCATAAGATGTGCCTGTGCATGCATAAACATGCCCATAGCTGTCATAAATGCAGAAGTGGGAACATTAACAACAGCTGTAAATGTGCCCACTTGCGGGGGGCATGGTCCAGCCCACTCAGCTGTCTGAGGCATAAAAAGGTTGGGAACCCCTGCTGTAGTGTACTAGGAGTCACCAGGAGCAGACCCAAAGCAGCTGAACAAATTCCCCCCAACTGTATCCCTAGCCTGGAACAAGATGGAATGGAGAGCTTTGCAACACAGTCCTTTTTCATCTTTCCAGTTGCTTAACTAGAGTTTACGCTTTCCCAGAGTCCATGCCCAGCAGCCAGAGTGTTGGTTTTGTTGAGCCTGTGAGATCCTTGTAACCTCTGCTTCCTTGCAGTGTAAAATAAAACATAAACAGTGTTGTTGATTTTTCAAATAGTACCCATGCTACTATTCTTCATCTCTTGCTACTTGGCCAACCTCAAATAAATGTTCTGCTTTGCTGCTCCTCTTCCTTCCATAAATTGTACAGTTCAAAGGCCACCCAGAAAGCAGCACGCTGGGCACAAAAGGGCTAGAACAATCCAAGCAAAGCCAGTGGTCAGGCACAATGGCTTCAGTTGACCCAGAAGCCACCCTGCTATCTATAGGTCTATGGTTATTTACATTATTCCTGACACGGTAGACGTGACTGGAGGCAAGTTCGCATGATGCAGTGGTTCTGTTGCTGGCCAATACTCAGGAGAACCAAATTCGAGTCTCTGCACAACCATCTTACACACACACACATTCAGCCAGACCTATCTCTGACTGTCATTCTGAGGGTAAAGTGTTGATGAAGGGAGCCAGATATACTGCCTTGAGCTCATTATAATCATTAGCTATGAATATAACTAGTCATAAAATAAAATGAAAAACCTTCTTAAAAAACTTAACAAAGTGATGATATTTCAAGTTAATTTTCTTTGTTTTCGAGTTTGTTTTCTGATTTTAAGTTAATATTACATTACCAAACTTTTAAAAATCAAGATCCTTTAATTTGTCATTTTATGCATGACATAACAAATGAGAGGGGTTGATTTCAGCAATAAATGTATAGTGTCTGAAAACATATACAGTAGTACCTCGCTTAAAGAGCAGTAGTACCTCGCTTAGAGAGTAGTAACTCGCTTAAAGCGAGTTTGCTCTTTAAGCGAAACACCATTGTAAGAGACCAATTGTGCAGGGGACTGCAAACCCCAATTTATTTGTTAAGCAAGATTTTGGTTGGTTTTATTTGTTAAGCGAGATGAACATTGAGAGAAAATTCTGCTCTTTAAGCAAATTACTTTTTAAGCGAGGCGCTCTTTATGCGAGGTTTGACTGTATTTGTAATCTCTGAAAAATTTATGTCCTGTTAATAATTGTGACTTTTTCTTTTCTAGGAATTCTGTATGGCACTATGACAATGGAACTTGGAGGGAAGGTGACCATTGACTGTGAGAAAAGCAATCACCGAGCAGAATTGGAATTCAAATTAAAGGTAACTAACAACGTCATATTTTTGAACCCTGTCTTCAGCATACTCTTTCCATTTAGGAAACCTCCAACCACCCCTCTAGCTATGGTGCATAACCTCTACACCATCCATGATGTAATGTGAAATGCAGAAATAGAGCAGTGATGGCTAACCTTGGCACTCCACATGTTCTTGGACTTCAATTACCAAAAGCCCAAGTCAGCACAACTGCTGATCAGGGCTTCTGGGAACTGAAGTCTAAGAACAGCTGGAGTGCCAAGGTTAGCCATCACTGCTCTATTTCTGCATTTCACATTACACCATGGATGGAAATGCAGTCATTAAGAAATAGTTTCTGAGTTGTCCCGTGTTGGTACACAGATGGTAATCAAAACTGTGGTGTCAGAATTCCGCTAGATTCACACAGCATTGCAATCATGCAAGCGATCCTGCCTGCATTGCTGATCAGCCACTGTACTTTGTTGGGCCAGGGAATGACTGGCAAGCCAGACAAGGAAGAGCACTGCATCACTGCTATTGACTGTACAGTTTTTCTTAATAGGATTTTGGACTCTGTAGGCTGAACTTGCCTGATCTTGTGCACTGAAAAACCACCTGAGCATTTACGAAAGCAGTGAAAAGAGCACTTTTCCATGTACCCAGCTAAAACATGCGCTTATTTGACCCACCATGTAATGCACTGCCAAAATTAAAGCATGTATCCTTCCCTGACCACTCTAAAAATCCAGAATCCAAAATCTAGTATCAATCCTGAGAAGTCAGGACTTGCTAGAAAATCAGTCATGTTTGGAAACGCAGAAGGCTAGGAGAAGAGGGAAATCAAACATGGGATAGATTGACTGAGCAAAGAAAGTCACGAATCTTTAGTTGGCAAGGCCTGAGCAGGGCTCTTAATGACAGGACCTCTTGGAAGTCTCTAATCCATAAGCAGAAGTGATTGATGGCACATAACAACAACCATTTAAATTCTTGGCTGGCCTCCAGATTTTTCTAGGCCGAACTGTATTTTGTTTTTAATTTGCCTCTTCTCCCAACAGCCATTCTTTGGTGGTAGCACAAGCATTAATCAAATCTCGGGGAAGATTAAATCAGGAGAAGAAGTGCTGGCGAGCCTTGATGGTCACTGGGTAAGAAATAATAATCTTCTTTGCTGACAGTTTAGAAATACAAGCAGAGGCTGAAGAATAGCTTTTCTAGCTGCTTTGAAACAGAATCCGAATGTTAAAACAGTAAGGTCTCGGGTACAACTGATGCAACAGGCAGTTTAGTTTGCTCAGACATAAATCTTGCTGCCTTGGGTTAATATTCTGTTGGCTCCAGTCTTGTAACCCTGGATTGATCCCAGTTTAGCAAATGAACCTGAGTTTGATTCGGTAGCTGGTGAGACAAGGATAGAGCTTCCTAGTGGGTGAAAGAGCCTTTGCAGTCCCTTGGCTAGGAGTGAACACTCGCAGGACATCTCCCTTTCTTTCCACTTGGCTGTCAGAATGAAGCATGTGTCCTTGGAGAGAAAGGGGTGGTTGGCCGTTTCCCTGGCACTCTTTTCTGCCTGCTATGTGAAGCCAGTTACAAATACTACGTATTCTAAGCTGGAGCCAGTCAGCCACACACAAAAGTAGAGGGAACAGCTCGTACATTGAGGCTTTCAAAAACCTCAGTTGAAATCATTACCTGGAGGTTGCCCTAAAATAATGTCTGCCTATTCAGCAAAGCCTTTAATGATACAAAGAAAATATTACAATTTAGTGTGTGGTTGGGAAAGAAGTGGTCCTTCAGATGATGTTGCATTACAACTCCCATCAATTCTGTCCAATGTAGCTACCAGTGAACGGTCATGAGATTGCAGTCCAAGGCCTGTATGTTCCCCAGCCTTGATTTAGCCCAGGGATTCTCAACCTGTGGCCAACAGGCTGGGTGCGGCCCACAACACCATTTCATGTGTCCCCCCTCTCCACTGCCTCCACCATACCAGGAAGTGCCATGGGGTGGAGGAAGGGTAAAATGGCTATCTGGCCCCCAAAGCTGTCTGAGGGAGTGTGACCAGGCCCCTGGCTTAAAAAGGTTGAGAACTCCTGATTTAGCCCAATGTGTTTCAAATACAGTAATACCTCATATAACATTAGTATCGAATAACACTAAAATCGCATAACATTAAGGAATCTGGGGGGAAGAATTGCATCAGATAACATTAAGATCCTATGGGATGCTTCAGATAACAACCGCTAAAGCCTGTGTGGTTACAATGTATCTCTATGGATCCCATAGAGGATCAGATAACACTAAAAATCATATAACACCAAGACTTGTGGAACCAGGTTTTAGTGTTATATGAGGTTTTACTGTACAGTAGAACCCCGCATAACGAAAAAAACTATGTTCCATGGAGCTCTTTGCTACCGTATGTGGGTTTTTTCACTATGCGGTTCCCTGGGTGATGCCCTGCATAACCGGGGTGTGTGTGTGTGTGTGTGTGTGTCATTAACCAGGGTTCCCATTATGCTGGTATACCCCGGTTACCAAAAAACCCGCATGATGGAAAAAAATTGTTATGCGGGGTATCACCATTGCATAATAAACGCTTCGTTGTATGAATTTTTCTCTATACGATGCGTTCGTTATGCAAAGCACCACTGTAGTCCTTATCAGACCACTGGTATAAACAAGGGAGTGCTCATATTTCTTAAATGTTCTTCTGAAAATTAAGAAGGACATGACATAGCTACCGAGCACGTAGTAAACAACATTGCTTTTCCTTCGAGTGACCTTCATGCAGTGTTCAAAACCCGTTGGTTTTAATAAATTATATTTTTGTGCACCTCAAAGATTCTCTATTTTCTCATTTCCTGCCTTGAAAGTAGGACATGACAGATAAATTGTATCTTTTGCTCATGGCAACAATCAGGGCAGAGAGTAAATAGGAAATTCTGAGAGGAGGTTTACAGATTTAATGGCAGAATAGCATCGGCAATCATTAGCTTGAGAGCCATGTAAATTATCCTGCAGGTTAAACCTCAGTCAAGAGAATGAAAAACCAGAAGCATCACCTTGTCAGACTCAAAGCAGTGTATCTTAGTAAGTGGTTCGTTTTCAGAATAAATTGATGGCGGATGAGGATGAGGTGCTACAGTTATTTGGAGCATTCACAGAATGAAGTACGGAGAGTGTCAGGCTCACACTTCTTGCATCAGGGCAATTTCCCCTGGTTTTTTTTTTGTTGTTGTTGTTGCTTTATGGCCTGTCATTCTGTGATTCTCTCCCTGGCAAGGGAGGGGAAGAAGGGTGATTATTATTTTAGATTAGGATCCTAGGTGTTAAAATTGGGGGGTGAGAATGAAGGCAAAGAGCAGGCGGCAGCAACTCCTTGCTCTTCCTATGGGGTGTGGGCCCCACATTGGGAACCACTGATCTAGAGCAAGGGTCCCAAACCTTTCCTGCACCATGGACTGGCTTCATGCCAGACAACCTTTCCACAGACCGGCAAGTGGGGGTGGCGAGACAAGACGGAGCAAGTGCACAACAAAATATGACAAAGTACACACTGCACACAGACCCGGGGGGGGGGAGCCCTGCTGCAGCCCAAAACCAAGGAGAGAGGGCCCAGTCCCCCACCAGCCACACCACCCAACTCAGACAGCGAGGCATCACACTGCACACAGGCAAGGCCCCGCCGCAGTTAAGCAATGTGGAAGAGTGACCCGGCCACCCACTCATCTGCTGTGTCTGAAGCCCATGCCCCCCCTCCTGCCGGGCAGACCTGATGGAGCACATGGAGGGCAGAAGACTGCCAGCACTGGCAGAAGACTCCCAGCACTGGCCCACAGACCATTGGTTGGGGACCCCAGCTCTAGAGAGTTTCTCATCCAGAAAATTGTAAATTAGAATGCCACGTGCCCATGGAAATATCTGCAAATGCAGACAGTGCTGGCTCTTTGGCTATAAACAGAAATGAGCACTGAAACCCTAGAGTCGGATACGACTGGCTTTTGAACCAGGGCAACCTTTAACCACACTAAATAGAGAACTTCAGAGCTTGGAAAAGATATTGGTTTTGGACAAGAGCTTCCCCAGTTGTCACAGGCAGTTAGCTATGTTTCCAGGAAAGTACTTTATGAGGTGGCTGCTTCTTTTAAAAAATTTGTAAACTAGTTGTATACTTAATACCAGCACCATTAATAAATCAGCCTACCGCATGATTCCAAAAAGATTGGAGACATTGCAAAGTAAGATAAAACAAAATTTAGACCGATTCCCCAGCTGTCTTGCCAAAGCATAGAAAGAACATGCTGAAGTATTAATATTAACATCATTACTTTTGTGTTAACAGGAGGGCAGGGTCAACTGAGGCATCTGAAGGATACTGCTTTGAAAGGGATGCTCCCTGTCCTGCTGTGTAGCTCTACTTTTGCTACTGCAGAGACCTTTCTGACGGTGGCAAATTGCCAGTGCTTTGCTCCAGAGCTCACTTTTTCTTTCTTTCAGGGTATACCACTGTACCATTGCTTGCCAGTTGCATGTGCCACAAACTCTTTCAATGCAGAAGCAGGGGCTACGCAACAAGATACTGTACTGGCCAACATTTTTAACATTTTGCTTTCAAAATGTTATTTTAAAAAGATTGTATGCCTTCCTCCTCTTCAATGCAAAAGTAGTCATTGTGTATAAACATGTTATCTCCAAGCTCTGGTTCATACAAAATACAGTTCATTTTTCTGGGGCATAACAAAGGAGAGAAAGAAAGGGAAGAAGAAGGAACCCGAAGATAAGCAAAGGCTTCTTTTCCACTAGTTCTTCTGGAGTCCAATGGAATGTGTCTGTTCTTTAACTGTAGCATTAAAGCATGTAGTTATGTTGGGTTTTTTTCCTTTTTCAGGATGGAGAAGTGTATATAAATGACCTGAAAAAGGGAAGCACAGAGGTTTTTTGGAATCCAACCAGTGAGGTCCGAAAGCAAAGACTGAAGCGACACATCGTGCTCTTTGAAGAGCAGACAGATTTTGAATCTGAACGGTAAGATGCTCCAGCTGCTTTAAGAGGGCAAGTCAGGGAAACCTCCCCCCCAAAAAAAAAAAAGTACATGTGTGTATGTGTGTCCATGTGCATGCACACGCACACACATACATATACATTTGGAGAATTCTGCACTCTGCCCACTTTTAGGGTGGTCTGGATGAGCCTTCTTGCAAGCTTCTTACAGAGCACTTTAGCAAATATTGCTAAATTTTGTTTAGGCTTCTGAACAGGGTTGAAGTAAATACAGTTGTACCTCGCTTAAAGAGCATAATGTGTTCCACAGGATTGCTCTTTAAGCAAGTTTGCTCTTTAAGCGAAACACCATTATAAGTGACCAATTGTGGGGAGGATTGTGAACCCCGATTTATTTGTTAAGGGAGTTTTTGATTGGTTTTACTGGTTAAGCAAAGCGAACATTCAGAGAAAATTTTGCTCTTTAAGCAAGTTGCTCTTTAAGCGAAACACTCTTTATGCGAGGTTTGACTGTACATGAAATGGTGGAGTGAAGAGGAATGTGCTAGCTCAGCCTACTGGTCACCATTTAATTTTTTAAAAAGAAAAAATGTCTTTCTGAAAGGAAGACAACCACAATGATAATGAAGGCAGCTATACTCCACTCTTCAAGAATGTTTGCCACGATCCTGCTCAGAATGCCCACATAGGCCTCTATCCTTGCCTGTGGTCTAAAATTCAAGACAACAGAAGTCTTATTCCTCCATCAGGACCTCCTTGTTTGCAGTTTATTAAATAGCTCTTCTGAAGCTTTACTAACCTCATGCCTACAAGAGAATTATGACAAGCTACAAATAAGGCTTTTCTATATCGCCAGTTAATTCAAGCTGACCCTGGGAAACCTAAACTCCATAGTGAGCGGATTTGCATTTCCCTCACTGTGTAGTCGCAGATTCAGCCATAAATGCCAAGGTCTGGCACAGTTGCAATGAGCTGAGCTAACAACGCAGCCACAGCATGTGCTACAAGCCAGGGACCTAGTAGGGGAAACTTATGCCTGGATGGTGATAGACCAGAATTATCATCAGACCTAGCTAGAAGAACAACAAAAGTAACATTGACAATATCCAGAAGGCCACATATTCCCACCTTTGTGTAGCGAGGAAAAGAGCTGAAGCTAAATATGTACGGCCATCTGGTTCTTCACTATTAACAATGCATTTTTGGTACTTCTGGGTTCTCTCTTTAATTCTGGACTTGGCCATTCTATGTCCCTCCCTACCCCACCCACCCCCACTCCTTACAAACACTGCCAAGGTCCTTAAACCACATCCCTGTCCTTGTTCTTACTAAGGGGGCTTGTTTCCATGTTTTTAGGCTCTGGCAGCACGTCACAAGTGCTATTGGCAAAGGAGACCAGAACAAAGCAACTCAAGAGAAGTTTGTGTTGGAAGAGGAGCAGAGGAACAAAGCATGGGAACGGAAGGAAAGTGGGGCTGAGTGGAAGCCCCTGCTCTTCTGGCATGATCCCACCACCAACGAATGGCACTACAAATATGAAGAGTGAGTGATCTGCTGTGATTTGAAGTTGCAGAGATCGTGGAGCATGGGGAGGGGGGCACCGTAGGCAGCCCTTGTCCTGATCACACATTTTCCTCAGTTTAATGTCAACTGCCCACTGTGAGTAAACATATTAAGCCCCTGGAAGGGTGACCTCTCTCTTTCCAAGCAGGCTGCTAGTCAGGAAGGAAGGTAGAGGAAAGGGGAGAAAAGGATGATAGAAAGAGGGGGAGAAAAGCAATGGGACCATCTCTTTTGGGCTGTGGCATCATCCAGTACTGGTTCTAGCACACGTACACACCATTACCCCATGGGAATACATCCCTCGGCAAACTAAAGGTTGTCCATCCCTTTTATAACTGCACTTCAGATGTACTTATGCTACAGCTGTAAACTAGTCTAGTCAGGTGAGTGACAAGAACTGGAGAGAAAGCCAGGAATCTCTGGCAGAATTCCAGAAGAATTCCAACTGTTTTATTTAAATATTTCTTCAGTTTTTGTGTTATGTTTTATTAATTTCCAATGTTTTGCTGCTTGATGTTCAATTTTGTGAGCTGTCCAAGTAGGTCATTTTCAGGCTTTAGCTCTTCAGTGGTATAGAAATGTAATACAAATGTACATTGATTTTTCCCCAAAGCTGATTGCCTGAAGAGGCCAATGGAAGGAGAGTGCCTTGTCATGAGGGAAGGACAGGTCTATAGTCTCTCGCTCGTTTGCACACACACGTGTGCGTGCATACACACACACACACAGAGCTGTGAAAACCTGTTTGCAGCTGTTGTCCACCCATTCTGCCTAGTCATGTGCATGCCTGCTTAGATGGAAGCCCTAGTGAGATAAGTAAGGCTTGTGCAGAAGTGTGTATAAGCATTAAGGGCTGGCCCAAGATATTTTGTTGCCTGAGGTGGAGCAGCAGACAGCAATCCACAGCTGTCCTGATCAAGGGACATCTCTCTCTTGCTTTGCTTAGTGGGGGTGAGCCAGGTAAAAAGAGTCATTAGCCCTTCACGAGTCCTAAGTGGAGAGCTCAAATTTGAGAAACTTGAGCTCAGGTTCCCGTTCTGGTCCTGTGCTTTGTCTTGTAGCTAGGGGCCCCTGTCTGTGAAAAGGGAATGTGAGAGGACTACCTCACAAGGAAATTGGTTGTCATGAAGATGAACCTAAAGATTGGACATTGTTTATAATATGTAAAAGAAGATACATACCTGATTAGCATCAGGGTGGAGATCCCGTGGGACTTTTTACTTATCTTTTCTTTCTACTGCACAGTCTTCTTGCCTTGCATACTTACTGGTCTGTGCTGCGCGTGTGCACATGCACACACTGTTAAACTGATCTTGCTTTTTAGTGTCCTCAAAGTGTCCAACACAGAAGTGGAGCAGATCTGGGAACTAGACCCTGCTGCAAATCCAGATGTCAACTATGCCCCCACATTCGCTCTGGAAACAGTATTACTGGACCCAATGGCACCACACACAACATTAAAGGCAGTTTTACTTGTGCTTCTGCCAATGTGATTTATGCCATCTCTTGCCAAAAATCAAACAGGACAATCTTTACACAAAAGGATTAATGGACACAAATCAGATATCCGGAATGGCAACACGGAGAAACCTGTCGCACACCACTTCAATCTAATGGACACTATCCGAGACCTGAAAGTTGCAATTCTGGAACAGAGAAATTACAAAACTAGGATTGAAAGGGAGACAGCAGAAATCAAATACATCCATCTGTTAGATACCCATCACAGGGGGCTAAATATTAGTGAAGGGTTTCTGGGACATTATCAAATTTGATACACAGATTGCTATATGATTTTATATTACAACTTTCCTGCCAATTCTCTTTAGTAAAACAGAAAGAAACCAGGAACAGGTGTTTGTTTTTCCCCCCCTGACATGCAGGTCACAAGTTGATCAGATACCATAGTGGGCTTACTCAGCAACCTTGAGATTGAAAGGGAGTCTTTTAGAGTTTAGCTGAATAATCTATTGTTGCTAATGACTAGGTGAAACTGCAATCTTGTGCTCTCTTGTCTGTCATCTTGCTTGACCACACCCCTTCTCCCTTTGAGCCCCTGAATTTGGTATATAAAGAACATGCCTGTAAGCTTCACTCTTTGTCTGATGAAGTGGACTTGATCCACGAAAGCTAACAATAAAAATATAGCAGTTAGTCTTTAAAGTGCTACAGTGTTTTTTGTTTTGTTTTGTTTTGTTTTGTGTCCTCAGCTTCTCTTAAAGATAGTTATTTCTCCCCACCCACTTTTCATAACACTTTGTGTGGCTTTTGACAGCTTAAGGCCCTGGGACCCTTTGAATGACATTGCACAATATGAGAAAGACGGCATCCTCCAAACCATGCAGAGGCATCTACCCAACCGAATGTCAACTCACAAGAACATCCGCACCAGCAACCAAGTTGCCCGACACACGGTAACTAGCACTCCTTCAGAATAATAGTCATATCACCTGCACTTTGGAATTTTTTCCTGTTTGTGGAAGTTCCTTTATTTTAATAATTATTTTTAGAGTTCAACTCCCACAGTCTCCTGGCAAACATCTTTTTGCCTTCTGCTTGATAAATGGTGGCACACCAAATCTCACATTGCATTGCCAGAGACTGGGTTTAAGAGGGTGTAGCCTCACTCTCAATACAGGAGTCCTGCCATTTGGCAGTGTAATGACAAGCTCCTATCTGGTCTGCCCAGTTTCTGTCTCCCAACCTTTTTTTATATGAGTTCTCCCGAGAATTTACCCTTCCTCAAACTATTGCACATCTCTGCACAATTTCAAGACTAGAGTTTGCAGAATCGCTTAGGAAAGGATTAGCTCAGCTGACTGTAGTGAATGGGTGTTTGGTGGCATATATGTAGAATGTGACAGAGTGTAAACCATTAGTTAGCCATTGATAGTCTGTTATACAGCTTTCATTTGTATTCCTTTGCATTCAGAGATCTTCAAATGATTGTAGACAGCGTAAAGCCAGCGATCAACCGTCCAGTAACAGCCAGAACACTGAAAGCAGCTGTTCGACGCCCGAATCAGTACAGGAACTTTCAGATGATGATGGTAAGTATGGTGCAGTGTTCTGATTCTCTCTCCTCCCATATCCTTTACTAAGTCTTACTGTAATCCTAAAACCACCTTCACATGTCTTGATCTGCCACTTTCTCATCATGGCAACCTACTAAGCTATTGATTAATAAAAGATGTCTACATAGCAAGAAGCATCATTGTGCAAAATATGTATGTAAATCTTCTTCCCCACAATTGCCATGAATCACTCCCAAATTATTTTGTAAGACAAAACACCTATACATGTCAGTGTATGGTTCCCAACCAGTTTGCCTACTACACTCTAACCACAGTGAATTACTCCCTGGGAGCTGGAGGATTGAAACCTGCAATCTCAAACTAAGTTGATTGACATAAGCTAACAACATGTGATGCACATGTAAGTGGTATAATGGTTATCTAGTGGAATGAGTGAACAAAAAAGGTAAAACACATATAATGCCATAGTTTTCTCCATTTCAAAAAAATTCATGAAATCTTGCTATCGCCTCTTTAATTTTCCACAGGTTTTGAAAGTCCATGTACTCAGTGTGGGAAAGAATCTGATCACTTAAAAGAAATTCACACGTCTGTCTTATCCCTCCAGAGAGCTCAACAAGACATACAAAGGTATGACATTATGATAGCTGTGAAGCTTGTATAGCATGCTCTAAGTGGAGAATGTCTCAGTCCTGCCTGTTTCTGTGTCACTTTCCCCCATTTAAGAGAAACTGCCTGTTCTGTTCTGAAGACTCTCTATGCAAAACCAAACCCCACCTTTTTTGTGGGTTCTTATTAACTGAGTGAACTGTCTAAGCTTCAAACAACCAGCCAGCATTTCTAACCACTGGGAACAGGTTTACAAAATCTATGTCTTGCCTCTTTATTTGAAAGGTGGGAGGGGGTGTTTTTAAAAACTGAAGAACAAAGACAAACTTCACATACTTTTATAAATTGAAAGATAAAAGTAATAGAGCCCTGTGCTACTGCCATAGAGGAAGTTTGCAAATCTTGCTTAATTGCAGCTTCTTCAGGGTGGCTAAGAGCATATTTTGACTTAACTTTAAAAAGATTAGAGTTCCTGTAAACAGTTCTACTTGATTTGAAAATGTAATTCTGGAAGTCTTAGGTCACTATTAGATTTGTTGTTTAAGCAATGATATAATGACTCAAGTGGTTAAGATGATGAACTCACTGACTGGAAGGTTGGAGTTCAATTCCCAGGTACTGCATGATGGAGTGAGTGCCCGTCTTTGTCTCAGCTCCTGCCAACCTAGCAGTTCAAAAGCAAGAAATTGCAAGTAGATAAATAGGGACCATTTCAGTGGGAAGGTAACAATGTTATGTGCACTCCATTGTTGAGACATGCCTGCCACATGTCCACAGAAACATCTGCAGATGCAGACAGCGATGGTTCTTTGTCTATAAACAGAGATGAGCCCTGAACCCTGGAGTTTATTTATTTATTTATTTATTTATTTATTAGTCACATTTGTATTGCCGCCCACTCGACAAGCGACTCTGGACGGTGTACAACAATTACATAAAACCAGTGAAAACGCCAATTAAAAACAATAAAAAAATTAGCCCAACAACTAAAAAGAGCAAGGGAGTGATATTACTATATCAGCCAGCAGGTGGGGGTCACCACATCCCCAGTGTCCCACACCTGCTTTGCCAGCCAGGTTTTTAGTTCTTTCCTGAAGGGCAGCAACTCCGTCTGGAGTCGTAGCTCAATTGGAGTGGGTGTAACTGGCATATGACATGAAGTTGTGCAAAAGCCCTCCTGGCCACGACTTCCATCTGCTCATTGAGCAGGAGTCCAGAAGGATCCACAGATTACGCACTGGGTCTGTTTGGGGCAAGATTAGCCCCCTCCAGAACCAAAGATGGTAGCTCCCAAGATAACACAGGGCCCCCAACCCATAGCCACTCAGTCTTGCCAGGATTCAGCTGAAGAGTTGGATATGACTGGCTTTTGAGCAAGGGCAATCTTTACCTAATGGCCATATATAATTATTTCTCAGTCTCTTCATTAGAACACAACCAGAAAATACAGGAAATGTTTATGCACTATTCAAAAACAGGAGGAAAAAACCTACAGCTTCCATTGGCCAAAGAAGCTAGTATTTCATGTGATCTCCCCTCACACAGCAGGCACTTGGTTCCTGTAAGCCTAAATGGAAATGAACCCTAATTACTGTCAATGCTCGCTCCAGTATATATGTCCTACTATTACGTAGCAAAATGACTGCTGTGGAAGAGGTTTTTTACACCAGGTTTGTACAAGACATGCTTGAGATTTTGTCTCCACAGGATCTGCATTTTGCCCATTTGCATTTCGAATAACAATTACTCCATTTCTTGTTCTTGCAGAAACCTCACTGCTTTGAACAAAAAGTCTCTCTACAGGAGGGCCTCATCAGAACACCTTTTCCTGGACTCTCGCTGTTGGTTCCTCTTGTGCATCTTTCTCACGTGTCAGCTCTTCATTAATTACGTCTTCAAATAAAAAGGGGTGGGGTGGCAGCAATAACAAATTAACCAGCTGCAGAAACGAGGGGGGTGACTTAATGGCAAGGAGCCCACAGAGGCACCCAAGCACTTTAAAAAGCCAACACAACTGGGGCGGAAGGAAGAAAACATGGTAAACCAGGGAACCTGCAAAGTTTTGTTCGTCAGATTAATGTCATTGCCTTTTTTTTACCTGTACATCTACAAGGACCTCTTTACCTGTATGGGCCTTAATGCTAAAGCCAAATGTAGCTTTAATTGTGCATTTTTGTTTTCTATGTCTTGTCATCTTATGATGCAATTAAAATCTACCAACAAGTATTTGTGCCCCCTTGATAACACTATACACAGCTTCTTGGCTTGGTAACACCAAGGAGCTTGTTTTCCAATGATCTTATAGGTTAGGGAGGGCCTTTGGACATCAGTCAGAATGCCGTCCACTTTATTTCAGTAGCGAAGGAATGAACTGTATGAAAAGTAAGCCAATTGGGATCGATAGCACACAGTGTTTTCATGGATCTTCTGGTCCAGACTCTCAACACACCATGTCCATTTGAAGAGTCACTCATCACTCTCAGTTCCACCAAGACTGTAAATACGCATGACTTCTTACAGCCTGCCTGTTTTAGGAACTGTGAGGCTTCCCACGCATAACCAACAATGCTCTAAGTCTGTGGTGGCTAACCTTGGCACTCCAGGTGTTCAGGAATTCAATTACCTTACACCCAAGTCAGCACTCCTGCTAATCAGGGCTTCTGGGAATTGAAGTCCAAGAACAGTTGGAGTGCCAAGGTTCGCCATCACCACCCTAAGTTATGCCCTTGGGCCAGAGGGTCAGAAATGCCTGTTTAAAAATCAGTTGGTTTTTTTAAATATACATATATATATATATAATTGTTTTTGTTTTGATTAAATCATACAAACACACAGCATTTTTAAAGGAATGCAAGCACTGTACAAAAGAATGCTTTTGAAGTGTACCCTTATTCCCATATAGGAGAAAGAAGATGGGTGCATAAGCACTATTATATACAAGTAATTGTGTGTGTCACAAAATCACTATAGTACTGGGGTTCTTTGGGCATAGATTGCGGCATAGCTGAGCTTTGGTCCTTAGATACATACCAAGACATTATGCGAGTAGGTGCAAGCAGTTTGCTTGCAACCAGTACGTGCAGCAGTCACTGTCAGCCAGATGGCTCAGGTTTCCTGGGTTTTGTATCAAGAGTCAACTGCTTATTTTTCCTGTGTCAGAGAGAGACCCGTTCCCCTATATAGGGCTGATCCTGTGAGAATGTGAAGACATCCTGTGTATGTTCTTTGCTTGTAGGTACACGTTAAGGTTAATGGTCAGGAATAGTAAGGGTTTGCCACTGCAATCCTTTGAATCTGTCGATAGTCTTCCTATTTTTACATCATTTTTAAAAGAATTTGCAATATTTTATGTAGAATTGCAGCCAGTACTAAGCCTTTCTTTTCTGGCCCGAAGTAGTTCCAAGTGGTAAGTACTGCTCTATATATAAAAAAATGAAATTATATATATATATAGATATATGCAGCCTTAAACTATTTAGTGGTGGTGCCAGTCTGGGCTAACTTTCAATGTAAATGTTTCCAGATTTTTAACTACATTCCTTGTGATGTTCTCTCCTAGGGAACCACTTGTTTGTGCTTGATACGTTGAAATAAATGACACAACTTTCACTTAGAATTTCTTTGTGGCTGGATCATTCGTGTGCCTGGGATTTGGTTTTTTTGTCCTACTACTCACATTTCTTCTCTGTTAAATCAGACACTCCTAAAGCAAAGAGGCACAGTCAGTAGACAGTAGCACATTTCATCCCACTTAGCTCAAAAACCCTAGGAAGGTCACCTTAATTTTGAGTTGAGTTGACAACACATTAATTGTTATTATTTTTATAAGAAAGGACAATTAAGGGGTCACATTTTAGTATGGCCTGTGGGCCAGATCTGGCCTCTGATGACAATTCATCCGGCCTGTGCTGCCCCTATCACTCCCGGAAGCGGAAGTAAAACGCACCAGGAACAACAAAGGTGGCTTGGACTGGATGAATTAGTGTCAGGGGCCAAATTGGGCCCGCAGGCTGTAGTTTGGGCACCCCTGGTTTAAGCAGAGAAAATGGCAGCTTAAAATCTATCTCATCCTATTGCAAAACAGATTGCAAGGTGTGTTTTACTTCCGCTTCCAGTGGGAGGAACCATGTGACCTGTCTTTGGTCCAAAAAGTTTGGGCACCCCTGTTTTACACTGATTTTTGTTACAACTATGGATCGCCGTTCTTGTTGCAATTCACAGTTAAGATAACACAGCAAGATTGGGAGGGGGGGTTTCTTGCGCTGTCCTGAGTAACCTGTAAAAACAATTGACTCTGAGAGACTTGCTCAGGGGTTAGTCTGTGTTGATCTTTGCTGAAGATGTTGTGCAAGTTGATTTCCATTTTCTCCAATAGAACCTTTGCAGCAGCTTCTCTGTACAGCCCTGTCCACATCTCCAATAGTTTAGAGCAGGAGTTGTCAACCTTTTTAAGCCGGGAGCCAGGTCATGCTCCCTCAGACAGTTTTGGGGGCAGGACAGCCATTTTGCCCTTCCTCCACCACATGGCACTTCCAGGTGTGATGGAGCGGGGCACATGAAATGGCGCTGTGGGCCACAGGTTGAGAATCCCTGGTTTAAAGACCCTCAAACCTTCTAGCCTGGCAAATGACAGAGGAGCCTGGCCTGATCTGGCCCATGGCGTTGCAGAGGAAGAACAACATCCTAACACATATTTTGAAAGACACAGGGCTAGTAGAGAGAAGAGATGTCTGCTGGTGCTAAAGATGCCTTGGATTTACTTAATTTACAAAATAATAATCCAATGGGAACACTATTTTTGTTTGTAGGGCCTTTCCAAAGTTTTATCATCATTATACCCTCAGAGTATTATATTACAGTGGTACCCTATATAACGAATGCTTCGTATAATGAAAAATTCATACAACGAAGCGTTCGTGTGCTATTTGCGATTCACCGTATAAAGTTCGTTATATGGATTGCTATTGACAATACCCTGTACAATGTTGTATCGCCAATAGCAATCTGTATAACAAACTTTTTTTCACTATATGGTGCATCGCCCATAGCAATCCATATAACAGAAAAACGTATAGCGAAGAGCTCCATGGAACGGAGTTTTTTTCGTTATACGGGGTTCTACTGTATTGACAATACAGTACCTCTATATTATACAGTGTATTCTGTAATAATATACAATGCCTCGAGAGTTATTGCATTTATAGTGAGGAGTTAGCTGGATGACTACATGAACCCAGTTATATGAACACTTTCCAGAGGGGGCTGCAGGACAGAGGGGCAGGACCAGTCTTATCATTAGGCAGAGAAAATCAGTTGTATCAGGTAGAAAACACTCATAATTATTTATTATATACAAATTGTTAATGACTTATTATTACCAGTTATTACTAGATTTTTACTGCCAAGGATATAGAAAGAGTGCTTGCAGGAGGTGTTTTGTTTTGTCTTGTAAATCAAATCCAATATAAACCTTGATCTGGGTGATGGCAGTACAGTACCATGTAATGCTCTTTTGATGGCTCAAGCAGCACAATATTATTATTATTATTATTATTTATTAAATTTAATACCCCGCCCCAATCGGGAGGACCCGACTCTGGGCGGCCCACAACCAGAATAAAACAAGAATAAAACCATCACTAAAACGTCAAAGTTAAAACAATCGGAAGATTAAAACAACACAGGGATATATACCAATAAATCCCATGATCCAACCCAGGGGGGGCAGTCCTTATATGAGCCACTTGGTATGGGAGCCCATGGTCCCGGGTCCCCAAATCTGTCCTGCCAGCCAGGTTTTCAAGCCCTTTCGGAAGGGCAGGAGCTCCGTCTGAAGGCGCAATTCGGTGGGCAGGAGGTTCCAGAGGGCTGAACCAGCTCTGCAAAGGGATCTTAGCATTACTAACCTACAATTCTAGAAAGCGGCAGAATTGACATGTTGATGCTTGACTTCTGGATTACAAAAAAAAAAAAAAAAGTAAAGCTACTAACAGCTTCAACTGAGCCAGACTTAGATCAAGAGCCAGATTCTGACTTACATCTACAATTTATTATGGAACTAATTGCTTTTAGAACAAAGGTATATAGATTACGTATAACGATGTGATGCCTCTGAGGTAGAGAAAGAAGAACTACAAGTTTTCTTGGCTTCCCAAGTCATAAGAATGTTGATGACCTCAACTTCTTTTCTTTAAAAGAATCTCATTCTTATAGAGGAGAATAAAACAATATCAATCTCTCTCCCTTCTTCAGAAAGATTAAGGAACAAAGCCAGAAACTGGACATTTTAAACCAGGGGTGCCCAAAGTTTTCGGGCCCTGGGCTGGTCACAGGTTTCAGGGAGCCAGAAACTATGACCCAGTAGACAGCACTGGCTCTTTGGCTGTAAAGAGAGATGAGCACTGAACCCTAGAGTCAGATACGTCTGGCTTTCGAGCAAGAGAGAACTTAATCTGATCCCAGTTGTGATCATTCCACTTTTGATGACCAAGATAAGAGTCCAAGCTGGTAATGGAATCTGGCCTCCTGATGACATTGCTCTGTTCCACTGACACAGATCAACCCCTCTCAACAAGGAGATAAATTTTTCCGATTTTTATAAATATGTGGTAAAGGAAAATACAGTAAAGCCCCAGCTTACAACTGCCTTGGGTTACGTTTGCCATGGTTTACAATGACAAATTCTAAGAAAATGACGCCCTGGCTTATGATTATTATTTTTTTTGGCTTATGACTGGGAATTAAATAGCCAGTGCCATTTTAGAATCTAAAATGGCCGCCTTGCATAATTTTAGACTCTAAAATGGCACTCGCCACCAGAACTCGCAATTTGTCACCGCTGCAGCAGTGGAGACGGCAGCAGCAATGGTAGAGCCAGAGGAGGAGGCATTTTGGAGCTCTTTCCACAGTGTCTGCTGCTTCTACCAGTAGCACCAAACTGAGGACCATATACGCTCCATTCCGGTATTCATCTGGGTCCCCCCCCCCAAGGTGCTATGGCCGGGAATGTGTGTCTGGAATTTCCTGGTTACGCACCAGGCATCCAGGCGCATGTTCCCAGCTGTAGTGCCATGGGGAGACCTTGGACAAAGACTGGAATGGAGCAGATATGGTTCCCACAGCCTGCTGCTGCTGGTAGAAGCAGCAGACACTGTGGAAACAGCGCCAAAAATGCCGCCACTGCCACATAGGCTCCCCCAGTGTCTGGACAGACCTCTCAGGAAGAAGAAGAAGCATGCAAGAGGTAGGGAGATCGCTTCTTCCTTTACTGTATAGTATGTGTCCTTTTTTTCTATCTACACCATTGGGGGTCAGCTGGGGGGGAGAAAGTAGGGGATAGAACACCCCATTTTCTCCACCCCAGCCCCTCAACAGCTGGTGGGATCGATAGAGGGGTGGTGGACGATCGCGTCTGGCATTTTTTTGGTTTGGGGGGAGTTGTGGATTGGGGGGAGAAATGCCTTATGTTCAATCTGGTATATTTTATCATTTTTAAAAAATTACAATTTGTATTTTTATATTTCTAAAATGTTATACTGCATCAGGATTGACCACCAGAGGGAACCAGAGTATGTTACTTTCTATCTTCTTCCTGCTAGTAATAATAATAATTTTTTGTCAGAAATTATTCTATGTTGAAAGGATTTTTGTGGAAGAAACTCCACTCAGGGAATGCCAAAATGAGGCTTCTTTCCTACTAGTAAAGACAATTACATGCAATGCAATGAATAGCAACACTGCACACGGGGGGGGGGGGGGAGGCAACTTGGCTGCTGAGATGAAATAGCTGTGGAGGGGCTGGAGCAGGCCATAAAACAACGGACGCTCTCACTGCTATTACTGGACTTTCCCCCCTTCTGCTGGTCATCTGGAAGGGAAGGGGATAAGTCCAAGTCTTTGCAATGTATTCTTTGTGGGTGTGTACTGTGTTCATATACATTGAAATGTATATTGTTCTGATAGATGTACTCTCAAAATGTTTTTATGCTGTATTGATGTTATATTCTGAAATTGCAATTTTTTAATGCTCTATTTCCTTGTTAGCCGCCCAGAGTCGCATTTGCGAGTGGGGCGGCATAAAAATCTAAATATAATAATAATAATAATAATAATAATAATAATAATAATAATAATAATAATAATAATAATAATAATAATACCACATTCCTTTAAAATGGAACATTCTGAGCTCTGCCTTGAGGAAGCTGAAGACGTCTACCTTGGGAATAAGGTCCTTCTACTCAGGTAGGATGGGTACCAGTGGTGGGATGTCAAAAATTTTACTACCCCACCGTAATGTCAGCAGTGTGGGCGGAGCTAACATCATGACATCATGATGTGGGCAGAGCCAAAGAAAATAATAATAAATAATAATAAAATAAAAATAAGCACACATACACATACACACACCCCTAAACCCACCCACCCACAAGACAAACCTGTAAATAAATTAAATAAATTAAATAAATAAAATAAAAATTACATTAAAATACATCCACCCACCCACCCACCACAGACACACCACATCCAAAGGTGTCACTTACCCTGGGGAGTAGGCTATAGGGAACTTCAGGCTAGCAGCTTCTCTTCCTCCTCCCCGCTTGGGAGGACAGCAAGGAGGCCGTGCATACGCGCCAAGCACTGTAGGCATGTGCACCAGTGAAAAAGTAAGCCCCAAAGGTGGTTTCCCCCAAAAGCTGCTACCGGTTCTCCGGGACACTGAGAAAAAGTTACTACCGGTTCTGGCGAACTGGTGAGAACCTGTTACATCCCATCACTGATGGGTACAATCCCTCCAGCTCTATTGGTTGCTTAACTTTGTTTGAAGTCTCTGTTGCATTAAACTAAGGGGTCTTTCAAATACCACATGACCATTTTAGGGGGAAGGGGGTAGACCAAAAGTCATGGAAAGTCACAAGGGGGGGGGTGTTCAGCATGAAGTTATGTGACTCCTTAAAAAAACCAGCCAGGTGTAGGTCTGGGGGTGGGGCGGCAGGCATACTCAGGCTCCAGGCAGGACCATCCTCTGCTGCTTGAATCGGTGTGGCTTTTAACCCCCTGGGCAGGTGAGTCCAGGGGTGGGGCAGCAGGTGTTCTCAGGCTCCAGGTCGGCCATGCTTCTGCTATTTCTCTTCAAATCAAGGAAAACGGAGAAACCAGGTGATGTGGGGGTTGTTGGTCAAAGGTCATGGAAAGGCACAGGGGGGAGGGGGACCAAAAAGTGGCCTATTTTAGGTCATGTGGTATTTGTAAGGCCCCTAAGGTTTCTTCCAAGCCATGCTACTAAGCCAAGAGCTTCCTATAGCAAAATATAAACCAAATGAGTGCACTAGGACTGCACCAAAGGTGCAAATAATCAAACATTATAGAATATACAATACTTTGGGCTACATTTGGATTTCTCCATGTTAATTTTTGGAAAGATGTGGCCCCTTGGCTGTGATCAGGAAAGGGTAAATAGCCAGATTCAAATAAAGATTCCACGCTGAGGCCATGTGAGTCACTCTGTAGTTTAAGCAAGGATGACGGTGGCAGGCCATCCCGGGCAAACAGCCCAGTGTTTCTTTCATTTCACTTTCCTTTTGGCACTGAAATTGGAGCCAGAAACTCATAAACGTTGAGGTTCCCCAGGAGTTCTCAACATTTTTCAGCCGTGGGCCGGACCAGGCCCCCTCGGACAGCTGAGCAGGCTAGACTGGTGATTTCCCTACCGCAAATGCTGCCATAAAAAGCATCCATGACTCATAAATGCATTTATGAGAGCCGCAGACTCATTTACGGCTGTAATAAATGTGTTTACGACAGCTGTAAATATGTCCGTGGCCGATTCTGCAGAGGCAGTGGCTGGAGCAAGGTCAAGGACTGGATTATTTGGTGCTGTAGGCCGGATCCAATCAATGGGCCTTAGGTTGCAAACCCCTGCCCTAAAATGAACACTGCCAGAATGAAGCACTGGCAAAGCATCTAATAAAATAGCAATTTAAGATAAAAGTTAAATCGTTTTTGTGCTATCAGGGTTGAGCAGAAGGGTTCAAATAAGCTGGGAGGAAGCTATACTTTTTGGACAGGATGATTTATGTGACAACAGTCTTGAAACTATTCAGTCTGCTTACATGATTTACAGGACAACTGGCAGCATGCACACACAAAATCTCAGCTATATTGTATTTTCATCTTTTTTTAAATCTTAGATTTATTAACTGGACAGTTATATTTATTGACCGTATTGTGTTATATTATGTGCCATACACTGGGAGTTGCCACTTTATTTATGAATTGATTACATGTATATTCTGTGCCTGCTCACTTCCCACCTTGACCTCAGAACAACACTGGAAGGCAAGTCAGGCTAAGAAAACTCTTATGCGAATTTGCCCATTGGCTTCAGTGGCAGGATGGAGAACAGAGATCTAGATCAGCACACTTTCATGACTACACCATGCTGACTCTCTTTCAAACAAAGTTTTTCAGCTTTGCTGACACATACATATTGGACTGGATTCCTGCTCCCCAGAGTACTGAGCCATAATTGTGGTTTGAGCGGTGTTTGCACATTGCCAGACTGCTCCTGCCGCACCCTCCAGGAGTCAAAAAGCCTAGTTATCTGTCATGCAGACCATACAGGGCTCCTATCAGTGATGGGATGTCCCCGGTTCCAGACGGATCCCTGGAACCGGTAGGACCAATCCCGGAGAGTTCTCCGGGAGGGGAGTCCACTTTTGAGGCGTCCGGTTCCGGACGCCTCACCGAAAGAATTTTTTTTTAAAAAAATCGGAGCTAAAATGGCTCCAATTGACTGCGCATGTGCAGAAACTCAATCTGACACATTGCGCATGCGTCAGATTGAGTTTCTGGACATGCGCAGTCAATTGGAGCCATTTTAGCTCCAATTTAAAAGAAAAAAATCTTCCGAAGCTGGAGCCGCCCCTTTTTAGAGTGGCTCCGGCAGCAGCGGCGGCAGCCCTAAGAGAAGGGCACCTCCCCTAGCCAGCCACCTGGCTCCCACGGGCACGTTGGTGCCTGGCCGCGCTGTCCACCCGCGCCGCGCCCTCCTAGGGACTTGGACCCGACAAACCCCCATGCCCTGGGTAAGCCCGGTGGGGCCGAAAAGGCAACGGCCCGAGGAAGCAGCAGGCGCCCGGCAGAAGACGATGCGGCGGTGGCGAGCCCCGCCGGGCTTACCCAGAGCACGGGGGTTTGTCGGGCCCAAGTCTCTAGGAGGGTGCGGCGCGGGTGGACGGCGCGGCCAGGCACCAACGTGCCCGTGGGAGTTCGGTGGCCAGGCAGGGGCTGCAGGCGGCTGTGGCGGCCGTGGCCGGCGGATGCAGGGCCGGCCGCAGCCTTCGTAGGAGGAAATGGCCACAGTCGGGGGCAGCGTGCCTTGCCGTGTGGCCTCGGGCCACATGGAGGTTCGTCGGCGCCAAGGAAGGTAAGTGAGGCTTTTATATTTAGGGTGGGTGGGTGATTTATTTGTGTTTTGGGTGGGTGGTTGTACTTTTATTTAATTTTTATTTTTTATTTATTTATTTATTTTATTTCTTTAAGTTATTTACGGGTCTGTGTGCATGTTTATTTTTTTATTTTTATTTTTATTTTTGGCCTTGCCCACAACGTCATGACGTCATGACGTTGGCTCCCCCCATGACGTCATGATGTCATGACATTGGCCACGCCCATGACGTCCATGACGTCATGGCATGGTAGTAGAATTTTTGACATCCCATCACTGGCTCCTATGTAACCAGATTCCCAGATGGGAGACACAGACTAATGGCAGATCATTTGTCCAAGGTGAAATCTATATGAACAGGCAGGGGTGGGGAGGGGGGCTTGTATTTGCATCACACCCAAATTATTACACCTGTATATAATAATGTGAGTCCAGAGAATATGGCACAATGGCTCTTCTCTTGCTTGAGCAGGCACTTTGGGAACACCAGGCTGAAAGGCGGACTTAGAGCTTTCCTTGAAGATATGAGTGCTTCACATTTTAATCAACTTTAATTTCAGCAGTTGCCTTACAGGAGCACGTTTCAAAATATACATTCATTTAAAGCAACTGTTACCTGCCTCCAACAGCGTTTTGTGAGAACAGTAGAAGATGCACATCTAGAAGAAGTGTATTGACATGGGGTACACAGAAAGATCCTCCTTGAAGACTGTGGTATTGTTGAACCACAATCGTGTGTACCCTGGTAAAGGCAACCTTGTGTTGCCACCTAATCTTTCTCACACTAGGTCAGGCAAAAGGAACTGCAGAGTGGACTCACGAAGGGTGTCTTAATTTTGGCAATTTCAAGTCTGACCTGGTCATGGAAGAAGAAAAAGTGTATGAAGCAACACTCACATTTAAACAATGCAAGAAGCAAAACGGAACTCAACAAGTAAAACGGATGTCACCTGAAAAGAAACACAACAAGCCGAGCCTTCCCATTAAAAGATGGCATGAATAACTTGTGGCACACCAGAAATACTTAGGAGTACAGCTCCCAATCATTCGTATGGAATGTTGGTGAAGGATACCGGATCCTGCAATCTGGGTGGGGCAAACTTTGCCACGAAAATACTCTCTCCTCCATCCCACCCACCCCCCCGTCTCCATTAAATATAATGCATCCCCCTTAAAAGGGCTCTGTCTTTCTCCTTAATCCATTGTTTCTTCTTCTTCCTTTCGTTTTTGTATGCGGTAAAGGTCGCCCTTGCTCGAAAGCCAAGTTGTATCCGACACTAGGGTTCAGTGCTCATCTCTGCTTATATAGCCAAAGAGCCAGCGCTGTCTGCCTCTGCAGACGTTCCCGAGGCCATGTGACAGGCATGACTAGCAGTGATGGGATGTAACAGGTTCTCATCAGTTCACCAGAACCGGTAGTAACTTTTCCCAGTGTCCCGGAGAACCGGTAGCAGCTTTGGGGGGAACCACCTTCGGGGCTTACCTTTTCACTGGTTCCCCCAGAATAAGCTTTAAGCTCTGGTTTAAAAGCTCTGGTTGATTTGTGTTTGGGGTGGGTGGGGTGGTGTTTGGATGGGTGGATGTATTTTAATGTATTTTATTTATTTATTTATTTATTTATTTATTTATTTATTTATGGGTTTGTGTTGTGGGTGGGTGGGTTGAGGAGTGTGTGTGCTGATTTTTATTTTATTTTTTATTATTTTTATTTATTTTTATATATTTTTCTTTGGCCCTGCCCACAACATGACATCATGATGTTAGCTCCGCCCACACTGTGATGATGTCACGGTGGGGTAGTAAAATTTTTGACATCCCACCACATGACTAGACACCGGAGTGCATGGAACGCTGTTTTTACCTTCCCACCGAAGTAGTATCTGTTTATCGACTTGCAATTTCTTGCTTTCGAACTGCTATGTTGGGCAGGAGCTGGGGCAGAGACAGGAGCCCACTCCGTCTTGCAGTACTCAGGAATCGAACTGCCGACCTTCCAGTCTTCCAGTTCAGCGTCTTAACCACTTGAGCCACTACAGTCCCTGCCCCTTTTCTGTTTGTTGTTTTTGCATGAGTCGCAGTGATGGGATGTAACAGGTTCTCACCAGTTCGCCAGAACCGGTAGTAACTTTTCTCAGTGTCCTGGAGAACCGGTTGCAGCTTTTGGGGGGAACCACTTTCGGGGCTTACCTTTTCACTGGTTCCCCCACTGCGCATGTGCGTGAAGCTAGCACTTGGTGTGCATGCATGCCTATAGTGCTTGGTGTGTATGCACGGCCTCCTTGCCTTGCTGCCCTCCCAAGCGGGGAGGAGGAAGAGAAGCTGCTAGCCTGAAGCTCCCTGGAGCCTGCTCCCCTAGATATCCTAGAGAACTGGTTAGGCAAAGACTTAGCACCTAACTTCTTTAACTATTGAAAAGTTGAAAAGTGCCAAAATGAAGCCATCTTGTGGTGAGTTCATTCTGTAGTTCCTTCCATCTGACCTAGTGTGAGAAAGATTAGCCAGAATAAGCTTTAAGCTCTGGTTTAAAAGCTCTGGTTGATTTGTGTTGTGGGTGGGTGGGTGTATTTTAATGTATTTTTATTTTATTTATTTATTTTATTTATTTACGGGTTTGTGTTGTGGGTGGGTTGAGGTGCGCGCACACACACTTATTTTTATTTTATTTTAATTTTTCTTTGTCTCTGCCCACAACGTCATGACGTTGGCTCCGCCCATGATGTTATGATGTTAGCTCCGCCCACACTGTGATGACATCATGATGGGGGGTATTAAAAAATTTTGACATCCCACCACTGGTGCAGCCTTTTAAAAAACCCTCTCAGGCGCCAACTGAGGGCAGAAGAGCAGAGCACGCGGCTCGGCTTCGGCGGCCTCCCCTGCGCGTGCGCGGTTTCGTCCCGCGGGGCCGCCTTCTCTCTTCCTGGAACGCTAGTCGCGCACGAGTTTCCCCCCGCGCGTGCGCGGTTTCGTCCCCCTCCTGCGGCCTCGGGAGTCTGACGGCGCAGGCGCCTTCCTTGGCCAGGGCAGGAAAGGCAGGCGGGCAGGCAAGCGTGCGCACGCGCGATGGCCACTTTCTTCGGGGAGGTGGTGGCGGCCCCTTCCCGGGCCGGGGTGGACGAAGAAGAGGAGGAGGAGGAAGCGGCGCGCGAGGAGACGCAGGAAGACCGCGAGATCCGCCTGGCCCTGGAGAAGAAGAGGTAGCACAGCCGGCGGGGGGTGGGTGGGCGGAATGACGGTGTGCCCTCTGGCCATGTGCAGAGTGCTTCCGCCCCTCCGCCGCCCTGATAAATGAATTCAGCTTTTTATATACACGCATCATTCATGCACGCACCGGCCATGGTGGCTTTTAGTAGTAGTTAAGACGCTGAACCTGACGACTGGAAGGTCGGTAGCTTCAGCAGTTCGAGACCCGAGTGCCGCACCACAAAGTGAGCTCCCATCTCCGTCCCAGCTCCTCCTGCCAAGCTGGCAGTTCGAAAGCAAGAAATTGCAAGTAGATAAATGGCTTCCTTGGGCAAAGTAACAGCGTTCTGTGTACTTCGGTGTCTAGTCATGCCTGCCTCGTGACCTCAGAAACATCTGCAGCGGTGGCTCTTTGGTTATAAACGCAGGAGAGCACTGAACCCTGGAGTTGAATATTTATTTTATTTATTTATTTATTTAGATTTATTATCCCGCCCCAATCAGGCGAACCTGACTCTAGGCGGGTTACAGAAAATTCATAAATTAAAACCTTGAGGTTCAAAATATGACTGGCTTTCCACTGTTTATTTATTTGTTTATTTATTTAGTTGGTGGCACCAACTCAGGACGGTGTACAAAACAAATAGCATACAATCAATCAATAAAGTGTTACCTTTAGTCATGCAAAAAAGAAAGAAAGATGATTAAGGAGAAAGATAGAGCCAGTTTAATTGGGAGGGGGTGTACTGTATTCTGTTTAATGGAAACAGAGATGAGCACCAAACCCTAGAGTCGGACATGACTGGCTTTTGAGAAAGGATGACCTTCACACACATACACTCCTTTGTGCATACTCTATGAATTTTAATAAAGAGAAGTGGCCATAGGACATGCATTCATTTCCCACATGCAGATAACTCAAGATTTTGAACATATGAGGACCTCTGCATGCCTTGTTTTCATACAGGATGGAGCAAACGGAAAAGTGTATGAGGACAAATCCTTGAAAAGGGAATCAGTGACTTTAGTGATCCCCCCCCCCAAATCTGGTCCCTTCCCCCCAATGTTTTTGACTAAAGCTCCCACCGTTCCTTGCCATTGGTCATGCTGGCCAGCCAATGGAGTGTTGTAGTTCTTAACACCAGGAGAGCACCAGCAGTGGTGGGTATCAACAGGTTCGCACCAGTTCACCAGGTAGCAGAAATTCTGGCTGGCCGTGCCCATCCAAGTTTTGAAATAAAGTAGTCCTAATTCGGGTGCAACCCAGGGCTTTCCCCCTAGCTAGGGTTGCCATAATCCTTTCCCACCAAACCGGGACAGCCATGTGACATCATTGCATTCTTCAAACTTCATGTGGCACAGAGACAGCAGCTCTAAGACCCCACGGAATCCCCGTCCAGGGCGGGCAGCCACTATCAGTTTTTTAAAAGCTGTAGTCAAGAGGTTGTTTCCCATATGATTCTTCTTGCAAAAGATGATTCTTGATTGTTCTATTTTTATTTCTTTTTCCATCTCTGCCCCAGCTCCTGCCAATCTAGCAGTCTGAAAGCAAGAAATTGCAAGTACACTCTCTAGAACACCGGATAACGTTATGACTTGGTTCCACAAGTCATGACGTTATCCGATTTTTAGCGTTGTCCGATGCATACATCGAACAACGCTAAAAAAAAAAAAGCCCTGACCTCAGGGACAAACCACGCCGAGGCAAGGATCGGCTTGCCCAAAATTTATCCCCCCAGGGGGGGATTTCGGACAAGCCGATCCCTGACAAGGCGCGCGATCATACGCCTGCAAGGCTCGGCTTGTCTGAAATTCCCCCGTCCCCGGGGGGGGGGGGATTTCGGACAAGTCGATCCCTGGCAAGCGCTAAGAGTCCCGCAGGTTTGGCAGAAGAGGTGCACGCGAGGAGGCGCCGAGTGGGCGCCTCTTCTGCCAAACCTATGGGACTCTTAGCGCATAAGCGGGTGCCCTGTCTCACCACCCGACACGAGCCTTAGCGCTTGTATGATGTATGCATCGGACAACGCTAAAAATCGGATAATGTCATGACTTGTGGAACCAAGTCATAACGTTATCCAATGTATTACTGTATATATAATATAAAAATTAGCATAAAGCAGGATTCCATATCATTGTTTTTACACTGTCTTTTTCCAGCTAGTGAAAAGTGAAGTGGAGAAAAAAGCATCTTTGATGACATGGATATTTTTAGTAGAAAAATGGCATGGGAAATCCTTATTACTCTCAATCTTCTAACCTCAAATGGCCACCATGGTGGTTTCCTTTTCCTCCCTACATAAAATCACAGAACTGCATGTAATAGTTCCTAGTTTTGTTATCTTTCCCCCCCTTGGGAAAAAAGGGATCAGAAATCCTCCCAGGTTGCTGTCTGTGAGAATAAATGAATAATTCACTTATCTACCAGTATTCTTGAATACCCAGAAGCTCTCTTTGCAGTTGTGTTTCTTGACTGTATAACATGCGCACTGAGCTCTTTTAATTTTGTTCTGTTTCTTATTTTAAGGGAGATCCAAATCAGCTGGAATAGAGCATCAGATGCATCTGCAAACAGAGAGTTTTCTTGCTCAAAGTTCATCTTGGGTGTAGGGAATAACGCAGTAGGTAAGCAATGCAGTCTTGTTTCTTTTGTCTCACCGTTTAAGTGATGGGAAGTCTTGCAAATTCACTTTCAGTGTGTCTTTGAGTGGATATAATATTTTTAGACCATGCAGTCTTTATACACGGTGACACCTCTAGACGAGAGCAGGATGGCGAAATCTACAGAGCTACACAAAACAAATCTGATTTTCTTCACAGCATTCTTATCTGCCTTTGTGTTGAATTCTGGAGGCTGGGAATTAGTCGGCTCTGTCAAATTATGGAATGAGTGGTGTAGGACATCAAACGTGAGCAGAGTTCTCCCAACAGACTCCTTCTGTTTATTTTATCGCTTCATTTCAGATCCCACGGTAAGTCATATAGAACATGGTTTCATTTTGTCTTTTCTCTTCCAACCCCAAAATGGATAAAATCAAAAGATGACTTGATTTAGCAAGCTGCTTCTATCTTTGTATTCAGTTGTATCAATGTGTGTACTTGTGTTGCTTATCTGCATATTTCAAAATATTTTCAATTAGGATGTACACTGTGTTTTTGCTCATGTGCTTCTGTGAAGTCCTGACTTCTGGTGTATCAGTTAAATTGTATAAGCAAAGACAAGCCATGCGATTCATACATGAAATAAATGCAGGAGGAAGCCGATACCTTTATAGCAGGGGTTCTCAAAAATTTTCAGCCATGGGCCAGACCACGCCCCCTCAGACAGCAGAACGGGCCAGACTGGTGCCATAAAATACATTTGCAGCTGTCATAAATGCATTTACGACAGCAGTGGACTCATTTACGGCTGTCATAAACGTGTTTATGATGGCTGCGAACTCATTTACAGTTGTTGTAAATACGTTTACACGGTCATAAATGAGTCCATGGGCGATTCTGGTGGTGGCGGCTGCGGGGGAAGCTGGAGTGAGATCAGGGGCTGGATTATTTGGTGCCATGGGCCGTAGGTTGCAAACCCCTGCTTTATAAGATCACTTTAAAAAAACAAACCTTGTGAGCTTTTATTTATTTATTTATTCTAACTTATTATCCCGCCCCAATCGGGAGAACCCCAACTCTGGGTGGCTTACAAAACAGGTTTAAAAATACATAATTAAGACCACCAATCAAAATTCAATTCCCTAATAATAGTTTAAAAAATAAGTTAATACAATATTAAAAGATAGGCTAAAAATAAATTAAACATCTTCAGTTAAAAATCACAAAGATTATGAAAGAAGACAAGGACAGGAGTAGGAGGTAAGAGCAGAGGATGGCTGCCTCAACCGATCAGCCACCCAACATGTGATCCAGCACTCTTTGATCCCCAAATTTGTCCTGCCAGCCAGGTTTTGAGGCCTTTCCGGAAGGGCAGGACCTCTGTCTGTTGTCGTAGCTCGATTGGTAGGAGGTTCCACAGGGCCGGGGCGGTCACAGAGAAGGCCCTCCTTCTAGTGCTAGAGAGGCAAGTCTTTCTAGCTGATGGAATTACAAGAGAGCCTCTCCGATCCGCCCTAGTGGAACGGGCAGACGTTCTTGGGGTGACACAGTCTCAGAGATATCCTGGCCCACTACCAAGTAGGGCTTTAAAGGTAATAACCAGCACCTTGAATTGCACCCGGAGACATACTGGCAGCCAGTGCAACCGCCGGAGCAGTGGTGAGGCACGAGCATAGCGCCCACACCCCATCACTACCCGAGCAGCAGTATTCTGGGCCAGCTGGAGTCTCCGAATGGTCACCAAGGGCAGCCTCATGTAGAGCGCATTACAGTAATCAAGTCTGGAGGTGACCAGTGCATGTGTGACCCTGAGCAAGGAGTCCCCGGTCTAGGAGAGGGCGTAACTTGTATATTACACGAAGTTGTGCAAAAGCCCTCCTGGCCACGCCTGCCACCTGTTCTTCGAACAGTAGTCGTGAGTCCAGGAGGACCCCCAGATTCAGTTGTAGCCCGTTTTCCCCCATCCAGACCCTAACAGCCTCCAGGCACCTGGTTAGGACTTCCACTGCACCGCTTGGGTCCCCACGGGCTGAGATGTACAGTTGAGTATCATCTGCATATTGATGGTACCTTACCCCATGGGAACGGATGATTTCACCCAGTGGCTTCATATAGATGTTAAACAGGAGAGGAGAGAGTACCGAGCCCTGAGGCACCCCATATTGGAGGAGCCTAGGGCTGGACCTCTCACTCTCCAGGCATACCGTCTGGGTCCTGCCCCTCAGAAATGAGGAAAACCAGGCCAACACAGTGCCCTGGATCCCCAATCCTTGGAGCCTTCCCAAAAGAATGTCGTGATCGACGGTATCGAAGGCCGCTGAGAGATCGAGAAGAGCAAGGATAGAAGGATGACCTCCATCCCGCTCTCTCCAGAGATCATCCACCAATGCGACCAGTGCAGTTTCAGTACCATATCCGGGCCTGAATCCTGACTGAAAAGGGTCCAGATAATCCGCTTCATCCAGAACTTCCTGTAACTGCTGTGCCACAGCCTTTTCCAGCACCTTACCCAGAAAGGGTAGGTTAGATACTGGTCGGTAGTTCGCAATTACCGTAGGGTCGAGAGATGGTTTTTTAAGGAGGGGGCGCACTAAAGCATGTTTTAACGTTTCTGGGAAAGACCCCTCCTTCAGTGATGAATGTATAATCATCTCAACCCAACCACCTGCCACCGCCTTTGATGCTTTAATTAGCCAGGCAGGGCATGGATCCAGTTCACAGGCCGTGGCATGAACAGATCCAAGAAGTCTGTCCACTTCCTCAGGGTCAACTGGATCGAACCGATCCCAGATAACATGGCTAGACTGTGCTCCGGTCAACCCCAGTTCCATACATTCCACGCCGTGATTAAACTTTGAGCGAATCTGAGCGATTTCCCCCACTAGATAATCAGCAAATGCCTCAGCTGATCCTTGCCAACCAGGGCCTGACCCCCCTCTTCCAAGGAGGGACCTGGTCACCCGGAACAAGGCGGCTGGACAATTATCCGCAGAGGCAATAAGGCCGGTGAAATATTGACGTTTCACCGCCCTTATTGCCACTAGGTAGTCTTTAATAGCTGCTCTAACTAGTGTTTGGTCAGACTCACTCTGGGTCTTCACCCAGCGGCGCTCTCGGCGTCTCTTTGCCTGTTTGAGCTCCCTCAGCTCTTCGGTAAACCAAGGGGCAGATTGGTGCAAACGGGGGCGGAGAGGCCGTAGTGGAGCGATCCTGTCTAAGGCTGCCGTCACTCTCTCGTTCCATGAGTTGACGAGAGCCTCTGTCGAATCGCATTGCAGGTCAAGAGGAAAACACCCCAGCTCCCTCTGGAAACCCTCCGGATCCATTAGTCGCCGGGGGCGGGCCCATTTAACTGGCCCTGCCTCCCTGCGGTGAAGATTCGCCCCCAGAAAGTCTAGGGTCACCAGATAGTGATCTGACCATGACACAGGAGAGATGTCTAAGTTCTGTAATTTCAGATCACTCTGCCACGGCTCCGATATAAAAATTAGGTCCGGGGTGTGACCACTGCTCCTGGTAGGACCCTGAATTACCTGGGTCAGGCCCACCTCCGAACTCGCTCCCAACGATGGCAGATTGAAGTCCCCCAGCACCATAAGCCTGGGGGACTCCCAACGCCAGCATCGAGACCGACTCAAGGAGCTCGGCCAGGGAGTCTGCTACCCTACAGGGAGGCAGGTATAGGAGCAAGACTCCCAACTGCCCTTTTGGGCCCACACGCAGGAGCAGGGTCTCACAACCCGGAATATACGGAGCCGTGGCCCTGGCGACTCCCAGTGACTCCCTGGCCACTACGGTGACTCCACCGCCCCTCCCCTTTTCCCTAGGCTGGTGCCAAATGCCGAACCCGGCCGGACACAATTAAGATAGCAGGACTCCGTCCTCTGGTGCCAGCCAGGTTTCAGTGATGCATGCCAGGTCCGTCCGCTCCCCCAAAATGGAGTCAGAGAGCAAGGGGGCCTTATTGCAGACAGACCTGGCATTCACCAGCAGCAGCCTAAGGGAAGGGTCTCTCTTGACCGGCTGCTCAGGAGCCCGAGTTGTAGCCGGGGGGCTGGAACAGGGGACAGCAACTAAACATCTGTCCCGCGTTCCCCGTGTGCAGCCCGCCCCTCGGCTCCCACTGTAACACCCCATGCCCGTTACCACACTAATTTGTGCCCCCGGAAACCCCCCAGCCACTTTGGACAGAGCCCCCTTCCTATTTCCTGGCTGGCAGACTTCAGTGTTCCTCCACCTACCCTCATTGCCCCACCCCCCGCCAAAGGTCCTTTTAGGGGAGTGAAAAGTCCTCGGGGGCGAGTGGGGGGGAAGCCTCGCTGTCCACTGCTGCCGTGGACCGGTCTCTCCCTTACGGCTGCAAGTCGAGGCTGTTCCGTTGCCGCCCAGTTTTTTAATCGTAGCTCCCGTGGGCGGCCCTTTCCGTAGTTCCCTGGGTGGTTGTTTCGCATCCAGGGATAGGTGTAGTGTCCACATTGCAGGCCAGCCCTCTTTGGCCAGGAATCCAGTGCACGAGGTGCAGCGCCCTCTCACCCCGCCGCAGGTGTCAGAGAGGCGGCGTAGGCGAGGCAGCCTGGCCGGCGCGGGCTTTTTAAAGTTCCTGCGCGGCAGGCACAGCTGGTCTCCCCCGGAGCTCCGAGCCTCCGCGTCTTCTCGCCCCGCCGCAGGTGTCAAAGAGGCGGCGTAGGTGAGGCAGCCTGGCCAGCGCAGGCTTTTTAAAGTTCCCTCTGGAACTTGTCTTCAGCAATAAGGTAGGAAAAATATAAATAAATGTCCCCAAAATCATGGCATGATGTTCAGCCAGGCTGTGTCTCTTAGATGTTTTGTGGGGAGAAAGGGCAGTTTGCATCTTTTTAAAAAAACCCATTCAATAAACAGGAAGCCAAGTATTTACATATTACCTTCCCAGATGGCCTTCTTTTAAAAGCTAAAAAGTTACATTGTGTGTCTCCATTAGAACCTGGCTTTTCAAATGCTGTCCTCTTGTTGTTGTTCTGCTGAATCTGAATATAGGCGATCATCATGGCAATCAGCCATGAAGTCTGTGCTGAGAATATAATGCAGTGACCTTTCTTCAGAGAATATAATGCATCACAGCATGACACCCATACCACTGATCCAGTTCCAGAAGTCACTTATTGGTCCCAAGTCCTTCTGGCACACAAAATCCTCATCAGCCCCAGGCCAGTATTGATGAAGCTGCTGCCCTCCATCAAGATGGATTCAAGTGGGATTAAATCCTTTGGGGACCATCACCCTTCCCTGTGGACTTTGGCATCCAAGGCCATTAGTCCTCATGGTTGTCAGCTTAGTTAACCACCACCTGATGCTCAGTGATGAGTCGCTGGCAGTATGGTTTACTCTATTACCATAGCAGGATAACTTGGCCAGACATACAAATGCTGTCTACAGGTGCAAACGCTGGAATGAATTCAGACAATTTTGTTAAATGGTACCCTTTGGTGTTTTAGTTAAAATGCATTGTGATGCACAGTGAAACCTGATACAGGATCACTCAGATGTATATTCTCTTATGTTTAAGAGTACAGTAATACCTCGGATAACGCTAAGACTTGGTTCCACATGTCTTGGTGTTATCCGATTTTTAGTGTTATCTGATGCATGTTAAAATCCTATGGGATGGATCGGATAACGTTAAAGCTCCATAGAGATACATTGTAATCGCACAGGCTTTAGCAGTTGTTATTCAATCCATCCCATAGGACCTTAACGTTATTCAATCCAATTCTCCCCAGATTACTTAACGTTATGCGATTTTAGCGTTATCCGAGGTAAACGTTATCTGAGGTATTACTGTACCTACTCACACAGAAGCATTTGCAAGATTATAGTCTTCATGAATAGCAACTTTTAATTAACATGGTCTTGCTGAAACGCAGGAAACATTTACTGCTGTTTTGTTTTTGAAGGTTTTATTATGCCAGTGCAATTGCTACGTGGCTGAAGACCAACAGTTTCAATGGCTTGAAAAGGTAAAAAGTGCTTTGGGAGGGAGAAGAAGGAGAGAAACCAAAGGGGGGAACTGAATTAACCTCCACCCGCCATGAAAATGTGTTTATGTCTTAATACTGGTGAACAACTGAGAAAGCGGCATTCCCGTCTCAGTTGTGCTAATTGGAGATTATGATATCTTGACATTTTTCTGATGTATACATTATCAGAAACAGATATGATGAGGGATAAAGCTTAATTTCCAGAGTGTCCCAAGTTCATTGCATCACACATTTGCTGCTGTACATACGAAGAGAGGTATCTTCTCAAAACTTAAGCCCCATTGATTTCAGTAATGCTTACTCCTTGTTAAACAGGTACAATATAGGATTCACCTGAAAGTTGGCTTGCTCACAGTAGGACAGGCACTGCTTCTCACATTAACGTGATAACACATTTGGGCCATTTTTCAGGAAAAGAACTATATTCATAGTGATTGTTAGTGTGAATTCCATGCAGCACAGGGACTCTTCTGGGTTTTACCACACTTGCCTGAGATTTGTATTTTTATCCTAGGTTTTTGGATGCATGCAGAAGAAGGATTTGCAAGTATTTGTTCTCTCATCGTGTTCTGTTACAGATTATAAAACAACAGAATCGACACTAACTCTTCCCTCTCCTTTTCTGAAAGCATTAAAGACAAAAGAGTTCAAAGATCAAGTCCTCTGCCCACTTCTAGAACAGCCAAATATTATACGGGATCTCCCTGCAGCAGGTATTCAACTGATTGTTTCTACTTAGTGTTTTTCCTTTGTGCAGCTTTACTTTTGATTTTTGAATAATAATAATTATGTGTCAGAAATTATTCTGGTTTGAAAGGATTTTTGCTGGAGAAACTCTGCACAGGGGACACCCGAATGAGGCTCCTTCCATGTCCCCAGGATCTTTTCCCACCAAAGTGGTGCCTATTTATCTATCTGCAATTTCTTGCTTTCAAACTGCTCGGTTGGCAGGAGCTAGGACAGAGACGGGTGCTCAATCCGTCATGCAGTACCTGGGTCTCGAATTGCCAATTTGCCAGCCTTCCAGCTAACAAGGCAAGCTTCTTAACTACTGAGCCACCGCAGCCACCAAATAATACTTATTTAACTGGTAATGATAACCCCAATGCCTTTGTAACAACAGCTTGCCTATAAATGGGACTCTTATCTATGCACCTGTTTGCCCCCAACATGCTGGGTCCTCATTTTACTGCCTTCGGAAGGATGGAGGGCTGAGTCAACCTTGATCTCCGTCAGGATTGAAGTCAGTGTTTTGGCTGCAGGAAAGCAATTTAATCACTGCGCCATCAGGGCTTTTCTTAAACAGAACATTCTGTTGTTTTGTCTATTGCAAGAGGAGGTTGCTGATCAATTCTCTTTTCCGCCTTAACCCCAATTATGTCTAGTTCTCAGTTATTGTCAAGTGTGGCAAATCCCTGCAGTGTTATATCAGTGCTACACTGATATCCTGAAACTGGATTTAGGAACAATTGAAGCTTTCAAGCCTCTCCTGTCTTCTACAGCTCTGCGGAATATAGTTAAGGTAAGGCTTAATTACTCAGTGTATACTATGTAGTCTCCTGTCAGATTGCCAGAGGTTGGTTGGCTAATTGATCATCATAGCAGTTGCTGCAGAGGAAACTTGGTTGACTCTAACTTCATCCTCATGTTTACTTTTTGTTGAGATGGGCCAAAGTCCTGCAATTGCTAGAAGCACACCAGCAAGAGAGCCTGCTGCTTGCATCCTTTCCATGAGTCTTAAGTAGGAAGTAACAGTGAGTTCTTCATACTTGCTTAGTTACTCTCCTAGATGCTATGATTCATCACTAGCCATGATTCATGTGAGGAGGCAGTTGGGCTTCTTCTGTATACATTGTCCATCAACTAGGACATCATCACATTAAACCTTGCTAGCATAAAGGCTGGGATAGTTAAGATTCTGTCAATATCTGGCCCTTTGCAAAATATTGGGATTAGTGACTGAAGAGCCAATGGTGAGCAAACCCAGTTTGGTTAAGCCAACCTACTTTGTCTTTCTGTGTCCCAGATTGTTTGTCTGACTGGCAGCTTAGCTTATGAATTTTCAATCAGAGCAAAAACTAAGTAAAGAAGGAAAGATCTTGAGTATGTAGCTTTTCTGGGAGGTGATTGGGAGGGCCCTTTGGGGAGCAGCCATGCCAGATTAGGCAAAAAGCATTTCTATTCCAGAGTTCTGGGCATAGAGCGGCCAACCAATTGCCTACAACAGATTCCCAAGGACATAAAATACAGTACCACCTCCTCTCCTTCACTGTTGTCCACAAACCAGTATACAAAGGAACACAGCTTCTGGGTATTTCTGCATAAAATTGGTCACATTGTCATAGAAGCATGAGATAGATTAAGCATTCTTGTACAAGGACTGTGTAAGAAAGTCAAATGCCAAGTTTGGGTTCTGATTTATTTACAGACAGACAAATGGATAGATAGCACTTTCAACACACTTTTCAGACTAAATGAGTCTTGGAGTGGCTTACACAAGATCAGGTTTTTTAAAGGTTTGTTCTTAAGTATTTTTACTTAAAAGGTGGATGAGAATCCTTAGTTTAAATCCTCCAAGAGCATCTCCTAATTAATTGTTCCTTACGTCACATCATGAAAAGAAGCAGTGAAACTTAAGTAGAAGATCTAGATTTAAACCAATTTAAAATTTCTATAAGTCTATTGAGATTTGATTGTGGAGTAAGTGAAATACTGTAAGCAGCTGTAGCAAATCACAGCTCATTAACAATGTGCCGTTTGTGTGCTTAGCTGAATGCCAGTTGGTTGACCAGGCACTTTGTGAATTAGCTGCAGTTTGCTAATGCAATTTAAACAATTTACTTATTCTGAAGTAAAATCCCAATAGGGGTTTAGCCAATGATTTACTACATGTTATATTGTCATGTTATGATTTGATTATTATCACCATAAAGTAGGAGTTCTCAACCTTTTTAAGCCGGGGGCTGAGTCATGCCCCCTTAGACAGCTTCAGAGGCCGGGCAGTCATTTTGCCCTCCCTCCACCACATGTCACTTCCTGGTGTAGTGGGAGCACACACAACCCCCACATGAAATGGTGCCATGGGCCACAGGTTGAGAATCCCTGCCATAAAGCCTTTTCTTTTGTGATTTTTTTACAACTATCGTGAACAATGGAAAATAAGATGACGAACCATTCTTCTTAAAAGTCTTTTCCCTTTTTTTGTTATCTAGGATGTATCAGAAAGCACAGAACTACTGACAAAATTGGCAACAACTAATGAAGTTCATAACATCTACACATAATGGAAAATTTTTCTCTAATGGATACTTTCAAATCTGATGATTCCTTAGTGTTTGTAAATCGCAATTGCTTGCTTGATAACATTGGAATGTTATCTTTTTTACTGTATCTTGGCTATTATGGCGAGGGGTGTTGTCTAACTGACATTAATTAAAAAGTTACTTTTACCAAAAAAATCTGAATCTGGACTTTCCCCCTCTCCTCAGACAACAAAGGCATTACACTTTTTCTACCAGTAATCAAATATATATCGTAATACAGCCAGGGCTGTTATGGGGGACATGGGGAAGGATCTGCCTGGACTTGGTTCAGCCAGTCTCTTACAGCAACAGAGCGGGGTCTCTGAATGCCATTGGCTTGCACTTTGGAGAGTGGAAAGACAAGTAAATGGATCTAGGAGACTCCATAAAACAGGGGTGTCCAAACTTTTCGGGCCATTGGCCAGTCACAGGGTTCAGTGTGCCAGCTATGGGGTTCCTCCCACCAAAAGCGGAAGTAAAACACGCCTTGCAGTCTGTTTTGCAACAGGATGAGATAGATTTTAAGCTGCCATTTTCTCTGCTTATACCAAACTATGGCCTGTGGGCCGATCTGGAAGTGAAATTAAATGTGTATTTTACTTCCACTTCTGGGAGCAAAAAGGGTGGTGTGGGCCGGATGAATTGGCATCAGGGAGTGGATCTGGCCCACGGGCTGTAGTTTGGGCACCCCTGCCGTAAAAGGCTAGAAAATAATATTTTTATTTATGAAACTTGATTGTTGTAAAAAAAAAAATAGCACTGTTACTTAGCTTTTGAGATGTTCGACTAATTACAATTTTGGTTACTGCAGAGGGATTAATTATAGCGAAACAATTAGAAAGCAAGATTTGAGTTTCATTTTACTGAATGATATAAAGAAACTTGGACTGTAGCTGTTAATAATAAATTGGCATGTGAGATTAAGGTTAAAAAGGGATTGTCAAAAGTGAATTTGTTTATGTCAAATCAAAATAAATTTTTTAAAAAAGCTGGCACCAGACGACTGAGAGCGCACAACACAAAAAAAATAATAATCTTGTTTTAGGGAAAAGGGGGTAGATTTTTGGAGGGAGATTGCCCTAGAGGCCTGGAATGAGAGGAGTGAAAGAATAGTGAGGTAGAGCACAAAAAGTAGCTGCACTGATGCAAGAACAAAACAGTATCTAATCCTTTGTGTAATTATCTGGGAGTAAACAACATTGAACTCAGTGATATTCCTTCAGACTGAGTAGGTTCAGCTTGTAAAACATGCTGAGCTCTGAGATGAGATTCCAGCTGTAAAACAAAGTTTAGTTTTTGAAAAAAAAATCATTAAGTAATGGCAACCTGCCAGTGACATCGCTCCTATTGCTCCGGCAGAGGTACACAATAGGATTTTGGCTAGTTTGTGTTCATCTGTTAAAACCTGAAAGCTTTTTTATGACTTCATCTCACCAAGGATAGTCCCAAGGTCATCTTGCTGCTGTATTAGCTAGTTGATGTCACCATCCATGATCTGCAGTCACGTACTCTTTTGCATTTCCCCTTCACCATCACACTGGAGAGGACAACGGGGGGGGGGGGGGGGGGAGAGAGAAACAAAAATCAGCTCATGGCCAGGAATTGTAAATGTCACTTAAATAAATCTTGTTTCTATGCCTGTATAATTTGGCCACCAGGTTCTCGGGGAGAAACTACAGACTAACCTTACCTTAATATTTGATTGGTATTTCTCAGTTACATTTACTTTGAAACTAGAAACATTTCTATACTAAGAAATGAAGAAAATAAACATGCTTTGGATGGAAATCCTGCTGTTTCCTGGAAGTTAAATGCTTTGGGCAGCAAGCTGAAGAAAGGAAACTAGAAATTGTTTGAATGTCTACTAAGAAAGTAACTACTGACTTCTCTTCCTCCCAGTTACTTTTCAGTTTTACTTTTCTGACTTTCAATCCAATTATGTATTCTACAAGGATTGATTAGATATGATTGTTCACAGTAGCGATTGCTGTCTTTCCAGCTAATCTCTTAAAATCCTTCCTCGGCAAATTTTGCTACATCCATCCTTGTCATCAAAGATCGAAACTGGTGGAGATTCCTTGCTGCCCACTATACTACATAGCATGGGAAGATCAAAGCCTAAGTAATCCTCTTCATACAGGCATGTAGTCACCACATTAGGTTCTGAATCCTACTACAGATCTCATTTCTAGTACAGTATCAGATCTGGGTTTTCAAATGAGATTGAAACACTGCTCCACAAATACACTTTGTTGCCTGTGCAGAAAGTACTGAAAGTGCACAACCCTTGAGTGTCACTTTACCTGCATGGGAAATTAATTCAGTGGTTCTATAGTTATTGCTCTCTTTGGCATCTTTCTTGGAGATCTGAATATATATTCATCCTTTCCATTGTACACAAGAACATCTGCTTGTCCCACTAGAGTGGATGGGAGAGGCGCTCTAGTTGTTCCATCGGCCAGAGAGGCGCGTCTCTCTGGCACAAGATGGAGGGCCTTCTCGGTGTCCGCCCCGGCCCTATGGAACCTCCTACCAACAGAGTTACGTCTCCAGACGGAGTTGCCCTTTAGGAAAAAATTAAAAACATGGCTGGCAGGGCAGGTTTGGGGTGCGGGAGGGACTGTGACCCCAGCCCGCTGGTTGATTTAAGCCCTGCTTGCCCTCAATTAGTTTTTAGATTTTGATTTTAAAGTTTTAAATTGAGGGTTATTTTTAGGAATGTTTTTAAGAGTGTTTTATTGTTTGTTTTTTAATGAATTGTGAGCCTCCCTGGGTCACCTCGGTGAGGAGGGCGGTTGATAAGTATGACTAATAAATAAATGTGTGGACCACTGATTTGCTTTCCAGATTTGTTAGTACTGTATAGTCTTGTTGGAATTTCGATTGGTTCAGTTTCTGTAGCTTGGAATAGTTCTAATTATATCCCCCCCCCCAACCCTTAGTGCTGGGATATAATTTTTTAATATGTAGTCCTTCAAGGGACTACAGTGGCTCAACTGGTTAAGACACTGACTTGGAAGGTCGGCAGGTCAGCAATTCGATGCCTAAGTACTGCACGATGGAATGAGCTCCCTTCTCTGTCCCAGTTCCTCCCAATCTAGAAGTCTGAAAGCAAGACATTACAAGTAGATAAATAGGGACCACTTCGATGGGAAGGTACACGGCATTATGTGCACTCCGGTGTCTAGTCATGCCTGCCACATGTTCATGGAAACATCTGCAGACACAGACAATGCTGGCTCTTTGGCTATAAACAGATGAACACTGAATCCTAAAGTCAGATATGATTGGCTTTTGAGTAAGGGTGACCTTATCTTTTACCTCAGCCACCTAGAGTGGAAAAATATTCCAGATGAGTGGGTTATAAATGTAATTAATTAATCAAATTAGTGATTCATTTATTTCAAAGGATTTGAAACTGCACATTCTTCACCTTACATTGTTTTTGCATAGTTCTTCAGTATACGTTTCCATCTGTTTTGCATTGAAAGAAATACCAGTGTCTTTTTTTAGAGGTGGAAAATCAGGAAAAGCTTTTTATTCAGAGAAAAATAATATGTTCATGAACAGGTGTCTCCTTGGCAAAGGGAGAGACAAAATATTTCTGAACATGGCCTTCAAATATCTTGTTGGAAAGCACAGAACAGTACACAAAAAACAATTATTTCACGTCACCATTCTAACACAATCTCAGAGCATAGCAATACTGAATAGATTTGCCCTTGTTCAGCTTATCTGAGAGTCCCAAAATTTGTAACAAAACTACTCCAGAAGTCACAGCATTATGGAACATTGCTTTCATTACAGTTCATAACACATCTCCTATTTGTTTTATCCTCATCAGATATGTTCTCTTGCTGATCTTTCATTGTCCCTATTCTAGGTCTAAATTCCCCTGAGATTTCTTAAATTTTATGGAAGAAATCTCTTGTTTTTCCTTTTATTTCTTTGCACTGATATCTGTAATAGTTCTTGTCTGTACCTGCTGGTCTTTGAAAGATTGTATTCAAGATTCTGACCCTATTTCTACCACTATTTTACTAAAGTAGAAACTAGAATTTTGTGTTCCAGATGTTTAGATTACAAGTACCATCATTCTTGCCTAACTGGCCATATCGTCTGAGAGTTGAAAGGCAAAGTTTCTTGCTAATTTGAAAAGCTCTATTGTGGTCTGGAGATGTTTGCATTTGTTTTCCTGCAGATCCTCACCATTCCAAAGGAATCTGCCCCTTTCTCCCACCTTCTAGGTAGTTTGTATTACTAAAAAGTAGGCAAAAATCTCTTGTTCCTTTGGTTCTGAGTGGGAGGAAAGAAGTGAGGGCAGAAAGAGGCACCTGTGCTTACCTGTTGCCGCAAATAAACAACAAGGCCAAAACTTTGGACCACTTAAGCTTGTAACATAGGGATGTCCAAACTTTTCAGGCTGTGGGCTGGTCACATGGTTTAGTGGGCCAGTCATGTGGTTCCTCCCACCGGAAACAGAAGTAAAACGTGCCTTGCAACAGGATGAGATATTTTAATCTCCCATTATCTCTGCTTAAACTATGGTGCCCAAACTATGGCCCATGGGTTGGATCCAGGCACCTTAAAATCCATCTCATCCTGTTGCAAAACAGACTGCAAAGTGCGTTTTACTTCTGCTTCTGGGAGTGATGAGGGCGTTGTGGGCCGGGTGAACTGGTGTCACATGCACTTTGCAGTCTGTTTTGCAACAGGATGAGATGGATTTTAAGCTGCCATTTTCTCTGTTTAAACCAGGGGTACCCAAACTACGTAGTTTGGGCAACTCCTGTTGTAACCTGCCTAACTTGGGAGCCTTCAAAACACCACAAGACACATTGTTACCTACACAGAAGCTATTGACATTGTTAATTACCTGCCATTGTCTTTGTTTATAATTGACCTCCAACTGGTTCAGTTGGCAATAAGACAAAGACCTCAAGGCCTGATGGGAGTTCTAGATAACAAAACAGCATCATCTGCCTATCATCAACTGCGTATAGCAGTAACTATGATTTTTATTTTGCACTTGTGATCCTCTTTTATATCCTGCTAATGTATAATGTGTCCGTTGTTTGCATTTGTGTGCAGACATTTTTATCCTGTGACTAACTTATAAACTTTTGTGCTTTTTTATTCCTTTTAAACCAGATACTTGTCCTAAATGTAGCATAGTTTTTAAGAGCTGATTTTATTCTATTTTGTTTTAACTCAAACAAATGTGTTTGTGGTGGTGCATTTTGACTTTATTTCATGCACTTAAACCCTTTTTTACTGCACTGGTCCTTGACCATAATAAAGTTTGATTTGAGTTACCGGTAATTACCTGCCTAAGGCTGGCCAAACTGTTGCAGATACTTGAGCGGATGGTCTGCAAAGGTGGCCTTCCTCTCTTCTTTCTCACAGTCAGGGTGCTCCCTGGCCAGATCTTAAACCTACGTCTTGGCTTTTTATATTGGCTTTTTATATTGAGACTCAATATAAAGAAAACCAAGATAATGGCAACAGGCCCTGTCAGTCCCTGGAAAATAGATAGGGAAGAAGTAGAAGCAGTGACGGATTTTACTTTCTTAGGCTCAAAGCTCACTGCAGATGGTGATTGCAGGGGCGGGCCGCACTCGGAGAACACAGGACAGATGTCTAGTGGCTGTCCCCTGTTCTAGCCCCCCGGCTACACCTCTGGTGCCTGACCAGCCGGTCAAGAGTGACCCCTCCCTTAGGCTGCTGCTGGTGAATGCCAGGTCAGTCTGTAACAAGGCCCCCTTGCTCTCGGACTCCATCCTGGGGGCCCGGGCTGACCTGGCATCCATCACCGAAACCTGGCTGGCACCTGAGGATGGGGTTCCTCTATCCAAATTGTGTCCGGCCAGGTTCGGTATTTGGCACCAACCTAGGGAGAGGGGAAGGGGCGGTGGTGTCGCCGTAGTGGCCAGGGAGTCACTGGGAGTCGCCAGGGCCACAGCTCCACAAATTCCAGGTTGTGAGGCCCTGCTCCTGTGTTTGGGCCCTAAGGGTCAGTTGGGAGTCTTGCTCCTGTACCTGCCTCCCTGCAGTGTAGCAGATTCCCTGCCTGAGCTCCTTGAGGCGGTCTCGATGTTGACATTGGAGCTCCCCAGACTTATGGTTCTGGGGGACTTCAATTTGCCATCATTAGGGGCTGGCTCGGAGGCGGCTCGGGAGTTCATGGCTTCCATGACAGCCATGGGCCTGACCCAGGTAATTCAGGGCCATACCAGGAGCAGTGGTCACACCCTGGATTTAATTTTCTTATCGGAGCTGTGGCAGAGTGATCTGAAACCACAGAAATTAGACATTACCCCTGTGCCATGGTCAGATCACTAGCTGGTGACTCTAGACTTTCTGGGAGCAAGGCTTCACCGCAGGGAGGTAGGGCCAGTTAAATTGGCCCGCCCCAGGCGACTAATGGATCCGGAAGGATTCCAGAGGGAACTGGGGTGTTTTCCTCTTGACCTGCAGTGCGATTCGTCTGAGGCTCTTGTCAACTCATGGAATGAGAGAGTGACGGCAACCTTGGACGTGATCACTCCACTACTGCCTCTCCGTACCTGTGGGCATCGATCATCCCCTTGGTTCACAGAAGAGCTGAGGGAGCTCAAATGGGCAAAGAGACGCCGAGAGCGCCGCTGGGTGAAGACCCGGAGTGAGTCTGATCGAACACTTGTTAGAGCTGCTATTAAAGCCTACCTAGTGGCGATGAGGGCGGTGAAACGACAATATTTCACCGCTCTTATTGCCTCCGTGGATAATTGCCCAGCGACCTTGTTCCGGGTGACCAGGTCCCTCCTTGGTAGAGGGGGGTCTGGCCCTGGTTGGCAGGGATCGGCTGAGGCTTTCGCTGATTATCTGATGGAGAAAATCGCTCAGATTCGCTTGAAGTTTAACCCCGGTGTGGAAGAGACAGAGCTGGGGTTGACCAGAGTACAGTCCAGCCATGTTATCTGGGATCAGTTCGATCCAGTTGACCCTGAGGAAGTGGACAAGCTTCTTAGATCTGTTCACGCCACTGCCTGTGAACTGGATCCGTGCTCTGCCTGGCTAGTCAAGGCATCTAAGGCTGTGTCAGGCTGTTGGGTCGAGGCAATCATAAATTCATCCCTAAAGGAGGGATGTTTTCCAGCACCCTTAAAACATGCTTTGGTGCGTCCCCTCCTGAAAAAACCATCCCTCGACCCTACGGTACTTACCAAGGTCTTAGAGAAGGCAGTCGCGTGGCAGCTACAGGAAGTCCTGGATGAAGCGGATTATCTGGACCCTTTTCAGTCAGGATTCAGGCCCGGATATGGTACTGAAACTGCACTGGTCGCATTGGTGAATGATCTTTGGAGAGAACGGGATGGAGGCCATCCATCTGTCCTGGCTCTTCTTGACCTCTCGGCGGCCTTCGATACCGTCGACCACGGTATCCTTCTGGGAAGGCTCCAAAGATTGGCGATCCAGGGCACTGTGTTGGCCTGGTTTTCCTCATTTCTGAGGGGCAGGACCCAGTCGGTGTGGTTGGAGAATGAGAAGTCCAGCCCTAGGTCCCTGCAATATGGGGTGCCTCAGGGCTCGCTACTCTCACCTCTCCTATTTAACATCTACATGAAGCCACTGGGTGAAATCATCCATTCCCACGGGGTGAGGTATCACCAGTATGCAGATGATACCCAGTTGTACATCTCAGCCCGTGGGGACCCAAGCGGTGCAGTGGAAGTCCTAACCAGGTGCCTGGAGGCTGTCAGGGTCTGGATGGGGGAAAACTGGCTACAACTGAATCCGGCAAGACTGAGTGGCTATGGGTAAGGGGTCCTGTGCTATCTCGGGAGCTGCCATCTTTGGTTCTTGATGGGACAGTCTTGCCCCAAACAGGCCTGGTGCGTAACCTGGGGGTCCTCTTGGACTCACGACTACTGTTCGAAGAGCAGGTGGCAGCCGTGGCCAGGATGGCTTTTGCACAACTTCGTGTAATACGGCAGTTACACCCACTCCTAGATCGGGACTCCTTGCTCATGATCACACATGCTTTGGTCACCTCCAGACTTGATTACTGTAATGCGCTCTACATGGGGCTGCCCTTGGTGACCATTCGGAGGCTGCAGCTGGTCCAGAATGCGGCGGCCTGGGTAGTGATGGGGTGCGGGCGTTATACTCGTGCCTCACCACTGCTTCAGGAGCTGCACTGGCTGCCAGTATGTCTCCAAGTGCAATTCAAAGTGCTAGTCATTACCTTTAAAGTCCTATATGGTAGTGGGCCAGGGTACTTAAGAGACCACGTCACCCCAAGAACATCTGTCCGTCCCACCAGGATGGATCGGAGAGGCTCTCTTATCATTCCATCGGTTAGAGAGGCGCATCTCTCTAGCACCAGAAGGAGGGCCTTCTCCGTGTCCGCCCCGGCCCTTTGGAACCTCCTGCTAACTGAGTTACATCTGCAGACAGAGCTCCTGCCCTTTCGGAAGGGCCTAAAAACCTGGCTGGCAGGGCAGGTGTGGGGCCCCAGGAATGTGGGGTCCCATGTTGGGTGGCTGATCTGATAGGACAGCCACCCTTCTTGCTGTTTTAAACTTTTAACTTAAAAGTTTTAATTCTGTTTTTTAGTATTTTGCTAATTATAGCCAAATCTTTTAATTAATTTAAACCATATTTGTGAGGGTATAGTGGGATTATCTAGTTTCTTTTGTGGGATTTTGCATTGTTGTAAGCCGCCTAGAGTCGGGTTCGCCCGATTGAGGCAGGATAATAAATTTGAATAAATAAATAAATAAAAGGTGACTGATTCTTGGGAGGCAACCAATGAGAAACCTGGGGAGCATAGTGAAAAGTAGAGACATCACATTGCAAACAAAAATTCGCATAGTCAAAGCAATGGTACTCCCTGTGGCAATGTATGGTTGTGAGAGCAGGACCATTAGGAAAGCTGAGCGCAGAAGAATAGATGCCTTTGAAATGTGGTGTTGGAGGAGTGTTTTGAGAGTCCCCTGGACAGCGAGGAGAACAAATAGGTCAATCTTAGAAGAAATCACTCCTGACTGCTCCTTAGGTCGAATAGTAAAGATGAAGCTGAAGTACTTTGGAGATCAAATGAGAAAAGAGGATTCGCTTGAGAAAGCCTTGATGCCGGGAAGGATGGAGGGCAAAAGAAGAAGGGGCCGGCTTAAAATAGCAGAGGAAAGAAGGGATGCAAAAGGCAAAGGAGAAAGGGAAAAATACAATCACTTGAATATAGAATTTCAAAGAAAAGCAAGGAGAGATAAGGAAACCTACCTGAACGAACAGTGCAAAGAAATAGAAGAAAACAACACAAAAGGTAGGACTAGAGAGCTTTTTTAAAAAATTGGGGAACTCAAGGGAACGTTTACAGCAAAAATGACCATGATAAAGGACAAAGATGGCAAGGAATTAGCTGATGCAGAAGAGATTAAGAAAAGATGGAAAGAGTACACAGAGGAACTCTACAGAAAGGACCTCAACACCCCTGATAATCACAATGATGAGAACATTGAACATGAGCCAGACATCCTAGAGAGTGAAGTCAGAAAGGCCCTAAAAAACACTGCAAACAACAAAGCCAGCGGAGATGATGGTATCCAAGTTGAACTTTTCAAAGCCCTAAAAGATGATGGAGTCAAATTATTACATTCTATATGCCAGCAGATTTGGAAAACACAACAATGGCCACAGGATTGGAAAAGATCAGTATATGTTCCAATCCCCAAAAAGGGAAATGCCAAGGACTGTTCAAATTATTGAACAATTGCTCTCATCCCACACGCTAGCAAGGTGATGCTTAAGATAATACAGGATAGACTGCAACAGCATGTGGAGAGAGAGTTACCAGAAGTGCAGGCGGGGTTCAGAAGAGGCAGGGGGACCAGAGACCACATCGCCAACATAAGATGGATCATGGAAAAAACAAAGGAATATCAGAAACAAGTATACTTCTGTTTCATTGACTACACTAAGGCCTTTGATTGTGTGGACCACAACAAAATGTGGCAAGCAATTAAAGAGATGGGAGTCCCAGAACACCTTGTATGTCTCATGAGAAATTTATACATGAAGCAAGAACCAACAGTTAGGACAGAAAATAGAATGACGGAGTGGTTTGGAATAGGAAAAGGAGTAAGACAAGGCTGCATTTTGTCACCCTGCTTATTCAACTTGTACACAGAGCACATAATGTGCAATGCAGGGATGGAGGAATCACAAATTGGGATCAAAGTTGCTGGGAGAAACATCAACAATTTGAGATATGCAGATGATACCACCCTAATGACTGAAAGTGAGGAGGACCTAAAGAAGCTCCTGATTAGGTTGAAAGAAGAAAGTGAAAAAGCTGGCTTGAGACTCAATATCAAGAAAACCAAGATAATGGCAACAGGTCCTATCAGTCCCTGGAAAATAGATGGGGAAGAAATAGAAGCAGTGACAGATTTTACTTTCTTGGGATCAAAACTCACTGCAGATGGTGATTGCAGCCATGAAATAAAAAGGGGACTGATTCTTGGGAGGCAAGCGATGAGAAACCTGGGGAGCATAATGAAAAGTAGAGACATCATATTGAAAACAAAAATTCGTCTAGTCAAAGCAATGGTATTCCCGGTGGCAATGTATGGTTGTGAGAGCTGGACCATAAGGAAAGCTGAGTGCAGAAGAATAGATGCCCTTGAGATGTGGTGCTGGAGGAGAGTTTTGAGAGTCCCCTGGACAGCGAGGAGAACAAATAGGTCAATCTTAGAAGAAATCAACCCAGAATGCTCTTTAGAAAGTCAAATAGTAAAGATGAAGCGAAAGTACTTTGGACATCAAATGAGAAGAGAGGATTCGCTTGAGAAAGCCTTGATGCTGGGAAGGGTGGAAGGCAAAAGAAGAAGGGGGCGGCCAAAAATGAGATGGTTGGATGGTATTGTGGAGACAATGGGCACATAACTGAGTGCATTGAGGGGTATGGTGGAGGACAGGAGTGCCTGGTGGACAGTGAGGTCGCAAAGGGCAACTGAACAACAAACATGGCTTTTCCTTGCCGCCCTCAGGCCGGGCCTCGTTTCCTCATAGCAATTCAATTGCGTAATTCAAGGGCCTTTTGGGCAGAAGGGGGCGGAGTCGGGGAGCCTGACGTCACAGGAAGTTTCGCCGAGGGGGCCGGGTTTAAAAAAGTTTGGACCAAGTTTGAGGAAGTTTCTTACACTCTCGGCCAGAGGGAGGCGAGGAGAAGGAAGGAGGCTTGTTGTGTGACCCGTCGCCGGGCTTTACTTTCACCGGCGTCCGGTTGTCATCGCGGCTCCAAGCCACTTCGGTCGACGGGGAGCGGGAAAGGGACCGCTGGGAAGGACCTTATTCGGCGCGGAAAAGTTTCTCCAACCGCCGAAGGATCGCGCCTCGGGCGGCCCCAAGACTATGGCGGTGGCGTTGCCTTTGGCAGTGGTGCTTTCGTCTTGCTGGCTGGCGACGGTGAGCGGGAGAGGCAAGGGCGGGCGGGCCAGGTAGACGCGATGGGGACGGCGAGAAGGGAAATCACGGGCTGTGCACGGGGGAAGGGAGGAGCAATTAGCAATTACGTACTGTGCACTTCTATACCAGCCCATAGCGCTCATTGCACACTCTCGGGGGCTCACAAGTCGCCCAGCATTTGCTGCCCAACATGTTGTGGATTCCTTTTTTCGAAGTCAATCTTCAGTCCCGTTCAGGATTCGCAAGGTTTGGGCTGTAGGACAGCAGTTTAAACCCGGGGTGACCAAACTATGGCCTGCAGGCTGTATCCGGCCCCTGGACGCCATATTCATCTGGCCCACGAAGCGCGTTTTACTTCCGCTTCCGGGAGCGACGAGGGCTTCGGGTGCAGGTGAATTGGCGTCGGGGTCCCACAGTGACCAGCTCGCAGCCCGAAAAGTTTGGGCGCCCCTGGTTTAACCCTTCGCTTCCAGGCAGGGGCGTAGCTACCGCCGGACCTGCCGTATCAATTATACGGGGGGGGGGGGGGCAACGTGCGTAAGCAAAAATTAATAAAAAACTTCCCAAATTTTAATTATGATGAATAAATATTTCTTTTAATTTTATGCATTTTTTTTTCTTTTGTGAAAAATCTTTACCCTTCCTAAGGGCCCCCAAACGAATTTTTATACGGGGCCCCGCCAAGGCACGCTACGCTTCTGCTTCCAGGGCTCTTTGACATGAGTGGTCTGCAAATGTGGCTCTCCAGATGTTCTTGGACTTGAATTACCAGGAGCCCAAGTCAGCACTCCTGCTCATTGGGGCTTCTGGGAATTGAAGTCCAAGAACATCTGGAGAGCCACATTTGCAGACCAAGGGGCTGGGCGAACATGACCTGTTACCTTTTCAGCAAGGGAGGCAGGCCAGGGCGAGGCGTTGTCGGATGGCCCTTCCCCTGCTGTTTCAGCTTTCTCCTCTTCAGACTGGATTGGGGCCAACGCTTGATCTCACTCCATCGCTTTGCCCAGGGGCCGCCAAAAATTTTACTATCACACTGTGAGCGGAGCCAATGTCACGGGCGGAGCCAACGTTATGATGTAATGTCATGGGCGGAGCGAACATCATGTCGTGGTCGGAGCCAATGTCATGACATGATTTGGACGGGGCCAAAGTAAAAAAATAAAAGAACTGAAAATAAAATAAAAATACAGTGCACTTAAAAATAGAAATAAAAAACACATAAAAATACAAATTAAAATAGACATTAAATGGAAATAAAAAACATAAAAATACAAATTAAAATAGACACATAAAAACACACTATATAAAACACACACACCTCTATCCACCCCAAACCCTAGTCACTTACCGTGGGGTTGGTGAGCAGCAGGCAGGCAGCAACAAGGCCCAGCCTGGCCTGGCGGTGCGCCAAGGAAAGGCTGCCACTGCCGCTCCTCTCAAGAGGCCGCTGCGCCCTTCCTTGCAGCCCATAATGGCTGCTCGTAAGTGTGCATGCGTCAAAATACCGTTTGATGCATGCACACCTCTATTTTTCAGTGCACATCCATCAAATGGTGTATTGATGCATGCGCACTTTCGAGTAGCCATTTTGGGCTGCCCGGAAAAGGAATGCGGAGGGTGGCCGGAGAGGTGACCAAGTCGGTTGCCCGGGGGGGTTAACACCCCCCCCCCCCCGCGAATCACTCTGGATTTCCGCTATCGGTTCGGCCGAACCAGCAGGAGCCCACCACTGCCTTCGCCGCTCCAAAGAGGCCACAGCTTCGGAATGAGAGCTGGTCCGGCCCCTTCCACCACCACCCCTCCGTCCCACGGCCTCTGGTCATAGCTATTGCCATTGCACAAACAGGATTGGCTAGTTCGTGAGACCAACTTTGGGAAAGTAACTTTTCCAAGCAGTCTTTGGAATGAGTCTTCCTGGAAATAACAAGAGGCATGTTTTCATTCAGACTTTTCCAGCCTGTCCTTTGGTTGCTATGTGTCCCATGGCGAACCTCCGCATGAAAGGGGAAACTATCCCCTCCTTCAACAACCTTACTTCGCTCTCATTAACACAACCCTTCTCGTGTTTGGTCTTCCTGTTTCCCTGTTGCCTTCCACCCATTCTCAACAAATGTTGGGGGACAGGGTATTACTGTATTCAGATTAGTTTTTCTCAATGTATTGAGCCATTTTAAGGCCAAATTAAAAGGGCAATTCTTTTAGTGAAGTCACACAAGGAGATTTACAGGATTAATGCCTTTTATGTTAACCTGGGGTAGAGATAGAAGATTTAAAACTGATTTAGCAACAGTCGTTCATGCTTAGAAGATGTCCACATAGCCTTGCTATTTGTATCACTTTTGGTGCAACTTTGTGTGAAACAAATTACGATATCCCAACCCATTTAAAACCTGTCCTGCTCCTCTCTGGCACAGTGCTAGGGCTTTGTACTTAGAGGTGGCCTGAGACTATTCACAGGTGTTATTTATTAATTTATTTAGATTTATATTGCCGCCCACTCGCCGAGGCGACTCAGGGCAGCTTACAGTCAAAACAACAACAGTACAATAAAAATTATAAAATGCAACCACATAAAACAACCAAACCAGAACACAAACTAACTCCAGTCAGGCCGTTGTTGTGGGCCTATAGGCAAAGGTGTCAGAGAAAGGATACATCCTCTTCTTTGTTCACTCTGTATGCAGAACACATCCTATAGAAAGTCAGACTAGAATCCAATTAAAGAGGTGTGAAAATGGATGTAGATGACACCATCTTACTGGCAAAAAAGCAACAATGACTTGAAATGGTTTTAACAAACTTGAATGAAGAAAGTGCCAAAGCTGCAGCTGAACATTAAGAAGACAAAAAGCATTTCTACGGAAGAATTGTACAACCTTAAGGTTGACAATGAAGAAGCAGAGATAGTGAAAGGTTGTGTATACTTAGGCTCGGTGTCAATCCAAATAGGGATTGCAGCCAAGAAATCAGAAGCAAACTGACTTGGGAGGGCAGCAATTAAGGAATTAGAAAAGGCCATCAAGTGTAGGGACGTTTCACTGGAGACCAAGACTGTCCATGCTATAGTGTTCCCAGTCATCATGTACTGGTGTGAAACCTGTGCAGTAAAGAAAGCTGGTGGGGTTTGGATCTTTTGAAATATGGTGCTGGAGAGGATCTTTTGGGGCTACCCTTGTCTGTCCAAAAGATAAATAAGAGGGTCCTGGAGCAAGTCACCCTAAAGTTGCCTCTAATCTTCCACCAGCCCTCTAAATGACGTTCACTGCCTTTAGCAGTCTTTAGCCTAAAGATTGAAAAATGAAGGGGTGTATGTAGAATCTCTCAGAAGGAACAACCAATTGTAAAAGGTGAATAAAAAGGCAAACTAAGGCCTAAAGGCCACAATATAGTCAACAACTATACAAGTAAGATTTATATGAGAAAAAGTAAACTGAAAAGCATGGGAGTATGAAATGAGTATGACTGAATTCCAAGCAGCAGTTACTTTTTATTCCACTGATGCCCCTAATTTTTGTGCATTGTGGTTGGCTTCTTTATTTTCACCCCTAAAAATCAGTTCTTTATTGGTAGATGGCAAGTTGAAAGAAAAAGTGTGCTGCACCACTTTTCTTTATTCCTTGAGACGAAATCATCCTTTTCTCCTCCACCGCTCTTGGTCATAGCATCTTATCAGGTACGCTCCTGGCCTGAAGCCACTGAAAGTATCCAACTTTCTAGCTTGTCCATGCTGTTCCCTTGTCTTCTAGGTCAGCCAGAGTCTTGTTTCCACAGCAATCGTGTATCTGTCAGATTTTTGCTTATTCCGTGAGACAACAGTCCGGGCTGGGAGAAATGCTCAGTCCTTTATGTAAGCAGGCAGCCGTGCTGTTTATTAAACAAATTCCCATTCCACATGCAGATCATCCCACAGGTTGGTAACCTAGTCCATAGGCCTGTGATGGCAAACCTTGGCACTCCAGATGTTCTTGGACTTCAATTCCCAGAAACCCAAGCCCCCTGTGAATCCACATAAATGGGTTTACTGCGATTCATCTGGCCCACGCTGCCCTCATCGCTCCTGGAAGCGGAAGTAAAATGTGCCCATACAGGAGCGACAAGGGCAGCACAGGCCAGATGAATTGCAGTAAACCCATTTGTGTGGATTCACAGGGGGTTCAGGCTTCTGGGAATTGGAAGTCCAAGAACATCTGGAGTGCCAAGGTTCACCATTACGGCCATAGGCCATGTGTCTGTTCGCCGGGCCAGAGGCCCACAGTCGTCTGCCTAGTGTATCTCTGTACCCTGAAAGTAAGACCTGTGATGTAATTGGTGGGTTGTAGCATTGAACAGGGTAAGAGAGAGTTGGGGATTTCCCTTCCCACGGCAACTGCTTATAAAAATAAAATGTGAGCCCCCCAATTCGGTGGGAAAGGCAGTGGTGTCTGTGCTGGCAATAAAATCACAAACCACATGATGATGCATGAACGTTTCTAGTCTATCCTTCAGCAGGGAATGTTCTTCCCTAAATTCACCCCTAAAATCCTCGAATTGCACTAATATATTCTTGCCAGGATTAAAACACCTCACTTTTAACAGCGTTTTTTTTAATGAGGATCTGAAAACTATGGTACTAACACATAGAGAACACATTCCAGTTAATATAACCCATTAAGACTAAAACTTAACACAAATGCTTCAGATCACTACGTTTGGTAAGAATTCTTAATAGAAAAATGAAATTGAGAATCACTTCATGCCCTTAAGCAGGGGTGGACAACCTACGGCCCGTGGGCCTGCCAATGGTGCCAAATCATCTGGCCACGGCAGTGGCAGTGGATGCAGACATGGATGGGTTTTATGGCAGCATTTATGGTGAGGGGAACCACCAGTCCGGCCCGCTCAACTGTTTAAGGAAGCATGACCCGGCCCCCAACTTTAAAAGATTGGCATCCCCTGCTTTTAAGGGTAGAGATATTCAGAAAAACTGAACAGTAATTAAGCAATGTACATCAAGTTTCACAATTTTTAGTCAGAGTCTGTCCCATCCTAAGTTGGATGAAAGAGACGATGGAGAACCTCCCCTCTTCTATGTTCACCTACTCTAACATTTTATTTTTTTTTAAAAAAAAAATATTTTGCTATTGATGCAGCAGTTGAAATACAGTATGTTGGTGATATGCGTACCATGCTAGGTACTCTTTTTTGTTGTGTCACTTATTATTTAATAATAAAGGAGAAGTCACTGCAGCTCCCCAAAAGACAGCTGTGGGGAAGAGTAAGCAAATGGGAATGTAGGTAATTAAATGATTCAAAAGACAGTGTGATCTATTCTTGTGGGTTCTTTGTGGACCGAAGGATCACGGTGAAGAACATTTCAAATGCAGATCAGTGTGGACAGGTCAACAGTTACATTTCTTGACTACTCTGTTGAATGTGTATTTTTGGAATCTGGTTATTCCTTTCTTAGCAGAGCAGAAATCAGAAGGACACAACAGCATTGTGAAAGAGCAGTAGCACAAGTTCCTGTTAAATCAATAGTTAGTAGTGTGATGTCTATTGATTGATCCTGCAACGGCCCCTAATGCAGAAAACTTGACTGCTTATTTTACACCTAGTTAAGAATCTGATATTAAAGGCATGTGACTTGTGCATTTGAAAAGAGAAGAACATGCACATGGAAAGCTCACATACACAAGTCAGACTAGAGGTTGCTGTTATTGGCAGTGACTTAGGGTTTCATAAAGAGTATCACTCACATCACTTGCTAATTGCTATCTGGTCTGTTTAACTGGATCTGCTATGATTTGAACATGAAGCTTTTAGTAGATACACATTGGGCACCAGCTGTTCTGCTTTACATTGTTTCCACTGTTGTGCTTTGCCTGGTTTTCATTGCAGAAGCTGATTCTGTGAGCTAGCAGGTAACTTTGATCTCTTTTTCAGTAGCACACTAAGCTTATAATTAATTGCTGTTCATGAATGTCCAGACACATTTTTGCATCTTTTACCAGAATTGTAGATTTATACAGTATTACTAATTGCCAATGTAGCATTAATTTATTTTTTATTGATTTTCATTTATTTGCTTTTTTTGTGAGTTCCAACTTTCTGAAATAGTCATTCAGAATTTCCTCTTTTTCATCAGCACCAAACTTTAGCAAAATAATATTATCTCAGAGCATACTAACTGTCAGAACCAGGGCCATAGCCAGGATTCTAGATGGGGGGGGGATTTTCAAGAGGGGCATAAAAATTTCAGGAGGGGTAACAATGTCACACTCACATATATAAACATTGGCACCTGGGGATGGGGGGCTGTTAGCTCAGGAAGGTTTTCACCCCCTCGCAACCCCCTTGGCTATGGTCCTGGCCAGAACACCAGATTTAGGGTCGCCACTAAATCTCACATTAAGAGAGGAAACAAGGGAGTACATTCCATTGAAACCTGTCTCTGTGACTTTTTAGGTTGAATCTCCACCATTTAAACTCCATTGTCTCAGCGAAGAATATCCCTATTCTGGACAATGTTGCAGAAATTGCCCTGCAGGTAAATATTCACACAGTTGTTTCATAATTTAGTAAAATAAGTGTTAAATGTAGCCTTTAGACAACTGATAAGAATAGCATGGCTCTTCAAGACAGAAATACATACATTAATAGTATTTGGATGAGTAGTTGGTATCAGGCATCTTAACTTCAAGTGCTTGTGTGTTATAGGTACCTACGTTGATGAACATTGCATCAATCCACATTCGTTGGGGTCATGTATACAGTGCAACGAAGGAGAGGACTACACTGAACATGAAAATGGCCTTGAACAATGCTTACCTTGTGACAAGTGCAAATATGGTACAGTTTGGTTTTGAAACTTTATGTTTCTGTTTTCTAGCTCTTAAGTTTTATAAAATGCATACATTTTCTGCCAGTGACTGATATTACTGTACTTTGTATTGTTCTACTAATGTCTAGCTAAACAAGGGCAGGAGAACTTGCTTCCTGTTTTAGGCTTCATTTCTTCAGGGTAGCCTATTATTGGAAGGGATGTGCTGGTGGTTGGTGAGGCTGTATCAAAACATGTGTAGGAATACCCACTTCATCTCTTTCTAACTTCCCTTAGTCTTGCCTGCTTTTTCCTTCTTTACCCATTGTGAAGCTGGGGAAGGAAGAGATCTCTTTTTTCCTAGACCAGGTGCCCAAACTACAGCCCAGGGGCCAGATCCGGCCCCTGACATCAATTCATCTAGCCTGCGCCACTGCTCCTGGAAGCAGAAGTAAAACGTGCCCTGGGCTGTAGTTGGGGCACCCCTGGTTTTAGCAGAGAAAATAGCAACCTAAAATCTATCTCATCCTGTTGCAAAACAGATTGCAAGGTGCGTTTTACTTCCGCTTCTGGTGGCAGGAACCATGTGACCAGCCCACTGAGCCATGTGACTGGCTCACAGCCCAAAAAGGTTTAGACACCCCTGTCCTAGACCAAGAGCCATATGTTGCCTCTACCCACTCCCTTTGACTAAAATCTTTGAACAGAGTTTGGAAAACATTGCTTTTTAAAAAATTGGAACTCCCAGTTCACAAAATAAGCGTTTCAGAGAATAAACAAAACAAACGAAAATGTTATCGCACTTTGAAGACAAACTGTTAAATTCTAATGTTAACTTTCGTGGATAAAGTCCATGAAAGCTAACATTAACATTTAACAGTTAGCCTTCAAACTGCTACAATGTTTTTTTGCTTGTTTTGTTTATTCTCTGACATGCTTGAAACACAGACTAACTTGGCGACTATTCCAAAAAATTCTCAAAACAAAAGGCTTAAAATGGATTCTTCCTACACTACATTAATGGATACACTGGTTTTCACAACATGTTTATATATAGCACCCCATTGTTCTTTTCTTAATTAAGATTCCATCTTCAATGCAACTAACTCTTAAGAGTAGAATTTCGTTGTTCAAGCACTTCAAAGAAAAAAGCTTAACAGGGTTGTGTGCTAGCTTACAGATGTTTAGCACTAGACAGCTGCCACCCCTGATCAGCTGGACAGCTCAGAATACCTGGCTGCCAAATCATAGTTTGGGAGTTTAATCCCCTTACTGTGCTTCTGGAGAGAAGAGCCAACCTGTATAGCCATGATGGCAATCCTTGGCACTCCATATGTTCTTGGACTTCAATTCCCAGAAGCCCAAGCCCCAGTGAATCCACACAAATGGGTGTGCTGCAACTCATCAGGCCCTGCCCTGTATGGGCACATTTTACTTCTGCTTCCAGGAGCGATGAGGGCGGCGCAGGCCGGATGAATTGCAATAAACCCCTTCGTGTGGATTCACTGGGGCTTGGGTTTCTGGGAATTGAAGTCCAAGAACATCTGGAGTGCCAAGGTTCGCCATCATGGATATATAGCCTTAAGGCAAACTGCACCACCCCAAGAAACTCCCCAGAAAAAGGGACTGATGAACCATTTTTGAGTACTCTGTATCTAGAAACCTCTGGGAAGAGTTGCCAGAATTTGAAATTGCCTTGATGGCACAAAATTTTTATCAGTTACCTCCCCTGAAAGTAAAATTGTGTATTGGTTGAGCTTTGCCAGGAAGTTGATATGTTAAGCAACACTTTGAAATTTCATTACCAAGTCTTAACCCAGCCATTATTTTCTGTATGTCATTTCATGCTGATTCCATCCCCACAGCCACACACATACACTGTGTACTTGTCTGAATATTGTTCTCCACAGTCATAAAGAAACGGATCATAATCTATAAAAACTCATGCTAAAATAATTTTGTTTTTAACAATAAAGCTTTTATATACATCTTTTCTTATGCAACTTGCATGGAACAAATTTTCTGAGCTTCATTCTTGACCCAAAACTATCCAAAAACTTTTTTTAAAAAATCTATTTCTTGCTATCACAAAAGCCATTCACAATCTATCCAACTGTTGGGTTTCATTAGATTTCCTGTCATGTTTAACAGAAGCAGTAATTTGAACAAGTAGCTTTGCATATATTTGATAATGGGTTTGGAAAATCATTAAACTCTTGTTTTTAAGGTTACGAGATGGTGAGGCCCTGCACTACAACAAGTAATACTGAATGCCAGCCTCGTGATGGGTACTACTGCCCTCCAGGTTTTGAAGAATGCAACATGTGCAAGACAAAGTAAGTACAGAATAGGAATGTGTTCAGAATAATCATTTTGATGATAGATTTGTTTATGCAAGAATACATTGGGATGGGTGGCTAAAGTTCATTCAGAGCATGGTGATATATTTTGACATAAATCACCAGGAAGGAAAGGGCACTTTAAAACGAATTAATGAAATGAAATTTCACTTTGATGCTTCTTTTAAAAAAAAAATAAATAAATTAATTTTTATTTATAGGTTTATAAAGAGAAACAATCAATAAAAAGAGAAAAAAGTATACATAAAAATAAGCTCATACATAAAATAAACAACTTGTTCACATGCTCTACAATGAATACAATACATATGATGTATACAAAAGCAAAAATCCAAGCAATAATATGTAAATAAACTTTCATACTTCACCACAAGTGGCATCTTTTTAACTAGTTTTCTAATACATTTGTTTCTCTACTCTGTTATAATTCACACTTTTATTGTCACCCTTGTGTTATTTATATTGTCCGGGGGATTGTAACAGCTCATAATTTCCAAAAAGCACTTTGATCCGGTACAGGAGTAATGCCTTGCTTTTTAACCATTACATGTTCGACAAATGGTTTCCAGACTCTCCAGAATTTACTAACTTGGACTCTACCTTTTCTGATATTTAACTCTCATGTCAGCTTGTCATTAAGTGCCAGCTCCCACATTTCTTTATACCAGTCCTGTATTTTTAACAATACATCATTTTTCCAGTTCTTTGCAATACATTGTCTAGCTGCTGACAACATCACAGACATGTCTGTGATGTCACTTTGATGCTTCTATTTCTTAAGTAGTAATGCATGTTAATTGCTAAATCTAGTGGCAGAAATAAGACAACATAAGTTTCCAGGTTGCATGTTTGTGCTGCATTTTGTCAGAAGGCACAAAGTGCCCTGTTGATTAAACATTTCCTTTTTTAAAAAATTAAAATCTAGGTGTCCTGAAGGACAAGTGATTGTAAAACCCTGCAGTGCTACCTCGGATACAGTGTGTGGAGCACCACCTGAAGGTACCGTTTGAATATGTCTCATTTCTAGATGTGTCTCCTCCACATTTGGCAGTATCACACCCTTATTATTTCAGCTTCTGATCTTTACTTGCTGCATAAGTATGAATTCGACCTATTAGACCATACTTTTAGCTTTGAGTCTTCAAGTTTCTTTTTAACTTTTTTACTGATCCTAATCTTCATTATCATTATTTTAATTCACTCTGTTTCTTTCACTTTTTAAGTTTATTTTTTAATAACAAAACAATTAAAAAGAAAAAAGTTATACAATAATTGCAGTGTTTCCCAAATGCTGGTGTTTGGACTTCAATTCCCAGAAGCCTAAGTCATTTCCCCAAAGCACTGATCAGCCAATGTACTGACTTAGGCTTCTGGGAATTGAAGTCCCTCTGTGGGCTGTGTACCCCTTGTTGGGAAACACTGCAAATAATGCAATAGCAGAAGCACATTAGTCAAATTGATATATATCCTATGTCAGTGGTTGCGAACCAATGGCATGCATGCCAGAGATGGCACTCAGAACCCTCTCTGAGTGACCCATGTAGTCACTTCAGCACAGAGTTTGCCCCACTCCTCTGCCCAGCAGCCCACTGGGAGTGCCTCCCCTCTCCCCCAGCACAGAGTTCTCTCTGCCCAGCAGCCCAATGTTTCCTTCCTCTCCTGTTGCTGTGTTGACACCTTCCAATAAATAAGTGGGTTTTGGATTGCAAATTTGGGCACTTAGTCTCTAAAAGGTTTGCCATCACTATCCTATGTGTAAATTAAATTGGATAATACAAATAACATCTGGTAGCATTCAAAAAGAAAGAAGAGAAAGGGGGAAAGAAAAAAAGATTTTTAAAAAATCTTTATTTATACTTTAAATATCTAGTTTATAAGAAGAGAAAGAAAAGAAAAACGGCAACAAACAAACAGAGAACCAACAACCTTAAAATAACTTCTTCCAATCTCCCAGAGTACTAACTTCTTTTTTAATCTCAAGCTTTTTCTACATGAATCCTAATACAGTGGAACCTCAGTTAACGCAATTAATGCATTCTCTGGGACATTTCTTACAGCAAAAATTACTTTAACTGAATTTCCCATAGGAATGTGTTGAATGTAGTTTCCCATAGGAATTATTGAAAACCAAAATACATTAATCAAAATGCAGTTCCCCATAGGAATGCATTGAAAACCAATTAATCCTTTCTGAATAAAATGTTGTAAATCGAGCCACTATTTTCTATGGCTTTCCTTTTGTTACACGATTTTTATGTTAACTGAGCCATTTGTTAACTGAAGCTCCACTGTACAGTTGTACCTCGCTTAAAGAGCATAATGCATTCCATAGTATTGCTCTTTAAGCTAGTTTGCTCTTTAAGCGAAACGCCACTGTAAATGACCAATTGTGGGGAGGATTGCGAACCCTGATTTATTTGTTAAGCGAGTTTTTGGTTGGTTTTATTTGTTAAGCGAAGCAAACATTCAGAGAAAATTCTGCTCTTTAAGCGAGTTATTCTTTAAGCGAAACGCTCTTTATGGGAGGTTTGACTGTAGTTCAATTTCTTATTGCTGTGATGGTGAATCTTGGCACTCCTGCTGATCAGGGCTTCTGGGAATTGAAGTTCAAGAAGAGCTAGAGTGCCAAGGTTCACCATCACGTCTTACTGTATCTTTTCTAGTTTAAATGTCCAAAACTGACCCTCATATAACATTCATTATGTCTCCATATATATTTTTATCAGTTTTCGGTGAGGGAGTTTCAACTATCAGTGGGTTTTTTAAAAGTCAGTTGACAGCACATCATTCCTCACCTGTGTTTCAAGATCTGCAGAAGATACATGTTGTCTGGATCTGTTTAAAGCACTTCATTCTTTTTTTGTCTTTTAGGAAATAAAGATAGCGAAATCACGATCCCTCTGATCATTTGTGCAGCTCTTGTTGTTCCTTTGTTGTCTGTCTTGCTGGTTTTTCTCTTATATAAAAGATGGAACTGTCTTTTTAAAAGTGATACAGGTAAGTTCTTGATATATAAATGAGATAACTATCTGTTCAAAGTTAAGTAAGTGAAAGGGGAAACTGATGAGGAAGAATTATTGGGAGGAGGCTAAAGCCCAGTCATTGAATACATGTTTTCTTGCAGAAGGAGCCTGGCATCCCCAAATGAAAGGATTAAAAACATTGCAAGCTTTCTGAATAAGACCCTTGAGATCTGCTTCCTATTCAAGTAGACATTGTTAGACTAACCAAAGGGGGTCTGCAAACTTGGCTCTCCAGATGTTCTTGGACTTCAGTTCCCAAAAACCCAAGTTAGCACTTCTGCTTATCAAACCCTGGGCTAGAAAGACAAAGTCTATGACAGGCAGCATGAGAGAGGGAGCAATCACCTAGATAACAAGTAGCCCACCCCATTGCTGTGGGTCCTTGAATCAAATGATATACCTGGTGATTTAAAACGAGTCTGAGATCTTGAACCCTGGTCAGGATCAAACTCACAAGCTTTTGGCTGCAGTATAGCAGCTTAACTACTGTGCCACCAAGCCCATTGGTCACTTCACAATATAGGACAGGCTTTTCAAAGAAAGAAGCCAATATAATTCATAAAGAATATGAACAGAGGGCCAGACTTTTACAGCAAAGAAACAGTGTAAGCTGTACAATTTAGAGAAGGAAAAGAACCTGAAGAGTGGCTAGTTCACTTTGAATTGTACCCGTGTTTGTATTATGACACTATACGCTAATGTTTGTATTTTTCTCCTATTTGCAGAAAATGATGCTAAAGTTTCTTTGGTAAGTAGCCCCAAAATGTCACTCTTTTATCTTTTATATGGGAGGATATTCCGAGCTTCCAGTCAACATTAGGAGATCTCGCAAGCAAATCAGTTGTCACTGTCCGCTGGCCCATGAACTGTCCGTGACTGCTGTGGGCTTCTCTGAGGCCAAGTCAGCTACTCCATTCTGCAGTTCAGTGAATACCTGTGAAAGGTTACACCTCCTCTGAGGAGAGAAGGAACTTGAAGGATGCCCCTGTGTCATTCATCATTTCATTGAAAATTCATAGTCTGTGTCCAAACAATGAACTACAACTATCAACTGTTTACAGTGTCTCAGCCCCAGTAGTCCTCCACACGGATGAACATGAGTCCAGTGTGTAATATTTTCACAGCTTGTAGACATTCACTCTCTCTGCCCTTACATCCCTGGCCAAATAGTGCAGCTATTGGAACTGTCTTTCCTAGTGCAGGCAAGAATGTTGGTTTGAGGTCACGTCCCCCGTGTCCCCCCCCCCCCCACTTCAGCACTTTTCAGGCACCTCACCACTCAGATTTGGCTTTCAGGGGCTCCTCTGTCTCTTCCAGGCTAAATTTCTCCAAACAATACGGAATATAATCTGCTAGTGGTGGATTACATTTTCAAGGCATGAAAATTATATATGCTGCTTCTTTGTGATCCATGTAAAGCCACACAAATGGGTTCTACTTCACACATGTTCAGTAGAACCCATTTGTGTGGCTTCACAGGTGACCACTGAAAGAACAACAGTTACAGGTAAGCAACCTGCCCTTCAGAGTGTAGGGGCATGAGCCTGGTCCTTTATCTTGCTCTCCTCCCGATTGACAGCCCCCCCCCCCCCAAAAAAAAAAACCCTCTCCCTCCATCTTTGTTATATCTCCACTTAGTGGGGACTTTCCATGGTGGGATTTTCCTCACTTCTCTTTGCACCTTTCCAGGTTTTTCCTGCCTCTTAGTGCCACTGGAATATCCAGTACCGGGTAGTTCCCAAGGGAAGCAATCTCACCCATACCCATCACCATAGCTTTAGCAGTAATCTTTAGAGGGCCAGTGGGACATAGAAGTAGACCTTGCCTAAGCGCCCCGTTCCCACAGTGCCAGCGCAGTCTTTGCCGCACAGTACACAGAACTCTTCACTACAAAATGTGATGACAGTTGCTTGCTTAAATGAGGTTTTAAAGATAAAGGCTGCAACAAGCAAGCAAATTCTAGAAGGCTGTCTTAATAGTGAAGTAATTGTTTATTTAATGCATTTATCTAAGTAATTTATAGCATCCTTCAGTTACATTGCCAGGGTAATCCCTCTGTCCTCGTCCCAATGAGTAAAATGTGAAAAAGAATTACAGCAAAAAAGGAAACAGGACTTTCATGAATAGCTTTCAGGATATTCCTCCTCTGTTTAATCAGTTTAAATGTGACTCCTTGTGTGATGACTTTTATGTCATATGTCTAAATCAGCAAACTGTGAATCTGCAATACAAAATGAAGTATGTACAGCAAATGTGCTAATATTATATGTACAAATATCAGTGAAATATACATGTTCTATGACCAAAGGCATAGAACTCTGTGCAAGTGAGGTTTGGAACAAACACAAACAAATCTCAATATTGTGTTTGAGCCTTGTGTTGAGTTCCAGAGACATCTAATAGTCTTATGTGTAGACTAGACTAGAGTTTATATACCAGCCTTGCCCATTATGGTATCTTCCAGATGTCGTTGGATTATAGCTCCCACCAGCCCTGGGCATTATGGCTAATAACGATGGACATTGTAGTCCAAATTTTCAGGGGGTAGTACCACATTTGTAAAATGGTTTTACATTCATAACTTGTCAATAAGTCACAGAACTTGATGGAAAGATACTGCCGAGAGGATCTGTAGAGGATACCTTGTTAAAATGTCAACCCAAGCAAACCACCAGATGTTTTTGATTGCAATTCCCATTCCCTGGGCTGTTACAAAATAAGTTTACAGGCAATGCAGTTATAAACTTTCAGAGAGCATGGATTGCTTTCTCTTAGACTAGAGCTCTCCTGAAAACCTACCCTAAAATATTATTGTGCATCTAATGTTAAACCCTATTGCCTTGTGAGATCACATAAAGGCAGCCAACTAAGCAGGTCTACCTGTGTAGTTGGCCACCTGTTCTGATCCACCACATCCTCCACTCTGGCCAGTTATTGTGCAGTAGATGAGAAGCAAGATGGGAAACCTGCTTGCACAATTGCCCTGTGCAGTTTCTTTCAACAGGATTTTGGCCAAAATGCTTTTTATTTTTAAACAGATACCTGTAAATGATATTCTGAAGCTGGAAGTGCCCACTTCTGGGGTTCAAGTTTCAAGAAACGATATTCTGTCTCCAAATCCTGAGATGAGTGATTTGATCTCAGGTGGGCCAGATGAAGAATCTACCTCTGTGAACGTTTCATCAGCTCCGTCACTGAAGCTGTCAGATAACTCTGATGTTCCAAATGGACAGTCAAATGTAAGAAATAGTGTGGCAGCTGTTGAGCTGAAAACAGTGTGTTTCTATTTAGTTAAAAAAATTTAGTATTGTACAGTAATACCTCGGAAAACGTTTACCTCGGATAACGCTAAAATCGCATAACGTTAAGTAATCTGGGGAGGAGAATTGGATCGAATAACGTTAAGGTCCTATGGGATGGATTGGATAACAACCACCAAAGTCTGTGCAGTTACAATGTATCTCTATGGAGCTTTAACGTTATCCGATCTATCCCATAGGATTTTAACATGCATCGGATAACACTAAAAATCGGATAACACCAAGACTTGTGGAACCAAGCCTTAGCGTTATCCGAGGTATTACTGTATATGAATTCAGTATCCCAATTGCCTCAGAAGTTAGTAGGGCAGTCACATATTTCACATTCAAATTGAATTGTCCTATTGACTTTTGGGACACTCAGCATTATGAAACAACATAGAGTTTTTAAAAAGTGAAGTAGGAAGCAAAACCACCAGGAGATTTAAGACTGCATAATACACAATAAAACTGGTTCCCTGCTTTAAAAGCTTGAGAACTCCTGGTTGAAAGTGTAAGGAAAATCTTCCTTTGCTTTTTTGTTAGCCTCTGTCCTGACCTTTTAAAAATTTTCTCTGGTCTTTTTACTTATTGTGTTCCAGTGCTTTCTGTGGCCAGGACTTTACCAAGCAAGTCCCTCTCCTGAAGATTATGTAGGGAAAGATATTTCCAGCCCACCCCCAAATTATTTTCAGGATGGCAATATTATTCTATTCGGCTGCCTTCAGGGGAAGTCTTTGTTGTCAAGCACAATTGTTCCTCGATGGTTTTGGCGTTTGCTACTGAGGAGCGATTGTGCTTTTTCAGAAAAAGAATAGAACTAAAGAAAACCTGAGATACAGCAAAAGAGAGACTTGCTTCGGTAGACAAGTGTCCTTGTTCTCTTGATTAACACTGTTCATCTCTGTCATCATCGGCAGCATCTGCTACTCATATCCGAGTATACAGTACTTTTTTCCCCCTCCTGAACATCATTTTCAGGGGAAATGCCATTGGCGTAAATTTGTTTGTCATGAAGTGACCTCAAGGCTTATCTCTGTAGTCACCTGGGAAAGATCCATGTGGCTGAATTTTTTATACTGCACTGAACTCTTGTATGCAGCTGGCAACATGTATGAAGGAGGTCTTAGCCATGAAATCCTCTATGTATCTGCATGGAAATAAGCCCACTTTAAATTCACTGGGACTTACAGATATACACATGTATAGGACAGCAGCCAAATGGGAATAAAATCAGGGCACATGTCACATTTCTCTTTTATCCGAACTAAAGAAGAACATATTTGTTGTTCAGTCACACAGTCGACTCTGACCCTTTGCAACCCCATGGACCATTGCCCGCCAGGGACCCCTGTCCTCCACATACCTCCTCAACCCTCCCAGCTCTGTGCCCATTGTGTGTACAATACCATATAGCCATCTCATTTTTGGCCGCCCCCTTCTTCTTTTGCCCTCCACCTTTCCTTGATGTCCAAAGTACTTTAGCTTCATCTTTACTATTTGACCTTCTAAGAAGCAGTCAGGGTTGATTTTGTCTTAAGATTGACCCATTTGTTCTCGCTGTCCAGGGGACTCTCAAAACTCCTCCAGCACCACATTTCAAAGGCATCTATTCTTCTGTGCTCAGCTTTCGTTATGGTCCAACTCTCACAAACGTACATTACCACCTGGAACACCATTGCCTTGACTATGAGAATTTTTGTTTCCGAGGTGATGTCTCTACTTTTGACTGTGTTTCCCAGGTTTCTCATAGCTTGCCTCCCAAGAATCAGTTGCCTTTTTATTTCATGGCTGCAATCTCCATCTGCAGTGATTTTTGATCCTGAGAAAATAAAATCTGTCACCGCTTGTACTTCTTCCCCATCTATTTTCCAGGGACTGATAGGGCCTGTTGCCATTATCTTGGTTTTCTTTATATTGAGTCTCAAGCCAGCTTTTGCACTCTCTTCTTTCAACCTAAGCAGGAGCTTCTTTAGATCTTTCTCACTTTCTGCTATTAGGGTAGTGTTATCTGCATATCTCAAATTGTTGATGTTTCTCCCAGCAATTTTGATCCCAATTTGTGATTCATCCATCTCTACATTGCACATTATGTGCTCTGTATATAAGTTTAAAAAGCAGAGTGTCAAAATGTGTATTCCATACCACTCCATCATTCCGTATTCTGTCTTAACTGTTGCTTCTTGACTCGTGTACAGATTTCTCATGAGGCATATAAGGTATTCTGGTATTCCCATCTCTTTAAGTACGTCCCATATTTTGTTGAGGTCTACTCAGTCAAAGGTCTTGGTGTAGTCAATGAAACAGAAGTAGATGTTTTTGATATTCCTTTGTTTTCTCCATGATCCAACCTATGTTGGCAATTTGGTCTCTAGTTCCCCTGCCTCTTCTGAACCCAGCTTGCACTTCTGGTAGTTCTCTCTCCACATGCTGCTGAAGCTTGTCCAATATTATCTTGAGCATAACCTTGTTAGCGTGTGGGATGAGCACAATTGTTCAATAATTTGAGCATTCTTTGGCATCGCCCCTTTTTTGGGATTGGAACATATACTGATCTTTTCCAATCCTGTGGCCATTGTTGTGTTTTCCAAATCTGCTGGCATATAGAATGCAATAATTTGATTCCACTATCTTTTAGGGCTTTGAATAATTCAACTGGAATACCATCATCTCCACTAGCTTTGTTATTAGCAGTACAGTACTTTTTACGGCTTTTCTGACTTCACTCTCCAGGATGTCTGGCTCCAGTTCAAAGCTCTCATCACTGTGATTGTCAGGGGTGTTGAGGTCCTTTTTGCAAAGCTCCTCTGTGTATTCTTGCCATCTTAATCTTTCTGCATCAGCTAAATTCTGCCTTTTTGTCTTTTATCATGGTCATTTTTGCTTTAAATGTTCCCTTTATTTCCCCAAAGTTTTTGAAAAGATCTCTAGTCCCTCCCCTTCTGTTGTTTTCCTCTTTCTTTGCACTGTTCATTTAAGAAGGTTTCCTTATCTCTTTTTGCTTTTCTCTGAAAATCTGTGTTTAATTGATTGCCTTTTTCTCTTTCGCCTTTTCCTTTTGCGTTCCTTCTTTCCTCTGCTATTTTAAGAGCCTCACCAGACAGCTTTCTTGTGCTTCTTTTCTTTTGGTATAGTTTTACTTGCTGTCTCCTGTATGATGTTTGGACCTCTGTCCATAATTCTTCTGGTACTCTGTCTATCAAGTCTAAACCTTTAAATCTGTTCCACACCTCCACTATGTATTCCTTTGAGATATTGTCTAGGTCATACCTGTGTGTCCTAGTTGTTCCCCCTGTTTTCTTTAATCTAAGCCTGAATCTGGCAAACAGTAGATTATGATCTGAGCCACAGTATGCTCCAGGTCTTGTTTTTGCGAACTGTATGGAACTTCTCCATCTTTGGCTGCAGGTTATGTAATCAGTCTGGTTTCGGTGTTGGCTATCTGGTGATGTCCGTGGTTAAGTCGCCTCTTGTGTTGTTGGAAAAGGGTGTTTGCTATGACTAGTGCACTCTCTTGGCAGAACTCTATTAGTCTTTGTCCTGCTTCATTTTGTGTTCCAAGACCAAACTTTCCTGTTATTCCATTTACTTTTTGAATTCCTACCTTGGCACTCCAATCTCCCAGTATAATACACACATCATTTTTGGTGTCAGTTCTATGAGGTGCTGTAATTCCTCATAGAATTGGTCAATTGTGGCCTCATCTGCACTAGTGGTTGGTGCGTAGACTTGGATTACAATGATATCGAATGGTTTGCCTTGGATCCTAACTGAGATAATTCTGTCATTTTTTAGAATATATCCTATTACTGGGGTTCTCACTCTTTTATTAACTATTATGGCCACTCCATTTTTTTCTAAGGTTTTCTTGGCCACAATAGTAGATATGATGGTCTCTACAGTTGAATTCACCCATCTCTGTCCATTTTCATTCACTGATTCTCAAGATGTCAATGCTTATTCTTTCCATCTCATTTTTTACCACTTCCAGCTTGCCTCGATTCATTGATCTTTCATTCCATGTTCCTATCAAATATTGTTCTTTGCAGCATTGCATTTCCCTTCCCACTATCTTATCCACCCCATCTTCCTGACTGAGGGGCTTGACATCCTGTTCCATGGGGTTTTCTTGGCAAAATTCTGACGTGGTTTGCCTGCCCCTACACCAATATTTTCCTATCATACATATTATCACTGTTTAACACAGTGTGACATGCTAAAAAAGTTAGTACACTATTCATTAAATCACATTTTAATGCAGTGTAATATACTCAGGAAAGTTAGTACTGGATATATGTAGTTAAAAGTTAAAGAAGTGTCTCAGTATCTACTTATATAATTACTAAGAAGTCAACTAATTAGAAGGCAGTCAGACTAAATAGTGATAACTGAAATACTTATCAATGCATGCATCGAGGAGTCTGTGATAAAAGCAACAGAAGTCTGTTGTTTTATTGCACTCAGCAATGTTGTGGCTGTCTCCTTTCCCGGGCGATGTGATGGCCAGGGTCTGGCTCACACGGTTTGCGATGGTGTGGCCCGTCTCCCCTCTTGGCTCACCAAGTGGACGAAGGTGAAGGCACCGTGTCTTCTCCCGGACGGAGCAGAGGTGATACCTCTGCCTTGGCTTCCTCTCCCTCATGATCTCTTGCAGAGGTGATTCCTTTGCTTTGGCTTCTTCCCTCTCTTGGTCTCATATTTACAAGCTAGAAATTCACCCTCCCAACAACACTTTTCTTGTTAGCACTATAAAGATGATATGGAGGACTGAACCTAAAGCAGGGGTTCTCTACCTACGGCCAGCGGCCTGGCCTCGGCTTGTGGCACTATTTTGTGTGGCTTGCACTGCCGACGCCACCAAAAGCAGATGCCTTTATGACAGCCGTAAATGCACTGTTGTAAACACGTTTACAGCAGCATTTATGGCAGGGGGAACCACTAGTTCATCCCACTCAGCTGTCTGAGGGGGCATGGTCTGGCCCACAGCTTGAAAGGGTTGAGAGCCCCTGCCCTAAAGAATGGTTTTTTTTCCTAGAAGGACTCCATATTTTTTCAGTCAATGTGATTTATCCCTTTGTAAATTGGTGCCCAAAATCTTTAATGAATGGATGTCATTCCGATTGTACAGGCAAAACCTACCCAATATGATTTTCACAAACCAAATAGTCACAAAGTTTGGTATGTTTGTTAAAAGTCAGGTCTCTTCATATGACTGATAAATGCTAGTTAATAAGGAATCAAATTAAAAAGTTTAAACATCAGAAGATTTTAAAAAGGCAAAATGAAGCAAATACTTCTTTTGCTGTGTTATAAGTCCAACCATTGTTTCTGAAAAACATGGTCTTATTGCTGAATTGTAATTTTGTGACAGGCTTAAATTGATTCTACAGTGTCATCTTTGCAGCATATAATGAATTGATTTGCTTAAAATTTGTTAGCTATATGTGCTGTCTTCAAAGAGTTACCATACAAAATGGGACTGCTTCTGCTAAAGTATTATTGAAAGTGCTTCTGCTAAAGACATATTTACCAGATTCAAATGTATTTGTGCTACATGAATGGGTTAAGTGATAGTGCATTGTTTTATCTCTTAAAATTATATAATTAATAAAGGCTGGATTTTTTTAACTCACAGGTACAAGAAAGTCAAAAATCTATAATGATAGTAAAAAATGCTTCTTCCAAAGGTGAGTGATCCTGGTAAATTTTTCATCAGCTGACAGATAGTATGGAACAAAATTAAAATTTTGAGAGTAAAATAGTAATATATCAACATACAACACAGTACATTAATAGCCCAGTATACTCTCTCACTTGAATATGCAATGACTAAATGAAGGCTGTTGCATTTTGGACATATTATAAGAAAAAACACTGGGAAAGAAAATGATGTTACAAAATGTAGAAAGCAGAAGGACAAGAGAAGTGCCTAACATGAAATGGGTAAAGGAAGTCATTATCTTTAGTTCTCAAGACCTGAGAAGGCTGTAAATGACAGGAGCTTTTCAAGTTGACTAATTCGTAGAATCATCATAAGCTGGAAGTTAATCAAGAAAATTGTCACATCTGTCCTGGGATACATAACTGTTATGTTTTTAAGAACTTTAGATGTTACTTACCAGTATATTTTCTATTGAAACATGGGTACCTACACAGCCAAACTTCACATTGGCAGCATTTAGATGAGCAAAATTCAACTTAATTAGCACAAATATGAAATATGAATTACCCCTGAGCCCCAATACCTGTCTAGTTTGCTCCACTCTTCATTTGACCAAACAAATCAGAAAACATTCAGTTTGTTGTAACTACTTGTTCTGCCTGAGGCATGAAACTGGTTAATAGTTTTAAAACAAGCCACTCTCTTCAGCCAACCTCAGGCTATGGCCTCATATCCTGCACTGTCCTTACATTTTTGCCATTGTGTTCTGATTCAATTGTGTTATGTGAGTGAACTGAAGAATTCCTTGTTTGTTTGGAGGAGCAAAATGGCTTTGTGATTTGTGGGAACAAACTGATTTATATCTTGTATAAGGCATGTTCATCCAAATATATTTCAATACGGTTTAATGGTTCCACTTTTATTTGAGAAAAGGACAGATTGGGAAAGTAGCTCCAGATTGGGCCACTTTGATAAGGGGTAGCTTTAGCATGTATCCATAACATGAAAGGTGCCCAGTTTAGCCTTAGTTCTCCTGTGGCATAGAAGCACTTCTGTACAATTAACCCCTCTCCCAATTAGGATGAGTACAGCCTCACAACACAAAGGTGAGTTATTCCTGTCTCAGATATGGAGGAACAAGATCAAGAGGGAATTGTACAGTAGGTTTAAGCGCCATTATAAGCAAAGCAAAAGAAATGAGTCTTTTATAATACCTTGGAGTCATTATTCAGTGAAGAGTCCGTGCATTGGTAGACATCTCCATGATGGCATTCCATACATGCAAATGGACCTGAGGAATCAAGGCCATTTTCATGCGTTTTTTTAGCCATTTGGATATTATGTCACCACTGGCTAAGCGTACCATGATGTGTGCCCCCTTCTTTCACCTTGCCCAAGGAATCCAATGGAGGATGCTTTGGTGAGTTTTAGTCCTGGCCTAACATCATTGACAAGATATTGGCAACACTGCCTAGTTAGACTGCTCAAGCCCCCATGCCCCAACAGGCATTCTCCTAGCAAGAGGGTGGGTGGGTGACCCTTTATAATACGCCATATACATGTTAACATTTTCAAATTGTTCCAATTACAGGGATTTTAAAGACTACAGTAATTAAATCCACTTGCTATGACTTGAATCTAGTGTTCCAGTGAGTGGAATGGGACTCACAGAATACTACTGGAGAAGGGTCAGGGGAAGATGATTTCCCCTGATTTCTTTCTGTAGCCTATTCTGTAAAAAGTTGTTCTAATGGATTGGGGGAACTTCTAGACTAGTATGGAGGTGGTAGTGCTATTTTGTCTTTTCTGGCTGCTTCCATTTTACTTTGATGTTTTGTGTTCTAATCTACTGTAAATGTTATTTATACATTGGAAAAGTAAGGTAAAATTGCTCATATCATTATAAAATTTAATTGTTTACAATTAGATGCTGAGCAGTTACAACAAGAAAAATCTTGATTACATTACCATGAAACTAAAATAAAGCTATTGAACTTGTAAATAAAAATAAGCCTATGTAAAAGTAAGTTTTTAATTGTACAAATCTTCCTTATGTTTCAGCGCTTAGTGACATCTATTTTAAGGTAACAGACATGGTGCATCCTCGTGACTGGAATACACTTATGCGGAAGTGTGACTTATCAGACATAGACATTGAGAAAACTGTCCGTGATTTTCATTTGGATACTCGTGAACAGCATTATCAGATGTTAAAGACCTTGCAATATAAACTTGGAATTGAAGATTCCTTATATAAATTATTAAATGGATTATGGGAAATGAATCTTAAGCATATTCATGAAAACATAATAAATGAACTAAGAGACCAAGATTTAATTGCAAAAGAAGATTGAAGTTTGGGTTTATTAAAATATGTGAATATACAAGGGAGGAACTTGAAAACTACAGATTGTTCGCATCTGTTTTTACACTTGGACTTAATCTGCTGCATATTATTTTTTGCTGAAGATGTGCAAAGGGAAAGCAGAGGTTAGTTTCTTTTGAAGCTGAAATTTTGCATATTTCATGTGCATTTTGTAATATCTAAACTTGACAATGATTGTACTGGGAAGAAATTCTGCGCTTGAACTCAGTTTGGAAAATGAACTTGGGCAGTGTTTAGACATCTTAATTTGTCATTCGTGTTCAGAAAAGGTTGAAGAATGTACATGGTGCCAAATGATGGAAGTTGGCTACTTTATGATAGCACATGAACTTGTTAGTACTAAACTGCTATAAGAAGAACAGTAGTTTAAAGAATATATTAGCTAGTTTATGTTATGTTGTCTAGAAAAATCATCTTTGGAAAAATATACTTTTGTGAACAAATTCCAATGTAATACCATAGGTTTTAACATGGATTGCTAGTGTTAAGCAGGCTGAAACAAGGCACAATAGTTTTAAGTTTGGAACTGGAAACTCAAGTAAATCTTGAAGTATAGGGAGAAAAATTCTAGGTATGAGATTTCTCTACTGGAATGGAGACCATTTTAACACCAGGACAGCTCTGTCTCTATTGAATGTACTGTATCAGGAAAATTGCTGTTGCTTGAAATGAAATCCTAGAACGTGTTAATTGATTTTTTTTACAACTTCAGCTGTAGTATTTTCTAATAAAATACTTCTAAAATTGTTTATATTTTTACCTATTTCAGTAAATGAAAAATTACAGGAGAGGAAAAATATAAACAGAGAAAATGTTTCCAGTATACCTACTCCCCTCTAATGTCCAACAAATTTCAACATACACTGCCTCATTTACTTACAATATTTGAAGGCAGTGATGGGAGTGGTATGGTCTGCTGCCAAAAGTACCAGCAAGGCCTCATTGCCTCTGAGGTGCTTGTACAACATGTCTACCTGCCAAAATACAACCACCCCAAAAGCCGTGCACTGAGTTTACCATTTAAACTTTTGAAAGGTGCTCCTGTGAAATTATCTCTGTTAACACACCAGGCAAACAATTAGTATTCTTTTTTACATTACTGCTTTCACTCTGCCGCAACTAAGCATTGACCTTGTACTGTCCTTTTAAAATACTTTTTTTGTGTGTGAAATACACCTTTGTTTACCTTGATAACATTATGTAAACTGTGTCATAGCACTGAACAGCTGCTTATATGGTGTATTAGAACTGCTATTTATAAAATAAGCCATGTTTGTAAACCAAAAAAAGTTACATGTATTTTTTCAAAGCACACATGAAGAAATAAAAAGTATTAGTGAAAAGATGATAAACATATTGTAAGAATGTTACTAAAGGTTTCAGTTTCTATAGCCTTTACTTTTCTGCTTTAGAGTTTTGAATACATTCTGTTGCTTAGATACTTTCCCAAAAGAAACCCTTGTTTTCAATCTTCTTGATCAATATTTAATTGTTTTAATACATAGCCCTGCGTACCATTTTAGCTTGTTGCTGTTGTATGGTTTTAATTGTTATGAATTGCCTTGGGTCCCCTATAAGGAGAAAGGCAAAATATAAATAACATAAATAAATATTTGCTTTGACACAAGTTGGAACAAGACAGTGATTTCATTCACAGACACTTTACTTGGAAGCCACTTTCATTTTAACTCAAGCTCTTTTAACATACAGCAATAATGCACAGTTCTGTTTAACTCTCTCTCTCTCTCTGTTACACACATATACATATAACAAACAATCTCTTCAGAGGGCATGAATTTCCATTTTAATGATGGAGGAATGTTAAATTTCTTGAGTAACAATTGAACAACACTGTTTCAGGAAAATAGCCAGATTTAGTGGCAAAATGGGTTGGTGGCATCTCCCAGATACTTCACAGTACGTGACAGCATACCCTGCTTTAAAAGGAACAGAAATATCCTACTAGTTGTAAAGAATGCAAAAAAGGCAGGAGGAAGTATTCTATATGTTGCTGCATCTGAGACTTTAAAATGTTTGCTGGAAATATGCCTTTCTTACAAAGAAAGGTGAATATCAATACCTTTTGAGAAAAGTTTTTCGTCAAGCAGTTCACAGGTTTTGGTCCCCACGTTCTGTTGGACTACAGCTCACAGAACCCCTGCACATAAAGCATGCTGAGAGTTGGAGGCTGAAAGAAATTGGTAGACTAACACTAGGAACAACTACCACTAAAGTGGTTAAACTGCTGTACTGGAGCCCAAACATTGTGAGTTCAATCCTGATGGATAAAGGTTGAGTAACCCATCCTGCTGAGGTTGGTAAAATGAGTACCTGGCATGTTGTGGAAGGGGCAAAATGCTAATTACCTTATGATTCACCCAGAGAGTGTACTAAGCACTGTGGGATGGTATATATGTGTAATTACAATATAATCCCCCACTGGAGAAATTCCAACCTTGCCAGAAAATCTGTAGAGAGCCTTGAAAACTGGGTTACAAGCACATCCTTTCATAAGGTAAAGGCAAAGTTCACCCTTGCTCAAAAACCAGTCATATTAGACTCTAGGGTTCAGTGCTCATCTCTGTTTATAGCCAAAGAGCCAGCACTATCTGCATTTGTAGATGTTTCTGTGAACATATGGGAGGCATGCCTAGACACAAAATTGCAAGGAATTGTTTATCAGCTTGACAACATCAGGGGGTTGTGAGCTGTTTTCTAAAAGGAGAGATTAGAGATAAGAATCCTGTCCTGAAGGAAAGGTTGCCCTTGCTTGAAAGTTAGTCATATCCGACCCTAGGGTTCAGTACTCATCTCTGTTTACAGCCAAAAAGCCAGCTCTGTCTGCATACATTTCCATGGAAACATGGTGGGCATGCCTCATCACCAGAGTGCACATAATCCTATTTACCTTCCCACCAAAGTGGCTTCTATTTATCTACTTGCAATTTCATGCTTTCGAACTGCTAGGTTGTTAGCAGACTTCCTTTCATAGACAGTACATAAAGAAAGCACACAAGCTGGACAAAACCAAGAGCCTTGGGCAGTCATGTCGTTTGCCCACGCTTGATTATCAGTAGTTATGTTTTGTTTTACAAAAGACAACATTTTGCACTGAAAAATAGCTTTCTTTTGAAGATGATATTATGTACGGGATGAGGATTTTAGTTTTTGGATTTCTGCTCTCTCTCATTAACATTAAAATATAACAGTCTTCAAAGTGCTACAATGTTTTTGTTTTGTTTATTCTGATATACAGGTACTGTTCTTCAAAAACAGACTGAAATGGCCACTAATCTATATTATTATTATTATTATTATTATTATTATTATTATTATTATTATTATTATTATTATTATTATTATTATTATTATTATTATTATTATTATTATTATTATTATCATCTTCTCCCTGTATGTTATTATATTCTGCGATTCTGACTGAATATATTGTATGATGCTATTTTATACTTTGTATCCACTGTGTATTTTTGTTGTATTGAGTTTAAATTATGGTTTATATTGTATCTATTGCTTTATGATTATGTAAGCCACCCTGAGTTGGGTTTGCCTGAGTAGGGCGGGGTATAAATTTGAAAATTATATTAAATTAAAAATTCCTGGTTATCTACATGCCTTGATGGTAACTTCACACGTCATAGGACAGGCAGGCCACTTGGCAGTTCTGACTGACTGACTAATACTTTCACGGTATGGTCTGTATTGTAAGATCATGTGAAGAGAACAATAATCCATTAATGGGAGCAGAGAGGCTCGGGTAGCTGGAGCTATATGACGGCTAGAGTTGTATGTGCGCCCGTGCTGTTGGGATCCAGTACTGTGGTGGCTTAATGGTTAAGACGCTGTAATTGGCGACTGGAAGGTCGGCAGCTCAGCAGTTCGAGACGCGGGTGCTGCACGACGTAGTGAGCTCCAGTCTCTGTCCCAGTTCCGGCCAACCTAGCAGTTCGAAAGCAAGAGGTTGCAAGCAGATAAATAGGAACCGCTCGGGTGGGAAGGTAAACACCGTTCCGTGCACTCCGGCGTTGTTGAGGCATGCCTGCCACAACATGCCCACGGAAATGCCTGAAGAGTCAGACAGCGCTGGTCACGTGACTCCTCTCGGCTGGCGGAGACGCTTCCGGGAGTCGCTTGGTTGCCATGGAAGCCCCGGAAGTGCCTCTGAGAGGCGGAGCGGCTTCCGGACACGACGTCGGTTGCATCAGCTTTGGTTGTAAACGGAGATGAGCACTGCCCGCCTAGAGTCGGATACGACTGGCTTTCGAGCAAGGGCGACTTTTTACCTATGTTGCGGGGGAGGGGTTGCAAGGGAGGGACGAGGGCTTAGTCCCAGGATACAAAGGGCCACCCCGAGTCCGACCTCTCAGCGCGGAGCCAGTCACGTGACTCCTCTCGGCTGGCGGAGACGCTTCCGGGAGTCGCTTGGTTGCCATGGAAGCCCCGGAAGTGCCTCTGAGAGGCGGAGCGGCTTCCGGACACGATGTCGGTTGCATCAGCTTGCGGGTCAGAGCCGTGCTCAGCGGGAGAGGCGGAAGACGAGGCGCCCAGGAGCCGGGATGGCAGCAGCCGGTGAGTTTCGGGGTCTTGCGTATTGCGGTGCCTGGAGGAGACACGGGCCCAAGGGAGGGAGGGAGGCAAGCAGGCATCCTCTCCTGTGTGAGAATGACCCAGCGGTTTCCTAAGGGGATGAAGCGCCCCCCCCGCGATGAGTGGCGTTGCGAGTTCGAGGCGCCTGGTCGCCTCTTGCTGCCCTAGAGCTTAAAAGACGGTTGCGATTCCACTGACCCGCTCAGTTTGTGGCATTGGCGCCTGACTTCTTCTTCCATGGCCAGGCAAGGCGTGAAACTGCCAAAATGAAGGCATCTTTGGGGGAGTTCATTCTGCAGTTCCTTTTGCCTGACCTAGTGTGAGGAAGATTATTCGGCACAAGAAGGTGGTCTTGACCAGGGTACGCCCGAATGTGGTTCAAAAAGACCACAGAGGAGGCTCTTTCTGTGTGGTTTAGTACCTTGCTCGCTGGCCGACTCCTGCTTCATTTATTCCCTGGGCTCCCATACCAGATAAATTAACAGGTGGATTTGAGGAAGAAAGAGGTCCTTTTTTTTTTTTTTTTTGCTTCTTTTTTAAAAAGTGCAGTCGAATCGCTGAACCTCGTCTACCCTGAGGACAGAGTGAGAAACATGCAAAGAGTCTTGCTGGATCAGGGTAAAACATTTGTCTAGCTAGCCCAGTGGTGCCCAAACTAAAGCCCGGGGGCCGGGTGCGGCCCCTGACGCCAATTCACCCGGCCTGCAAAGCCCTCGTCGCTCTTGGAAGCGGAAGTAAAACGCGCCCATACGGGCGTGTTTTACTTCCGCTTCCAGGAGCGACAAGGGCTTCGTGGGCCGGGTGAATTGGCGTCGGGGGCCGCATCCGGCCCCCGGGCCTTAGTGACTGGCTCCCTGAACCACATGATCAGCCCACGGCCCAAAAAGTTTGGGCATCCCTGAGCTAGCCCAATGTTTCCCCTAATGGCCAGTCCAGGTGGTCCCTGCGATTATCATCCCCTGGGAACGGGGCTTCTCCTGTCGTTTGGCTCCTCAGCAGCTGCTGTCCAGCAGTTGCATTCGGAGTTTCCCTTTGGCTGTTGCTAGCCTGAGAGCAGCTGCTAGCTCTAAAATCCGAAGACTGGTGAGCCAGCAATTGTTACATCAATCCGTGGCAGCAAATTCCACCCCCTCTTTTGCTTTGTGAATATGTCTTGTGTGGAAAAAGTACTTCACTGCATTCTGATGACAAGTTTCATTAGAGGTGGCTGGGTTTTGTTCTATTCCTTTTTCCATATACAGTAATACCTCAGATAACATTAGTATCGAATAACACTAAAATCGCATAACATTAAGCAATCTGGGGGGAAGAATTGCATCGGATAACATTAAGATCCTATGGGATGCATCAGATAACAACCGCTAAAGCCTGTGTGGTTACAATGTATCTCTATGGATCCCATAGGATTTTAACATGCATTGGATAACACTAAAAATCGGATAACACCAAGACTTGTGGAACCAGGTTTTAACGTTATTCGAGGTTTTACTGTACAGTAATACCCCGGATAACGCGAGTACCGTATAGTGTGAAAAACGCATAATGTTACAAGATTTTTGGAAAAATCTTGTATCAAATAACGCAATTTTAACGTTACCCGATACAGTCGTTCTTAGCACCAGGGTGGCTGGAAAGCTGAACTGGGTTCTCCGTTCAGCTTCCTAGCCACCCTGCAGCTATGGAGGCAGGGGTGGGGAGGATGAAAAGCTGACAGGGGGGGTCCCCCGTCGGCTTCCCCAGCCACCCCACAGCTGTGGAGGCAAGGGCGGGTGGCTAGGGAAGCTGACAGGGAGTCCCCGTCAGCTTCCCCAGCCACCCTGCAGCTGTAGATCGGGTCCTCTGATCTCTCTGGAGCAGGCAGGGGACACGATCCAAGCTGTTTCTGGGCTTCCCCGACGTCCTCAGCCAGTGCAGCAAGCCAGAATGTCGGGATTCGAACCCTGACATTCTGGCTTGCTGCACTGGCTGAGGACCTCGGGGAAGCCCAGAAACAGCTTGGTTCGGGTCTCCCCACCTCCCTAGACCTGACGAGCCCCCAAAATTGGTAAAAAAAGTCCATTTTTACAGTACAGTATTCCAATTGCATATTGTCACAGCCAAATTGCCCTCTCACCTGTTCTGTAGAATTGTGATGATTAATAGTCATTGTAAAGTACTGTGAAGGAGACATGAAAATTCTGAAATAATTTAAAGAGACCATTTGTTTTTTACAGTAATACTAGTGGTAAATTGTTTTCAAACTTATTCAGGTGGTGAGTGACATATTGTGACTTTGTGTTGTGTCAATTGGCACGCCCTCAATTGATTATGCAATTGTTTTAGTATATACATAACTAGGTTTCAGTCATCCTTTACTTTGCGAAGAATGCTGTTAAAAGTGAGTCAAGTGGTACTGTGTTGGTGTGAATTAACTTGTCAAGGGGATTCTACTGATGCTTCACATGATTTATTCTTCACATGGGTGCTCTTAATACATACTCAGACATTCCAAAATAGTTTTTATGAAGCAGCCATAGCTAATCATCTATGGTGGATAGCCACCAGCTTTTTGACTGTTGACATTGTATTTTGAATAGTACCTGCCTTGTTGTTGAACTAAAATATTACTGAGTTGTAGCAAAAGGTTGCTGGCAAGATTAAGATACCCTGCTCCCAAAACTCTCTCAGTGTTATGAGGTGGTTGTGTTTGGGTCACCAGATGCCCCAGGTGACAATTGGAACTGTTCCTAAACTCATAGCTTTACTTCCACACTGGGTGCCAGGAAGATGTCTCAATCCTCTTTCTATTTTTGAAGTTGCAGACTTTCATTGATACAAAGATAAATCAGATACCTTGATGCCAGTAAAGCGGTGGGGGAGCAAAATATACAAAAAGCAGTTCAGGAAAATAAGGTCATCATAATTTGCTAACTGATTGGACTTGTTTGTTGAGTGAAAGCTGCACTATTTCTCCTGTGGGTTCCCCTCTTTTATTTACATTTATATTCTGCCTGACCGTCAGTGACCTTCAGAAAGTACACATGAGTGTCCTCTTTCCAAGAACTTTGTAAGCTAACAGTACTGAGAGAGACCTTTGTTTCATGATTTCCCAGGGAATTCCTGGGCTCAGTGGGGTCTTGAACCTGATTTCCCAAGGGCCATTACACCATCTTCTTCCTTCCATTAAAATTGGGATTAGGTGTTTGCTTTTAAAAAGAAAGCAGTTGGTTATATTTTTAAAACAGGAATGACTGTCAGGGATTAAAAATTGTCCAGGCAGGGAGTTATCCTAAATATGTCTGCATCTTGTCAGGCATGGGAAATTTGTTTTCTGTCATGGCAGGCAACTTCTTCACAGAATGACTATGCAGTTGCATCATGATTTTAATTTCAAAACCTTAAATCTTAAATCTTCTGAAAAGAACAGTTATTTGGAATGCCACATTTCAGTTCAGGCAACTTTCCATCTTCTTGAATAATTGCCACATGGTCATAGCTTTGTAACTGATTTAGCATAAGATGTGTGTGGTCTTATATTCATCTTTTAAGAGCTGGAAACTACTTTCTTACTCATGGAGACTGAAAAGACTGAAGTGATCAAATAGTAATCAGTACACAAAAATGTGGGTTTGATACCCAGTTTCAACAAAATTCATCATTTGGAGTTACCAGGCATTTGGAAGTAAGACTCACTGACTCAGTGGGATTTGCTTTACAGAAAGTATGTAAGAGAGTGAAGTATAAATGGTCAGTGCTGATTCCAAGGATCTCAAAATATAAATCAAACCCTATTTTTAGAAAACATGCTATTAAATTATTCAGTGCCATCTTCCCCTTGACCTTGAGGTAAATATATAGTTAATGTTCTCAAACCTAAAAATTAGTATTTTCACTTAAACATGTAATTAAATCTTTGAGGTAACTGCCTACAACCATTAATTTAAAAAGATGATGATGATACATTTGCATTCCAGAGCATTTACGTAAAAACCTGCTTGTTCCTGTTTGATGAACTGAGAACAACAACCATAATATCTTGGCTTCCTTATGTTTCAATTCCCATGAACAAATTAACTGTTGTGAGCATCACATTTATTGTCATGTTTGTATCCACCTGGTCTTCAAATAGTTCATGGAGTTATTTTATTGTTACTTTTTCAGCAAACTTGTGAGGTAAGTTAGGGTAAGAGAATGTGACCTGACTGTGGTTTTTGACAATATCTAGGCTACTTTCTAGCAAAGGTAAGAAAACAATTCACAATAAAATGTGAATTGAAGCCAACATGAGATCCAGAATTAGTATCTTGTATCCTGAACTAACGTTCATGAATGGAACAGAATTCTGTTTAGAAGTGGATGTAATATTAAATATGATTTTGTTAGTCCTTAAAGGTACCAATAGTTCTTTCTTTGGTTTTATTGTAGCAGGCTAACTTAGTCACCTCTTTGGAAATTAAGAAAAGAATAAAGTTTAACTCTTCCTTCTGTAGCTCCATCTCCCTCCTGAGTACTGGAAGAATATGTGGAATGGTATGATATATCTTGGGGCAGTTTACAAGTAGAGGGAGGAGCTGGTAAAAAGGTATAATAATCCAGAAAAATCATAACAAGGATTAAAATAACTTTTTCAGCAGAACCTAAATTAATGCAAGACTCTTTAAAAGAATGGGTGTACATACTGCTTAAGGTTAGGGAGGGTATCAGGTATGCTTCCCTGAGCAGGAAATCTGCACAACTTCAGTTTTGCTACTAATGAGGAGGCTTGTCATCTTACTAACATGCCCTGTTGTAATATGGCAATGGATACTCGTACTTAGATAATTTAACTATTCTGCCTTTAATAATTAAATCACAGAGAAATGTCCCACTTCCTGGAAGTCTGTTTCCAAACAGCATCTCATGTTTCTATTCCATGCAACAAGTTTTTTAAAATGATCTAACTATATTCATCTTGAGGATATCTATACGTGCTTTCAACACTCTATTGTGTTGTATCTTTCATTGTATGTTGTCTGTAGTTTTATCTTTTTGATACTGTTTCACTAATTGATAAAGGGATTTGTTACCCATTTTAACATGGTTGATTATGTTGAAATATTTTAAAACAATTCTCACATTTCCATTAGTATTGTAGCTTTCTTTTTCAGTATCTGAATCCAAATACTGTATTGGTGATCATCATGGCAATCAGCCATGAAGACTGTCCTTAGAATATAATGCAGTGGCCTTTCATCTGCCTTCCACATCACAGCATGACCCCCATACCACTGATCTACTTCCATGAGTCACTTTCTGGTCCTGAGCCCTTTTGGCACACAAAGTCCTCCACAGCCCCAGGCCAGTATTGATGAAGCTGCTGCCCTCCATCCAGATGGATTCAAGTGGGATTTAATCCACTTGGGGACCATCACTCTTCTCTATGGACTTCACCAAGGCTACTATTCCTCAGGGTTGTCGGGTTAGTTAGCTGCCGCCTGACACTTACCATTGAGTTGCTGGCAGTATGGTCTACTCTATTACCATAGCAGGATAATCTGGCCAGACTGGAGCTCTCTTTCAGTATAAAGAAATCTTGCAATAGAAAAACAAAACTGAAAGGGCTCATATTATCTGTCTGGATTCTCACTTGATAGAATAAAAACTTGTAAAATTGTTCATCCTTGTTTGCCCTTAAATACGTTTTCTGTAAAAGAAAGAGGTTGCTCTGAAGGGGGAACTGTATCAAAGCTAAACCAGCCAAGCCTCCCCCACCCCCCACGTGACATTTGTTTGCTTGCCTAAAACTCTGTGGTATTACTGTGACTCACAGTGGAGAGCCTTGGCTTGCGATACTGTTGGCCAGTTTGGATGTCAACCAAGCTCCTCACTGAGTCATTGATCTTCAAGCTGAGGTATGAGAGCATCCTACATTAAATTTTCCTTTATTTCCTCTCTTTAAATGTAGAGAGAGACTAGAAGCATAGAAGAAATGTATTACTTTCAGAACTGATACAAAAGCTTGTGAAAAGCTGCACTTGTTGAAGTTTTCTCTTTGAGGTAATTAAGCGGTTATAGGCCCATCTTTATACCTGATGGAGAAGGGAAAAAATTACCATATATAGCTAAGAATTAACTGGGATCCACATTACTAGCGAGAATGGTTGGTGAGTTCTGAACCTGAAAAGCTTGAAAACTCTGCTGAGCTCTTCTGGTCTGCAACTCCTCTCCTGGACCATTTGCTTTCTTCAAGCATGTAACATGTACCTTGTGACAATATATGAGTATAGCTTGCTTTCCAAGGATGTAGTTGAAGGAGAATTCACACAATAATGATAGTAGTTTAATGTTAGTCTAGACCCGTGATTCCCAACCTTTGATTTTTGGATGTTAGTTCCCAGAAGCCTAAGTCAATTCCCCAAAGCACTGTTTAGCCAATGTACTGACTTAGGCTTCTGGGAATTGAAGTCTCCCTGTGGGGTGTGTGGGGCACATTGGGAAACTCTGGTCTAGACCCATGATTCCCAGCATGGGGAACACGCCCCATAGGGGAGCTATTTGATTTTTAAGGGGGCAATTCAAGAATGAGTTAAACCAAGTTAATGGCCTTTTAGGCTTCCTCCACGTGAATGGGAGTTCATTTTTTGAATAATAAGAATTATATGTCACCAGGTGTATGTGTCAGGATTTTAGAGATGCTTAGGTGGGGCATGGCCAAAAAAAGGTTGGGAGCCACTGGTCTAGAGGAAATTGGTAGTTTAGATGTGGAACTGAAATATATACTGTACTGTATATGTGTGGGTAATGACAACATACTTAAAGCCCTGTCAGTTAAAACTATCTGAACTGGTTTTCGGGTATGTGATTGCAGGATGTAATGTTTTAGTAAATTAGGTTATGAACATTAGCTAATGTATGTCCTGTAGTTTGCCTAGAAACCTACACATTCTTTTTCTGAGGCCTGTCACTTCATGTGAGAGTAATCATAATGCAGTTTTAAAATATATTTTGTCTAAGGCACCCAGGGATAACTCCATCCTGTGTAGGATGATCTCAACTGGAGGGACTGTTGAAAATACAGTACAGTATATGACTTATCTTATGCAGACATTTGCTGGTACGGAAAAGAGACAAAACTTCACACAGACACTCTACCTCTAGTGTTGCATCCCGGCATTACTAAAGCAAATTTTATTATGAGGCTCAACGATTAGTGTGTGGACAAGGGCTATCTGGATCTTAGCATATGCTCTTATTCAAGTTTATTTCTGTGACTGTGACCCTGAATTGTTGGTGGTTTCCAGAGTCTTCTATTGCAATTGTTACTTAGAGTTGTAGATCATTTTTAAAGACAAGGCAAACTTGCAGATGAATGATTATATGAATACCATGGTTCTTTTAATTTATTTTTGGTAGTATCCAGATGATGCAGTTACTCAGTGCTACCTCCCCCTCGCTTTTTAATACATAAACTCCATTAAGGAGGAAAAGAGCAAATAATAACACAACCTCATTGCAAGTTTGACAGGGAGATAAAATTGACTTTTGTGAAGTGATGCATTTAAACTGGATGCATTTATTTTAAACAAATGTTTTTGTTGCTCAATCTGTAGTTCACTTTTCATTTGCTGTCTTTGAAATGGTAACATGTTTATTCCAGAGTTAAAGCCCTGGTTCCCATATATTTTGAAACAAGCCTTTATGAACAACTGTAACTTGCAACATTAATCATTTTTATCAAATATGTCTGCAAACCTTCTGGTCTGTCTCATATCTCTCTCTGGAAAGGATGAATTAATATGGTTTGCATAAAGTTCCCCATGGGTTTGCTGAGTGTATTTTATACCCCACAAGAGACAAGAATAGCGGCTCTTTACATAGACAGAAATCTTCCAGCTTTTTCCTCGTGTTCGCTGTTTTCCCTTTTCTAGAATATAATACATTTTTATGCATTGTTCCCATATCCAGATAACTAGTACAGTATTTGATGGAGTGTGGCCAAGATGAGCACATCCAAAATAGGTGCTTTCAGTTGTAGTTTTTGAATACAGTACTGTAAAACATTCGTTTTCCCCAGCACAGCCACTGGGAGTAGTAATCCATTACACTGGGAAGACACTTGGTTTTCTAGACCAGGGGCCAGCAAACTTGGCTCTCCAGATGTTCTTGGGCTTCAATTACAAGAAGCCCAAGTCAGTACACTTGTTGATCAGGGCTTCTAGGAATTGAAGTCCAAGAATATCTGGAGAACCAAGTTTACTGATTCCTGTTCTAGACTAAAGAGACAAAGGACTGAACCAAAACGGAGAAAGGAAAGAGTTTTCCTGTTCCCCATTTATTACATTTATTTAGTCCATCCTTCCTCCAAGGAGTCCAAAAATAGAATTCTCCATTTTCCCCATTAAAAAATATTCGCAGTTTTTAACATCTTCAGGGATAGCAGTCGTACGTGGGCCTTGTGGGCCATAAAATGTGCTTTCCTCCATTGCTATTCCATTGGTTACTTTCTTTCTGGGCACTATTAAACAAAGGGATCTGACTGTTTGTCATCTGCCTCTGTCTTTGCAGCTTCTGACTGTCACTGTGTTCTATCCATTAGTGAAGAGGAAGCCAGGTTGAAGGCTCTGAATGAGTACCTCAGCACCCGTAGTTATATCCAGGGGTACATGTTTTCCCATGCAGATGTGGAAGCTTTCAGACAGCTTTCTGGCCCACCATTGGACCCGTATTTCCATGTGGTTCGTTGGTACAGGCACATAGAAGCAATCTATGGTGGCATCAGTGAAAAATGTGACTCCTGTAAACTCCAAACAAGTGAGTAATGATAGGGAGCTAATGATTTATGAAGAGTTTTTACTTTTACATTTGAAAGTATCTGTCAAGGGTTATTTGTGACTTTTATTTTCATCTGTGCTGATATTTTATAGCCATATGCTTCTGAGACATCACAATCAATATTCAGCCACCATTTATTTTTGTATTAAAATTTATTTATTCCATTTTAATGCCACCCTTCCTTTAAGGGGCCCAGAATGTACTAGGTTTGCCTCCTTCCCTCTCTCCTTTTTTTCTTACAACCTGATTGTGAATCAGTTTTGGTTGAAAATGAGAAATTTTGACCTAAGGAACTTTGTATCTGGGTCTTGTTGGTCCTTGTTGTTGTTGTGTGCCGTCAAGTCAGAACTGACTTATAGTGACCCTTTTCAAGGTATATAAGGTATTTAAGAAGTGGTTTTACAAGTTTTACCCTCCAGTGCTGGGCAACTGAACCCAAGTCTTCTGAGTCCTGGACATTGCTCTGCTCACTACACCACACTGGTATGGGGCTGCGGTGGCTCAGTGGTTAAGAAGCTCACATTGTTATCTGGAAGGCTGGCAAGTCAGCAGTGTGAGACCCGGGTCCTGTATGAAGGTTTGAGCACCCGTCTCTGTCCCAGGTCCTGCCAATCTAGCAGTTTGAAAGAAAGAAATTGCAGGTAGATAAATAGGGACCACTCTGGTGGAAAAAGACCGTGGGGACATAAAAGGAGCCTCATTCGGGTGTCCCCTTCTCTCAGATTCAAAAGACAGTGGATCCAAAATTCTGGGTAGAAGAGGGAATGGGGAACACATGCAGACACTTCATGGCATTTAGGAAGAAGTATAACATGGACCTCACAGTCACAGTCCACTTTAACCCTGCATCACACCAAGTGTAAGTAACATGGTGTAAATTGATTTTTACTGTCTCTTCCATTGATCTTGTAGCCCAAATGGACAAGAAGAAAAAGGAAGATGTGTAACATTATATGAGTGTTTCCTCAGGATTTACAAACACAGATTTACATAAATACCTGCACTGAATACTGCCTGACATTTAGAACACTACAAGTGGACTTGGAAAAAAAAACCAATTATAGTATCCTGAGATTACCACCAATGTTCAGATGACTCCCATCCACATAGGCATGCTCATTCAGGAGCATTTCAGAAATGCAGGTTAGCATTTTTCTCTAAGGACACCAAAGGGCAAGCTGGGAGACCAATCAAAAATAGCTGTGGATTTCTCATTGTGTTTTCCAGATATACAGTACAGTGGGACCATGTATAACGAACACTTCGCATAACAAAAAAATTGTATAATGAAGCGGGATTTTTTGATTTATTGGCGATGCACTGTATTACGAAAAAACTGTTCATTATACGAAGCACTACTGGTGATACCCCGTACACAAAAAATAATCATTATACAGTTTATCGCCAATAGTGCTTTGTATAACAAACTTTTTTCGGTATACGTTGCATCTCCAATAGCACTTCGTATAACAAAAAAATTGTATAGTGAAGAACTCCGTGGAACGAAGTTTTTTTGTTATACGAGGTTCTGTTGTATGTGGGAATTGTATTTGTAGGTGGAATGTAAGGCTCTTTATATATTGATTACAGACATGTTCAGCTCTAATCAAGGTAGGCAACCTGCACATTTCTATCTTCATAGAGGATTTCTTTTGTGGGTGGGTGTTCAGGATAATGGCCTTTGAAATGAGATAGACGATCTAAAATAAAGAACTCAGAAAGTTTTTAGTAGCACAGGTCTTAGCTGAACATGTAAAACAAGAAGGAATTATAACACATTTGTTCTCTGTGGTTGGGATCTAAATAAGTATCTCACCAGAATGGCTCAAACAGTTGTGGGGACTTTCAACAGTGTTTGATTCAGCATGGTTTCTGATACTCAGAAACAAACACATACCATGGCCAAAGCCTGTAATGGACCTAAAGTATTTTTTTGGATCCTGACTGATTTATTTGAAAGAGGAGTTGCTTATTTATTTTTCAAAAGTCCAACCCAAGAACCTATAAATTACATCTAATAGTGGTTTTAGGATGATTCATCTATGGATAGACATAATGCAATGGAATCTTTACTACCAACCATCATACAGCCACTACTACAACCTCATCTGTCATTGTTGCTGCTGCCTCCCAGCAGTGGTGTTTGGAAGTATTCATTCCATTGCCTTGTGGTGGTGGTTAGTTGGTTGGTTGGTTGGTTATGATAGTGGTACGGTTGGTAATGTTACTTTATGCTTTCTGTGATTAGGCTTTTCTTCTGAGACTTTTTCTGTTGAGTCTTCTAGATTGTAGAATTGTATTATTGAATCTTTTGTGACAGTTTATTTATTACTCCTATTTGGAATAGTTCAATAGAACTTAAATATCAAAAGTTTAGAAATGTCCACCCTGAGTTAGGGAGGCAAAAATGCAGTAGTATCTTAAAAGGCACATTTTCACTGGTAACGTATCATACTATGAAAGTTGAACAGTGTAATACCAAAGATAGTACCTACTGAGAAATAGGCCCAGATAAATATATTAGTGAGACTTACCTCTGAATGCACACCTGTACTATTGCAGCTTTAATGTATAATTAAGCTATGGTATTTAAACCCAAATGTACATTTTTATATTTGAACCATGGGCCATTCTTCATCTGCACACTTTTATTCCTTGAATGGGGCTCCGCTATGTTCAGTTCAGTGTTTTTCAACATGAGGCAAGCACATAAAATGTCACATAGGATATGCAGCCAAATATTTAATACTTCTATTATAATGGAAGGTAAAGGTTGCCCTTGCTTGAAAGCTAGGGTTCAGTGCTCATCTCTGTTTATAGCCAAAGAGCCAGCACTGTCTGTGTCTGCAGATGTTTCCATGGACATGTGGCAGGCATAACTATACACTGAAGTGCATGGAATGCTGTTTATTTTCCCACCAAAGTGGTACCTATTTATCTACTTGCGATTTCTTGCTTTTGAACTGCTATGTTGGCAGGAGCTGGGACAGAGACAGGAGTTCACTCCATCATGCAGCACTCAGGTCTTGACCTACTGACCTTCCAGTCATCAAATTCAGCAGTACCATAATGTACCATAATGTTTTATAGATCCCAATAAAAGTACTGTACAGTGGTACCTTGCTTTAAAGAGCATAATGTGTTCCACAGGATTGCTCTTTAAGCGAGTTTGCTCTTTAAACGAAACACCATTGTAAGGGGCCAATTGTGACGGGGGGGGGGGATTGTGACCCCTGATTTATTTGTTAAGTGAGTTTTTGGCTGGTTTTGTTTGTTAAGCGAAGCGAACATTCAGAGAAAATTCTGCTCTTTAAATGAGGCACTCTTTATGCGAGGTTTGACTACTGATATTTGTTCTGCATTGAAATTCATTCGCATATTTTGAATGATGTGCTCTCAAGCATACTTTAAACTTGCTGTAACTTAATGTTGTGTGTTTATATATGCTAACTAAACATAGCTGGTTGTACAGGTCAGTGTTTTAGGTATCTGGCTGTGAATCCAGAGGTTGAGAGTTTGGTTCGCCACTGTGCCTTCCAGGAGAAAGAACCAGTTTGTACAGTTGTGAGCAAGCTGCATAGCCCCCAGGGTAACGTATATGTATTCTCTACATAGAAAGCCCTGGAAAGAGTTGCCATAAGTCAGCATTGACTTGACAGCACATGGTTATTATTATTATATAAATAATGCATAGGTAAACTATAGATGTGTTGATGGCAGGCAAACCTCAGGAAATAATGACTTGGGCAAACCTAAGCAAATAGCTTTATTAATACAACAGTCATTTAGATGGTTACTGTGATGTAGGCTCTGCTCATTACAGTGAAACTTATTTCAAATAAAACATTTGGAGCAAGACAGATGCATATTGATGTGGAACAGGCTGTGTGAAACGTCTTCTGTGTCTAGGCCAGGCGTGAAACGGCCAAAATGAAGCCACCTTTTTTCTCTGTATCCCAAATGCCTGGCAACATTATTGCTTGTTACTTGAATTGAAAGTAGAAACTAGAATAGAATTCTATTCTCAGATGCAGTCCCAAGTGTTTTCAGCATGAAATTGTCAGTCCGGTCTTTTTGAAGGTTCCTGCAGTGAGACTTTTCTGTGAAGGAGAGAGCTGTATCTCTGGCAAACAGAGATACAGTCAGAGTTGCTGTCCTTCAAGAAAGGGCTAAAAACCTAGCTGGCAAAGCCGGTGTCGGGCACCAGCAATGTAGTGACCCCTGCCTGCTGGCTGATTTAGTAAGAACACTCCCTCCCTCTTTTAATCTCTTTTAATCTGTAGGGGTTTGAGTAATTTTTGGTGGCAGTTTTAATGGGCTTTTTATTGGTTTTTAAAATGTGATTGGTTTTATTTTCTGTGAGCTGCTCAGAGTCTTGGGGGGCAATATAAATCAGAAAAATAAATAAATAAAAATAAATAAAATAAAATAAACATGGCCAGGTTGCCATGTGTTGCTGCAATGCACATTTCCCTAAATATTCTGTGTGCAAAAAAACGAATAGGAATAAGGATGACTCTTACTGAAGCATGACATTGATTGGGGGACAGTGTCTTGCAGTAGCCCTGAGGCTACCAGACTAGTTTAGGGGTTGAAGGGCAGACAACAGAGGGATGCAAGGATTTGTACTTTAACAGCTTGTTACTTTTTCTTTCCATTTCAGCTGGCTGCCTCATTCTGCCTAGTGGTAATGCTGGCTCTGTTAGCAAAGTGTTCCTCTTATTCCTAAAACTGCAGAAACTGGGAGTAGCTAACAATAGTAGATTGGTAGATTAGTAGACAATGGGCACAGAGCTGAGCGAGTTGAGGGGGATGGTGGAGGACAGGAGTGCCTGGCAGACAGTGGTCCATGGGGTCGCAGAGGGTCGGAACCAACTGTGCGACTGAACAACAAAAAGATTAGTAGAGTATGCTTGTGGTTAGGGTGAGAGCCCTGACATTGTTGGATCATGTACTGTATCTTTATATTGTATTGCATTACTGAGACTAAGTCATGTATATGTAACTGGAATTGTATTTTGTAACCTTATTTTCCAGGTTGGTTTTGTTTTATTGCACGCTGTACTGTATTGTTATATTTATTGTATTATATTGTATGACCTTTGATTATGCTATATGTTATATTACTTTTGATTGTCTTATCTGTATGTTTTTTGTAAACCGCCCTGAGTTGGTTGTACCGAGTAGGGCGGTATACAAATCGAAGAAATGAAATGAAATGAATGGAAACGTCAGAGTTGTTAAAAACAATATTAGTAGCAGTCTGGATGTAAACTTCCTTCCTTTTAAAAGAAATTTCACTTCTTAATTGTTGCTCTCACATTTTTTTTGACATTACTAATGGTGTAATTCAAGAGCATTCTGAATTTCTTTAATCTGACCATGTTTCTTAGTGGGATTTTTAAATTGAAAACTTATACAAAGCTTTATAATTCCTTCCAGGTAAAAACAAGCGTACCCAGCCTCCCTGGTCTCCTCCGCAAGGAACATTGTTACCTAAACTCTGCCTGTACAACAGTCTCACACGGAGGAAGGTGAAGTTTTGCTTTTATTGATGACATCTCTTCAAATCATTTTGTCTGCTTTAGTTCTTCAGTCTTGCAATATTCATCTTTCTGTGAAACTCAGAAAGTACATGTTTGGTTGCTTCTAACTGCATTGTCTGTCTTTTCTCTCAAGGATGTGTTTCAACCTCAGAAGGGCAATGTGGTGAAGTGGTATTGCTGTGGTCCAACAGTGTATGATGCATCTCACATGGGACATGCAAGGTATGGTGCGGTCTCAATTGCTACTGGGTTTAGCTTTAGAAGAGGAAAGACTAAAGTGAAATTGTTACATAGTGTGAATATCCATAGATGTGCTAAATCTTTTAAGGAAATTTGCACTGCATGTCTTATCTGACCCATGGTTGTAAATCCAGAGGTATCCATATAATTTAAATCTTACCACCAGCAATGCTTATTCAACCCTTACTAAGATTTCATGGTTAATCATCATAAATCCTTAATCCTTTCAGATGAGTAGCAGTTCTTCTTATATGCTTAATGCATGAATAACTCTTTATAATATACAATATTTTAATTATTGCTCATGATCACACACGCTCTGGTCACCTTCAGACTTGATTACTGCAGTTTCCCTTGACGACCATTCGGAGGCTTCATCTGGTCCAGAATGCGGCTGCCCGGGTGATGATGGGGCACATGCCTCACCGCTGTTTCGGGAGTTGCACTGGTTGCCAGTATGTCTCTGGGTGCAATTCAAGGTACCTTTAAAACCCTACATGGTAGTGGGCCCCAAGAATATCTGTCTGTCCCACCAGAGCAGACTGGAGAGGGTCTCTAGCTGTTCCATCGGCCAGAGAGGTGCATCTCTCTGGCACTAGATGGAGGGCCTTCTCTATGTCTCTGCCCTATGGAACCTCCTGCCAGTGGAGCTACGTCTCCAGATGGAGCTGCTGCCCTTTAGGAAGAATCTAAAAACATTGCTGGCGGGGCAGGTATGGGGTGTGGGATGTATAATGACTCCAGCTCACTGGATGATCTGAGCCCCTCTCTGCCTCTACTTTTTTAATTAGTAAGATGTAGCATTTGGTGTGCTTTTAATCTTTTTTAGATTTTAATTTTAAATTTTAACAGTTTTGAGGTTTTTAGGTAGTGTTTGTGTTTTATTGTCATGTGCTTTTTTTTTGTTTCTTTATTACTTGTAAAACGCCCTGAGCCACTTCGGTGAGAAGGGTAGTGGAGAAATACAAAACATAAATAAATAAAATTCATTCCTAGCTGGCTGAAAAATGTAAACTATTTATATTAATTCACTCTTCTGCTTATGGGTGTTTAGGAAACCCTGCATTTCTCAATTTATGCTTAGAATCAGGATCCAGGCTTTACAGACAGTAACATAACTTTGAAACAATAGTAATTAATTTAGAGGGTTTTTAAAAACGTTCTTTGTGAGCAACAAGAATATTAATAATTGAAAGTTGCTGTTAGTGGGCCTGATGTTCAACTTACAAGCTATATCTTGCCCTCCCCATCACAAGCTGTTTGTGTATGCAATGAAAATCCTAGTAACATAAGGGGAACTCTTCAGCATGAGCTTGTCTAGAGTGAAAAACATGATATGATATTTTCTATACATACCTGATGCATCTTAGTGCACAAGAGGTTTCTGCCTAACTTGTCTTTTGAATTATTTTAGATCATACATTTCATTTGATATATTGAGAAGAGTTTTGAAAGACTATTTCAAGTATGATGTCTTCTACTGTATCAATATTACAGATATAGATGACAAGGTAAATATAAAATCAGTAACTAATGTGATTGACTTGTGGAAAGAGACTTGCTGATGATGAGTTCTTGATTTGCATGGCACCATCAATAAACATGGGAAGTTCATAGAGTGACATAAAAATAAAACTACGTCTCCAGTCTTGAAATCTTACAATTATGGTTTAAAAATAGATGGGAGGGGAGGGGAGGGTGACAGATGTAAAGTAAGAAGAATATGAACTACTGCATTAGAGTTTTGTTCTTTCGGGGTTTATTCTTATTTGGAAAAGTTTTCCAAGGAAAACACTATAATCAACTTTATATTACATATTCAGCACATATATGTAAATACATTTCCCAATTTGTGTTGTAGATTATAAAAAGAGCAAGACAAAACTATCTCTTCGAACAATATAGAGAAAAGAGACCATCAGCAAAACAATTGCTTGAAGATATTCAGGCTGCCTGTAAGGTAAAGATGTTTGTTTCACTGTCTGTCTTGCTCCAGACCCCTTTTTCAAATGTCTCAAGGCAGAGGAGGAATTCTCCCCAGCCACCTGCTTGTCTTGCCTCATTCCTGCTTTTTAATTCCTGCCTCTCCCATCAGCCTCAATCCTGCCAAAGGATATTCTCAAGCTCTTTAAAGGCATCTGTGACATACTTAGACCCAAAGAGATTGTCACAGTGACAGAACTGCTTCTGTCAACAATAATAGAGAGGGAAGTGCTTTCCCCTCTCCTTTGTATAATTTTTAATTTAATTTAATTTTTAGATTTATACCCCACCCCGCTCGCAACAGCGACTCTGGGCGGCTTATATAACTGGCTCTGAAGAGTTAGGAGACTCATCAGAGCACATTTTCAGGCAACAGAGAACTACAGTGGAGAGAGGAAGCGAGGACATTCCATTTATTGCAGGGGTTCACAACGTCTGTGCACTATGGGCTGGTCACACCCCACTCACACAGGTGGGGGGCCCAGAGGTGTGGTTCCCCTTGTTGTTTACCATACTCCTGGTTTCTGTGGCGGTGTGGTGGTGTGTGCAATCATGCCCTTTGTTTGTGCTGATTTAGCAGCCTCCACTGCTTTCTATGGTGACAGGATGGTTTTGGTGGAGGTGGTGGCTGGAAAGCAGAGAAAACCAGAAGTGCCCATACAGTGTGGTTTAGCTGCTCAAATTCAGGGAATACGTTGTGGAAAATTCCAAAACTGGAGAGAAAATGCTCTGAAAACTCTCCTGTCACCATAGCAAGTGATGAAGGCTGCTAAAGCAGCCGAAAAAAGGGCATGATTGCGAGCACCACCACCCCAGAAACCAGTGTTTGGTTACTTCCAGGGTTGGGGGAGCTTTGAGGGGTGCCCAGGTCCTCGCCTCAAGCCTGATTAATTGGCGCCACAGGCTGGACTAGGCCCATGGTCCATAGGTTGCGAATGCCTAATTTATTGCATGAGTGATGGCTGGAAGACAGTGCTGGTTTTCAGGTGTTGTCTGTACAGTATTGGCCAAGTAGGCTGGATACTTCAGTGGTTTGGGTATCATCTGGCTGTGGGGCCTGAGTTTGGGAGGAAGGCTGAAATCTGTTTTTTAAAAAAAGCCTGCATGACCCTTGCAACTTCCTTGTACACAGAAATACTGTACAGGGAATAGCTAAAGCCTTATTGTGCCATTGCTGCTGGCACCACTTTTCAAATTTTGCTCTCTTGACCCTGCTATTCTCTGTTCTTTATATTTTCTATACATGTGGCATAATCCTCTACTGTAGAGGTAGGGACATCTTCATAGTTCCTGTCAAAAATCTCATCAAATACTAGTTTGGCGTGAGATGCTACTGATGGAGGCATATAGCTTCAGTTTCCTTTTTCTTCACTTTTATTTGATCTATTTATAGCTGGTATCTTCTCTTTTCTGGTGATCAAAGAAAAATCTTTGCACTCTTTCCCTCACTCAGATAATCATCAATCAGATTGCAATGTCTTTCAAATAAATTTATTGTGAAAGAAGTGTAATTATTCAAGAAAGATGCTGAAATATTCTGAGTTTGAAGAAAGTTAGGAGTAGAACTTTGCATTTTCTCTTCATTATCATTTACTGCAACTGAAAGGAGAACATGGACATATTTTAAAGAGGCATATTCCTTTCTATAGTGTGAATTAGAAGCAGAATTAAGACATCAATAGATAGAATGCAAAGCTTGTTCCTGCTGCTGCTAACATTCTCATATTAAAATTCATTAATATTACTTTGCTTATTTAAAATTTTTTAAAGTTTGCCATCCTTTTGCCCAAAAAAAGGTATACGCTTCCACTTTAGACATTTGGTACTGTTTTTCCTGATAGTATAATCCTCTGGGGAAAGCAAGGAGGCTCTTAAGGTACATTGGTTAGAATAGCTTTCATTTTATGTGATTTTGCTTGTTTGTTACCCTACAGAAACTTTCAGTTGATTTTGTGTGTGTAATCCTTATTCCTTAAATCAGCCCTTTTCAGCTAAACTCCAAGAAACCTCTGACCCTGATAAGAAACAGATGCTAGAAAGGATTCAGACAGCTGTGCAGACTGCTGTGGAACCTTTAGAAAATGCGCTACAAAAGAAGCTTTCTGAAGGAGAAGTCAGTAAATATGCAGAGGTTAGTGCTCAAAAGATTTCAGTTTGTAGATTTGGTGCTCTATTGTAAAACAGGTTATGTACTAAAAATAATGTGTCTGAGGGAACTTAAGTTTTATGCACAATTGTAAAAATAGTATTCTAGAATGCTTTTAAAAATATTTCAGGGGTGAGGGATTGTATCAGATTATTATTATTATTATTATTATTATTATTATTATTATTATTATTATTATTATTATTATTATTATTATTATTATTATTATTATTATTATTATTATTATTATTATTATTATTATTATTATTATTATTATTATTATTTCAATTTCTATACCGCCAAGATTATGCTTGCCTGATAGAGAAATGGAGATAATTGTGGCATAAGAAATGCCTGTATTTCCTTGTCCCCCTCCCCATCTGCTCCAGAGGGTTGAGGGACCTATCAAAGTAGATCTAGAGAAAAACACTGGGGAAGAGTGGTAAAGGAAGCCTGTTGCAGAAGCAGACGATCAGTTACATAACCTCATAATAACCTGCTAGTAAGGACTGTGGTGGCTCAGCAGTTAAGAAGCTCGCCTTGTTAGCTGGAAGATCACCAAGTTGGCAGTTCTGAGTACTGCATGACAGAATGAGCACCTGTCTCTGTCCCAGCTCCTGCCAACCTAGCAGTTCGAAAGCAAGAAATTGCAAGTAGATAAATAGGGATCATTTTGGTGGAAAAAGATCTTAGGGCCATGAAAGGAGCCTCATTCAGGTGTCCCCTGAGCAGAGTTCCTCCAGCAAAAACCCTTTCAACCTAGAAAGTACCTTTGTGTGCTTCTGATACGATAAAAATAAACTTGTTAGTCCTCAGAGCCTAAAACCAAATGACTGCACGCCAGTCTATACCAGTGATGGTGAACCTCGGCACTCCAAGTGTTCCTGAACTTCAATTCCCAGAAGCCCTGATCAGCAGGAATGCTGTCTTGGGTTTCTGGTAATTGAAGTCCAAGAACACCTGGAGTGCCAAGGTTTGCCATCACTGTCCTATACCCTCACAGGAGTAGTTCAGCCATCTCCTCACTGGCTGAATTACTCTTAAAGTGTTTGAGCCCATTGAAATGCCCTTCAGGTGACAGCTGCTTGTGTTTCACAGGAGGAAAAATCAACTTTGCTTTACTTATGTGCTATCTGCTTGGATTCTGTCCCAAAGAAATATAACAGTGTGCTTCTGTTCAAACATTGAGTCAATTTAATTAGGAACAGTCATACATTGTGATAGTTTTGTACTTGATGCATGTAATTTATTTTCCAGGTACTGTTGCAAGAAGCAAAAGATATACTTTCTGAGTGGCTGGATGCAAAGTTGGGCAGTCAGGTGACTGACAACTCTATATTTTCTAAACTTCCAAAATTTTGGGAAGAAGACTATCATAAAGATATGGCAGCTCTCAATGTAAGTAAGGCATGCTGATTCAGCTTATTTACTATAGATTCACCATACTGTACTTGAAAGGCCTAGACCACTGATGGCAAGCCTTGGCACTCCAGGTGTTCTTGAACATCAATTCTCAGAAGCCCTGATCAGCAGGGGTCCTGAATTGGGCTTCTGGAAATTGAAGTCCAAGAACAACTGGAGTGTCAAGGTTTGCCATCACTGGCCTAAACAGAAGAAGGAGCAATGCTTGGGTGTCATTCCAGACTTTATACTACTGCCTTAAGGGAAAAAACAGCATCTAGAGAGAGTGATTGCCATTTTTCTATGGAAGGCTGAATAACTGTGTCCAAACTAGTGTTTTCCAAGACACTTAAGTACAGAACAGTTGTTGTTTACATTTAGAAATTTGGAACTATAGCAGGGCACAAATAAAGAACACTGGGCCCTAGCCAGGATTCTATATTTAGGGGGGGGAGTTCAGGAGGGGCAACAATGTCACACATATGTATATAACATTGGCATCCCAGGGTGGGTTGGGGTGGCTGTTAGCTCAGGAGGGTCTTCGCGCCCGCCCCCGCCCCCCCAGGGCTACAGCCCTGAAAGAACTGTTACCCTTTCATCAGCAATGGTTGCTTGTATTCTAACCTTGTAAAGTATTTTTCAGATTCATCTTTAGGAAAACAAATGATTTTTTTTATTAAAAGATGAATGCTGGGTTCTGGATTCAGTTTCTGTCAGGTTCTTTAGGGCTCTTTGGGCAGACTCCAATTAATTTTTCTCTCTGTAAGTTTTCTTCTTACTAAAAATACAAAATATTTAACTGATTTGAAAGACATGAGAAGGTTTGATAAGATGGCTATTGTTTTTCTTCTTCTAGGTATTACCTCCAGATGTCTTAACACGTGTTAGTGAATATGTGCCAGAAATTGTGGACTTTGTTCAAAGGATTATAGATAATGGATATGGGTGAGTATGAGTACAGTAATACCTCAGATAACGCTAAGACTTGGTTCCACAAGTCTTGGTGTTATCCGATTTTTAGTGTTATCCGATCCATGTTAAAATCTTATGGGATGGATCGGATAACGTTAAAGCTCCATAGAGATACATTGTAACCACACAGGCTTTAGCAGTTGTTATCCGATCCATCCCATAGGACCTTAACATTATTCGATCCAATTCTCCCCAGATTACTTAATGTTATGCGATTTTAGTGTTATCTGAGGTAAACGTTATCCAAGGTATTACTGTATATAATTTTTCTTTAATTTGTACAACGTGTAGAAACCCCCCCTCCCCCAGTGAGAGTCTTGTTGAGACATGGAGGCTTGAGCGGTCTAACTAGGTAGTGTTCCCCATTACTTGTCAATGATGTTAGGCCTGCACTAAGACTTACCAAAGCATTGTTAGATTCCTTGGGCAAGGTAAAAGTTGTGGGCACATGTCATAGTCCACCTAGCCAGTGGGTGACATATCCAAATGGCTAAAAATCTGCATCCAGGTGGACTTGATTTCTCAGGTCCTTTTTTATGTGCAGAATGTCATCATGGAGATTTAATTTAATTTTAATTTAATAGATAGATTTATATACCGCCCTAATCCGATGGACTCTGGGCAATGTACACAAGTTAAAACCAATATAAAACAATTAAAACCCCTAAAGAATATAGGAGTATTGCCCATCGCTGTGCCATTACTATCTAAATTCAAAGATAAAAATGGCATAACCTTAACATTCAAAATTAATTACAGGAGGAGGGGAGCCTCAGACAAGCCAGAAAGGGGAGCTTGTTGACAATCCCGGCCCCCAGACCCATTTTACCAACCACGTCTTCAGTTCTTTCCTAAATGGTAGCAACTGGGCCTGGAGGCGTAGTTCTACTGGGAGGAGGTTCCATGGTGTGGGGGCTATGACTGAGAAGGCCCTTTTCCTCATGCTGGAGAGGTGAGCCTCCCCAACAGATAGTACCTGAAGGGTGCCCTTTCGGTTTGCTCTTGTGGGATGGGCCAATGTCCAAGGGACGATGCGGTCCCTGAGGTATCCTGGTCTGCTACTATGAAGGGCTTTAAAGGTGACAACCAGCACCTTGAATTGCACCCAAAGACATGTAGGCAGCCAGTGCAACTCCCACAGCAGTGGCGAGGCATGGGTGAAATGACTACACCCCACCACTGCACGGACCACCACATTCTGGACCAACTGCAGTCTCTGGATGGTCATGAAGGGCAGCCCCATGTAGAGCGCATTACAATAGTCCAAACGGGAGGTGACCAGGACATAGGTGACCGTGAGCAAGGCATCCCGGTCCAGGAGTGGGTGCAATTGATTAATAACATGCATTTGCCTGAAGGCCCTCCTGGCCACGGCCATAACCTGCTCCTGGAGCAGAAGCCGCAAGTCCAGGATGATCCCCAGGTTGCACACCTGGTCGGATTGGGGCAACAATACCCCATCCCAAACCAGCGGTGATAACTCTTTATGAGGACCAGGTTCCCTCACCCACAGATGTCTACTGGTGCACGGACTCCTCGCTGAATAACGACATTAAGGTAGGAAATGCAGTGAATGGTTATTCCCTTATTGGGAAATCAGATTTGTGCCTGGAAAGTGGTGGAAGCAACAGAAGATAGGAAGATGAATGGCTCAGCTGGATATTGGTTCTAAGGCAGCCACTATCCAGCCGTGTTATAGTTTGGGCCCCATCTGAGTAATTGTTAGGTGCACTTCGTTGTCAGCAGGTGGCAGAGTTTGGGAATGGGCCAAAAAGTAGAACATGGTCTGTCTGGCTTCTGAGATGAATAAAAAGGTTATTTTTGATGTGCTCTTGAAGTTAGCTTAGCCTAGTCTTCATTGACCCAGATGAATTACATTATAAAGGTCACCAGTCCCACCTATGGTGCAATCCCTTTACACTCTTACCAAAGAAAGCAGTGGAAAAAACTCTTCTTTAAGTACTAGAACTGTGACATTTCTGAGACTTTATTTCAGGGGTTCCCAACCCTCAGCCCGCGGGCCTAATCCAGCCTGTACATATCATTAATCTGGCTCGGTGGCCACCCGGGCACCTCTAGATCTGCCCACCACCACCAGAAGTTGTGATATGTCACTCACGGCAGCAGGACTCACAACATTTTCCTGGAATTTTGGACAGGCCCCACTTCCCAGGGTGGCGGGAGGCTTTTTGGAGCATGTTTGCTTTGGTTTGGGATTTTTCTTTCGCTTCTTGGCTGCACTTCAGCAGCTGGAGCGCAACTGTGGGCAACTTCTGGTGCTGGGCGGAGCTTATGTCAGCGCCTGGGATTCTAGTGTGGAATCAGGAAGTCGGTCGAAGTCGTGGTCTAGCAGCCAAAGCGCAGCGAAGAAGTGACAGAAAAATCCCAAACCAGAGCAAACATGCTCCAAAAAGCCTCCTGTTGCCCTAGGAAGCAATAGAGCCTGTCCAAGAACCTGCTAAAATGGTGCTTTTCCTGATGCGATGATAATGATGACAAAAACACAAGTAGTGGACGCAGTCATGCCTCTGGCCCCCACAGCTGAGCGTAGTAGCAGGAACTTGCCCCTGGCAGGAAAACATTGGGAATCCCTGCTCTATTTTCAGGTGAGTGGAAATTCATATAATTGTTTTTGTCTTCTAGTTATGTGTCCAATGGATCGGTCTATTTTGACACAATAAAGTTTGATGCCTCTGAGAAACACTCCTATGCTAAGCTAGTTCCTGAAGCTGTGGGAGATGAGAAAGCACTTCAGGAGGGCGAAGGTAATTTGTCAATCCAGCAGCTTTCTGAAGATTGAGCCAAGATAATTTTAATAAGGTTTCTAAATATTAATAGTTTGTCCTTTTGTGTTTCACAGGTGATTTGAGTATCTCGGCAGATCGTTTGAGTGAGAAACGTTCTCCCAATGATTTTGCTCTGTGGAAATCGTCCAAACCAGGAGAGCCATCATGGGATTCTCCATGGGGGAAGGTGATACCCAAGCGGCAAAGAACATTTCAGATCAGATGGGAAGGGGAGGAAGTCATTTTCCATTTGCTCTGCCTTGTGCCCACTTGAAAACCAATTCAGAATCTCTGTCCAATGTTTTGGAGGTTAATGTTTAGAGAGGGACTGGAATTTGTGCCAATCTGCAAACAAGCAGAAGTGTCTTCTGTTTGTGAATCAGGATGTTTCGATCCGAGCCATTTATGACTCTGTCTGTGTAGGGATAAAGGTAAAGGGTTTCCTTGCTCAAAAGACAGTCGTATCTAACTCTAGGGTTCAGTGCCCATTTCTGATTATAGCCAAAGAGCCATCGCTGTCTGCATCTGCAGACGTTTCCGTGGGCATGTGGCAGGCATGTCTAGACACCAGAGTGCATGGATCACTGTTTACCTTCCCACCAAAGTAGTAGCTGTTTATCTATTTGCAATTTCATACTTTCGAACTGCTAATTTGGCAGGAGCTGGGACAGAGACAGGAGCTCATTTCATCATGCAGTACTCGGGATTCAAACTGCTGACCTGCCGAACTTCCATTTAGCGTCTTAACCACTTGAGCCACTGCAGTCCAGGAAGAATAACCTTATCTCTATCACCCTAGGAGGTTGTCCATTCTTAATATGTGTGGAGGCAACTGACAGTGTTGCTATAGTTCAGGTTAACATGTTTGGTTGTATAGATGCATGCATATACATACAGGTGCAGACATGCAAGCACACACAGACACTCACAAACACACATTTTGTGTGTGAGAGAGGGACATAAAGAATACTTGCTAAATTCCTTGTGCTTGTGTTTGAGAAAATGAGACATCTGAATTAAGATTTTTCAAGCCCTACAAGATTCTTTGTCTCCATTACATAATCAGGAGTATGAGCTATTTTTCCTTTTTGTGACCTCCACTTTTTGTACAAAATGTCCCTGCATAGAATGAGTGTTCTTTGTCTTTAAGATGCAGTGCTACATGCACATACAGTAGGTGTAGAAGGACTGGGTGATTGTCCAAGAAGTCCCAAACAAAGTCAGATGCTTCTAATTGTTGGAAGTCCATACAACAAAGGAATATCCATTATAATTTTGTGTAATTCCTTCTCGCCAATATGATAATCCCTGTTCACAATGAGAAATAATTCAATTTATCTTCCTAACCTATGAGTATGAGACAAACAAGAATATATGTCCAGAATATATGTACACCTTGTGATAAAAGATTGCCAGTTTTAATAAGTGAAGTGAAAATTGTTCTCAGTGCAGTTGGAGGAAATAAATCACTAGGACCCAGTAGGATACCACAGGAACTACTTTGAACTATAGAGACTGAATCTACCAAAAGCCTGATGAAAATATATCAACAGATTTGGTGCACAGAATCAGATGTGGCATGTGCAAAAATACATTCTAATACCAAAGAAAGATGATGGCAAATTATAGGACTGTTGCATTGGTTTCTTATGCAAACAAAGTGATACTCAAAACTGCAGAAGAAACTTTCTATATGTAGAGCAAGAAGTCACTAATGTTCAAGTTCAGTTCATGAATGAAAGAGGCATTGACAGTCAGTTTGCAAATATATATCAGTTACTGGCATATACTGTAGAATTTCAGAAGAAAAGTGGCTTGTATTTTATAGATTATAATGAGACATTTATTTATTTATTTTGTTGCATTTTTATACCACCCATTTGGGTAATTTCCCACTATGGGCAGCGTACATACAAATATCAAAATAAAATTATAAAACACACAACAAATTAAAAATAAATTGAATTATGTTAAACAACTATCACAGAAATATTTAGAATGATTAGGCATCTTGAATACTTCTGATATACAGTGTGTGTGTTTTTAATGTCTTGCAGTTATAAAAGCATGGAGAGAGAGAAGACGTATCAAACAAATTTAAACAATGCTGATATTGCCTATTACTATGAACAGTATCTACTGTATGGATTCTGAAAAACTATGGATTATTGTAAAAGTAATGCATGTGACAAAACACTTCATTGTCATAATGTATAATCTATAATTTGGGCAAGAGGCTACTTTTAGAATAGGATGGGAAGAAACAAAATAATTTTTCATAAACAAAGGTGTCAGACAAAGATGTATTTTATCTATGCAGATAGCCCTATGTTCCTGGAAGAAGGCAATGATAACTTAAAATGATGCTTCATGAACTTGAAAGATGAGAATACAAAAGCAGGATTGGAATTAAATGTTAAGTCATGAGTCCTGAAGAACTGTCAGACTTTAATGTTGACAATAAACCAGTTAAAATGTTCTTCATCTTGGTTCAGTTATCAGTCCAGATGGAGACAGCATCCAAGAAATCAGAAGAGTGACTTGAAAGGGTAGCTATGACAGAACTACAAATGATCCATAACAGTAAGGATGTGTCACCCATAAGAGTAAGGATGTATCACTGGAGACCAAGGCCAGGATAATCTGTAGAGTGTCATTCACGATAACCATGTATAGATAGGAAAGCTGGACTGGAAAGAAAATACAGAGGGGGAAAGGCTATTAATTCCAAAGGTAGCAGATACCATAGACCAGTGATGGTGAACCTTGGCACTCCAGATGTTCTTGAACTTCATTTCCTAGAAGCCCTGATCAGCAGGAGTGCTGGCTTGGGCTTCTGGTAATTGAAGTCTAAGAATACTTGGAGTGCAGAGGTTTACCATCACTGTCATAGACCAACTGAAAGACAAATAAGTGGGTTCTGTCTCAAATCAAGCATGAACTCTCTCTAGAAACAAAAACGGCTAAATTTGGGGCTGTTATACTTTGGACATGTGTTAAAGAGACAAGACAAGACTTACTAGAAAAAAACAGTGCTGGGCAAGTTAAAAGGCAAACAGGAAAAGAGAAAGTTCTAATAGGAGATAGATTGACTCAGTAAAGAAGACCACAGCCTTGAATGTGCAATAGCTGTACAGAATTCAGATCACAAATTGAGAGTCGCCATAAGGTGGAAGTGAATGGATGACTGGTAGCCATAATACAAATACATACATGTACACACCGACTTGAAAATCAAATAGCAATTGTTGTCATGTTTAACATTCCCTCTCTTTCTTAGGGTAATAAAACTTCTGATATGCAAACTAAGGAGATGATATAATAAATTACAGTGTTACCTCACTTAAAGAGCATAATGTGTTCCACAGGATTGCTCTTTAAGCGAGTTTGCTCTTTAAGTGAAACACCATTGTAAGTTACTTATTGTGACTTCTGGGGGTGGGTGGATTGCAAACCCTGATTTAGTTGTTAGTGAGTTTTTGGTTAAATTGTTAAGCGAGGCGACCATTCAGAGAAAGTTCTGCTCTTTAAGCGAGTTAGTCTCTTAACGAAGCACTCTTTATGCAAGGTATTACTGTCCAGTAATACTTCGGATAACGTTTAAATCGCATAACGTTAAGTAATCTTGGGAGGAGAATTGGATCAAGTAACGTTAAGGTCCTATGGGATGGATCGGATAACAACCGCTAAAGCCTGTGCGGTTACAATGTATCTCTATGGAGCTTTAACGTTATCCGATCCATCCCATAGGATTTTAACATGCATCGGATAACACTAAAAATCAGATAACACCAAGACTTGTGGAACCAAGTCTTAGTGTTAGCCGAGGTATTACTGTATCTTAAAAGTAGCGTGAAAAAGCTTAACAAATGCAGTCTCCTGTAATTATGACTTCAGAAAAAGCTGCATCTAGTTGGCCTTTTCAAAATCTTCTAGCCAATAGTCTTTCTTTTTTCCTTTTCATTAGTTTTGTTATGCATTGAGATATTTCATTCAACCAGGACTATTAACATCAGTCTATACAAAAGGTATTTTATTAAAACTATCAGACCAAGGCAGGTAGTACCTTCTGTTGAAGCATTCAAGGAGTAGAGCAATTTATTTTAAACCATAAAATAGAAATTTTGCATTTAAAAATGTGTTTTTAATCTATACTGTTGTTAGTGAACATGATTACTGTAAACCTGTATGATGAAATAGTTGAAAATGTAGAGTAACAAATGAATACCCTATTTTAATTCTAAATAGGGCCGTCCAGGTTGGCATATTGAATGTTCTGCCATGGCTGGATCCCTTCTAGGAGATTCGATGGACATTCATGGTGGAGGCTTTGATCTTAGATTCCCTCACCATGACAACGAGTTAGCACAGTCTGAGGTAGGTGGTAATGTATTATAATTCCTGCCAGTGAGCTCCCTAATCTGTTTGTTTGTTTGTTTGTTTTACTCACATTTCTATGGCCGCCCTCTCGCTGAGGCGACACCAGGTGGCTTACACATATAAAATATGACAAATAAAAACTCTACATAAACATTAAGATAAAAAACATTAAAATATTAAATTGTTTAAAATTTAAAAAATTTAAAATTCCTCCCCAATGCTGCATCATTAGATTTCTAAAACCAACACTAAAACTGGCAGCCTGGGCTATACTTATATGAGCCAGTCCAGAGTGGTTATCTCCCCAGCCGCCCCACACACCTGTTGTACTAGCCAGGTTTTTAAGTTTTTGTGAAAGGATAAAAGCTCTGCCTGGAGACAAAGTTCAGTTGGCAGGAGGTTTCACAGGGCCAGAGCAGACACAGAGAAGGTCCTCCTCGTACTAGAGAGGCGAGACTCTCTAGCATATGGAACTATCAGGGAGCCTCTGGCTTTGATGGTCACTTTTAAAGGAGCAGAGAGGGTTGTTTTTTTTTTAACTACTGGTTAAATAGATGCAGCATGTTAGCTTTTAAGGACCATACCATACCAAATACACATCTTCAGACTGAGTGTAAAAATAACTGCTGTTTCTTATGCCAAACTTGAAGTAATAGGATAGAGTACTCTGTCTTTTTACTATAATAGAAATGCTTTTCCTGTGATTAAAATCATTATTTCCAGTGATCGTAGCTTAGACCCACAATTACATGCAAGAGCTTTAGTTTAGAACTTTGATTTGAGCTACCAAAAGTAAAGGCACACCAAGATTTTAGAAGTGTATTCTTTAGTTTCCGTTTTAGAAACATTTTTAAATACAGGGGTCTGTGGAGGTATTCCTGGGATTTAGATTTCTTTTAACATTTGAATTCAACTCGCCATTTGACCATGATGTTGTGTTAAGTTCATGGGAAGAAGGGCAGGTTATAAATGAGACAAACAAATATAACCTTTTGATTGAGTATAATACCCTTCCAGTTTTCTTTTTTTTAAAGGTGCTCCTGATATTCAAAATCTGGGAGAAGCTAATTTGAGGGTCCATAGTCACAATATGTGTAACAATAGACATTTTATTTAATTGCATAAGGAATGAAACCAATACTTTCTTGGTGGTTGAAATCTTGCTGCATAGTTTTGAAAACACAGTGGATATGATATCATCATCAGTGACAAATTATTACTGATTAAAGGTGAATTTGAGGTGCACACAGTTTGTGCACAATGCATTTAAACCACATGCACCCTGAACATTTCCAAAAGAAATCTTTAGTCAACAGCAGATTGTCACTGCTTGATGACATCATCACCATAGCGCACACAGAGCTGCACAACAGGATTTTAACCACTGGACGCAGAAGTGTGTGAGAGAGAAAGAGACTTGCCTTGGTGAGTCCTTTTCTTTGCATTCCATTACATGCTGTAAGGTATTCATATTCTAGTTTATGAATCTTACAGGCATACTTTGAAAATGACCATTGGGTTCGCTACTTCCTGCACACCGGACACTTGACAATTGCTGGCTGTAAAATGTCCAAATCTTTGAAGAACTTTATTACGATAAAAGAGGCACTGAAAAAGCATACAGGTAAGGCCTTCATTTTAGTAGGGGGAAAACACGGTCCAGTATGTTTGAATAACTGATTGTTTAGGACAGTGGTGCCGAACCTGTGGCATGCATGCTAGAGGAGGCATTCAGAGCCCTCTCTGTGGACACATGTGCCATTGCCTCAGCACAGAGTTCATGCCACCCCACTGCCCAGCAGCCCAAGGGGAGCGCTTCCTCCCCTTAGCACAGAGTTTGCCCTGTCCCTCTGCCCAGCAGCCCAATGGGAGTGCTTCCTCCCTCCCCCCAGCACAGTTCGTCCCGCCTGTCTGCCCAGCAGCCCAATGGGAGCACTTCCTCCCTCCCCGTTGCTGTGTTGGCACTTTGCAATAAATAAGTGGGTTTTGAGTTGCAATTTGGGCACTTGGTCTCTAAAAGGTTCACCATCACTGGTTTAGGAGAACTGGTTAGAAAGAGGCTGATCATGTATCTGTCTGCGTGAGTTTGCTTTTTATAGAAACCTGGAAGCTTGCAGTTAAGATAACTTCTTATATGGTATAAACAAGCTTGTACCTATTATAGTAGTTGTATATTTTGTACACTTTTCTACTTTCTAAACTCTCAACAGCTCGACAGTTACGGCTAGCTTTTCTAATGCATTCCTGGAAGGATACATTGGACTATTCGAATAATACCATGGAGTGTGCTATTCAGTATGAAAAATTCATGAATGTAAGTGAACTTCTTTATACATTTTTTTTCTCTGTAGACACTAAGACATAATGTAAACATTTGCTGTTTGTGTGTAATAGGTTGTAAACAAATATAAAGTAGAACAATTTTTGTTTATCTTAAATTTAACTCGTAGTGGAAAATTGATACTTATACTGAAGTTCAGCTCTTGGTTTTGTATCTAGTTTTGGCCTCAGTTTAGAATAACTTTTGAATCTCAGTAATCTAATTATGTACTCAGTATTGCAAATAAGATTTTACAGGATATTCTTTTCTCCTGAGCCTGCGTCACCCATTTCATGCTAGAAAGAAGATAGTTCTGTGTGACCTTTTGTCATGTTTTGATGACTAGAGAAGTCAATTGGTAGAACCTTTAAATATTATTTCTTTCCAAATGATGGATATGGCACAGAGCAATATAGCAGGCTTGCACAGTTGTCTTTCCAAGCCCCAGGCAGTCTGTTAGCCAAGTGTGGTAGTCTACTTTGCCGAGTGATATTGCTGTCTGCTTAGAATTGCCAAAAAGTTGTGCATATGTACAGTCAAACCTCGCATAAAGAGTGCTTTGCTTAAAGAGTAACTTGCTTAAAGAGAAGAATTTTCTCTGAATGTTCGCTTCGCTTAACAAATAAAACCAACCAAAAACTCGCTTAACAAATAAACTGGGGTTCGCAATCCCCCCCACAATTGGTCACTTACAATGGTGTTTCACTTAAAGAGCAAACTCGCTTAAAGATCAATCCTGTGGAACGCATTATGCTCTTTAACCGAGGTATAACTGTACGTGAATCAAGTAGTCAGCAGGTCAAAACTGCATGAGCAATAGATCATGTATTGTCAGCATGTTAAAGACAGCAGGACACTAGCATATTAGAATGGTCTACGTGAGTGATGTGTATAAGCTTGCAGGCACTCAAGGATAATGCTAACTGGTTAAAATGCAAAAAGACTAACTCCTTAAACATTCTTCTTACCCTGTTTTTATTTCATAAAAGGTATATATGAATTGAATAACAATTAGCCAAGTGACAGTGTCTTCCTAACCTACTTAGTGTCATATGGGGAAAGATCAAAGTGCCACTTGTGGAAATTAAATGAAGGCAGTATGCAACAGCTCCCTAATCTTTTTCTTTAGGACATTAAGTTTTAATTTCATTTTTCATTCATTTATTCAATTTGTATGCCGCCCTACTTGGTAAAACCAACTCAGGGCGGCTCACAAAACCAACAAATATAACATTCCATGAAACAACAATATTACAATATAAAATATAAATATAACAAAGCATATACACATTACAACAGAATAAGATGCAATGGGGTAACAACAAATAAATCACAATATCATATATCATAGCACATTACAAAAAGGAAAAAAACATTCATTTAAAAGTCTCATAACAACGTCCTCGGCTGTCCGGGTTTTAAAGTCCCGCCCCGCTGCACAGCTGTTCCTGCTTCCTCCTCAGCCAGACTGGCTAGGGGGCATCCGGTGGTAGCGTCGGTCACGGCAATGGCCATCCTGCTTTCAAAGTCTTGCCCCACCACTCAGCTGTTCCTACTTTCCCTCAGTCAGACTGGCTAGGGGAGTGTCCACCGTTAATGTTAATATTAATAATTATTATATTTATGCTATGCAGAAACAATGCCTTTTTCAGAGACATGAGGACAGCATAGCAGGGTTGATATAAACTACAATGCACATGATCATTTTTGGCTTTGCTGCCATTTCTGGTCCTAAAATAAATCATTGCCTCCCATCTAATCTAGATAATTTTCTACTCTGTGAGCTGGTGACCAATGACTAGACAGGCCCTCCTCTCTCCCTTATGCCCCACAATAATTTCTACCTATCAAAGTACAAGTTCTGGTCCAAGGTGAGTGCTATAAGAAAACTAAGGAGGAAGGTTCTCTTATTAGTTAGGAGAAATGATCATCTTTATGCAACCATGGACAGGTTTCTGTTTATCACACTCTCCTCCAAAGAAATGTAAAGTAGCTATTCATCCAGCAAAGATGTATGCTAGGGACAGTTACAGAAATTCCACCCATTTCTTTGGGGGCCTTAATATACTTCCATGAATAGAAGGATCTGGAAAGTCCTCCATTCTAATGAGCAACTTAGACTGAGCCGGGCCGGCTCAAAAAGATGCCGCGGCAGCGGACGGCTCTCACCGGAACTGGATGTTAAGTGATCAGAATTCATCCTAGATGAACTCTGGATCCAACCCAGTAATGTAATTAAGGATTCTCAAAAGAAGAGAAAGGAATAATGTAAAGGAGAAGCTGCAGATAGTTTTAAGGTTTACATATGTAACATTTATAAAAAGTCATACCTATTACTGTCCTATATGATGATCAGATGAACCCAAGCAGAAATTGTCTGCTTCCAACTAAGAGCTATAAACCCAGTATCCCTAGGGATGTACAGGGTATCATCACTAATCTAGAAATAATTCACAGCAAACTAATTAACTGTAGTAATTTAAATAAAAGATCTGCTTCCTGGAAAGATGCACCTAGATATTATTATTTTGATTTTGATATATGTTTTAGATCAATGTGGGCCATAGAACTGTTCCAGTTCTTCATGATCCTATTTTTACTGTATTTGGTGAAACATAACATTCAATAGCTATTTTGTTAATACCTCATATTATATTATGCCAAATCACCACTTAGATAAAGAGTCTATTTGACATCAGGTAATAGAAAGTTGTCTTTCTTGGCAGATAATGAGTAGATTTTGTTCTTGGCTGAAAATGAGTTGATATGAATACTGTACTGCAAACTTGATGGTATGCTTTGCAACAGAAAAGCTTCAGCCTCTGGGCACTTTCCCTCCCCCTTTAGGAGTTCTTTTTAAACGTGAAAGACATCCTTCGGGCTCCAGCTGATGTGACAGGTCAGTTTGAAAAATGGGAAAACCAGGAAATAGAGCTGAATAAGAGGTAAGTGAGAAACCAGTTTTGCTCTTGTTTTTCTTTTCTTTTTCTTCATGAATAGACATTTTATATTCATGGCAGTGGATCCCATTTTTCAAACTGGCATTTCCCTGTGCTGCAAACAGGCTCCCAGTAAACCTACATTTCTATGACATTTCCCCCTTGCATTTCAGTTGCTTACCAATTCACAACTTGTGGTGCATGTTCTAGTCCATTGTTTCCCAAATGCTGGTGTTTGGACTTCAGTTCCCAGAAGCCTAAGCCAGTATATTGACTGATCAGTGCTTTGGGGAATTGACTTAAGCTTCTGGGAATTAAAGTCCAAACACCAGCATTTGGGAAACACTGTTCTAGTCATTTTCACATGTCTTCTTACCATTTTTCCAGTCTGTTTTCATTTTCCTTATGTTCACATTTTTTTCTACATTCTAGTCACTCAATGCATGTCTTATTTTCCTTCCCTATCCTATACTTAAGGTAGCAAAAGGTAGTTTAAGGTTATTTTAAAAGTTATACAAATATATATATTTGTCTATATAAACAAAAACCATAACTTCTATAAAAGGGCAAAATGAGTGAAGTAGGAGCTATATAAACTGACCAAGCAAATGTCCTCCCAACTGAATGCCAGCTTCTAGAGTCTTATATTTGCAGTCTTGTCCTCTTTAATGTTAGAATATGAAAGAAACAAAGGAAGACTATTCATATAAAGCAAAGACTTAGAGAGGCTGTGACCATTGTTTAAATTAAAGTAGGACAGTTTTCCACAACTATGTTGCCTCTTGTATTTTCATAGCACAAATGTCAGCAAGAACAGGCTTCCTATAGTTCCTCAGCTAATATGGTCCCTGCTTAGGAGGATGAGTCTAAAAAATGAATTTTCCAAGGGTGGAGGTTTAGGGATACCTAACTAGGAAGGTAGGTATACAAGGTTTAATTTGTGCTGAAGTGTGATGTGCGTTTAGTATTCATATCTGTGCTAATGTAATACAAAGCCCAGAAAGCTGAAGCTTGTTTCTGAAATAGCTTTATATAGATAAGTTTATTCTTCATAGTTTTCTTGTGCCACAAACAAAGAGAGCTTTCAAGAAGACTGAAGCCTTGTCCTACTGGACCTCCTCCAGCTTCTGATATTTCCCTTTGTGTTGGCCAAACACTTCTCAAGTATGTTTTCACAGTCTCAGGGATTAGAAGACAGGATGAATAAAAAGAGGGGAGTGGGTGGAACAGAAGCTGAACTCAGGATTCTGGATCCTGCAGCCCATTTAACCAGGTGAGCTGCTGGAGTTGTCTAAGAGGAAAACACCCAGGAATTTGGACTGCGTGTCCCTCCTGGTAAAGGGAACTGAAGGGCTAAGGACTGGCAGAGAGAATGAGGGACTAGTGAGTGGAAATAGTGCTTGGGACTCTGCATATAACTACTTGCTACCTGGTTCCTCACACTCAGAAAGTAGGCTTGAACCATGAAAGATCACAGTAAACTATAGAACCTTTTCTTTAAGGTTCCACAATATTTTTGTCTTGTTTATTTATTTTTCTTTCCTGTCTGATATGTTTGCACAGACTAACACTCTGAAGACTACAATTACATTGAGTCTAGCTTGTTATATTAAAGCCAGTTCCCCAGTCTCGAAAGATCTTTTAGATAATTCTGGGAGCTTCCTTTTTTTTAATGGAACACCAAAATCTGCAACTGGAGTGGTTTAGTGTAATTAACAGTTTTGTCTTTTGCCCTTTCCCATTTTTGGCTAGTTTTTATGACAAGAAGGTAGCAGTCCATGAAGCGTTATGTGACAACATTGATACACGCACGGTCTTGGAAGAATTGCGGTCGCTGGTCAGTCAGTGCAATTCCTATATCGCTGCAAAAAAGACTGCTAGGCAGATGCCAAGTAGACTGCTGCTAGAAACGATAAGCATCTATCTGACAAAGATGCTCAAGGTACATGATTTTGAGCATAGTTTTTGAAGGTCAGGATGTGGTGCTTTCCAAATATATGGAGATAAATTAGCAGATTCATTGTTTAAGTGAAAACTTGTATAATGAATACAAATTAAAAATAAAGCAATGTTTTATGCAACGGGAACATGTTTTTAATGCTTTAGTTTATTTTGAGCATTCTGTTTCTGGAGAAGACTTTTTGGAATCATCTTGTAGTGCTGAATGGGATAAGATGGAAATGTTGGAGGATTAGGCTACATTTTGTATCCCATCTTTCTCTCATTGAACTCAAGTTGTGATTATCTGTCTCTCCTCCTCACATAATCTCAACAATAACCCTTTAAGCTAGGTTAAGATCAGTTTCATGTCTAGAACCTGGACCTCCCAAGTTCCCAGTCCAACATTTTTATACACTACAAGTACACTGGAGCACCCCTTTTAATTCCTAAAATGCAAACTCTCCCTAATCTTGATTGCACCTCCAGGTGAGGCTGATATCTCTGATGGCTTGGAGATGCAAACAGATATCTAGATTATCTAGAAATCTAGAAGTACAGAGGTGCTCCAGTGCACTGGTAGTGATGGGGGGGGGGGTTTACAGTGATACCTTGAGATATGAAATAAATTCATTCCTTGAAGTTTTTTGTATCTTGAAAAATTTGTATTTTGAAATGCAATTTCCCATAGGAATGCATTGAAAACCAAGTAATGTGTTCCAGAGCTCAGAAAAGCAAAAAAAAAAATTATGTTTAAAACTCTCTTAAGTGATGAAAATATGGTGAAATATTCCAAAGTGCTCTATAGAAAGAGTTTTGAACAGAAAAAAACTTTTTTAAAACTTGTATGAGCTCCAGAAGGTTTTCAATGCATATTTGGCATATTTCCAACACTACCCTCTAGTGGCCAGCTCTGGTAATTGCAGGGCAAGCCCCCAATGATCAGCTGTTGCGGGAAAGGGAATTGTTGGCACTTTCTGGTGGCTGGGGGACCTTTAGGCAGTGCCAAAACATGATTAAAATGCTCTGAACATTCTCATGTCACAGGTGGAAGCGTCGAAAGACCTCCCAAAAATTTTGTATCAAAAAAAAAATGTATCTCAAAGCCATTTCCCCCGAGATTTCCTTTCGTATTGTGAGTTTTCCATAAGTAGAAGCATTCCTATCTTGAGGTTTATTTGTACTTGGGAAGTCCAGATTCCATTACTAACTGAGACATGGAAACCTGTGGAGGTCTTTCAGTCTCCAGTGGCTTTCAGCTCTTAGTCAGTACTAGAGCCAATGGAAAAGGTTGAGGTCATACAGATGGGCTTTTGTTAAAGGAGGAAGTGAGGTGTGCAGATGTGAAGTGATTTTTGACTGGTTGTTCCCTTTAACTTTCCAATATCCTCTTCATCCTGTTCCAGAATTCTCCCTGACTCTCTGGAGTAGCTTAGCAGCAGACATGGGGAGCTAGAAGTGAAAAGAGAAATTGGCAGGACTCCTGTTCACACACCAAACTAACACTAGATTAAGACCAGTGTTACACTCATAGGAATTCTGAATCCAGGACTTAGAACAGTATCAGCACATTCCTGGAAAAAGAAACTGGGAGGATCACTCAAGCTTTCTTTTATGTTGCCATGTTAAGTAAGCACTAGTATATGTAAAACTTTTTATGTCTTTCCTTTGTATAGATCTTTGGTGCTATAGAAAGCAATGAGTCTATTGGTTTCCCAGTTGGAGGAGGTAGTCAAAACTTAAATGTAAGTAGTAAAATATGTTGTAGCAATGTGTTTGTAATTTTGGAAAAACTTGAGTATATGCTGAGGACTATTAAATGCTTTTTGAACGTCCTGTTGTGAACCAATTATTATAACACTGACAAATTTCTACAGTTCTTTTTAGAGGCAGAAATAAGAAAACTGTAGTGTGAGCATGGCAAGGCTGGATTTTAAAACCATGCTAACCTAGCTAGATAGAGTATTCAAGTCTAGATGGTTGCAGATGTTGAAACAGAGTTGTATCCCACTTCTAGCAGAAGCACTGTTTGAGTACTGAAAGGAACAGGAAAAAGCTACTGTGACATCATAAATGGAAATCCAGATTATTATTTTCACACACTCTCTCAGTACTTTGATAACTACCTCACGTCTATTGACAGTAGTTAGTAAGGTCTAGTTTTGAGATGGAGCCAGGACACTTTAGTCACTGTTTGCCCTGCCATGTAGCTTTAAGGGCTGTGGGAATTAGACATAAAATTATGGATGTTCCATCCTCCCTGGATTATAGTTCTTAAATGTGGTGGCCCTTCCTCACCTTTATTACCTAAGTTGTGGGGATCATTGAGTGCTGACAGAAGCCCTCAGATACTACCTGATTCTTCCCAATGCAGCAGAAACCAATGAGAAATTATTATTTAAGATTCAACTAACTGACCAAATATTTTATTTTGCAGCTTGAATCCACCGTAATGCCATATCTGCAGATTTTGTCTGAGTTCAGAGAAAGTGTAAGGCAAATTGCCAAAGAAAAGAAAGGTAAGGTTAGCGGTACATTTATTTCAAACAGAATCTAGAGAAATGTGCTTTGTTTATATGAAATTGAAAGCATTAACATGAACTGTAAGGTTTCCTTCACTCAAAATACATATTGACATGTATATTCTGCAAGGTTCCTGCTCACCTGTAAGCTTCCGAATATGTACATGTGAATGGTTCTAGAAGCCCCTTCAGACTTTCATGCCGAAGGTGAAAATGTCTGGAGCTCCCTCCTGGAGGAACAAGAATATTAGGGACAGGGATTATGCACATAGTCTCATTTGATGAAGCTATTAAGGGCATACATGCCATGTTGGTTGGGGGATTTAAGAACTTCTAGTCCAGTATTTCCCAATGTAGAGCCCAGACCCCACAGGGGAAGTCATTATGTTGGCTGATCAGAGCTTTGGGGAATTGACTTAGGCTTCTGGGAATTGAAATCCAAAAACTAAAGGTTAAAAAACAATGTTCTAGCCCAAAAGGGGGCTTTTCCAAACTCTAAAGAACACATCCCCCCCTTTCCCTTTGCTTTTTAGTAAGAATTTTGAATTTCTATTTCTTGATAGAACTAGTGTTTCTGCTGGTTGTCTAGAGTTACATTTATTGCTTAGACATGCTGCACCTTTTGGCTATAACTTCTAAAGTACCTGTGAGCCTGTCCACCATTCTCCATACTACAGACAAGGTCCAGGCCCCCAAACCTGCTGCAAACATACTCTGTGAACAAAAACTTGTTGTCCAAAGGGCCAATATTAACACAAGACCCTGTGGGGCTGGTTAACTTCATCATTACTATCTCTTCCAGAAAAATTATTGGGTGCTGGTTATGCCACCATGCCTTCCAGCTGTTCTCTTCCTAAAGTCTCTTATGGCAAAGTTATGTCCTTCTAGCAGTATGAGTAACAGTTTAGCTGCTACAAGTGTTGGTTGGGATCCCATAGATGGCAAATGGGCAGCTATCTGCTGTCTCTCACTTGTTTCTTCCTTTCCTGAATCTTTATTTCTCTTGATATGGAAGCTTAACAGTCTTCTCCTAAGCTTGTCAGTCAGACTCCTCAGCAGGTGGACCCAAACGTCCCATCACAAGTCCTCCTTTTAGGTGTAGGTCCACCCAAGTGGCAGCGGGGGATCTTCTGCTAGAGCCTTCTCATCTGCTTGATAGGCTGGCACCAGCAGCTCCTCAAATGTCTCCTGCCCAGCCTTCTGGTCCATTCTCTGGTGTCTCCTCCCACTCTTACTCTCCCACTAGCTTCCACTAGCCTAGGGCCTCTTATTCCTTCAACTCTGTAAATCCCTGGCTCCTCCACCCTCATCCTCCCTACTTTTGGCCCTTTGCTGCTTCCAGAACCTTCCCTTTCTAAGGCTCCAGCCACTTCTGTGTTCCCTCTAGTGGAGAACATGATGTTGGGAACTCCAGGCTGGAGGGTGCAGAGGGAAACAGGCCACTGGCCCTCTGGGGTTCCTCATTACAGTCCCTTATGATGGCCAGGGTGGTGGCATCTAGGAGATGTAATCCAAAAAAGTAACCTTTCCAGTCTGCTGTTCTATTCCTTCAGTTTTTGCCCTCTAAAGACATATTTATGAAAAAAAATAAGAAAGTTATATTCCCTTACCACTGGTCAATATCTTAAAAGCTGGAACTTAAGCTGTGATGTTCTCTCATCTATTGCTGCATGGCATATTTATATAACTTAATTGTTGTATCAAGCCAAAGGACCCTAGGCAGCGTGCATTGTGATTTCACATGAAACTGGGGTAAAAGAAGGTAGGTGTCAAACAGCCTCATTATTTACATGCAGGAAATTTTTTTCAGCAGAATTCAAAGTTATTTGAACATTGTTGATGAAGCACTTCAGAGGGGTCTTAATTGTGGAATATTAAATCTCTGTTCAAATAAAACTTTATCCATTGTACAAGAAAAGCACATATTAAAAATCCTGGACACAACAGTTATTCTTAGAAATGAGTTGTTATGCTTTTTCAATGCTCTAGTGATAACACTTGGTGAAAGAAAAGTACCTGTTTCCCAGAACACAATAGGGTAGCTGTGAGTGAAAGTAAATTATCCACAATAAAATCTTGCCAGGACATGCCAGTGAGTGTCACCTTCTTCCCATAGAGGCAAAGGCCACTAAGCACATAGTCGCTCCTAAATGTTTGGCTTGTATTAATCCACCAAAGCCTATACGGCTCAAACATACAATTGTAGAAGAAGGGATATTGGGTTGCCGTGGGTTCTTGTGCCAGATGATAGTCTTCCCTTCACACACTTTCTTCTCAGTCACCCAAAAACCTGCTCTGGAGGTATTCCCAATGCTCCACGTTCGGTTTTGAGGGTATGGAGAAGGTTGCAGTTCTACTTGCTAGCTATCCTCTGGATAGCAGCATTCTCCTTTCAGAGTAAATGAAATCATTCGGAGCTTTGCCTCAAAATGGAAACAGAAAGTTCTGTGTCCCACAGAATATAAGGAAGCGGGTTTTATGCCTCATAAAATGCCCAGCTCACTAACGAAAGGAAGAATGAAATGTTGTCAATGTTGATATTATCTGTTTCTCTTTCCCCCTCCCTCGCTGTTGTTGTAGTGTTTGAGGTTCTGCAGCTTTGTGATTCCCTTCGAGATGATGTCCTTCCTGAGCATGGAGTTCGATTTGAAGATCATGAGGGTAATGAAACTGTAAATTCATTATGTGAACTTGTAAACTAAACTCCTAACTTTGGTTGGCTAAGCTGGGATCTTCTGGTTTCTGTTTTCCATTTGTAAAGGGGAATGCTATATATCAGGGATTTGCAACCTGCAGCCTGCAAGCCAGACCCAGCCCACGGTGGCAAATCATCTGGCCCATGGCAACAACCCCAGAAGCAGAAGCAGACATGCTTATGACATCCATAAATATGCCCACACCTGGGCAAACATGCCCGTTCCTGCACAAACTTGCCTGCACAAGTGCCGTTGCGGTTTACGGCAGTGTTTATGGCAAGGGGAACCACATATCCGGCCCCACTCAGCTATCTGAGGGGGCATGGTCCGTCCCATGGCACGAAAAGGTTGAGAATCTCTGATATATATATATGTATCTGAAGATATGGCTGTAAAATTAATAGGAAGGCTTTGTAAGGTAGCAAGGGCACTGGTGGGCTTAGCATTGCAGCCTTACATAGAAGTTAGCAAGACTCAGTCAAGTGAGTGGGAATTTCTTCCAAAGAAGAATAGTAAGATCTGGAATGGTGACTCTTCTTCCTAGTTTTATCTAACAGCTAAAGTTGATTCTGTCTTTGGTTAATATTCTGTTAAGAAAAACCAGGGCTTAATATTGTGCCTATGGAGTTCCGATGTGACCTTTGGCTTACTGTAAAGGAAGTGGAAGTTGCCTCTGTTCAAAGCAACAGAACCTCTGCTTATACATGAAGGCAGTAACACCCTTTTATATAAGCACAATCTCAGAAAGAATCCAACTCCTTGCACCAAAGACCTAAAAAGGCTTTTCCTCCAACCCTTTTTTTTGTTAGCAGATGGTGGAGCTTTGATGTAATCACTTACTTGGTAATAAAACTACTACTTCCAGTCCCTTTTCTGGTTTTCAAAAGACAGTCAGGGAGGGGCATGACTTTTCTGGGACAGCCCCCCCCCAAAAAAAAAAAAAATCATGCAGGCTGGCCTTGCCCTACCTTGATTGGGAAAGTTTCTAGAACATTTGCAGAGCAAATAAGTGACTATTTAAGAAGTTAAATGTTATTACATATTGAAGCAGGGGAGTGGAGGATGCAACACTCTAGAAAAGAGATTTGTGTAAAGGGGGAAAGGGTCAGAAGGTTTATTCCTTAGGTACAACTTAATTTTCTGAAAATGTGCAAGCTTTTTTTATTTAGAACACAACAATGAAATTAATATACATTGGAACCTCATACAACAATCACCCTGTATAGCAACAAAATCGCATAACAATTAAGTTGGGGGGGGGGGGGATGCCATCCAGCATAACAATTTTCCCTATGGAAAAAACCGTACAACAATTTTTCAATGGGAAAAACCACTTAGCCAAAAAAAAATTGTTGTACCATGCATCCCATAGGGAAAATCGCTATACGATTGTATGAGGTACCACTTTGTATATCCCTTGTATTTCTGTCTGAAATGGTTGCTGTTGTACTCGCAGCCATGCAGCGGTATGGGATGCCTCTCACTATTTTGCCTCTCAGCCCTACCTCCTCCCAACCTCATGGCCACCAGAAAGAAGAGAAATTTCCTGCTATTAGTTTAAAGATCTCTCAACAAGCTTGATTGGCTAATAACTCTTAAGTCATCAGCAACATCCCCACTGTAATCATTGACTTCCTTTCACCAGATATTACTCCTTTTCAACCCTTTTTTGGATTATTACAAGCCTGTATCAGGAAGAACTGGTACTTTTTGTTTACATTCCCATGTAATTAGTTCAATAATTGTTCAAGTTCCTTTTAAGCATAGCTTTTCCAGCAAGCATAGCTTTTCTAAGTATGGATGGTCCATTGGAGGAGGGGCACCCCATAAACCAGGTTGGGGCTGACAGGCAGGGGAACACCTTTAATTTTTAAACGAAGAGTAGCAGTCAGCCCAACTGTCTGGATTTCTAGTAGAAGGATCTCATGGAATGGCTGGATATCCATTTATCACTTATGTTTATATATAGTACTGGGCTACAAGTATGAGTTATGTATGAGTCTTTGTTGTTCTCCCCCCGTCCCTTCTAGGACTCCCAACTGTAGTCAAACTAGTGGACAGAGATACCTTGCTAAAAGAAAGAGAGGAAAAGAAAAAGGTAATGTCAAACTGTTTTTGTCCATATGCTTAGTTCTGTCTGTTTCATTGGGTTCATCCAGTGTGTATGTATGTGTTAGGGGGAGAAATGTAACCATGCTTCCCAGGCTGGGCATCTCTATTCATCCCTAGGGACTTTGGATTTCTCCAGGCTCTACACAGAATATAAGATAGCGAATAAAACAAAACAAAGAAGACAAAGATGTTGTGGCACCTTAAAGACTAACTACTGTATTTAATTTTAATGTTAGCTTTCATGGATCAAAACTACTTTGTCAGATGTAAAAGTGAGACTTCATGGCATTAATTTATACATAGCAGGTGGATACATCTAGTAATGACTGGCGATCACTGATTGATATTCAGATTTATTTCTTTGAGGTTTGGTTCTGTGAAATGATAAATTAATTATTAGTAGATGGGTACAAAATAATCATTGTGGGATTACACATTTGCTAATGAGTTTACCTTTCAGACCTAGCATTTAAAGTGTACTGACTGTGCTGTGTGAAAATTGAGGATGGTTTGAGTGATGTAGGTAACAAGTACAGTCAAACCTCGCATAAAGAGTGTCTCGCTTAAAGAGTGTCTCGCTTAAAGAGCAGAATTTTCTCTGAATGTTCGCTTCGCTTAACAAATAAAACCAATCAAAAACTCGCTTAACAAATAAATCTGGGTTCACAATCCCCCCCACAATTGGTCACTTACAGTGCTGTTTCGCTTAAAGAGCAAACTCGCTTAAAGAGCAATCCTGTGGAACGCATTGTGCTCTTTAAGCGAGGTACAACTGTACTTCCTTTGTTCTGTGAGGTGGCCTTTTTCTTTGTTCATTGTCATTGACAATAATTGTTGACAACATAGTTGACAAATGCCATTTTGACAGAGAAAATGAAAGTCTTCTCATTTATAATTAATGCTACAAAAATTAGTTCCTGTTCATCCCAGAATGATGGTAATCGCCACTGTAAATGCATTTCTTTCCTTTCTTCCCCAAACAGCCATACCTCTATAACATGGGAGGGTCTTCTGGCATAAATTTTGAGTTAACTACTGTTTCATCAACGTGTACAAAACTTGTAGTATATAATTGTCAACATTGATCCATATATATTCAAAGAAGGAGTTGAACTAATAATTGCTATTTTATTATAAGTTTCAAAGACCATTTGTTCTGGACAGAACCACATAGAACTGATTGATTTAGAAATCTGAGATATAAAACAAAGCTATGATAGTGGCATTTGAGAGATAATTTTAAATAGTAATTTTGTTCTTTAAATTAATTTTCCATAGATTGAAGAAGAAAAGAAAAGAAAGAAAGAAGAAGGAGCTAGAAAGAAACAAGAACAGGAAGTAAATAACCAAATTGTTTAACAAACATTTGTTAATATTATTAACAGTGACAGTCAAGCAAGGTTATTTTTCAAGCTTTATCTTTAGTCAGTAATGATTTAAATGCTGATCACTAACCATCTACAGCAATACCTCGGATAACGCTAAGACTTGGTTCCACAAGTCTTTGTGTTATCCGATTTTTAGTGTTATCCAATGCATGTTAAAATCCTATGGGATGTATCAGATAACGTTAAAGCTCCATAGAGATACATTGTAACCGCACAGGCTTTAGCGGTTGTTATCCGATACATCCCATAGGACCTTAACGTTATTCGATCCAATTCTCCTCCCCAGATTACTTAACGTTATGCGAGTTTAGCGTTATCCAAGGTAAACGTTATCCGAGGTATTACTTTATTTGAAATCATAGAACAATTACCAAACTGCAGAAGAATTATGAAGTTTTTCTATAAACGCAAAAAAAATCAGACCACAGATTAACTCCACCACTATTCAAAACATGGGCATATTGATTAGCCTTTTAGATACCTAAATTTTCATGGCAAGTAAACACTAAAACATAATCCCATGAGTCATCCTGATCCTTACACAGAGCACAACACTGACAATATGAAAGTACTGAAATCCAACACAGGATTTGGTACTGTCAACATCAGCAAACAGCACAACCCTATCTATACATAGTGGCTGAAATCTTGTTCGTGTAACAATGCCTTTGAAAAGGTGATGACATCACCAGTGGGGAAATATTTGTAATTAAAGACTTCCTCCTCCTTACCTGCAGCTTTTCTGACTTGTAAATAATCCGTTTTGTCACATGGAAGCACTAATAGCCATGGGACAGAAGGAGGATATGTTCTGACAATTGCTGCTGCTAGATGTTACCAGCAGGGGATTGTTACCAGTAACAACTTTCTTCTATCTCATGGCTTCTAGCAGTGCAACTGATAACTAGTAAATCAGAAAAGCTGCAAGTGAGAATGGGAAGGTTTTAATTACCATATATATTTGAGTATAAGCTGAGTTTTTTAACCCCAAAAATGAGCTCCAAAAAGGGGACTCGGCTTATACATGGGTCAACAACCCATGTATAAAATAAGGTTTTTTGAGTGATTTGGGCATTTTAAAAGTAAGTTTCAGGACTTCCAGGGCAAAAGAAGTTGAGGTGCAATTACACAACTGGCCACAAGAGGGCGCAAATCACAATTTTCCATTAGAATACATTGAAAATCAAGTTCTCTTATTCTGAATTTTGTTTTCAACTAATTCCTATGGAAAACTGCAGATGAAAGAAGCTCTACAATACAATTGTGTCCCCCTTCCAAACTGGTGTGGAAAAAGAAAGGATTTCACTTACCTTCGTGCCTATTCCATGTGGCCAAGATGGAGGTAGGAAGCCATTCCTTGCAAGAGGCAACACTTGCAGCAACACTACAGCAACACTTCCTGCCTCAGTGCACTTGACCTGCCCGCCCACTTTACCTGCAGTGCCACCACTGGTGGGTGGTACAAATACAGTTTTAAAAATCACTAAAATAATTTTACATAATTTTCATGAATTTTAATGACTGAAACTCACTAGCAGCTGCTGTGATTCCTACTCTCGGCTTATACTCAGGTCAATCTATTTTCCTGGGTTTCCAGGTCAAAATTAGGAACCTCGGCTTATATTCGAGTATACAGTAATACCTTGGATAATGTTTAAATCAGATAACGCTAAAACCACATAACGTTAAGCAGTCTGGGGGGAAAATTGCATCACATAATGTTAAAATCCTATGGGATGCAACAGATAACGTTTGCTAAAGCCTGTGCTGGTTACAATGCATCTCTATGGAGTTTTAACGTTATGCGATTCATGCCATAGGATTTCAGTGTTATCCAATGCAAGCATCAGATAACATAAAAAATCGGATAACACTAAGACTTGTGGAACCAAGTTTTAGTGTTATCCGAGGTTTTACTGTATATGGTACTTAAATGTCCCCCTGCTGGTGAGATATACATTATTCCCCTGGTGTTAGCTATGTGAACAGTATTTCAGCCAATATTTTCTAGTCCTGTACACATTAATCCATACTTGGGAAAAGAAAATCTGTTGTTTTTAATGAGCTTAGTCTTTGGTAGCCAGTGGTATATTTTGTTCTCGTTAGGAAACACTGGAGTTAACAACTTGTAGGTTTATTGGGGATGGGGGTGGCAAAAGTTAAAATACAATCTTATTCACACAAAGACACAGTTCTAGAAAAGTAGAGGGTTTTATAGGCACTTGTCCAAGGAGTCTGAAGAGAAGAGAGGACACTAGGAAGAATGTTTCCAGATAAAACTGCATTAAAACAATCCCTGTAAATGTCAGACACTTTTGTATTAGCAGCTCAAACCAGCTTGAGGACTCAAGCTTTTTATACTTTTGGGACATCCTTTGGGGAAGCCTTTATCTAAACTTTCTGAAATATCAGTTAAAGCAGGGGTGCCCAAACTTTTTGGGCCATCGGCCAGTCATGTGGGTCAGCGGACCGGTCACAAGGTTCCTCCCACCAGAAGCGGAAGTAAAACACACCTTGCATTTTTTTTATTTATTTTTTTGCAACAGGATGAGATAGATTTTAAGCTGCCATTTTCTCTGCTTAAACCAGGGGTGCCCAAGCTACAGCCTGTAGGCCAGATCTGACCGCCTAACACCAATTAATCTGGCCCGTGGCATTCTGGGAGCAACGAGGATGGCATGGGCCAGATGAATTGGCATTGGGGGACAGATCTGGCCTGCAGGCCGTAGTTTGGGCACCGCTGAGCTAAAGTTTATGTTCAGATGTGGCTTTTAGTTGGTCAAATTAAGCGCAATGCCGTGCACTTGAACAATTAGAAAATGTTATGGAAATCTTATGAACTAATTGTAATTTTATTTTAAGATTGTAATAGTTACTTTATATTTTAGGCAGCAAAACTGGCCAAGATGAAAATTCCACCAGGAGAAATGTTTAAATCCGAGAATGACAAGTATTCAAAATTTGATGAAAATGTAAGGATTGTTTGGATGTTTCTTTCTTTTAAAACTAGTTGCGTATCTTTGGAGCCCATGGGGAAGGCTGTTACAATCCAGTTATAACAACGGTTGGAGTTATTTCTATATTACTCCCAGCTGTTCAAAGGGTTTTTTATTCATAGATTGGCTGAAATTTGTTACAACAATTCTCTTAGGCAGAAATGTGCGAAGTGTTGACTGCAGATCACAATGTCTCGGGTGTGGCCTCTTTCAGATCTGCTTCAGCCTCCCCAGTTCCTTGAATTCAACCTCTCCAATTCCCTGATTATTTTTTTAAAAGATTGGGGGGGCCCCCCTCAGCATGGCAAATTTCACCTCCAATAGCTTCACCTGAAGATTCTCTCTCTCTCATACACCATACACACAGAGAGAGAGAGCTATACACTACTTATTTTTAATGTTTTGTTGTTAGAGGTGTTTGACCATAATTCCATTTTACAGTACAGTATCCTATTGTTATTCATGCATGGGGAGGGCTGGAGGTGAAATAGATGAGCTTCCCATTGCCCCCCACCCCGATCACCTGCCTACTGGATTGGAGCAAGTGTGAGCATGATGAAACCCAGTAAAATGGAAACATTTGTCCTCTGATTCTTATCAGTCATCGTCCATTTTAATATAGGATTTATTACTGCTTTCTTTTTATTTTCAGGCCCTTTTAAAGTTATAAATATGGTTTCTTGGTCTTGACTAGACAGGTACACAGCTCAGTGTCCTGCTTTTCCAGCTGACACTGCCGCCTACTGAAAAAAAAAAAGACCTAGTACAGTTGCATTACCACAACACAGACGAAATACACCTATTGAGATGATTATTGTCCTAAGAGATTTCTGTTTTTCAGGGGTTTCCAACCCATGACACAGAAGGCAAAGAACTCAGCAAAGGTCAGATGAAGAAACTAAAGAAACTCTACGAAACACAAGAGAAATTGTACAAAGAGTATCTTCAGATGGTTCAGAATGGAGTCGCGAACTGAGAAAAAAGTTTGGACAACATGCGTCTTAAATAAATGCAACAATTGGATTACCTTTGTGGGGATAATGAGTTTTTACTGGGCATTGACTTTCCAATGTACAAAGCCCAAAATAAATGACCTAAATCTGCTGGCTGAAATCCAATTGAAAACATGTGCCAACGTAAATCCATCCAAGTAGATTTCAGCTGTGAATTGCCAGAAGTTAAGAAGTCAGCATAGACATTTTCTGTCATGCCGAGTCACATGACTGGTATGTGACAACAAATGTGCATGCCAACTTCTTAACTTGTGGCAAATCACAGCTGAGAATTGTACAAATTGATATAAGCCTGTAGGCATAAGTAAAAACATTCTTGCCATTTTAATATGTGGGTAAATGTCACTTTGTCCATATAATGTTTTGTCTGTAATTGCGATGACAAGCTACAATAAACTAGCTGCTGTCTCCCTCCCTCCCTCTCTGAAGATGTTGCATAGTCAGTACTCCAGTTAATTTGTTATGAAACACACAGTCCAGTCTCTTGTTTGTTACCTCAGAATGAAGTCTACAGAGTTCATTCTTCTAGTATTGTTCTTAGAGTTGTCACCATAGTTCTGAATTTGAAAATTTGGAACATTAATGGAATTTTCTTTGGCAGACATAAGATAATTGTAAATAACACCAAACAGAAGTTAAAAGACATGTTGTACCCTATTTGCTACCATATAAGACCCACTATTCCCCCTTAAAATACACTGGGAAAATGGAGTGCATCTTGTACTGTATATAGTGGGCTATTTTGGTAATAGCCGCTGCCGCGCCCTCCTGGCCCCGCCACCGGCTGGGAGGATAAAAGGAGCCTCCCGTGGCCGAGGGAGGCATGAAGACGCTGCCGACGCCGCACCCTCCCGGCCCCGCCACTGGCCGGGAGGATAAAAGGAGCCTCCCGTAGCCAAGGGAGGCTCGAAGACGCTGCCGACGCTTTGCTGGACTCTCCCTCGGCCAGCCGGCCCCGAAGGGAGAAAAACTTGTGGGTCCCGGGCGGCGATAGAGGACCTCGTCTCGTGGGAGTTTGTTTGTAATTTTGTGATGTTGTTTTCTTTTTTTATACTGCGTAAAGCCGCCTAGAGTCAGGTTCGCCTGAGCAAGGCGGGCTATAAATTTGAAAAAATAAATAAATAATAAATAAATAATGGGGTGCATCATATACTCCGATGCATCTTATACGCCGGCAAATATGGTAACTCTGTCTCCTACAGAAACAGCAATAAATATTACTCCAGAAATTATACTTTGATTAAATGCAAAGGAACTATTGCATGTATTTATTTGATTTTTATGTATACCTTTAGAATTTTATGCTGTACAGTTTTATTTTTGTTATGATTTACAGTGAGTACAGAATAAATTACTGTCACATTTGCATTGCATAGAAAGTCAAGCTTGTTTGGGTCCCATTGAAATGCCTATTCTGTAAAACTGCTGAAAACATGTACCCCAGGGAAAACCCCAGTTCTAGGTATGGGTTTTTTTTGAAATAATATCATTGCTTCTAAAAATTAAATCATTTACCTTCTATTGGAATCTGTCATGCCATGCTTTGATACTCTATCTTTATTCAACTACATTATTGTTGGGTTTTTTAAAAGAAACTTAAATATAAAAATAGCCCAAAATCTCCCAACTGACCCCCAAAAGGTAATGGTTTAGGAGTAAGTGTTCCTCATTACACTGAGAACAACAATACAGTGGAACCTCACTTAACAAACTGCTCGGTTAACACAAAAATCGCATAACAAAAGGAAACCCATGAAAATAGTGGCTCAGTTAACAAATTTCCCCCCAGAATGAATTAATGGTTTTCAATTCATTCCTATGGGAAACTGCGTTTCAGTTAACAAATTTTAGTTTTCAATGTATTCCTATGGGAAATTCACTTCACAATTTTTTGTACTACAAAAGGTCCCGGAGAATGCATTAAATTTGTTAAACAAGGTTCCACTGTAGAATGTTATCAGTCCTTGCATTCCTTTTTGATAATGCTTACATTGATAGAGGTATTTCTGTTGTTTATAACATTGTCCCATGTCATGTTCAGAGCATGACATTGAAAATCCATAGAAATAGTTATTTGAGATTAAATCTGAATAAATAAATAAATAGATTCAGTCTTCCAAATTTTACAAATTCCACATTTTCCAAAAACCCTTTAGGCGAGCATCTCCACAAAGTATTCTTCATCATCAATTTATTGTAGGGTCTCTTTTTCAGGAGCTGTTAGTTTCATTTAGATTTTAGTAATATTGAAGAATACCCATCCTGTGTAGTACTGAGAGATACAGCCTCAGAGAAAGCTCTCAGCTTCCAAGAGAGCCATTTGGGGAAGGTAACAATGCAAATCCCTGGCGTCTTGCTTTTGGATTGTAAAAATATATAGCCTGCTATCTATTTTTCCACGTAACATCAAAGCAAACCAACCTGACTTCAACACCATGCCATGAGAATCTGCCTGAAGAAGTGACCTTTGAGTTATGAAAGCTTGCAATGTTTTATTTTTTAAATGACCCTATAAAAAGTATCACCTCAGAACCAGGACTGATGGAGATTCCAAGGAGATAATGATGGCAAACCATTCCAGTCTCTAGTCTGACCTTGAGTGGGAAGTAATACGTTCAAGGGCTTAGGGCAGCTTGCTGACATGCTCTCCTTAGTGCCTGTGCTTGTGGTTCTCCTAGATAAATCATTCTCCATCAGTAATTTTCTGCTCATTCTGAAGAAACAACATGAACTATGACAATGAATCATTCAGAAGTCAACACAAATATAAAGCAATCACACTTATTCCTTCCCTTTCTCCTAACCAGTTTATCCAGATTGTCTGTTGATGGTGTCATCTAATAGTCTTAGAGATTGTGCCCAGAAATCATCTTCATAAACAGTGATAATGGCATAACAGACATTTCTTTGATTATCATGCAGCAAACAATCTGGTATGAAATCCCATGTCTCAGGAGCTGAATGCACGGTATAGGTGAGTGATGGTGAATCTTGGCTCTCCAGGTGTTCCTGGACTTCAATTACCAGAAATCCAAGACAGCATTCCTGCTGATCAGGGCTTCTGGGAATTGAAGTTCAGGAACACTTGGAGTGCCGAGGTTCACCATCACTGGTATAGGCTCAGTAAAGTGAATGTTAGCTGTTGCCACAGACTTGTATGCATCTCATTGTAATACAGATTTCTGAAATTTGGTAGACAAATACTGAGATTCTTGCTGAAATATATCTCACACAGTCATCCCACTGGCCATCAGTGTGTCACTTGTGTTTTATTGCAGTTATTGAGACAATCTGACAGTTCCAAAAAGAAGCCAAAGGTTCTTTGGGATCTCTCTTCTTCCGTGTCTAGGCCAGACGTGAAACTGCCAAAATGAAGGCACCTTTAGGTGAGTTCATTCTGCAGCTCCCTTCACCTGACCTAGTGTGTGAAAGATTAGCCGGCAACACAAGGTTGCCATTACCAGGGTATGCCCGATTGTGGTTCAAAAATACCACAATCTTCGAGGAGGCTCTATCTGTGTATCCCTGTTCACCAGTGTGGTTCCACAAAGAATTTGATGCAGACTTTTCCTTCCTCATGTTGCCTGAATAGCATAATACAGTAGATATTTGGCTGCAGAGATAAAATTAATAATAATAGTCTAATAATCTTAGAAGTACAGAGCTGAAAGAGACCCTATGGATCATCATGTCCCTGCTCTGTCTAGGAAGCACAATAGGGAATTAAACTCCCAACCTCTGACTCTACAGCTTGTTACCTAAGCTCTTTAGCAGTTCTGGGTTGGGCTTGATATCCAAAAGCCAGTCTATTTTGTCCTGAGCAAGTTTCATAGCCTTAGAATCCCTTAAAAAAAGACACTAATACACGCCCTTCTGATACTCAATATCTAGAAAACCTTGGAAAGAATTGTCACAATCCGGAATTGGTTTAATGGTGTTATTATCATTTTCCTTTTAAAAAATAAGAATGTAAAAACATTGTTTGATATATTATACCTTTTAAAACTGTTCAGTTGGTTTGTAATATTAGATTTTTTTATTGATGTGAGATTTGGTGGTGGCAGAGAAGAAAAAAGTTTTTTTTAATGGCTAAAGGGAATTTTCGCCAGTTCTAAAGACTCCCAAATTCACTCAAGCTATCAGTCCTTAAGTTCATATATTTAAGGAATGAGGAAATTTTGTTTTTTTTTTTTAGTTTTTTTATTAGGTATTTAAAACAAACAAGTATACATATACAAAAATGAAAAGAGAAAAAATAGAACATTTGTAATCAGAATAACACACTCAGCGTAAATATATATGGAAAGAGAAAAAACAATCAAGCTATCTCAGAGAATAAAGTTACTTATTAATGTTATTTTTCCTCCTGATTGCTATTGTCAATTATTTTTTTACACCTTGATATTTCCCATGCCTACTACCACCCATGTGCTATATACAATGTCCAGGGGGTTATAAATCTTTACAACTTCCAAAAAGCATTTTGTTCCGGGTCAGGGAATATACCTTTCTTCTTTACCGTCGTGTACTCAATAAATGGTTTCCAAGTTCCCCAGAATCTATTATCTTGTTTTTTACCTTTCTTGGCCTTTAGCACCCATGTAAGCTTCTCATTAAGTGCCAAATCCCACATTTCTTTATACCAGTCTCGCAATTTTAATTTTTCATTATTTTTCCAATTTTTTGCTATAAACTGTCTGGCTGTTGACAACATCACCGCTAACAACTCCTTGTTATCATTACTCATTTTATACTTCCCCATCTTGTCGTATGGAATTTGTCAGAAATTCCATAGCCAGTATAAAGAGTGTTGGCGATAGTGGACAGCCCTGCCTTGTTCCAGCTTCTAATTTTATATCTCCTGTGTAATTTTCATTAAATTTAACCTTTGCTGTTCCTTGTTTATATAAATTCTTAATTGTTCTTTGGAATTTATCTCCAAATCCATATAGCCTAATCATCTCGTGTATTGTCCGTTGTAACGAATCAAAGGCTTTAAAAATGTCCAATGATAAAAAACCCGCACTTTGTTTTTTCTTTTCTGATAAATCAATTAAGTCCACCACCCTTCTTACTAAGTCTGACATATATCTATTTTTAACAAATCCTGCTTGATCTTTTTTGATGTAACTAGCAATAAAACTATTTAACCTTTTCGCCAAAATTGTTGAAAATTTTTTTGCATCTTGATTAATCAAGGATATCGGCCTATATGATTCTATTTTCTCTGGATCCTTTCCAGGCTTTGAGATCAGAACAATTGTTGATCTGTTCCAAGAATCCGGAATTGCTTCTCCTTCTAATATCACATTAAACAATTTATGTAGTCTTGGAACTATCCAAGGTTTAAAGTCCTTATAAAATTCTGCTGACAACCCATCCTCACCTGGAGCTTTGTCTGTTTTTAAATTCCTAATCACCTCTTCTATTTCCTTTGCTGAAATCTCTTCCTCCATTTTATTTCTATGTTCCTCTGCTATTACTGTAATATGCTGTCTTTCAAAATAATCCCCTATTTCCCCCCGAATCTACCTCTTTTTTTGAATACAGTTCTTTGTAAAAAGTTTCTATTCTGCTTTTTCCTTCCTTTTATTACACCTTTTCCCACTATTATCAATCAGTACCCCCACCTGACGTTTGCTTTTCTTCTCTTTTGCTGCTTTAGCTAGTAACTTAGGAATGAATGAGGAAATTTTGACTGTTCATCCATTTCTGGACATTGTCCCAAGAGCCCTTACTAACAGAACCAGTGGTAAACCACTGCAACTATTGTACTCCAGAATATATGAAAAGAAAAAAGCTCCCCACCCTCACTGGAATCTGTCACTCTTTAGTTTTAGTGTGAAATGTTATGTTTGTGATACTCTGTAGAGATGCTTCCCTTTTCTCAGGGAAAGGGGCGCTCCATTTGTGTGACAGTCCAGATATTTGAAAGTACAGTACAGTACTAAAGTAGAAGTAGGTGAAAGGAACTGTTGAATGGCCTGATCCCTGCTCAAAGACTATGAACAAAGAAAAATAAATTGCATGTAAAATCACTCACTTTGTTTCACACATTCAGACACGAATGCCAATACTTATGCCATCAAAAGAGCATCAGTCACTTGCAAAAATGGTACTAGTCTGTCTGTGTGTATTAGATTATCTTGCCATGAGGATATAGCTGATTGAAACAGTAAACAAGAGTGTTCTATATTGAAACATTTTGTGTCAAATCTCACTTGAGAAACTGAAAACTATTAAGTGGATATAAATTTTACAAGAAAAGACTTTCAGACTACTCAAATTATGCCAATAACACTGAAATCTTGCACCTATGGAGAAAATTGCATAGGTTACAATGATAAAAGACATGGCATCAGATGTGTTTGGATTTACTGAGTAGGACCAGTTTTTATATGTTCTTATCTAAATATTGCCCGGGACTGCTGTAGCTTAAAGGTTAAAACAATGAACCTGGCTGGAAGGTCGGCAAGTCAGCAGTTCGAGCCCCAAGTGCTGCGTGATGAGTGAGCTCCTGTCTCTGTCCCAGCTCCTGCCAACCTAGCAGTTCAAAAACAAGAAACTGTAAGTTGATAAATAGGTACTGCTTTGGTGGAAAGGTAACAGCATTCTGTGTACTCTAGCCTCTAGTCATGCCTGCCACGTGACCACAGAAATGTCTGCAGACACAGACAACACTGGCTCTTTAGTTGTAAACGGAGATGATCACCACACCCTAGAGTTAGATATGACTGGCTTTCAAGCAAGGGTGACCTTTACCTATGTAAACTTTGCATGCATTTCTCAACTATAAACCTAGGAAAACCACCAGTTTGATTCACTTTTTGTTTACTCTGTAGATTCCATATATGTCTTTTCTTTCTCTGGGTTTTGAAATTCCTTTTGAAAATTTACAAGCATGAGTATTTTTCATGAGTGCTAATGGGTGAAAGAAGAAACCTTGGGAACAGGTAGGGACCAGTATCTCATAAAGGTGGAAAGATCTGGTCTTTTTTTTCTTCGCAGTGACCTCCTCCTACTGGATAGTTCCTAGTATGTATCATGTAATGTGAATACAGTATCCAAATTGTTGTTGAAAGCAACATGATAACAACCTCTGCCCTTCAAAACATACTGGAAGGAAAATCTCCAAAGCATAAGCTCTAAAATTCAGACTCGCGCATTCTCTCAAAAAAAGATTTATTCATCCCATCATTTATTGCATATTAAAGGAATTTACCCATTTTATCAAGAAGGTTTTTAATAAATACAATATTTACCAATCAATTAATTGTTGCATAGTTTAATTGCAACAGCTGTTAAATCTTTTGTTCTATTTTATTTATTTATTTTTTAGAATCTACAGCAAATAAAGGTAATGGACTGGTTACACAGGCAAGCATAGGGGTGAGTCATTTGTGCATTGTTTTATCAGATATTCCTTTGAACAAAGATGCAATACATCTTTCTCTTGAACTGGCACACAAGCCATGAAAGAATACATATTGTATAATAGTCTCTGTGGTGCCCCACAACTACAAAGATATTGCAATGTAGGCCTCTTCTAATTCTGTTTTAAATATTGCTTAAAATGAGTCAAAAATAAAACCAATGAAAGAAAAATGCTTGTCGCTGTAAGGTCCTACCCAACTGTACCTGACACAGTACCTGCTAAGACAAGACCCTCCACCCTACCAAGGACTTGGGAAATCTGTCTCATTCTTTTAGTTGGGTGAGCTAAGTTACCAGCCCCTGTTGAGGTCTGGAGCCATACATTAAGCCGCCTCTGTATGAGAGAACATATTGTAGCTTAGGCCTTTCTCTAACAGCACCTTTTCATGACCACACTCAAGTCCTCCCCCCTTTCTCAGTAACAAACTTGATGTAAAATATTTCATTTATTTGAAATACATAACAAATTACTAATCAAAATATTATAGAGCAATGCAAGAGCTCCTTCCCAAATAAAATAACAAAATTCTAACTAAGCAGACATAATTACTTTTTCTCTTCTCATTCCAAAACGTCAACTACCCCCTCCTGAAAAGCTTCCTTTTGACTACTTTTTAACACCCAACTCATTTAAATTAATCCCCATAACCTTCTACACCTTGAGATTTCCAACTCACTCTCAAGGCCTCCTTGCACCTGATGATAAAGGATTAACCCCTTCCTCTCACCAGTTCATCCACAAACAGGCTTCATATATTAAAGTTGCTTGGTGAAAGGTCAGCAGAAGAATGAAAACAACAGAGGCACAGAGAGGAGGGGGCACTGGCTTGCCTCAGCTGCCAGAGGTGGAAAAAGAACTTTACCAAAGAAGTAAGCAGCAAAGGACATTCATGTTAAAAGCTGTAAAGCTGCATCTCGCGTTGATGTTGTTTTGGTTCACACAAGATTGTTGTTTTCCCAACAAAATCTGTCTCATTTGAAAGTGATATGACCAGTGGTGGGCAGCCAAAAATTTTACTACCACACTGTGGGTGGAACCAACATCATGATGTCATGGGCGGAGCCAACATAAAAAACCCCGTACAAATAAGTACACATAAAAATACAAATTAAATAGTCATAAAATACATAAAAATACACATAAAATACACATAAAAATACACAAATACACTTTAAAGACATAAAAACACATAAAAATACAAATTAAAGGGGGGCGTGGTTTGGATGGCGTAGGGGAGAGCACGCTTTTTCTCTGCTCCGCCACTTCAATGAGGTTTCAATGAGACTTAAAAAAAATAAAATGGGACATAGATAGCATCGAACAGAATTATAAGCGATTGGAAAGATATTGGTGACGAGCGGCCGGAAGAATTGTGGAGAAAAACAACGAAAGCGGGGCACGGGGGTCTAGAGCTCCAAGCGGCGAGGAGACCGGGGCCTCGGAAGAGGTGCTGGGACGAACCGCCATTCGTAGAGCCGACCTAAGTGTCAGAGCTGCTTTACTGACAACCCCACTTAAATCTGCGGAGATCGGGAGATCGGGCAGCAAAAGAGAAGTTTAAAAAAAAAAAGATCGTGCGGGGATAGAAGCGAGCGGCCGCTCACGACATCTTGGAGCGTGGTCCCGGGATTTCGCTTACCATACTTATTGTGGATTTACAAAAGGAAAGTATAAGGGGAAGTTTGGAGGCTGTGGGGAATCTTTAACGGAGACTGATAGACCTGAGGTTTGTGCACGCGACGGGCGAAAGTTGTTTGGAGTTTTGGTGAGCAGATTTCGGACGGGAAATAAAGAGAAAGGGCTCACCTCTTCTGTTTGGTACGGAGATTTTTCCTAAATAAATAAGGAGGAAACCTTATTAAAAAAAAAAAAAGACCTGGAATTTCTCCCCTTTATGCTGTCAGTTTGGATGTGGGTTGTCGATTGAAGGAATTTTTTTTTTTCAACTTGGACTTTGACTGTTTAAAAGAATGTGTAATGGGGGAGAAATCATTGTGAAAATGGCGGAGGAGATCGAAACCTAAAAACTACAAGAAACGAAACTCAGCTGTTCACCCGTCTTTTCCGGTTTGAATATCATCTTTATTATACTTAAATAGTCCCACTTGGTTTTTCTTGCTTTTCACCACAAAATACATATCGGATCACACAATTAAGACTTGGAAAATACTATTAGCTAGTCTATTGTTTTTTATGAGAAACTGTTCGACAAGTCTCTTTCGAGAACATATTCTACTCCCCCCACTTTCCCCCCACTCCTCTTCCGGTACGGCTGATGTGGATTTTTTTCTCTCTCTAAATACAGCGTTTCCTCTCCCTTTATTACGCAAATAACAGCCTTAAACTTGTTTGTGGATTATATTTCAAATATAAACATAAGCTGTGTCTTTTTTTGCTGGAAGCAGTGGAAAATAAAGACTGAAGGGAGTCTTAATTAACAGCACGAGGGAAGGAGAAGAAAGACCGTTCTAGTGGATACAATCATTTGTTTTTCCCTTTCCCTTTTTAGCTTCTTTTAAGCAGCTGGTACTTCTCTTTTTTTTTTTTTTTGAATAACTGAAGTAATTAGAGGGTCTTTATTATCAGTATTATAACTTTAAAAAAAAAATTCTTGGTCTTTTTCTCCTTTCCCACTCCCCCACTCCCTTACTCCCCCTCCCTTTTTTTCTTTCTTTCTTTTTTTTTCTTTCCTTCTCTCCTCTTCTTTTTAGTTAAAAAATTACAGATTGTTAACCACAGACCACTTGATTGTTATTTTTCCAAAAAAAAATTTTTTTTCTCCTTCTCTCTTTTTTTCTTCCCTCTCTCCTCTTCTTTTTAGTTAAAAATTACAGATTGTTAACCACAGACCGCTTGATTGTTAAACGAATTATTTTATCATTATAACTTTGTTGGTAAAGTTATAAACGGGTACAAGATAAATAGTAGAGATACTTGTGGGTCAGTTGAACTTTGGGAATAACAGAAGTTAGAGAATTGAATAATTGAAAACAACAGCATTTGTAAAATAACAATAATAATAACAGTAGTAAAATAATACAAATTAATAAATAAGAATAAGAATAAGAAATTAATTGAATAAAATTTAAGATAAAAAAAAAATTTTTGGAAAAATAATTGCACTGAATAAAATTTAAAAAAAAGGAAAAAAAAATTTTTTTTTTTTGAAAAATAAGTGCACTGAAATTATACTTAAAACGTTAAATCCCACAGTTCAACTGAAAAAATAAAAGGGAAGAAAAGGAGAAGGGGAGGAAAGGGAGGAGGGGAGAGAGAAGAAAAGAGGAATAAAAAATAAAATAAAAATAAAATAATAATAATAATAATAATAAAAGAAAAAAAAACTAAATAGATGGAGGGAGGGAAAAATAGAGAGGAAGAGGAGATAGTGAAACCGAAAACGAGAAGGGAAAAGAAGGAGCAGAAGGAAAGACAGGATATACCAACACCACCACCAGTGGAAATTTCAGCAATGGAAAACGTCCAGATGTTTGTGGAATTTAGGAAGTTTATCAAAAAAGTAGATTTTTTAGATAGAAATCTGGTAGATAGTATGCAAGAGATTAGGAAGGAAATACAGGCAAGTAGCGAACAAATGAGAAAGGAATTTAAATTAAACTGTGAAGAGATGAAGAATAGTAGAGAGGAGATGAAAAAAGATAGAGAAGCGGCTAAACACAATTATCAATCACTGATGACAGTGGTAACGGACATTTCAAAGGAGGTTACAGAAAATACTACAAAGATTAATGCCATGATGTCAGATGTATATAAAAAGATGGACACTATCAAAACTGAGCTGAATGGGTTATATATAGCAGATCAAGCCACAAATGTCAAGATAATAGCCCAGGAAAAGAGGCTGGACTTACTGGAAGAAGAGAATAGAAAACAAAATATTGTAATCAGACGGATGGAAGAGAGATCTCCCGACAAACTCAAAGAACGAGTAGTGGACTGGCTAAATACGCTACAAATGGGTAAAGATTTTGTACTGGAAGATATTGTAAGCGCCTTTAGATTAGGAGGAAGAAAGGGGAAAAAATCAAATAGAAATGTGTTGGTGAAGTTCGCAAACTGGGCAGATAAACTAAAAGTCATGGCGTTTATTAAAAAAGCCGGCCCTGAGGTGTTGAAGATAGACGGAATAGATGTGGAAATTTATAACGATATTTCCCCATCAGAAAGAGTGTGGCGGTATAAGATGAAACCGGTGGCAAGATTCCTTTTAACCAAGGGTATATTATATAACTGGAGGTTTCCGCAGCAATTGAGATTCATGTTCAAGAAAAAAATGCATGTAATTGATGACAAAATGGATATTCTGGATTACTTTTGCCAAATAGGGTTGATTAAAATTGCCTCCAGAGAATGGATGGACTTAAGAAAAGCAATGCAAGCATCGGGAATGTTAGAAAAGGATTCAATACTGGGGGAGGAGTTGGAGGGAGCAGTGGGGGGGTCAGACACATTGGGTAGTTTAGACTTATTAGAATAAGAATATAGTTGGCTAGCAGGGAAGAAGCGCGAGGAGAAGGAAACAGAAAAAAAAAATCAGATAAATATGTCAAGTTCCACTAACCCCACCCTCCCATCTTTGAGATTCAAGGGCGAAACTCGAAAATGTAGAGTAGGGAGGAGAATTAGTAAAGTTCCTGTAGGTAAGTCTATGTATTTTGTTTATTATAAGTTTTTTGTTATAAATTTCATAAATGTTATATGTAGGGTAAGGGGTCACGTGTCCAGGTTAAGCAATTTAGCATGTATACAGCACATAAATGGTAGGAGGATTTAAGGTGTTATCATGGAATGTAAAAGGCACAGGTTGTACTCTAAAAAGGAAAAAAATCCAATTAGCATTAAAAAAAGACAATGCAGATATTATCTTTTTGCAAGAAACGCATCAAAAGTCATCTGAAACGAATAGATTATACGTAAAAGGCATGGAAATATATGAAATGGCAACAGGAACCTCCAAATCCAGAGGTGTAGCCACTCTGATATCTAAAAGATTAGGATTTAATTTCAAAGGCAGTATTGCAGATCCAGAGGGAAGGTATCTAATTATAAAGGGTGATATTGATAATGAGGATATAATATTAGTTAATATTTATGCACCAAATGAACACCAAGCAGAATTTTTGAACAAAATGACCGAGATAATAAAAAAGGAGAATTCAGAAAATATGATAGTGGCTGGGGATTTCAATCTAATTAGGTCAGAGATGGACTTCACAGGGGCAAGTAGGGGTGAAAAAAAAAAGATTTATTGACGAATTGGATGGAAAAGATAGGTTTGGAGGACGTATGGAGAGTAATTAAAGGGGATGAAAGAACTTACACCTATTTCTCACAAGTATATAATACATATTCCAGATTAGATTATTTTCTAGTTACAAAGAATTTAATTAAAAAAGTGGAAGATATTGAAACGGGCATCTTTAAAGAATCGGACCATGCAAAAATTATTATGGAAATAAAATTAGGCGAAATAAAGAAAAATTTTTATAATTGGAAGTATAAACCCAGACTTTTTAGAGACCAAACTATTAAAAAACGAATGATAGAAGAATGGGGAAAATATTGGGGGTGGAATGACAACGAAGCAGTTAATTTCAGTACGGTTTGGGATACCATGAAGGCAATATTTAGGGGGGAAGCAATAAAATTTGAAAGCATAAAGAGAAAACAAGAAACAAATAGATATCACGAGCTGGAAACACAACTGAAAGTTAAACATGAGGAACACGCTAAGAGCAAAGAGCCAAGGTTACTAGGGGAAATATTGAAGATAAAGAAAGAATTAGAGGGCAAAGATATCGAGAGAGTTAAAAAAGATTTAATATTTTTAAAAAGAGAATACTTTGAATATAATAACAAAAATTCTAAATTGCTGGCAAGGGCAGCTAAAGAAAAAAGCCTTAAGGGACATATTAGTATATTGATAGACAAGTCAGGGAAAAGGTGTAATAAAAGTGGAGATAAATTGAAAATTGTGGAGAAATTTTATCGTGACCTATATACAAAAAAACCTGTCAATTTGGATAAACTCGAAGATTTATTTGTATCCCAAAAGATTAGAAAAATAGAAGAAAACCATAAGAATGCTATGGAGGAAGAAATAACAGAAAATGAAATTGGAGATGCGATAAGAAAACTTAAACTAGATAAAGCCCCTGGGGAGGATGGATTAACAGCAGAATTTTATAAGGAATTTAAGACGATAATGATTGGAAAATTACGTAAATTATATAATAAAATATTAGAGGGAGAAAAGATACCCGAATCATGGACCAGAACAATTATAACTCTTATACCAAAACCAGGGAAGGACCAAGAGAAAATCGAATCATACAGGCCAATTTCTCTAATTAACCAGGATGCTAAAATCTTCACAATGATACTAGCAAAAAGAATGAATGGCTTTATTGGAGAATACATTCATAAGGATCAAACAGGGTTTCTGAATAATAGATACATGTCGGACCTAATTAGGAAAGTACTGGATTTAACGGATATAGCAGAACGTAAAAAAATAAAAATTGGTTTTTTAGCATTGGACATATTCAAAGCATTCGATTCGCTGCAATGGGACACAATACAGAAAATGATCAATTTATATGGATTTGGCAATAAATTTCAAAGTGTTATAGCTAGTTTATATCAAAAAAGTAAAGCAAAAGTTAAGGTTAATGGAGAGTACACAAAGGAGATACAATTAGAAGCAGGGACTAGACAAGGCTGTCCACTATCTCCAGGCATATTTGTAATAGCAATGGAGTTTTTGGCCAATGCCATTAGACAGGATAATAAAATTATTGGTTTAGAAAATAACAAAATAAATCTTTATGCGGATGACACATTACTAATAATTAAACACCCTAACCAAATGATAGATAAAATATATCAACATCTTAATACATTTGAGGAAGTTACAGGATTGAGAATAAATTGGGAAAAGTCAGAAATGTTATACATCAACGGGGATGCAGAGGAGCAAAATAGGATCAAGAATAAATATAAAATCCAGATTAAGAAGTCAATTAGATACTTAGGAATAATGATATCAGGGAAATTTGAAGATCTTAAAAAATTAAATTATGAAAAAATGAAGAAAGAAATAGAAATGAAAATTAGGCACTATAGAACCTTAAAATTATCCTGGTTTGGTAGAATTGCACTTACAAAGATGATGTTATTACCAAAATTGAATTTTTTGTATGATGTACTACCGATTAAACATAGTACCAAGGAGCTGCAGGAGTACCAGAAAATGATAAATAAATTTTGCAATGAAGATAAGAGACCAAGAATAGTTAAGTCCCTATGGTATCAAGCACAGAAAGAGGGAGGATTAGGAATACCGAATATTCATAATTATTATAGAGCCTTTCAAATTAGAAACGTTATTAAAATATTAAAAAAAGATACATTGGACTGGAAAGAATTAGAGATGAGAGAGACAACACAATTAGATAAGTCGTATTTTTTAAAGGAGGAAGGAAAAAAGAAAGTACATAAAAGATGTATCCAAAATAGGCTATTAAGAACAACGTTAGATGAGTGGGATCGGATTAAAAAATGTATGGCACCTCATACCTCGCCGGCTTTGGAGCTAACAGATTTTAGTGACTTTCCCATTAACATAGATGACAAGATTAAGAAGGTATTAATAGACAAAAAGATATTATTGTTAAAAGATTGGGCAAAAATATGTAAGGATAAGGTGACAAAGAAAGCAATATATACGCAGTTGGGATTAAATTGGTTTCAAACCCTTCAGTTAGATAATTGGAATAAAAAGAAAATAAGTGATAGTAGCCTAGAGAGAAAATATACAGAATTTGAAGGAATTTTAATTCAGATTAGAGAGGATAAGATGGGAATCAAAGGGGTGGTTAGTAAGCTGTATAAAATATTGAACAAAGCAAGGAAAATACACGAAATTCTTAGAAATGTATGGGAGCAGGAATTAGGCACAACAATTGGAGAAAACAAATGGCAAGATATCTGGCAAAGAAGGATAATGAAAAATATGTCGGTTCGGGTCAAAGAACATAATTATAAGCTAATATGGCGCTGGTATCTGACCCCGGTCAAGCTGCACCAAATGGATAACAAAATAGATAAAAAATGCTGGAGGTGCAAACAAGAAACGGGGACATATATACACATGTGGCGTGAATGTTCTGCACTGAAAGGATTTTGGGAAGGAATAGAAAAAGAGGTTAGTTATATATTTGAGCAGAAGCTTGAACTGGGTCCAGAATCAGCGCTTTTGACAACTTCAGATAAAATTAACTTGAAGGGGGAAGATAGAGAATTATTATTGATAATGCTGTCAGTGGCTAGACAATGCATTGCAAAAAAGTGGAAAAGCGATTTGAAAGTTAAAATAGAAGAGTGGTACAAAGAGATGTGGCAATTAGCGCTCAACGATAAATTGACCTGGGAGTTGAATATAAGGAAAGGTATTGTTCGGGAAAATAGATTTTGGGGAATTTGGAAAAGATTTGTAAATTATGTTATGGAAGGAAAAGGAGGAGTCAAGCCTGGGCCGGAGCAAGAATACTTTTGGATGTAAAAAGCTAAAGCTATTCTTGGACACATTATGTATAGCACAGGGTGTCTTGTTTTATAAAATATAGTACTGTTTTTCATACTTGTTTTAATCAAGAAAGTACTAAAAATGTAATAAATCAAATGTGATTCATGATTATTGTATTGTAATGTAATTATGTTATAGTTTGATGATGTAATTATTATTTGTTATTGTTCTAAATAAAGTTTAATAAAATAAAAAAATTTAAAAAAAAATACAAATTAAATACACATACACATAAAAATTACAAGTTAAAAATAAATACACATTAAATACACACACACACACCACACACAAAGGTGAGTCACTTATCCTGGGGAGCAGGCTATAGGAAGCTTCAGGCTAGCAGCTTCTCTTCCTCCTCCCCGCTTGGGAGGACAGCAAGCAGGCCGCGCATGTGCGCCAAGCGCTGTAGGCGCACATGCACAGTGGGGGAACCGGTGAAAAGGTAAGCCCCCGAGGTGGTTCCCCCCAAAAGCCACTACCGGTTCTCCGGGACACCGGGAAATGTTACTACTGGTTCTGGTGAACTGGTGCAAACCTGTTGCAGCCCATCACTGGATACAACCAATCCTGTTTGCCTATCTTTTACACATCCTTGTTAACATAATGTGAATATAATTGATCTCTTTCAAACATGTTATTTTTATTTACTGCTGTTAAATGACAGGGTTACAAATCTAGTAGTCTCCTGGGAGAAAAAAAAAAGATGACGATGATGATGATGATTTAGACTTGTATGCTGCTTTACTCGCCGAAGTGACTCAGAGAGGCTAACATACCATGGGCAACATATATTACAGTATTACAATATCAAATATAAATACAACAACATAATATAAATATAACAACATAATGCAACACAATCAATACAGCCAATAAATCTAACATAAAAATGAAAATACAATACAGTGAGGTGAGTCCTTATCCCTTCCTGGCCAGGGAAGGGCTGGCTGTGGTACAGCTGTGGCAGTGACGGCGGCATTGACTCAATATATGAATTGTTATTTAAAGCTCAATATGCATCATTTTTACAGACTGATGCTTTGAGCAGGGTTAATCTCAGTATGACAAGGCTTGGGTGATACTGATGATTGGAAGTGGCTTGGAAGATAAAGGAAATGATACATGAGAAATACAGATGTTTCTATTTGAAAGGTGGGTAGCTTGTGTCTATGTGCTGTCTGCCCCTCATCCAGGCCTGTTTTATTCCCCCCCCTTCTCATATCCCTTTGTTGCACACATGTTGGCAGCCATTGCTACCTGCATCTTCACCCCCAACAGTGTAGAGACTTCCTTCCCCTTCCTGGTATTTCAGGAAAGGTAGTTGATGCTCTGCCTTCTATTCTCCAAGATCTCTGAGGTATTAAAAGATGTTCTAGCATCTACTTGCATCATAAACACCAATCGTTTGTCTTGTTTTACAGTACTGTCTATTACAGTAATACATATTTGCAGGGAGGAAATGTGGTTATGGACGCATTTTGGCAGCACCACCAGCAGCAGATCCAGGAATGCTACTGGACGTACTCGAGGAAGTGGCCCAGCTTTGCTAGCCATATTCTGATGGATCACTCATCAGGAGTGACACAGGCTTGATCCCTTGATGACGGGAAATATATAGCATTAATAATGATGAACTTGCTGTCCTCTTAAATATGTTTAGACCCTGGATTTGAGTGAGTGGACGTGACACATTTCCCTGTTTTGTGGCCATTGTCAAATGGAACTCCAGAGCCCATTCTAGTGGTAAAGCTGTGGTTGGACTATGTCATTTTTGGATGCAAGTGGCAGAGGCTTCTCCTTGTCTGAACACTCCCTGCAGCTCCTTGAGTTCTGCTCCATAGGGTCAAGGCACCTACACACCAGTAAGGTGGCAATGTCAGAGGTGCAAAGGGAAGAAGAATTGACCAACGTCTTATCCTTTCAGTTAGTAGGAATACAGAGAAGCTTTCATGCCATGAAACAAAACCCTAAATTCTATCCAACATGTATAAACATCTCTGAGCTTTTTCTGGAGAGTGGAGCCCAATGGATATATTGTAAGGCAAATGCTCCCAAAGAACTAGACATGGAGAAGGCATTTTAAAGGCTACAAATCCCAAAACACTAATAGTGTTCCCCATCTCTACCAAGAGGAGAGCTGAGACATGGCCAGGGATCCACATTATCCAATGCTCTACAACTAATCATTTTTAAACAAAGAAGCTCTGGAACACATTTAGCAGTCCAAACAGAAAAATGTGGAAAATTATCTGAAGATAGAAAGTTTTAAACACACTTAGGTGTAGTTTTCTATAAAAACACACACACATTACCTTCTATGATAGTGACTGTCTTCTGTTTATCACCCATTCTGTGTAACATCCACCTATGAAGCCATCTCTGCAGGTTGTTGCCTTGCAAACATTCATGTGCAAAAGCGATAGTCCCATTCTTTCTTGGTTATTTTTAAATTTTTATTTATCACATATTAATTAAAAGTGTATATTAATTGTATCATACCCAACCAGGGTCCCCAAACAAGAGAATAAGATAAATTCAACCAGACCTTAATAACAGAATTAACCAATGTTAGAGAAAATAATAAATTAAGTCTTAAATTTATGTATGCATCACTAGTCTTCAACATCACTTGCATGGATTTTAGAAATTGTAATAATTGACTGAGGAAGGGTAGCCTTGAAATATCCTGAGTCTTTCTCACTGTACATAGAATTGTACTTCTAAACTTCTAGATCAATTTCAGTTAAAACAGACACTTTGGAATAACCAAGGGGATTGTAACCTTGAAGTGTGAAGTCATATATTGTCTGATCAAACAGAACTGGAAAATTACACCAATAATTTTCAGGCTTTAGTCCAGCCACTGGACATGATATGTTTTTCCCAGAAAACTTTTCTGTCAAAAAGTAGTGTGTTCTCCACTGACCATACAGTTTAGTGGATCTTCCCCGTTCCCACTGACACATTATTTCTTCAAAATTCCGTGGTTTGCAATATGCTCTTTGTGGAACATCAGGTGGGTAGCCCGCAAAGAGAACAGTTCCATACATGGAAGAATTGCTCCCTTCCAATTCCTCTACAAGACACCAGGCCTCAGTCCCTTGTTGTGGTGAAACTGGAACTTCATCCATGTGTATTAACATGCTCCACTCAGAGAGCGAGCCATTCGAACACTTGTCAGTCTGGCATGCAGCAAAGCTCAAGCTAGTTACATTTTCTCCTTTCTTCCACACACAGCAGAGTGTCACATCGGTACCTGCCAACACCACTCTGTCTTGTGGATACATTCCTCCAAAAGAGCCTGTATCTTTTCCAGAAATATTTGCAAATTGGCTCCACTTACTCCACATCTTGGTCCCAGAAAGAATATAACGAAACCTGATGAAATGTGTTGTGCAATTAAATGGCACATCTGATGTCCAGTTCCAGTGGAGGAGCTCGTCCTTACCACTTCCTTTTGACTGATAGGTCTTAAGTGCCACTTCCTCCATAGGGTCTTTACGCAGGATCTGCATTTCCCAGACTGCTTCTGCTTCCTTTGGAAAGGCCGAACCACCATCATACCACTCGAGTTCAAATGTGTCTCTTATGTAATCAGGAGTTAATTTGTGAATTTTTGGATCAGGAGGCATCCATTTAGCTTCCTTGCTGTATGCAAAGAAATTCAGAATATGCAGATGTGCCACTGTCAATAGACCACAGGAAACTGAGATAATCCACATTGTTGTACAGCTGAGTATGAAGAATGATTACTTCACAATGACAGTTTGGCCCTTCCCGCAAATCTATTGCAATGATTTCTTTTGCTTGAAGAAATTATGTTTAACTTAATATTGAAAACCCCAGATCCTTCCTTTAAAATCACTTTGGGGGAGGGGGTTGTGTCCTTCCCTAAGGACTCCATAAGACTGTGCCACTCCTTTCCCCAGGCTTTTAGGTAGGCAGCAGTGGCTTTGTGACATCGGTAGTCATAACAACCATCCTTAGTTGCATCACAGAGCTATTTGCATGTATAAGAGTTAACCCACCACACACAAGGAATAGATGAGGTGCTGCCCTGTTTGACTAGCAAGCACCAAGAATGAATGTAAGCCACACAGGTGAGCAACGGTTTGCCCAGCTACTCCATATACATTTCCACTTTGGGTGGCATCTCTCTAGTACATACACAAACTTGTAAAAATTCACACCTGACCTAGAGCTGCAAAAGCCATTTAAATAACCAGGGAATTAGTTATCTTTATAGTCTAAGGATGAATTTACAAGTTTGGAGATTAATTTCATTATCTGGGTACAGCAGAGATACATCATTTGTACCTAGTGAGATCTCTGTAATGTCTTTATTAGAGTCTTGTTTCTAGCACTCCACAGCACCCATGCAGATACTGAAGGGCCAGTCCTACTATTAGGCAGAGTAAGCAGCAACCCCAGGCAGCAAATTTGAATGTCAGGAAAGGTTAGCAAACATTAGCTATTTTCACTGCTCATGTTACACTATCACTGGCAGATGTGGGGAGAGGGGCTTGTAGGCTTTCCTTTCTCATGTTCAAAATACAGTAATACCCCGGATAACGATTGCATCGGATAACGCTAGAATCGGATAACGATGCAAGTTTTTTGGAAAAAACTTGCATCGGATAACGATTCTGGATAATGATTCTTAGCGTTATCCGAGGCAATGGTCTGCGGGTGTGGGGTGGTTTGGGTAGAACTACCCAATCCACCCCCCACCCGCAGCTGTCCCTGCAACTGCAGTAGGGTCGGGGAAAAGCACGCGCCTTTCCCCCTGACCCTACTACAGTCGCAGAGACTGCTTGATTCTCTTTCCCTCCCTGTATTTAAACTACAGGGAGGGGGAAAGAGACATGATTGGTTCTCTAGAGACCCAATCACGCCTCTCTCTTTCCCCCTCCCTGTAGTTTAAATAAAGAGAGGGAAAGAGACACAAGCAGTCTTTGAGACTGCAGTAGCAGTCGCAGAGACCGCTGCGGGTGGGGGGTGGCTTTAAAGGCAGGGAGAAAAAGAAAGAGACCGGATCGGGTCTCTTTCTTTCCCTGCCTGCCTTTAAAGCGGTTTGTCCCTGAAGTCAGGGCTTTTTTTTTTTAGCGTTGTTCGATGCATGCATCGGACAATGCTAAAAATCGGATAACGTCATGACTTGTGGAACCAAGTCATAACGTTATCCGGGGTATTACTGTAACTAGGCTGGGTTTGAGTAATGTAACTCTGACCATGTGGCGTATGTGTGCACATTTGTTACCCAACCACAGCAAAATGATTTGAACAGTTCCTAAGATAACTATGCTGAAAGAAGTGCTTGGTCAGACATGTCTTCTTACCACTATAAATCGATAATAGCTAGTAAAGGTTGCCCATGCTTGAAAGCCAATTATATCTTACTCTAGGATACAGTGCTCATCTCCATTTACAGCCAAAGAGACAGTGCTGTCTGTGTCTGCAGACATTTCTCTAGTCATGTGGCAGGCATGACTAGACACTGGAGTGCATGGAACACTGTTACGTTCCCAACAAAGTGGTACCTACTTATCTACTTGGAATTTCTTGCTTTCAAACTGCTAGCTATCTTGCTATAAATAGAACCCACTTTACAGTAATGTTAATTATCACTTCATGACGATATACATGGGTGAGAGAGATGTTGATGTCAATAGAAAGGACAGACTAGAGAAGAAATCTACTTATTGCATCCATGGATGACTGCCTCAGGTCACCTGAGCCTATATGAATGTTTGAGTTAAATTAATTTCTGCATCATTTTTGAAGAAAATAAATTTCTGTTAAGTTTAGCTTACTTGCAATGTTAACATAGTCCTACGAATGCTAAGTAAGCTTCTTCTTTAAATAGACAAACCTATTACTTTTGCTCAGGATCCTAAACCAGCAGCACCTGCTTTAGATGGTAACATTTTCAGTTGACTTAAAGTAGAATTAGAGTTCTTGAATTAGAAATGTACAGACAAAAGTGGGTATATTGGATTCAAATGTATTTGAGCCTAAAAACTCAAAAGGGCAATCCTTCAGACGTCTCTTCTCTTTGTGGAAGCTAATTGCCCCAGGTTAAGAAATCTCCTCCTAGACATTATCTGCTGCATACTGGTTCTGTGACTTGGTGTACAACTGATAAGGCCCTCAAACATTTCTTGTGACAATTCATCTTCAAAAGTTAACATCATTTTGTGACAGCCAACATACAGGCAGTATGATTAATAAGATAGTACATCACACTTGTGGGAGGGCATTGTGGCTGCAGGAGAGCGAGTTCTCGGTGTTTGTTATGAAAATTATGTGCCTTATTTAACCTGTGTTGAATTCCTCCAACAATGAAACACCCACCCCCTCCTGAGGTAACTGGTTGCAATGCAGTGATGGGATGTAACAGGTTCTCACCAGTTCTCCAGAAACCAGTAGTAACTTTTCCCAGTGTCCCGGAGAACCGGTAGCAGCTTTTGGGGGGAACCACCTTCGGGGCTTACCTTTTCACTGGTTTCCCCCACTGGCTGGCTTGGGGTTTTTAAGTAAACTCTTGGAGTTACCTCATCAATAAGCTACACCTGTGCTGTTCCAATTGGAGAACCCTTAAGGAGGTACAGCTGTTTTACATTTACATTAAGGCATATTATCCTAGAGAACTGGTTAGGCAAAGACTTAGTACCTAACTTCTTTAACTGTTGAAAAGTGGAAAAGTGCCAAAATGAAGCCATCTGGTGGTGAGTTCATTCTGTAGTTCCTTCCATCTGACCTAATGTGAGAAAGATTAGCCGGAATAAGCTTTAAGATCTGGTTTAAAAGCTCTGGTTGATTTGTGTTGTGGGTGGGTGGGTTGTTTGGGTGGGTGGGTGTATTTTAATACAGTAAAACCTCAGATAACACTAAAACCTGGTTCCACAAGTCTTGGTGTTATCCGATTTTTAGTGTTATCCGATGCATGTTAAAATCCTATGGGACCCATAGAGATACATTGTAACCACACAGGCTTTAGCGGTTGTTATCTGATGCATCCCATAGGATCTTAATGTTATCCGATGCAATTCTTCCCCCCAGATTGCTTAATGTTATGTGATTTTAGTGTTATTCGATACTAATGTTATATGAGATATTACTGTATATATTTTATTTTATTCATTTATTTAATTAGTTAATTTTATTTATTTACAGGTTTGTGCTGTGTGTGTGTGGTTGGGTGGTTGGGTTGAGGGCTGTGTGTGTGTGCTTATTTTTGTTTTGTTTTATAATTTTTTATTTTTTCCCCTTTGGCCCCACCCACAATATCATGACGTTGGCTCTGCCCACGATGTCATGATGTTAGCTCCGCCCACACTGTGATGATGTCACGGTGGGGTAGTAAATTTTTTTTGACATCCCACCACTGGTTGCAATGTCATAAGTATTTTTCTGATATTGTCGAAATCTGGGTTCCCTGTAATTTGAGTCCATTACAGTATATTACATTTCCTAAATTCTGAGATGATTGAGAACAGATCGGGTCCATCTCCTGTCTGGTTATCTGTCAGGCATTTGAAAAGTGCTGTCGTATCTCCCCTCAACCTCCTTCTTCTCAAGGCTAAGGGGCTGCTTACTTTCCATTCCCCCTGTTCATCTTTTCCTCTAAAACTGTGTTGACACATCCTTTTTAAAGTGTGGTGCCCAGAATCCGGACACAGAACTCAAGTTGAGGCCTGACCGGTGCCGAATAGAGGGGGAACTACTAGTTATCTCACGGGATATGGAGACTATGCTTCCGTTAAGGTAAAGGTTTCCCTTGCTCGAAAGCTAGTCGTATCCGACACTAGGGGTCAGTGCTCATCTATGTTTCTAAGCCGAAGAGCCAGCGCTGCGTTTCCATGGTCATGTGGCAGGCATGACTAGACACCGGAGCGCATGGAACGCTGTTACCTTCCCACCGAAGTGGTCCCTATTTATCTACTTGCAATTTCTTGCTTTCGAACTGCTAGGTTGGCAGGAGCTGGGACAGAGACGGGAGCTCATTCCGTTAACATAGCCTAAAATAGCATATGTGATTACGGGAGCTCACTCCGCCGCGGCGCACGCGGGTCTCGAACTCCTGACCTGGCGGCCTTCCAGCCGTCAAGTTCAGCGCCTTAACCGCTAAGCCACCGCAATCCCTGGGTAGAGAAGTGTGATTACTACGGGTACGTTCTATTCAGTTCGTGCTGTCCCCTCCGACCTCAGAGGCCCTCCCCCCCCCCCGTTCCAAAGAGCCCTCGCGCGTGGAGCGACCGTGCGCAGGCGCAATGAAGCCCTAGCTTCCTTCCCTGCCCCCCCTCCCCTCCCTCCCGCCTCCCTCTCTTTTCTGACGCAGGGATTGGCTAATCCCCCTTTTCTGCCGGAAAGTCAACATGTCCCGCGTGCGGAACGGCGGCCCCAGCTCACTCCGGGCCAATCGCGGCAGCCCTTGCTCGGAGGGACGCCGCGGCGCGGGCCAATGGGAGGCGGCCTTGTTGAGGGCGGCGCAGCCCCGAGAGTGAGCCTGTGAGAGGATCAGCCTCGGTGCGGCTCTTCCTTGCGGCCGTGAGAGAAGACGCCAAGGCCGGGGCAGGTGAGGTGGGGGGGACAGGCGGAGCTGGGTCAGGGCAGGGCGCGGCCCTCCGCAAAGGCCGCGCCGGCGGACGTTGGGGCCTGAGGAGGGGGAGCAGCGGCGGGGCTTTGGCTCGGCCAAGGCCGGTGGGGTGGAGAAGAAGAGGCGAGTGGTGGGAGCGGGTGGGGCAGTCCGGTCTCCACACACGGGCACCATTTTAAGGAGCGGCCTCCGCTCGCCCAGGGAGGGAGGGAGGGAGGGAAGGAGGCAGGCAGGCCGCGCCAAGCGGCGGCGCTTCCTGAGGGGGAGTCGGTGGTGGTTGGCCCTTGCGGGTAGTAGGAGGAGAGGCGGTTCCCTCCCTGCGGCCCTGGGCCGTGTTCCTCCGCAAGCACGCGGGGAGGGTTCTTCTTCCTCTCGTGTCTTTTCCTCAGTCATGTGCTTGGTGGGGTTGGGTGGGAGGACCTGCGTCTGGGGGGGGGGGGAAAGGGTGGTGCCCAGGGTGGTGGTGGTGGTAATGGGGTAGAAATAGAATCACTGAGTTGGAAGGGACCTTTTAGGCCACCGAGTTCAATCCCCCCCCATGCAGGAATCCAAAACAGGTCCGATAGACATTTGTCTCTTGAATGTTTCCAGTCTTGAAGCGCTCACCACTTCTCGAGGCAGTTGGTTCCACTGTCGTATTGCTTTTAACAGTTAAAGAGGTTTTTTTTCCCTGTAGTTTCAGACCAGTGGAGGAGAACAGATCCTGCTCTTCCTCTTTAAGATTATCTTTCAGGTACCAGTAAAACCTCAGATAACACTAAAACCTGGTTCCACAAGTCTTGGTGCTATACGATTTTTAGTGTTATCCGATGCAGGTTAAAATCCTATGGGATCCATAGAGATACATTGTAACCACACAGGCTTTAGCGGTTGTTATCCGATGCATCCCATAGGATCTTAATGTTATCCGAAGCAATTCTTCCCCCCAGATTGCTTAATGTTATGAGATTTTAGTGTTATTCGATACTAATGTTATCTGAGGTACAGTAAAACCTCAGATAACACTAAAACCTGGTTCCACAAGTCTTGGTGCTATACGATTTTTAGTGTTATCCGATGCAGGTTAAAATCCTATGGGATCCATAGAGATACATTGTAACCACACAGGCTTTAGCGGTTGTTATCCGATGCATCCCATAGGATCTTAATGTTATCCGATGCAATTCTTCCCCCCCAGATTGCTTAATGTTATGCGATTTTAGTGTTATTCGATACTAATGTTATCTGAGGTATTACTGTATTTGGAAGGCTGAAAATTAAGAGTCTGGGGCCAGCGAGTTACTGGTGCCTTGTGTGGGCTTCCACTTCTTCACGTGGAAATAAGTGTACAAGTAATACCTCATATAACATTACTATCGAATAACACTAAAATCGCATAACATTAAGCAATGGGGGGGGGAGAGAATTGCATCGGATAACATTAAGATCCTATGGGATGCATCGGATAACAACCGCTAAAGCCTGTGTGGTTACAATGTATCTCTATGGATCCCATAGGATTTTAACATGCATCGGATAACACTAAAAATCGGATAACACCAAGACTTGTGGAACCAGGTTTTAATGTTATCCGAGGTTTTACTGTACTGCTAAAATGCTTTCCCCACCTCCTTATGTTACCTTTAATAGACCACAATCCTAGGGAGTTTCCCCATGCCCTTGGTGGCGAACCTTGGCACTCCAGCTGCTCTTGGACTTCAATTATCAGAAGCCCAAGTCAGCTCATTGATTGTGCTTGTGGTTACCATTTCAAGCTTAAAAGCCTGCAGTTCTATCCTGGTCCCATGCATGGATAAGGGGAAAATCATGCTTTATTCAGTGCCAATTGAAGGACTGTCATCAGTGTGCATAGCAGTGTTTGGTGCTCCAGATATTGGAATTCAGACTCCAATCAATCCTAATACTGAGGAGTACTGGGACTTCAGCGCTTATTTAGTTGGGAATGAATCCTGTTGAACTTGAGGGTTATGGGAGGGAGAGGATCCTCACTCCTTTGAATCATAGGTACAAAATAAATCACTATATTTTGTTGAACTTTGCTGTTATTTGCTCTTTGAGGTTAAATTAATATTTCCATGTTACATCAACAATGCATTTGCTGTAAAAAGGAGCACATAGCCCTGTATCCCTAGATGAAACATGTTTTTGTTGGTTTCATGCTCCATTGGAGGCTTTCTGCAAATGTTTTCTTAGTGCTCCAGCTTTGGGGCCTTGTTCAGAAAAGAAAATGTAAAATCAAGATCTGCCAGTTATTTGGAAAAATCTTGTGGATCCTTATAGTTACTATACAATGCAGAGTGTATGTAGCTTGGTTCTCTACAAAAACTTTTTTCATATGTGCTTTGTAAAAGTTCACAGACTTCTCTTGGTTGACATCTGGCTTATATTTAATATACAGTATTCACTATTATGAACTATTTTCTGAAAAATCTTGTTGAGAAATTATGCCTGTATTTCTTTCATTGAAACAAAATTTCTTTGTAATTTTGATACATCAAAATACACGAAAGCCTGTTTGATGGAGCTTGGTTTCCTGTCTCACAAGATCTGTGACTGCTTCTACTTTATAACACAAGTAGGTTTTCAATAATAAATCTGAAAAAAATAAAATAAAAGTATGGTCAGAATCTACAGTTAGTCTGCATAATATGCAATTTGTCTGACTCCATTTCTGGCTCAGGTTTTCAGAAATTTTACTTCTTATTTCAAATTAATAAAATAATTTGTCAAGTTATTGTCAATTCATCTCTTAAGCGAAGTTTGCACAGCTACAGAAAATTCAGTTGTTGAGATTATGGTACATATAAAAGTCACCACCCCATAACTGCTATTTCACTTATCTGCAGATATAAAAATGTTCAATAAAATTTTCTGAAATACAGTACAGTAATACCCCAGATAACGAACACTTCACATAGCTAAAAATTCGCATAACTAAGTGTTCGTTATATGGGGTTTTCGGTCATCGGGGTATAACTGCTCAGTGGGAACCCTGGTCCTTTGCATAACAAAAAGCTCTGTGGAACGGGAGTTTTTTTTTTTGTTATGCGGGGTTCTACTGTACATATATATTCTATGGCACATTACCAGGACTGGCCACTAAAGGCCAGTTTGCAACATAAAATACAGGGTCACTGTTACATACTTTTCCTGGTATCCACAGTAGGTCTCACAATGTAATCCTCGTGGATACGGGCCCAGTTTTGTACTCTTTTCTCCCCTCCTAGAATTCACACTGGGTAGCATAATTTTTGTTTCATCTTTTAATTTAAGGTACAGTATATACCGGTAGTTTTAATATTGTTTATATAAAGTAGGTATAAGTATTGTAGTGCTGCTTGCTTTTTTTTACAGAGGTCAAATGTACATGTTACACATGACTCAGGGCTGATGCTAAGAAAGACAGCTGAGTATCAACGTCCTCTCTTCCCTGAAAACATACCCTATATCAGTGATGGCAAACCTTTTAGAGATCAAGTGCCAAGACGGCGGCGGCGGAGGCAGCAGCGCGCGGGCAGGCACTCCACATTTGCATCTCTTGAGGCAGGCTGTCGACATCACATGGGTGCATGTACATGTACTGATTCTGCCCACACTGCATGTGTGCCAGTTGAGATATACTGGCAACATCACATGAGTGCGCCGCCTCCTCAGGCACTCTCTGACACATACACACATCACCTTGCTGAGTTGACAACACATGTGCCCACAGAGAGGGCTGTGTGTGCCCCCTCGGGCACATGTGCCATACTTTCATCACCACCGCCCTATATCTAGTGGGCATCAGCAGGTTTGCACCCGTTTGCCAGAACTGGTAGCAGAAATTCTGGCTGATCCCACCCATCCAAGTTTTGAAACTAAGTAGTCCTAATTCGGGTGCAATGCAGGACTTTCCCTCTGGCCACGCCCACCATACAACTCCCACAGTTGTTCAGTCGCACAGTCGATTCCGACCCTTTGCGACCCCATGGACCACTGTCCGCCAGGCACTTCTGTCCTCCACCATTCTCCTCAACTCGCTTAGCTCTGTGCCCATTGTATCTACAATACCATCTAGCCATCTCATTTTGGGCCGCCCCCTTCTTTTGCCCTCCACCCTTCCCAGCATCAAGGCTTTCTCAAGTGAATCCTCTCTTCTCATTTGATGTCCAAAGTACTTTAGCTTCATCTTCACTATTTGACCTTGTAAGGAGCAGTCAGGGTTGATTTCTTCTAAGATTGACCTATTTGTTCTCCTTGCTGTCCAGGGGACTCTCAAAACACTCCTCCAACACCACATTTCAAAGGCATCTATTCTTCTGCACTCAGCTTTCCTTATGGTCCAGCTCTCACAACCATACATTGCCACAGGGAATACCATTGCTTTGACTATACGAATTTTTGTTTGCAATGTGATGTCTCTACTTTTCACTATGTTCCCCAGGTTTCTCATCGCTTGCCTCCCAAGAATCAGTTGCCTTTTTATTTCATGGCTACAATCACCATCTGTAGTGAGCTTTGATCTTAAGAATGTAAAATCTGTCACTGCTTCTACTTTTTTCCCATCTATTTTCCAGGGACTGATAGGGCCTGTTGCCATTATCTTAGTTTTCTTGATATTGAGTCTCAAGCCAGCTTTTGCACTTTCTTTTTTCAACCTAATCAGGAGCTTTTTAAAGTCCTCCTCACTTTCTGCCATTAGGGTGCTATCATCTGCATATCTCAAATTGTTGATGTTTCTCCCAAGAATTTTGATCCCAAATTGTGATTCCTCCATCCCTGCATTGCGCATTATGTGCTCTGTGTATAAGTTGAATAAGCAGGGTGACAAAATGCAGCCTTGTCTTACTCCTTTTCCTATTCCAAACCACTCTGTCATTCCGTATTCTGTCCTAACTGTTGCTTCTTGATTCATGTACAGATTTCTCATGAGGTATATAAGGTGTTCTGGTATTCCCATCTCTTTAATTACTTGCCACATTTTGTTGTGGTCCACACAGTCAAAGGCCTTAGTGTAATCAATGAAACAGAAGTAGACTTGTTTCTGATATTCCTTTGAGTAGGTAGTAAAAATTTGTGAATCCCACCACTGGGCAGGCATGACTAGATCGTCCACCCAGTTATATGGCCACGCCCACAGAGTAGGACACACCCACAGTGTGGAGTCCACCACTACCTATATCATCCTCTACTGCTTTTAAAAATATGTTACTACTATGGTGTAGTCTGTTTAGGAGGTTGACTAAAAACAAAAATCTTAATTTTCTCTAATGGCATGTTGCTTACAGACTTGCAGTATTTCATTCATTTTTTATTTAATAGTTGACCCTGATTTCTGTTGTGCAAGACTGTTGGTATAGCAGTGACAAAATTAAAAAGTTTTTTAAAAAAAGTCACCAAAATCTAAACCAAGTTGAAGTATGTGACAGAGTTTGATTATGTATCAGTAGAAATGGTGGGGCTTTAACCTGAAATAGACAGGCTACTGTCAGTGTTCAGCATAGTTCAGACCAAAATAACACTTGTATGTTGATATGGCAGAATCAATGTATTGAAAGAGTTCAGGTGTCCTAACACCTTTGAAATCTCTTCAAGAAATCAGAAACATTTTGTACTGTATAAAATGATAATGTATAGCCTTCCACGTGTTGGTCTGCAATTTCTGTCAGCCTCAGCCATTATAGATAATAGTGAGAAGAATTGCCATGCAACATTATTTGGAGGGCTACATATTTTCCATCCCTGACACAAAATGAACTGCTAAAGGAACTATCAGGTTACTTTGATTAGATCCACAATAATTTAATTGCTATGCATTTGTTCATATTGTAGTGGTCAACAGTGTCGTTTAGTGAATGGAGCAGGGGTTCTCAACCTTTTCACGCCACAGGTCAGACTATACCTCCTCAGATTTCTGAGCTTGGTGGACATATGGTCCCCCCCCCCCCTTGTAAATACTGCCATAAACCACAGCGAGCACATTTGTGCAGGCATGGGCATGTTTCTGGCTGTTGTAAACGCTTCCAGAGCCAGCAGGGTCATCACTATGGGCTAATGATTTGCCACCACTGGCTGGGTTCAGCCCTCGAGCCGTAGGTTGTGAATCCCTGGAATAGAGTGATGGACTAGAATTCTGGAGACTTAGGTTCAAATTCTCACATACTCATGAAAACCCATTGAGGGAGTAGAAATAGTAAAACCACTCCTTAAATATCTTACTTACCATGAAAGCCTTATTAGGTTGGTTCTACAACTATGTGTTAATGTTAATTATTAGACTCAGATTTTTAAGTGTAATTTCAGTTTTTGTGTTGTTTTAGAGATTTTCTGTAGAGCGGGTGCTTCCTGATTTTCTATTCATTGAAGCCACTAATATAGTATGAATATTTTTGTCCATTCTCCTCAACTGCTGAAAAATTGCTCTGGAGACTTGGGGCAGCCTGAAAAATCACGTGGGAATGGCAGTGGGGAGGGATAATTCCTGAAATTAGCCTCCTTCCTCAGGTGGACCTTTCTTTGAGCAGAGCTCATGGGAAATCTAGATTGTACCTATAGGTTACAAGGGAAACCTCATAACAAGGTGAAATTTCTTTCCTTTAGTTTCCTGTGTAAGTGTATTTAACTTTTTATAATTTTACATATATATTTTCTTTCAGGTGGATAAAAGATCTTACAGATGGCAGATAACAGGTGAGGTCTCAATAGTTCATCTTCTATTTTTTTTAATTGTAAAAATTATTTAGGGATTAATTTGGATTGTTGGAACTCAGAGGCTCTATATTTCATGCAATATTGCTTTTACGACAGCTATATTAGAAACTTTTGAGTTTGTATCAAGGGTTCCAACCTTCCTTGATCAAATTATCTGAACATGGTTCCCAAAGTTCTAATTACAGTAAAACCTCTTTTTTGTTGTTCAGTCGCACAGTCGATTGTGACCCTATGGACCCCTACTTACGTAAAAAGTCTGTTCCATAGACTTTTACATAAATCAGTTTTTTACTTAACTCGAAGCAAACTCATAGGAAAAATGAATTTTTATGTAACTTAAAGCAGACCCATAAGAAAAATGAATTTTTTACATAACTTGAAGCAAACCCATAGGAAAATTATTTTATGTAAACTGAAACAAACTGATAGGAAAATGAATTTTTACATAACCCGAAGCAAACCCGTAGGAAATTGCGTTACATAAATTGGGACATTTACATAAATTGGGACATGGTTTTAGTGCAAAAATAATTACGTAAATCAAATTTTATGTAATTCAAGGCATACGTAGGACGGGGTTTTACTGTATAACCAATCTCAGTTACTGCTGTGTCTGATATGTAGATTTGCCTTTTTCAATGTTGCAGTACTTCAGTTTAAGCAGTGTCTGGATTTTAGACTAACTGTTTACTCAGATTCTATCTTGTCAGTCATAGGTTGTTAACTGCTGTGCTGAAGTTACAGGGATAAGAGAAAAAGAGGGCAAAATGTAGTGGCATGTTCAAGACTAACAGATTTATTTCAGTGTGAATTTTCATTGATCAAAATCCACTTCACAAAAGCTCACATTGAAACAAATCATTTAATCTCTAGAGTTGTATAATTTGTTTCCTCCATTTCCCCCTTCTCTTTTAATTTTGCAAGTATGGTGAGATAGGCTGACATAGCTACTTCTTTGGATACTATTAGCTATGTGTTTTCTTCTGTGACCAACTGAAAATATTGTTGCATGCTTTTAAAGCTTTAATTGCATTTCTGGAGGAGTTCCTTCTTTCTCTTTCCACATAATGTGATTAGCTGAATGCCTTTCTCCAGATTTTACCTCCATCAGATATGATGTTTATAACAACAAACGAAAAAGCTGTTTGTTAATGGTGCCACAGGTGCTGAATGGCCTCTCTGATAATATGCTGAGTGTGGCAAAACAGTTATGCTTCTAAATCTGTTTTAAGTTTTCTAACCTAAGGGTGCAGCATGTGCCTGCATTAGGTGTTGCTTTTGGCAACTATACTGCAGTTTGAATGCCTGTGCTCTGAATCGTATGTAAAGTAGACTGAGGTATCAACTAATAATAAAGTTTCAGTATTGTTACATTGTACTATCGCCACTATTATTCATCACCTACATAGACAACACAAGCAAAAAAGCGAAACCCGTGAATGGAAACAATATCAATGAATTACTTTTTGCAGATGATCAGGCATTGATAGCAAGTACAGTTAAGGAACTACAAGACCTTGCATCCATGAACAAAGAATGTAAGATAAATAATATGAAAATCAATAAAGAGAAGACTGAAGTAATCACAGTTGGAAGAAAACTGCATACTCTAGATAACAAGATAGAGGGAACAAGTATTAAACAAGTGTCAGAGTTCAAATGCCTAGGAACAACATTTACTGAAAATGGCAAAATAGATGAAGAGATTAACATATGGTGCAGTAAGGCAAAACAAATATCAGCACTAAAAACACAAGACAATACCAATCAACACAAAGAAACACCTCATACGAAGCATATTCATTCCCACCTTAAGTTACCAGTGCCAAACAAAACATAAGCAAGAAGTTAGTTACCACCAAAAGGAGATGTCTGAGGAAGGCTGCTGGAGTGATTAGAAGGGATAAAATCAGGAATGAGGTTGTAAGGGAAAGAATTGGAACAGAACTAATCTTGTGATATATACAGACAGTGGTGTGCTGACCCACAGAGATACAGGGACTCATCCCAGTGTGCCCCAGCGACTGGCGTCCCCCAGAGGCAGGCAAAGGTAATGAGAATGTATGGGATTTCTCCCCCCCCAACCCACTCGATAGGCACCCCCATCACTTCTTGTCCACCGCCCTCCCAAGGTGCTCAGCAGACCCCTGCATACAGAGACAAAAAAAGTGGTTTGCCCATTTGGAGAGAATGTCTTGGAATTCCATATCTTACGAGGCATATGTGAAAAGAGGAGAATGACAAAGATCATGAAGCAGACCCAAAGGAAAGTGGAGGGATGACATCAAAGAAATATTACAAGAACACCAAATAACACCATTGGAGGCCTCTAGAAGTCCCAGAACAAGAACCTTGCATCTCCCTCAACCTCTGATGGGGTAAAAGGAAGCAAAGAAGATCATTACATTTTTTTTTCTCATTGATCTGATCTCCACTAAAAAATTGTAGGAAATATAAATTGACTTTGCCCGATTACTCTTGAACATATACTTTTATCTTGGTACTGTACTTCACTTTCTATCTTTAAAGGTGAAATTTTGTGTTGATGATATATGACTTTTGAAGTTTTCTTGGGAAGCAGCTTGAAAACTAGTTTGTTTGTTTGTCTTCAGGAAACACAGTTTAATGTGACTGCTAACATCTTTAACATTTATCTGTCCTGTGTATGTATTGCTGTTTACAACAAAATTAAGCATCTTATTGTTTTTAAAATCAATTTATTTGATTGCCAGGCTGGTAAAGAAGTTTTAGATTAATAGTGGAGTATAAAGTTATACAGTTTTGTTTTTAAAATGTTAGTTTAGTCTAATTCTCAGTTAAGCTTTTTGAAGTATAATCACGCATATTATAAATACATGTTTTTGCAGTAAAACAGAAGATGCTGCCTCAGATTCTGTGGAAGCTTCTAAAGGAACAGGTGACAGAAAAGGTAATTGATTAAAATATCATGTTTAGACATCAGAACGCATTTTTAACTGTAAGTATATTTATAACTGTTTCATACCTTCAAAAGCTCTAAAGTTGGATGATTGAATGAGGGATCTGGTATAGGAGCAAGATTGAAGACACGGGAGTTGCATGTTCTGTTGCATCTTTGGATAAGACCATGTTCTATCTTGAGTTGTGTTACAGTTTTAAAAGTTATTCTTATGACCTCTTCAGTGTATCAGACATCAAGGTCATATAGCAAATGGTTTTTTGTGTTCACTTCCCAGATTTCTTCATCCCCCCCCCCCCCCCGTCCTGTAAAGGATGGCTTTTCAGAATTAAGGTTTTTTTATGTGGGTTGTGTGTTTGGTACTGGTGGTGAAGATATGGCATAGGTTATTATAGATATAAGTTAAGGTTTCATGTAAAAGCAGCTTACATTCCTATACAAGATAGGAGAACAAAGATAAGCTGTTAGCTTTTGACCAAGTGCTTGATAACACTTGAAGATTTTAAGCCTGTATTTAATATTAACATTTAAAAAATTGAAAGTGACTGTTAGACCTAGTTCTGTAGGAATTGCAGTCGCACCTCTTCTTAGGCTTTAGGGCTTGAAATCCTATTGGTGCAGTTATGTCCTCAGAAGATGGTATAGCTGTGTGACCAGGTTCCCAGCAAGTGTTACATGTAACTACTAATACAAATCTGCATTTTGGTTATTCTTATTTAAAATTGCCACTTCTCTTACAGAAAAATTAGCAGATCAAGTAATGCAGAATCCACAGGTTTTGGCAGCTTTGCAGGAGCGACTTGATAATGCACCTCACACTCCCTCCAGTTACATTGAAACGTAAGTGTGAGAAACATGACTTGCCACCAGATGAAAATCCAAGGTCTGGAAATGAATAAGAGCTTTCAGTTTGTTCTTCAGTATCTGTACTTACAATACAAATTTGCATAATAGTTACATTCATAGGTTTTCCATAATGTTTGTTATTTAGTCAGATGTTGCATTTTAGCTTGTAACTACTTGTACTCCATCATGCCTCACTGTTTCTTCTGAATTTGTCGTTTCCAAATATAACATCGTGTCCTGTTCCAGTGCACTTCAGTTTATTTCACCAAGTATTACAGTGATTAAATATTCCATGTTTCGTTTTAAATTTTGAGATTTTCTTAACTCATACTTTCCATATTTCATATTTTAATTATATGCATAGTTTTGCACCAGACTTTATTTTTGTCTCTGCTAGCAGTTGGATATTCCTTCAGCTTTATTGTAGCTGCTTCATTAGTGAAAGTGCTGTTTGTCCTCACCTAAGTATCTGACTGTGTTGCAATATGGGAGTGCCTTCTTCTAGCATTATGTCTTGTTTTTGAGGTATAAAATGATTTACTAGTGTAGTCTTTTACACAGTATTAACAATAGTTAGGTAGAATATCATTCGTTAGCCTGTCCAGGAAAACTGTTCTTGAGGTGATGTGGCAAATGCATATAGTGACCTTAGCCTAAGTTTATGACACATCTGTTGGCTGTGATGGACAGGAGTGACCTTCACATTCCTAGTTCAATTTGTGGAAACAATTCTACCTGAAGAGGCCCCTCATTGCATCTAAGCATTATTCTGTGTTTCCTTTGATCTCCTATTTTGGTAGTTTTCAGCCTTTTTAAGCCAGTGGCCGAGTCATGCTTCCTCAGACAGCTTTGGGGGCTAGATAGCCATTTTGCCCTTCTGCCACTACATGGCACTTTCAGAGGTGGTGTTGGGCCAGATGAAATGGCGCCGCAGGCTGCAGGTTGAGAATCCCTGTCTTAGTTACTGATTTTGGGTTTAAAGCACTGAAGTGTTTTGAACTTTTCAGAATAAGAATCTGGAATTCTGAAATGCTTTTCTCTCCAAAATAAACATGCAATTCTACTGTATGACTTTATTCATTGCAACCCATATGGTGTCATCAACTGCAGTTATTTCAGGAGGAATTAGATGTTTCCTATTCCCCCTTCCTACAATCCCGAGGTTCTGGCAATTCCTAGGTGAAGCTTTTCAGAGCTCTGAAACAGGATGAGGGACTCGTTAATGCCAAAAATTGCCATTCCTCTCAACAGAATTACTATTTTCAGTAAGCTTGTGCTGAAACCTCCTAGTCTACTTTGTATTGCTGAGGCTAGATTAGGCCCCTGTGTGAGAGGAGAAAATGGAAGGAAAGCCATTTTAATTTTTTTACTTCTGTTTTGGTGTATTCAACTTTATTCAGTCACAAAATGGAGATGTTTCTTTTGGGTGTTGTTAGTAGTATTATATAGCCAAGTCTTATGAAAATATGAAGGAAGGCTGGTATAGAATTTAAGTAGAAAACACTACTATACACATTAAATAACTTTGTTTCTAGCTTACCAAAAGCAGTGAAACGAAGAATTGATGCCTTGAAACAGCTTCAAGTGAAATGCGCCCATATAGAAGCTAAATTTTATGAAGAAGTTCATGATTTAGAGAGAAAATACGCAGCTCTCTACCAGCCTCTCTTTGATAAGGTAAATTGGGATGGGCATGTAGATTCATCTGTAATGTTCTGGACTAATAGTTGTAGAAAAGTGCCTAATTTTTCTCTCAAATGTAGCAATTTTTTAATATTAGGCTTAAACTGGACCACATGCTCTTTTATACAATTCAGCATGCAGGTTTTTTTAATATTGTAAGAATCTTCATGTTTGTAGTAATTTAAGAGCGCTCTAGCTTTAACTACAAATGTACTGGTTTTGTGTACATTGACAAAAGTGATTGGAACAAGCAGCAGAGCCTTTAAATCAGAATAACTTATATAATACTATCTTAATTCAGATACATTTGCTGCTGCTGCTATTGATTATCTCTAGTAAATCTTATTTTTGTTTTTTAATTATTTGTAGTCTGTTTCTTGTTTAAAATGATCACTAGGTAGCTGCATTTTATGCTTGGTTCATTTTACCTTCAATTTCCGAGGCAAATGCAGAGGATTAAAATAAACTGAAACATGTTATGTTAAAATAAGTGGAAAGGAAAACAAAATACAACAAAGTTCATAGATGTCAACTATTTTTTACTTAGATTAAAAGTTGAAATTCTAATTCTCAGCAATATATTGTTCGTTTCATTTGATTGAAATTAGTTTGGGAACATTAAGAGGTGCAAAAATGAAAAAATGTCTGGATACTTCTAAAATAGTAGTTAATACAGTTGTTGAACCATTTAATCAGACATTGGTGCCTAATGTGTTTAGGTTCTTAAATAACCTTAGTATCATCTAACACACGATCAATCTTTATACATTTTTCACAGAGGAGGGACTTTATCATTGGTGTTACTGAACCTACAGATGAAGAGGCAGAATGGCACAGTGAAAATGAAGACGAAGAGAAATTAGCTGTAAGTAAAAATAATTAAATAATCTGAAAGCTAACAGTTGTGAAATAAAGATATGAGTGTTTTTATCATATATAGTCTATGAAACAATCAGTATAAAATACATAATAATTCTATGTTGTGTTGGATAACAGTAATATTTTGAGTTTTTTATTCTTTCTGTAGTATTTGAATGTAGCTATCTGCTCCAAATGTTCCATCAAATAAAGTAATAAAAAAATGAAACTGAGCGTTTCTATATACTTTTGTTCCAGGTGTCTAATTTAGTCATTTGCACTGTTCGTAACCTGTTGACAGCTTGTTCTGCTAATGGGTTCCATTCCAGTGCTATATTAAATACCCGAAATGGGAAAAGGCTGGCTATTTTTGCCTGTCATCTCTGTTTTGGGAGACAAAATGTGTGTGCTTATGAAGAAAGTAAGTCAGGAATGGCAGCTTGGGTATAATACTAAGTAAGCCACATACTGAGGCATTCTGATTTGTTTAGTCACTCCTTTAGGTACAGGGAGCTAAGTAACAATTGTCAACCAGAGTGCATTAACAAACTTATGTCCAGTTAGACAAAATTCTAGCTTATGCTTGAGCCAAGATATTGTTAGTTTTGCTCCCTCCAAGTCTTTGTACAGTATTACCACATATTTCAAACAGTTTGCAAGTGCACTGAAAAAGTTTACTTCCCTGCAGTATTTGTTCATCCCCTTAAACTTTTCCTGGAGCTGTTATCTGCAGACTGCTTTGCTGTTGTGTGGTAAAGTTACTCCCTAGCAAAAATCAGTGCCACAGAATTATGTTACGGGGCAGCATGGCTGAGGAGGTGTAATGAGGGCAAGAATTCGTGGTAGGGCTGTTCTGATTAATTATTTCAGCCTTAAAAGGACATATAAGCAGTGGTAGGAAGTAATTAGACAAGTGCAGTTCAGCTCTTTTTAGATTGTCTATTTGCTACAGAGTAGCAACAATAACGTCTTTGTTGCAACACATTTTAACACTGTTAACATTAAAAACTTTTCCCCCTTTTCTACCAGCTTCCACCATTTTTTCTTCTTTTGCTCTGTTTCACACAAATACTAGTTAGCAGGATATAATGACATAAAGCAAATTAAAATGTTGAGAGTTTTTATGAGTAATTGGTGGATTATTCTTAATTTATTATCAGAAACAGGCATGTCTGTTCAGGGCTCTATCAGCCCAAAATAGAAGCTTTGTTGCACTGTTTGGGCTCTAAAGAAAGAAGGGAATTTAGGAGTAGAGGAAGAAAACTGCTAAAATTTCTTGACTCTCTCTCTGGACATTTTAAAAGAAAATGTCTAAAAGCAGACCTATAGTTATTGCTTTCCCTTTTTACTGTTTGTTTGTGCACCCAAAGTTCTACAGTTGGATTTTTTCTGATATGTTGTTGCTGGCAAGAAGATTTTTGTCTGTTGTTATTCCTGTTTATATTATTTATGAAAACTACCCAGAGTGTTGAATTTTTTTCACTATATGTGTGATATTTATTTTTATTTATTACATTTATATCCCACCCAGTGATGGGATGACAAAAATTCTACTACCACGTCATGATTTTGTGGGCGGGGCCAAAAATAAAAATAAATAAAATAAAAATAAACACACACACACACCCCTCAGCCCACCCACCCAGCCAGACAGCTACAACACAAACCCATAAATAAATAAAATAAAGGAAAAAAATAAATAAAAATACAACCACCCACCCAAAACACAAATAAATTACCCACCCACCCCAAATAAAAAACCCTCACTTACTTCGCTTCCTTGGGACGACGAACCCCCATGGCCCGGGGCCACCCGGCAAGGTGCACCACCCCCGACTGCAGCCTCCTCCTCCTCCAAAGGCCGCAGCCACAGGAGCCGCCGCCCGCAGCCGCCACCAGAGCTGCTGCTGCCTGCAGCCCTGTGGCCTCCTCCTCCTCCTTGGGACGGTGCCTTTTTGGCTCGCTGCCCCAGGCCGCTCGTGGCCGGAGCCGGGCCAAAAAGGCATTGGCCCAAGGAGGAGGAGGCCACAGGCGCCCGGCAGAGGAGGAGGCTGCAGGCGGCGGCGGTGCGCCCCACCGGACATCCCAGGGCATGGGGGCTTGTCAGCGGATGGCCCTGGGGATGCCCGGCGGGGCGCACTGCCGCCGCCTGCAGCCTCCGCCGGGTGCCTGTGCCTTTTTGGCCTGCAGCCCCTGACCGCTCATGGCCGCAGCCGGAGCCGGGCCAAAAAGGCACCGGCCCGAGGAGGAGGAGGCCTCCGCCGGACGCCTGTTCCTTTTTGGCCCGCAGCCCCTGGCCGTGGCCGGAGCCGGCCCAAAAAGGCACCGGCCCGAGGAGGAGGAGGCCACAGGCGCCCGGTGGAGGAGGAGGCTGCAGGCGGTGGCGGTGCGCCCCGCCGGGTGTCCCCAGGGCATGGGGGCTTGTCGGCAGCGGACGGCCCTGGGGACGCCCGGCGGGGCGCACCGCCGCCTGCTGCCTCCTCCGCCGGACGCCTGTGCCTTTTTGGCCCGCAGATCGTGGCCACAGCCGGAGCCGGGCCAAAAAGGCACTGGCCTAAGGAGGAGGAGGAGGCCACAGGTGCCCGGCAGATGAGGAGGTTGCAGGCGGCAGCGGCGCGCCCCACGGGGCATCCCCAGGGCATGGGGGCTTGTCAGCAGCGGATGGCCCAGGGAGGCTCGGCGGCAGCGGACAGCCCAGGCAGGCCTCAACGTGCCCCGGGGGAGGTGCTCTCCTCTGAGGGCTGGTGCCGCTGCCGCCGCCCTGAAAGGTGCGGCTCCGGCTTCAAAAGAAAGAAAAATTAAAATGGGAGCCAAAATGGCTCCAATTGACTGCGCATGAGCAGAAACTCAATCTGACGCATGCGCAATGCATCAGATTGAGTTTCTGTGCATGCACAGTCAATTGGAGCCATTTTGGCTCTTTTTTTAAAAAAATTTCTTTTGGTGAGGCGTCCGGAACCAGACGCCTCAAAAGTTGACTACCCTTCCAGAGAACCCTCCGGGATTGTTCCTACCGGTTCCAGGGAACCGGATGGAACCGGAGTCATCCCATCACTGATCCTACCCATCTGGAATAGTTTCCCACTCTGGATGGTGCACAACAGAATAAGATAACAATATAAAATTAAGCATAATAATGGTCAGCATGTGATTTGCACATGTGTTGTATGTTTATAACAAAAGTAAGTCATATCATTCTCAGTTCATTGTAATTGATAAAATAGTTGCACTTGTTGCTGTTAGCTATCTGAAAAACACTTGTTGTTATGATGCGAAATTGTGATTTTACTTATGTTAACCAAGGAATGTATTTCCTGAATTCTTAGCTTCAAAACACCAAAGGAGCAAAAGGAGACTGCAAGTTAAATTCAAAAATATGGGGAGGGGAGTGGTTCAGTGCTGACCAGTACGCTTTATAAATGTATTAAACAAAATTAAGAAAGGAAAGGATGTCTATCAGTCAAGGTATCTCTTTTTAAGGATTATAGAATGCATTTTAAAAGTTATTGTTTAAAACGTTAGAGTAACATAAGTGAATCTTTTTCTGTTTCTAGGGAGACCTGAAAAATAAAGTAGTAATAGAAGAAAAAGAACCAGGAGCAACTGAAGAGACAAATCCCAAAGGAATCCCTGATTTTTGGTTCACAATATTTAGAAATGTAGATATGCTGAGTGAATTAGTACAGGTAAGCTATTATAAATCATTTCATCTGTGGATGCACATCCTCTCAATTTGATTCTTAAATAGTCCTTGCTTGAAATTGTTAATATGTCCATGGTGTCCATAAGAAGTAGCATTCTTTTTCCAAATCTTGCTGTAACAAATCATTTCTTATCATAAATTTTTGAATGCCCACACTTGCTTTCCTCATATGTACCTCTTGTCTTTCTTTCTGTTGTGCTGGAAAAATGCAGATAATAAAAGGAGGAGAGAGTATCTGGCTTTGAAGTCAAATTTTGGTCACCTGGTTTTCCCTAGGATTGGATCCTGGCTTAGAATTGATCCCTTCCCCTGTAAGAGTATTTAAAGAACAACAAAATATATAAATTTTCTTCCAGTATAGGTGGTTTTCAGAGTTGTACAGATTATTGAAAGTTGTCTACAAATCATGAGAGTTAAATGAAACTAAAAGTCAGAAGCACTGTATTTGTGGATATTATTGCTGAGGGCAAATAATAGCTGAAGGCTGTTTACTTCCATAGTCCTTGGGAAACTCAGAAATATCTGGCTAGCTGTTGTTGGAAACGAGATGCTTTTGCCTTGTCCACCAAAACTTATATCTAAGGTTATGATGGCTAGCATATGTGCTGAATGATTAGCAGCAGAAATGTTTCGAATAGGATACTGTGTTACTTGCTTAAATGGCTAAAGTCCCTATAAGCTAACTTTGTTTCATCAGCCTAGAGAAAGGGTCATTGTGGTATATTTAAAAGACAAAGCAAAACTTGCCCCAAAGTCTTACAAAAGAAATTAGTGGGTGCCAGGGGAACTGTCTGCAGGCATATTTGTGCCCACAGTACCATGTAAAGCGGTAACTATGGGGAGGTTTCTGCAATTGATACAGTAATACCTCGGATAACGTTTAACTCGGATAACGCTAAAATCGCATAACGTTAAGTAATCTGGGGAGGAGAATTGGATCGAATAACGTTAAGGTCCTATGGGATGGATCGGATAACAACCGCTAAAGCCTGTGCAGTTACAGTGTATCTCTATGGAGCTTTAACGTTATCCAATACATCCCATAGGATTTTAATATGGATCTGATAACACTAAAAATCGGATAACACCAAGACTTGTGGAACCAAGTCTTAGCGTTATCTGAGGTATTACTGTACAGTAAAACCTCATATAACACTAAAACCTGGTTCCACAAGTCTTGGTGTTATATGATTTTTAGTGTTATCTGATGCATGTTAAAATCCTATGGGATCCATAGAGATACATTGTAACCACACAGGCTTTAGCGGTTGTTATCTGAAGCATCCCATAGGATCTTAATGTTATCTGATGCAATTCTTCCCCCCAGATTCCTTAATGTTATGCGATTTTAGTGTTATTCGATACTAATGTTATATGAGGTATTACTGTACTAGTATTGTGAAGGGAAAAGAAGAGAGAGAAGGAATTGCATTTAGCTGGCATTCAAATATGCTTACTCATTCTTGTGTTTAATAAAGCACAGTGCTATCCTCATGAAAAATGCAGTGGGAAAGATCAATAGAGTAAGCAGTCTGAAGATACTCCCAATGAATATAATGACAGCTGAAAGCAGAGTTTGGAAGGACATGGCATAAAGATGGGGTTCTACTTTCAAATATAGAATATGTATTCAACTGGCAGAGAAAATAGCGCTTTGATCTTATTAAGCCATACCCCATGAGGATGGGTCCTAGAAAGATTTCCTTAAGTTAGGAACTTCCAAAAGCGTTTGGACTTAAGAGACCCATCTAATCCATTTTGGGCAAACTTTAAAACAATAATATCTGCTGTCTTGACAAAGAAGCAGTCCATTTGACTGATATACTCTGCTTGTGGTCCCAATAGGAACTTTTTAGACTTTATTTTCAAATTAGCTCTGTCCTATGCTTATTCTAAGCCGTGAGATGCAACGGATCCTGATTGGAGTGTACACCAAACAATTTGAGAACCATGGATCTTCCTTAGATCAAATGTCAATACCACTTTCCAGCAGATGAGGCAGAAGTGAGACTAAAAGCCATCATGAGCTGTACTGCTGTGTCAAAAAAGAAAAGATGTTGGGTGTAAATAAATAAATTATCTTTTTTTATTTGAACCATAAGTGAGGTGTTATTTGCTCAAATAAATATGGGTAAAAGGCCTTGATTCTTAAATGGGAAAAAATAAATATAATCTGGAAAGTATCAGACTCTTCTTAGATTAATAGGGCTTTGCTTCCAAAGATCAGTTGTAACATTTGAGTCATTTAAGCTGGTGGGAATGGATAAGTCATACCTACATTGTGTAGTAAACATGTCCCTGTAACTTTCCAGGATGGAATTTGAGATAGGCAATGAGACTATATCCTTCCTGGTGACAAGGTGATGCTTGCGGCATCACACGGCAATGGATGTATAATGGAATTAATCAATTTAAGTCTGACCACATTGTGGCAAAAAACATGATGACACTGGAACTATCTACTGATGTCTTTTTTGAGGGATTGTGCTTTGTTTATAATCTTAGCAGTTTTCATTCCACATATCCTTATGTGTCTTTTCTGTCTTTAGCCTGAGGAAAGAACATACGTTTAACTTTTGAGGGGACATTTTTTTGGTATGCAGTATAAGAATGTTGATGATAAATTTCATTGACCAGAAAGTATTTGGCACCAAATTTGAGGCAAAGGGGGTTATCTTGAAAATAAAATGGTGGTGTTAAGCTTCGGCAGTTGTGCTAGATATATTTGTGACTTACTGAACTATGAGACACGTGTTTCTTGTTAATAATAATTTTCCCATTAATGTTTAGGAATATGATGAGCCAATTCTGAAGCACCTGCAAGATATCAAAGTGAAATTTTCTGAGCCAGGACAACCTATGGTTAGTAGTGTTACTTTCCCCCCAGTAATGTTGAAAGACAGAGTGGCCTTTTATAACGTAAGAATGGAAGCATGCCGTTTTTACTTGGACCACGTAAAAAAATCTTCAGGAAATCTGATCTTTATATTTGTATTTCTTTTAAGCAATTCTGAATTGTAACTTTTCCATGGAGCTAAGAAAGATAAAAGAATTTCCAGTTTCCCTTTAAAGACAAGTAGGTTTATTTCAGTTTATGTTTTTCTGAATTGAAACCTGCTTTTCCAAACACATGGAATGAAACACTTAGAGATTTATATACCAGCATACAATGCAAGTAAAGGGACCCAAAGAAGATGGATGCTGGCCCAGAAAATGAAGTGGCAGCAGTACTATTAACATAGTTAATGAACTTTTGAGATTGTAGATTACATAAACATCCTGACAGATAATTACAGTAGTTAACTGTTTTTCAGATGAGCATAATAGGCTGTCTCTTAAGAGTGAAGATGTTGAACCAGAACGCTTTTTGCCTAGGTTTTCTTTAATTAATACAAGTTCATCTTTTGTGTTAATAATGTTATTGTCACATCACTGTGTCCACATTCTTAAATGGATACTTTTCTATTACATGGTGACTAAATAATTCACACTCAGTGTTGGTGAAAGTGGATTGTTCCACTGAAACAAGTAAGCAAATAAATAATTGCTCCGTTTCTCTTTTTTGTAATATTTTGTTTTATTGTGCTATACTTGTCAACATGAAGTAATGTTTCTGTCTCTTTGAAAATACCTACACTGTACACCGGGGTGCCCAAACTTTTTGGGCCATGGGCCAGTCACGTGGTTGAGCGGACCAGTCACATTCGTCCCATCAGGAGCGGAAGTAAACACACCCACGCAAGCACAAAACACTGCCATAAATGCACCTGCAGTTGACATAAGCATGCAACAGCCACGAGTGCTTTATGGCAGTGTTTTGCGCATCCAGGTGTGTGTTTAACTTCTACTTCTGGGAGTGGCCAGGGCACCGTGGGCCGGATTATTAGATGCCACAGGCCAGATCCTGCCTATTGGCCATAGTTTGGGCATTCTTGCTGTATACTGTAATAATAATACTGTAATTTCGTGTCAGAGGTTACTTGGTTGAAAGGATTTTTGCTGGAGAAACTCCACTCAAGGGACACCCAAATGAGGCTTCTTCCCCAAGTGCAGCCCTCGGGTATCAATTCCCAGCTTTCCATTCTCCAGCTTGGCATCTTCGTCACTAAGCCACCGGAGGAGCTGCTGCTGTACACTGACAGCAGTTTAATGCCCTTTAACTGTCATGACAATTTTTGCTGGGATCTCAGAAGGGAGATACACTAGTACATCAGATAACAATGAGACTTGGTTCCACAAGTCTCGTCGTTACCCGATTTTTAACGTTGTGTGATGCATTGATCGCACAACGTTAAAAAAAGCCCTGTTTCCCTGAAGGCTGCAGCAAGCCAGAATGTCAGGATTCAAATCCTGACATTTTGGTTTGTTACAGCCTCCAGGGAGGTGGGGGAAGCCCAGAAACAGCTTGGATTGGGTCCTCTGATCTCCCTGGAGCCAGCAGGAAAGTCAGCCCGAAATGGGTAAAAAAAAAGTTGGTTTTTTAAACCCATTTTGGGCTCTCTGATCCCCCTGCCTGCTCCAGGGAGATCAGAGGACCCGATCTACAGCTGCAGGGTGGCTGGGGAAGCTGAAGGGGACTCCCCGTTGGCTTCCCTAGCCACCCTCCCATGCCTCCGCAGCTGTGGGGTGGTTGGGGAAGCCGACAGGAGAGTCCCCCATCAGCTTTCCAGCCACCCCACCCCTGCCTCCGCAGCTCCAGGGTGGCTGGGAAGCTGAACGGAGAACCCCAGTCAGCTTTCCAGCCACCCTGCTGCTATGAAACGACTGCATCAGATAACGCTAACAGATCGTTATCCGATGCAAAATTTCTTCGTTATCCAAGTTTAGCGTTATCCGATGCAGGCGTTATCCGAGGTATTACTGTAACAGATTTAATGGCAATTAATATTTAACTCTCATGATTCCATCCTTCAGAATTCTGGATTTTTTAGTGATCTGTTTATCATTGAGTATTCAGCATTCGAGTATAAAATTCTGAAGTAACACCCAACCCCTTATGATGGTACTTTGAGAGATAAAGTTGTATCAAACTGTTGTAACTATACTATAAATACACTGTATGGATTTGATGAATACGGTGGATTTAAATTGCCATCGGCTGTAATCCTGTTTTTCAAAGCCTAATATAAAGTTATGGCATTGCAACTACACAGGGTATTCTGCCTCAGCAACAGAGCTATGGAACAAGATTTCAACCATAAGGTTATTTCTTGGCATTGTTTCTGCAGGACTGTATGAAAGCTAGAATAACGTGATTCTCTTGAAATAAGCAATTAGCACCAATTCGTAGCCAGCTTTTCTACAATAATAGAGAGGGTATTATGTAGAATATTGGGGGTGTTGTGACTGCTCAGCATTGTGTATTCTGTTATTGACTGCTTAATAACACTGCTTAGCTTTGCTTTTAAGAGGGTAGGTCCCACATCATTTTGTTCTATCACATATATTTGGAATTGTCTCTGGAATGCAGCTTTCTTTTTATCATATTTTATCCATTGTAACCCATGATGTAACTGTGGGAATTCTGCCGCTTCTAGAAACTTACTATTAAATTTGAACTTGATACACCAAGTTGGCTTTGTCATACCAAAATATAAAGTTCTCCTTGTGGTAACGTCCATCCATGATTTCTTCTTTCAGTCACTTGCTGTATGTATAGTGCTTTTCATATATTTTATGCTGAATTTGCCCACAGCAAAATCAGTATTTGTTTGCATGCAGATTTAAAATCAGCTGTTTTCATTAAACCCATTAAGAATGTATCTCTATTATACAGTTACATCAGCATGTGCACATAGTCTTCCATGTAAAGAATTAAGCCACAGCTGTGACTGTTAGCTTTTGAGCTTGGCTAGTTTTGGGAGAGACAAATCAGAATCCCTTGTTTAGATGTCATGATAAATGAAGCATGGATTGAGTTTCTCTGGTTCATTTAGCTCCTGCAGCTTGCAGAAGCAACCATGTATCAGTAATTGGTTGATGTCCATGTATGTTTGGTTGATTCCGGTTAGGGCTTTTGTTGTTGTTCAGTTGCACAGTCGAGTCTAACCCTTTGCGACTCCATGGGCCACTGCACACCAGGCTCCTCTGTTATCTGCCATCTTCCACAGCCTGGCCAGCTCTACACCCACCACTTCAATAATGCCATCCAACCACCTCATCCTTTGGCGTCCACTTCTTTTGTCTTCAATCTTTCCTAACATCAAGGCCTTCTCAAGCGAGTCCTCTCTTCTCATTTGCTGGCCAAAGTACTAGATCTGCAGCTTCAGTATTTGTCCTTCCAAGGAGCAGTTAGGATTGATTATTATTTATACAAATGCAATAAATAATAATTTCCTTCAGGATTGACTGATTTGAGCTCCTTGCAGTCCAGGGGACTCTCAAGAGTCTCCTCCAGCACCACAGTTCAAAGGCATCTATTCTCTGCACTCAGCCTTTCTTATGGTCCAGCTCTCACAGCCATATGTTACTACTGGAAAGACCATTGCTTTAACTATGCAGACTTGTTGGCAGGGTGATGTCTCTACTTCTTATTATGCTGCCTAGGTTTCTCATAGCTTGCCTCCCAAGAAGTAAGCATCTTTTTTATTTCATTGCTGCAGTCACTATCTGCAGTGATCTTAGATCCCAAGAAAGTAAAGTCGTGTCACTACTTCCATTTCTTCCCCTTCTATTTGCCAGGGAGTGATGGGTCTGGATGCCATGATCTTGGTTTTTTTTTATGTTGAGTTGCAAGCCAGCTTTTGAACTCTCTTTCACCCTCATCAAGAGGCTCTTTAGGTCTTCCTCACTTTCTGCCATTAGGGTAGTATCATCTGCATATATCATTTTCATCTGCATATTCCAGCTTGTGCTTCATCCAGCCCTGTGTTGCACATGATGTATTCTGCGTATAAGTTAAAATAAGCAGGGGGACAATATACAGTAAAACCCCTACTTAAGAAAAAAAGAGTCCGTTCCGTAGGCTTTTACTTAAATTGGTTTTTTATGTAACTCGAAGCAAGTTATTATTTTTACTTAACTTGAAGCAAACCCATAGGAAAAATGAAAATTTTATGTAAATCAAAGCAAACCCATAGGGGAATTGATTTTTACATAACTCGAAGCAAACCCATAGGAAAAAGAATATGTAACTTGAAGCAAACCAATAGGAAATCGTGTAAATTGGGACATGGTTTCAGCACAAAATCATTATGTAAGTTGAATTTTATGTAACTCAAGGCATATGTAAGTCGGAGTTTTACTGAACAGCCTTGTCATACTCCTTTTCCTATTTTAAACCTATCAAAGTAGCTCTGTATCCTGTCCTAACTGTTGCTTCTTGGCTCACATACAGATTTCTCAGAAGACAAATGAGGTGGTCTGGTACTTCCATCTCTTTAAGGACTTGCCACAGTTTGTTGTGATCCACACAATCAAAGGCTTTGGTGTAGTCCAGTGTTTCCCAAAAGCTGGTGTTTGGACTTCAATTCCCAGAAGCCTAAGTCATTTCCCCAAAGCACTGATCAGCCAATGTACTGACTTAGGCTTCTGGGAATTGAAGTCCACCTGTGGGCTGTGTACCCCTTGTTGGGAACCACTGGTGTAGTCAATGAAACAGAAGCAGACATTTTTCTGGTACTCCATTGTTTTCTCCATGATCCAACAAATGTTGGCGATTTGGTCTCTAGTTCCCCTGCCTCTTCAGAACCTAGCCTGTACTTCTGAAAGTTTTATATTATTTATTTAATTATTTTTCGATTTATACTCAATTCAAATGCTGCTGAAGCCTAGCTTGTAAGATGTTGAGCATGACTTTGCTAGCATGACTTTGCTAGCTACAGAGTTAGGGCTAGGAATAGGAATTTGTTAGAAGTAATTTGTGCATTCCTTCAGAGCAAAATTCATGTTTTTTGTAAGGGTTATTTTGTTGTACTATGTGCTGACCAAAATCTTGCTGCTCAGTAAGGCTTGTAGAAGACAAGATCACGGCAGCTTCTTGTAACTAAGTAAACAGTTCTCATTTGGAATTTCAGATTCATGCCAATCTGTTGGGTTGGTGCACATACAGGAATCGAAGATGCTGCGAGTTATGGCATTTATCTTCCGCTGGCATTACAAGACTGTAGGATTTTGGCCTCCTTACTAACAACATGTCAGATATTTTGCTCTGTGGAGAAATATTTGAGGTTTCAGTTTTAAAAAGAACTGCAATTCAAGTGCTTTCTGCTAATAATGGTGGAGTACTTTATTTTTATTTGCTTGAAAATGTTGATAACTTTACAACAATAATGGACCTTTTTTTAGTCTTTCACATTAGAATTCTACTTTGAGCCCAATGACTATTTCACCAATTCAATTCTGACAAAAACCTACAAGATGAAATCAGAGCCAGATAAGACGGATCCTTTTTCATTTGAAGGGCCTGAAATTGTTGACTGTGAGGGGTAAGGAAACTCTTGAACATTTTTAAAATGCTTTAGCTTGAAATTAAAGTCATAAGTCACAATATAAAATACAGTAGTACCTCGCTTAAAGAACATAATGCATTCCATCGGATTGCTCTTTAAGCGAGTTTGCTCTTTAAGTGAAACACCATTGTAAGTGACTAATTGTGACTTCTGGCGGGGGATTACGAACCCTGATTTAGTTGTTAAGCAAGTTTTTGGTTGGTTTTAGTTAAGCGAGACGACTAGTCAAATAAAATTCTGCTCTTTAAACGACTTAGTCTCTAAGCGAGGCGTTCTTTATGCGAGCTTTTACTGTACATGGAAATAATTGATACGAGTTTTAATTCTGAATAATTGTCACCTTTTCTTAAAATTCTTTGTTTTGATGCATTGTGTTTGTAACCAATCATTTGCTGCCGCCAATAGAACCTATTTTTGTTCCTTCAGTTCAAGCCAGGCTTCAGGAGTTATTAAAATTAAATAGACTTAAATCTTAGAGTATATTGAAGCAATTCATTGTTGTAGCACCAGTAATATAATACCTCGGATAACGTTTACCTCGGATAACTCTAAAATCGCATAACGTTAAGTAATCTGGAGAGGAGAATTGGATTGAATAACGTTAAGGTCCTATGGGATGGATCGGATAACAACCGCTGAAGCCTGTGCAGTTACAATGTATTTCTATGGAGCTTTAACGTTATCCAATCCATCCCATGGGATTTTAACATGGATCGGATAACACTAAAAATCAGATAACACCAAGACTTGTGGAACCAAGTCTTAGCGTTATCTGAGTTATTACTGTATGGCTAAATATAATTTAATACCTAAAGGTGCGTATTAAATAAAAAAGATGTAGTCTTTTTTAGGTTCATTCTAAGCTACAAATAAAATAACAAGACAGCACCATTCAGACATCAGTGTTCTTGCCTGTATTTAACACTAATTTGGTGATATTCACTGTTGTTTTGACTGTTTATACTGAAGAGCATGTTCATTGTGATTCTTCCCTTTCAAATAATATTGGCATATATATTTCTCTTTAGATGTACTATTGATTGGAAGAAAGGAAAGAATGTTACAGTTAAAACAATAAAGAAGAAACAGAAGCACAAGGGGCGAGGCACAGTCAGAACAATTACTAAACAAGTACCCAATGACTCTTTTTTTAACTTCTTCAGTCCAATAAAAGGTAAGCATAGTTCCTTATTGGCCATATTCATGTATGTTTTAGTAACCCTTTCAGATAGTTGAATTACATTATTTTGCATATTGTTTTATAAGTCTATTCTTTAAGCAGCTCACAAAATATTTTACCATAGATTAGGTGCTTCCCAATGTTTTGACAACCACACATACTCATATCTGGACCTTGTTGTAGGGGCTGCCTTTCCTCCCCAGCTCTCAAAATAGGTTAATGTTAAATGGCTTTTAAAAACTGAAAATGCACCATTATGCTCTTTAAGGACATGAAAGGAGCCTCATTTGGGTGTTCCCTGAGCAGAGTTTTTCCTACAAAAATCCTTTCGAGCCAGAATAATTTCTGACATGAAATTATTACTATACATCCCAAAACATTCTAACTATTAAATATTGTGTGGGGTGGGAATGGAGGTGTCAAAACATGGCAAAATCACTTCCCTTGCTCCCTAGAGGGCACATAGGAACTTTCTGAGCAAACATATTTCAAAAAATTAAAAAGGGGGTTCGTAGTCCTTGGACCTCTAGGGACGCTGGGTGTGTGTACGTGTATGCGTGTCTAGACACTTCAAGGCTGCATCTGAATTGTACGCCACACTTTGCTCACTCCTGGTTTAGTGCTAACTTTCATTTGTGCCCTTGAGAGAAGAGAGAGAGCGAGAGAGTTCTTGATTTTCAAAGTTGCCTGCTGAGTTCAGATTTCTACCACATGAGGGTAGTAGAGTCCCACCTACAGTAAACTGAAAATGAAATTGGCTTAATAGCAGCATCAGAATCATTTCATCATAGTGGCTTCTAAAGGATCTTATTTTTTACTTGCTTTGCTTCATGAAGCAAGCAGAAATATGCAAGTAGCATGTTTGGTAGGTGGTAATAGCTAGACTTTGAATGTACACCGTTTCTTTAGATCTTGTTTTACATTTGGTGTCTCTTTTTCCCAAATTGCTCTTTGAACCTCCAACTTCAAAACCATTTTTTCACTGTCTGCAAAGTTTTTGACAAGAAAGTATATAGCCAGTGTTTGATTTCACAAGTACAACCAAACTTCACATAAAGAGTGCCACATTTAAGAGTAACTCGCTTAAAGAGCAGAATTTTCTCTGAATGTTCGCTTCGCTTAACAAATAAGACCAACCAAAAACTCACTTAACAAATAAATCAGGGTTCACAATTCTCTCCACCAGAAGTCACAATTGGTCACTTACAATGGTGTTTCGCTTAAAGAGCAAACTTGCTTAAAGAGCAATCCTGTGGAACACATGTTCTTTAAGCAAGGTACAACTGTAAAGCCTTTTCTATCTTGAAAAATTATATAGAAGAAACATGCATGATGATGTCATTCTGATTTAATCATTCTATGACTCTGTATTTGGTACATAAGCTCATGCCTTGCTATTCCATGTCTGAAGAAGTGGACTTGATCCACAAAAGTTCACATTAAAAATATAGCAGTTAGTCTTTAAAGTGCTGCAGTGTTTTTGTTTTTTGTTTTTGCTTCCTGATGTAGAAGTTGGGATACACAACTTCCTGGTAATCATTTTCATGGCCAGAGAAAGTTTAAAAATTAGGTGACATAGAAGGCTAATGTAAATTGTTTGTAGAATCTGGTGTGCTACTCATGATCATATTTTCGTTCTTCTGTACTCTTGAATTCATAAAGCTCTATATCATGCTTTTCAGTACTTTGCTTCTGAACCAAATCCAGGATTTTTCTTTAGTTGTTAATTTTTAGTTGTTTTCACCGAGTAGGGTGGCATATAAATTTAACAACAACAATAATTTTGCAGGTCATGTTTAATAGACATATGCAACTGTGCCAAAAGGAGGGATCCCGAGGTGTACTTCTGTTGATGCAATGGCAGCGTCCAGGAGAACTGGTGGGGAAGGGAGCAAGCCTTTCTCCACTACTGCTCCCAGTACCTTCCCATATGTACAGCAGGGATATCAGAAACCAATTTTAGAGGTATCTACCAGTGGGAGAAACCTCTGTTGCCAATAGACTGTTGGATTTATATTGGTAGCATTTGCATCATTATTTCCAGTCCCTGTTTTGTGAGACAAATTTGAGGTTAAAACAAGTGGATTTTCTTTCTGATTATATAAACTGATATCCTTCATGGCCTCCTTCTGGCAAAGTTCTGTAAGCATAATACTTCATGTTTCATGATCAAGCATATAACAGGTATGTGTTATGCGAACATAGTTGTGTTTGTACTGTACATATTTGTATTCTATTTTGGCCTTGAGCTTTTAGTATGGGAGTCAAATGAAAGAAACTAGCCAAAAGCAAAATCTTTGAAAATGGATTCCTACTCTCCCTTTACAATGACATCCAAGAAAGGGTCAGGATATTTTGTTAACTGAATTAACAGTTAACTTTCAGTTTTCATACGAATAGGGGTTGTTGTTGTTGTTGTTTGCACTAAAATGTACAGTATAGTTAAGTTTTTGAATGGTTTAGACTAATTTCTTATCTTTTTATAGTTTCAGGAGATGGAGAATCACTGGTAAGTTTTATTTCAATGTCATTATATCTATATCCAGCCTTTATATTAGAAAAGTTGAGGTAAATGGTCTCTCAAAACAAATTTCAAAGGAAGTACATGATCAGTTGTTGTGTTTTTGCTATTGTGGGAAGAGAAGAGGGTGTAATTCTTATGTATAATATATTGCATCCACCATCCAAATCTTGGGTCATATTAATTTATCCAGCTGTATTCTTATTTATAGTCAAACTGCTTCCTTATGTCTGTCTGGTGTGGTCCTGTTTATGGGATATTATACCACCATTTTTTTTCCATTAGCAGCATAACAGGTTTCATCTAGTAAACAGGGAGAAGTCTTGTATATTCAGTAATAGTTTTTCATTTTCTATGCTCTTTTTCTACATGAGTACTGTATATACTCTAGTATAAACCGAGTTTTTTAGCCCCAAAAATGAGCCCTAAAAAGAGGACACAGCTTATACTTGAGACAATGACCATGATAGTCCCAACACTACACCGGATTGAGATGTGCCAACAATTTAATACATGGTACTATATTTTCATTTATTTTGATTATTGGAACTCACTAGCAGCTACTGTATTTCCCACTCTCAGCTTATATTTGGGTCACTCTATTTTATTGGATTTTCAGGTCAAAATTAGGTACTTCAGCTTATATTTGGGTTGGTTTATATTCAAGTAGATACGGTACCTAGTCTGCTTCTCTCTTTGCCAAAGTTGGTCACAAATTGTACAATAAAGTAGTGTTTTGTTTTGTATCAAAAAACTGATGCTCATAGGGTAGCCTAGTGTATAGCAAGTATCTAAAATTATTACCGTATTTGCTGGGGTATAAGATGACTTTTTACCCCTGAAAAACATGCCTCCAAGTGGGGGGGGGGGCGTCTTGTACGCCGGGTGCACTTCGGATGAATAAAATACAGTAATGCCTCGGATAATGTTTACCTTGCATAACGTTTACCTTGCATAACGTTAAGCAATCTGGGGAGGAGAATTGCATTGAATAACGTTAAGGTCCTATGGGATGGATCGGATAACAACTTTTAATATCAGATGATGAACAGGAGTTTGAAGGCTTTTAAAGGGAAACTGTCACGGCAGCAAACTTCCTAGGGACTTGCCTGGTAATTGCTCTCTCCCTCTATTTGTTATATTCCTTCTATCATTGACAGTTCCAGTTTGGTTAAGAAATTAAAAAACAGCAGCTCCCATAGGTTTATTGTTCTATTCAGCTTTAGTGAATTGTCTTTGGTGAATTACGTTTAATAAACATGCACTGTTTTATGTTTACTGTACATGTTTGATAACATACAGCCTTGTGACAGTTTTTCTGCATGTCATAAGCATTTGAATATAAGTTAACATGTTGAAATCAAATCTGATGTTATTTTACGTTTTATTTGGTGTGTGGAAGGTGTGTGGAAGAGGGGGTAGTCTTTTACAGCGAGTATATAACAAATTCTATATTTTGAGTGGAAATGTTGGGGGTTGTCTTATATGCTCAGTCGTCTTGTACGCCGGCAAATACGGTATATTGAAGTTGCTTAATCCAGCATTGAAATGCTCACATTTGAGTATCAGGAAAATGCTTTATAATTTAGGACACAGCTGTATAATAGTAGTGGAAATTCCTTTCCTAATATATACTCTTAACTGCAAATCACATAGTCAAACATTTCTTATGATGGTGTATATTTCTCATATTTTTTCTTGGCTTTCCAGGATGAAGATTCAGAGTGTACACTAGCTATAGATTTTGAAGTTGGCCATTTCTTTCGTGAAAGAATAGTACCCCGTGCTGTACTCTATTTTACTGGAGAAGCTATAGAGGATGATGATAATGTATGTATATTTTAGAATTCAATATACAGTACATAATTGGAAAAAAGTTCTGTTTTTAGAAAATTATTGCTTTTTTGTAATGGTAAGTTCTAAAATTCAAGTGGTAAATGCTTACATAATGTTATTGAAAAGAGTTCACTGAAAAATGTCATGCTCTGATCGCTGTCTCTAACTAAAAATTACTAAAGCACCTACCTTCCAAATTGATTGAAATTGTAAATAGGAGCATTCCTGCTAAACATGAAGCTGTTGTGCACAAGTATACCTACCTCTAAAAGTCATTTTAAACATTATAATGGTACTCAAAGCATTGATATTTAGTGTCATAGTGATTCTTAAAACATTCTGTAAAGTAAGTTGTTGTTATAAATGTAAGTATAGCTAGAGACTGAAATAATTGCTTGCCAAGAACTGAATAAATTTGTAGAAGATGATAGCATTTTACTTGGGAATTTCCCCTTCAGTCTCCTAGTTATATGCTACTTTAACTTTAAGGTGTTACTAATCTAAATACTTTTTTTAGTTGGTATAATTGCTTTTTAAAAAACTATTCTTGTTTAGTCTTTCCCAACAAGATTAGAGGAAAAACTATTATAACAGGTTATCATTGTTTGCCATTATTTATTACTGTTGTGACCAGTGGTGGGCAGCCAAAAATTTTACTACCACACTGTGGGTGGAGCTGACATTGTGGGCGGAGCTGACGTCATGACATAGGTGGAGCCAATGACGTGGGAGTAGCCAAAGTAAAAAATCCCATAAAAATACAGTTCAGGCTGGCTGGAGGTGCCTGCCACCCCCAGCCAGCCCGATCTTAAAGGAGTCATCCCGCCTGGGCTGCTTGCTTTAGAATTGGGCTGGCTGGGGGTGCCTGACACCCTCAGCAAGCCTGATCCTAAAGCAGGTAGCCCGGGCAGGAGGCGTGCATGCATCAGTTGGTATTTTAACGCATGCACACACCAGCAGCCATTTTGGGTTGCAGAGTTGGGCAGCCGGTAAGGCGACTGAACCGGTACCCTCAAAAAAAAAGAAAAAGTAACCACCTTGTGTTACTACCCCTCCGGGAGACCACCCAGGATTGATATCACCAGTTCTACAGAAACAGGGCGAACCGGCCCATGCCCACCACTGGTTGTGACCAAAGATAGTCAAGTAATTTTACATTTAGCTACAATATTTCAAAAATATCTTAATGAATGGTAAATGTTTTTTATATTACAATGGAAACTCGCTTAACAAATTTAATGCGTTCTCCGAGGCCTTTTATACATTGAAAAAATTATAAAGTGAATTTCCCAGAGGAATGTATTGAATGCAATTTAGGAATGCATTAAAAACAAAATTTGTAATGAGAAATGCGGTTTTCCCTAGGAATGCATTGAAAACCAATTAATCCATTCCGAAAAGAATTTGTTAACAGAGCCACCATTTTCTATGGATTTCCTTTTGTTATGCGATTTTTCTGTTAAGCGAGCCATTTGTTAAGTGAGGTTCCACTGTATTTTGTTTTATTTATTCTACTACGTTGCTGAGAAGATTTGTATTTTCTTTTAAAAAGCCTAGATTTTGCAATCCCCTTTACCTTCACTTGGTTACTTGGTTGATCCGTGCTTCACACATCTAGTTTGACGTGCCGGATTGAAGCATCATCTCCCATAAGATTTTAGCGGCCTCTTGTCATTGGGAGGTGCTACCTTAATGGTCCAATGCCTCATGGGGGAGTGAGGCTTGTGTTTTTGATGCTCTGTTTGCCATGTTAAATACGACAACACAGCTGGGCTCATGACGAATTTGACCACGTTAGAGAAGTGTACTGGCCAGGTGCATTACCCAAGTACCCAGCCCCACTTAACTGACCTGCCTTGTTGAGCCCTCAGGTGGGATTTACAGTGGACAGCATGTACATAAAAGAACATACAGTAAAACACCAGATAACGCTAAAACTTGGTTCCACAAGTCTTGGTGTTATCCAGTTTTTAGTGTTATCGGATCCATGTTAAAATCCTATGGGATGGATCGGATAATGTTAAAGCTCCATAGAGATACATTGTAACCGCACAGACTTTAGTGGTTGTTATCCGATCCATCCCACAGGACCTTAACGTTATTCGATCCAATTCTCCTCCCCAGATTACTTAACGTTATGCGATTTTAGTGTTATCCGATCCAATCGTTATCCGGTGTTTTACTGTACATTTTCTCTTATTTCAGATTATGTATTAAAGAGAGGAGATACAAGTTAGAATGTATACCTTCATGTAATTTTTTTCTGCTTATGCTTAAAGTAAAACTTAAATAACTTTTCTTACTCCTCATTAGTTTGAAGAAGGAGAGGAAGGAGAAGAGGAGGTGAGTAAAATCTGTTAATCACTAATGGTCCATAGAAGAGATGTATGCTAGTGTAAGTGAAGAAAGGAATGTTTAGTTTTCTGTAATCAAGGGAGGCATTTTTTTCAGAGGCATTTTATATGTTGCCATGCCCTTAATATTTTCAACTGATTGTTGTGTCAGGGAAATTTTATTTCTTTTCCCCCAGCTGCTATACACAAAAGGACTCTAGGTACAATATTAAGAAGTTTATTTTAAGCAAAAGTCAAATAAAATCAGAACACATCATATAAGTAATATTAAGATTGGCCAATAATATAGAAATTTGGAACAATGCAGGTTTCCCAAAGATCCCGTGTTTGCAATGCTCGATTGCCCTGTCTTTTCTCCTCCCTTATATACCTTCTGAAACTGCCTTTTTAGAAAAGAACATGTCACATTTTGCAGTTAGCAAGAGACATGTGTTGTGGTCAATATGAGGCACGTGTGACTGTCTTGAGCCACCTGCTGAGGTTCCTCTTTTCTGTTAGGTCACAGTGACCTAACCATAAAGAACGTTCTTGCCCACATGAAGACTCTGTTTGTATCATTTTTATTCTACTTTTAATTAATATGGCTGCACTTATGTCAAATAATGTGAATCTGAATTTCTTACAGTAGGAACATTTTTCTAGATGTTAACAGTCTCTTTATTATGAGTATTGGGAGCCAACCAGCCTGTGTGCTTTAAGAGACTGATATGAAATCAGATCTTTAAAAGAGAATTTTTGCATCTTTTTAAAAAAATCCACCCGGAATGAAATGAGAGACTGAGAATTCTAAACCATCTGCTCTGAAGTGTCATTTTATAGATATGAATGCTGTCCAGTTTCACCTTCAATATTATTCTGAAGTGACAGCTATTAAATAGACAGCAATTCATTGTAGTGAGTATAAAGTCCCTTTATTTTCAGATATTTTAAGAGGAATTGAAGCTTTTCCTAGATAAAACAATTGGGCTTTTAAAAAAATGGCTAAATATTTTATTTATTTATTTATTTATTTATCGCACTTGATACCCCGCCCCAATCGGGAGAACCCGACTCTGAGCGGCTTACATCCTGATAAAAAATAAAAATAAAACATAAAACAATCTATATCAATAAAAACATCAGAATTAAAAGTCATCAAAAAGTTAAAACAATATAGAAACTACACACCAGTATTCCCACATTCAGACCCGGGGAGGCAATCCTTTAGATAAGCCACTTGGTATGGGAACCCACGTTCCCGGGTCCCCAAACTTGTCCTGCCAGCCAGGTTTTCACGCCATTCCGGAAGGGTAACTGTCTGAAGGCGCAGCTCGGTGGGCAGGAGGTTCCAGAGGGTTGGGGCGGACACGGAGAAGGCTCTCCTCCTAGTGCAGGCGAGGTGCGCCTCTCTCGCCGAAGGAATAACAAGGGAGCCTCTCCGATCTGCCCTGGTGGGCCGGACAGATGTTCTTGGGGTGACGCGGTCTCTTAGGTATCCTGGCCCACAATAATTGTTTAAATAATTGTTCAGATGGCTTCTCAGGTGAAACTACCATAGCATTGAGATCTGTCACAATTTCTAGTGCTTCAGAACAGTATTAACAAGAATGAAACTCATAGGAGTGGTAAATGTGATTAACATTAATTTAGAAGATAACACTAGAGTTCTTTTAGGCCATGATACACAATTTTATGTAAAGTCATAAGAACTTTTAAAAAGGTTGCTTAAACTCAGTTACCAATGGCATATTGCTAGGAACATTTTAGGACTACTGATTTCTAATAGCAGATAAACTTTCTATTTAAAAACCTAATCAGTATGTTAGAATAACTACTTCTGCTGGTGTTGAGAAGTCAGCTGTGGTTTATCTCTTCTTGCTTAGATGGGCTTGCTTGAGCAACTTTAGTCCCCATTCCCCATCTTTAGGTTCTTCCTCAGTTATGTTTTCATTTTCCCATTTGTTCCTCTCTTCAATTACAGCAGAGGCTAGTATTTCATCTGTTTTGGCCAGACTATTCTACCTATCTCACTGTTTTCTGTTTCATTTATTTGTACTTCATGCTTCCTAGGGTTATTAACAGGCAACTCACAGTAGCTTTGTTTATCCAGATGAGAAGTTCCAGGGAGCTATTTCCTTGTAAGCTTCCCAAAACAGCCATTCATTCTGATCGTTGCCACAACAAGATCAATCCATGTCTTCAGAGTACCCTTCTTTGCCATCAAGGCCCTTCACCCTCCCCATTTAGACAACTTTCTAGAATCTACAGGATGCTGTAAAAATTTGCACAGTGTTTCTAAAGCATCTTCAATTGGGATTATAATCATGACTAATAGTGTTAAAGGGGTCCCTTTGACTCAGTCTAAATTTCTTTTAGGAATCTCAGCTGAAAAGACAAAATTTCCCTTTCCCTTATTTTCTAAGACTAAACAGGCTTCCCTGGGGGCCTTCAAAGAGTATTTCTTCTTTCTTTCTGAACTCTTTTTGCTCCCCCTCCCCTGCATACTGCTTTTTCAAAAATGGAAATGTGCTGTTATTATTGACGTCTCTAAGCAGTTTCTTTTTTAAAAATTGGATTACAGTATTTTGATAAATAGAGCAAACTCAAGAAAGGTCAATGGGCACACTCCTGCTTGTCTCAAATAACAGATTTGCTTGGGTCTCCATGATCTAAATAAAGAACCAGGTGCATCTTCAAGAAGTTCTTCATCAAGGCTTCTATGGCTCAGTAGATCTCATTGAGTGATCTTTGTGCATTCATGTTGTACTCTTGTCACCACATATTAACTACACATCACTGCAGGGACTCTCACTTTTTAAGAACTGGTTATTCTGTGATGCACTAACTTTCTTGTATTCATTTGTAACAGTAGTTTGATAATACCTTGCTTTGATCCAGAAATTTTTATTGTGTTCTACAGCTCACTTTGAATTGCCTAGAAAAGCGCAGATTCTTGGTGAAAAACTCAGAAGTCACTTAAAGCTTCCTCTAGTCTGTAGACATCCCCAAGAAATCCAGGGATTCACCTCTTTGTTTTGGCAGGCAATCAGATGCATCCCAGATCACTAAACAAGGTTCTCAAGGGCACTTGTGTTTCTGGTGTGAAGATTTTATGTACTGAGATTTTCCCTTGGTCTCACCAGTAATGATAACTATCTTCTGGACAGCTCAGTGGTTTAGTATTTGGTTGCAGAACCAAAGGTTGGGAGCTTAATTCCCCACTGGGCCTCCTTGACAGGGACTGGACTTGATCATCCATAGGGTCCATTCCAGCTCTGCAGTTCTTCTGTTACTACTACCACCACTATCTTTTCAAGACTATAAATCTGTGATGGCAAACCTTGGCACTCCAGATGTTCTTGGACTTCAATTCCCAGAAGCCCAAGCTCCCGTGAATCCACATGAATGGGTTTGCTGCGATTCATCCGGCCTGCCACGCCCTCGTCGCTCCTGGAAGCAGAAGTAAAACGTCCACGCACAGGGAATTGAAGTCTAAGAACATCTGGAGTGTCAAGGTTCACCATCACAGCTATTAATCATACATATTGAAGCGTTGTTCCTACTCCTTCCACCAGCTTCTCTGTGCTCTTTATAATAGAGGTCCAGGTCTCACAGACAGACACACAACCTATCTGTCAGGGAAGCTCATTGTATGGTTTGTTTGTTTGTTTATTATTTATTTGATTCAATTTATATGGTGCTAGTGAACCTAGCATTTCTAGGGTTCAGATCAATTATGTAATAATCAAACGACCACCAAAGTACAAGTGGAACAACACGTGTGAGCTAGAACCTGGTTTCTCTATTAGGAAGCCATAGACCTAGTATGATGGTCTGGTTTATTACAGCCCATTACATCAAGAGGACTCCAAAACTGATAATTTACTGGCTCAGTTGCCAGGTGTTTGAAAACACACCTAAGCACTTTCTCAGTACAGTAAAACACCGGATAACGCTAGGATCGGATAATGATGCAAGTTTTTTGGAAAAAAACTTGCATCGGATAACGATTCTGGGTAACAATCCTTTAGCGTTATCCAATTCAATCGTCTAGGGGGTGGGAATGGATTGGGTAGAACATCTACCCAATCCACCCCCCACCTGTTGGGGGGTGGATTTGGTAGCGAAGTTCACCACCCAACCACAGCGCATGCGCGCTCACCAGCACCTTTCCTCCCGAACCTACCTATTGCACTTGCAACAGTTCTTGTGAACGCAGTAGGGTCGGGGAAAATGCATGCTCACAAGGGCATTTCCCCTGACAGGCTCGGCTTTGGCTACAATCCTCCCCCGCGCGGGGGGGGGGAGGTTTGTTACCCAAGCCGAACTGAGCTGCGGCTAGTGATCGGGTTCGGCTTGGGTGACAATCCCTCCCTCCGTGCGGGGGAAGATTGTCACCAAAGCTGAACCAAATTGTGACTGGCGATCCAGAGAAGAGGTGCACGCTCGCGGGCCTTCTCACGTGCCAACCCTACGGGATCGCGAAGGGTCCCGTAGGCTCAGCAGAACAAGCGCACTCTCGCAGGCCTTCTTGCGTGCGAGCGTGCGCCTCTTCTGTCAACCCTACGGGATCCTTAGCAAGCACTAAGGGTCCTGTAGGGTCGGCAGAACAGGAGCACATGAGAAGACGCGCGAGCGTGCGCCTCTTCTGCTGACCGTATGGCAGCCCGTACGGGGTTCGGAAGAAGCCTAGCGCAACCCAGCGCGGCTGCGCTAGGTTTCTTTTGAACCCCATCCGTGCTGTGAATGACTTTGGGGACAAACTGCTTGGTTTGCCCCCAAAGTCAAGCTGACCCTAGGGACAAACCGTCAGGGCTTTTTTTTTTAGCGTTGTTCGATGCATGCATCGGACAACGCTAAAAATCGGATAACGTCATGACTTGTGGAACCAAGTCATAACGTTATCCAATGTTCTAGTGTATTGTGGAAACAGTTAATCTCTCCCAGAACTGATCTGTTTGTCTTCTTAGCCATCTATAGAACCTGGCGGCTCTAAACAGTAGATTTGAGGGCACAGGATCTACTGATATGTTAGCCTTCAGATCTATTTTATGTGATTCACCTTCTCTGATCTCCAGTGTTCTGCTGAAATTTCACTCCTAGTCAAATATAATTTGCTCTCAGAAAGACATCATATTTTGTTTTTTAATTGGCAACTGTATTACTCTTCCAGAACTTTTTATAGCTGTTATATATTAACAAGGTTATATATCTCCAACAGCAACAAAATTTATTTATTTAACACACACACACCCTTTTTCTCTTATGGAAGGATCCTAGGCAGCTCACTTCATTAAAAAGACAATACAGTTGTACCTTGCTTAAAGAGCATAATGTGTCCCACAGGCTTGCTCTTTAAGCGAGTTTGCTCTTTAAGCAAAACACCATTGTAAGTGACCAATTGTGACTTGGGGGGGATTGTGAACCCCGGTTTATTTGTTAAGCGAGTTTTTGGTTGGTTTTATTTGTTAAGCGAAGTGAACATTCAGAGAAAATTCTGCTCTTTAAGTGAGTTACTCTTTAAGCGAGACACCCTTTATGCAAGGTTTGACTGTATAAAACCTGAACAGAACTTTGATATTCACTGTGATACTTCCTTTTTGTTAGTATGCTAGGCATCCAGAATCATTTCCTCATGTTAAGTGGTAGCCCTCAACATGTAGCCTCAATGTCATATTGCCCAGAATTCTAAATGTTTCTTTTTGTTTGTATAAGTCTATTTTATCTGAATCTCTATTGCAAGCAGGACCATGAAATGGAATTGAGAAAGTGTCTGCAGAGGACAGAATAATAGAGTGAAAAGGGGATGTAGGTCAGCAACGCAGCTCATGATGAGCATGCCAAATTTTTGACATGTCTAGATAGGGGCTAGAAAGAATCTGGGTCAAGCCCTAGAGAGCCTTTGCAAGTCATTATAGAAAGTACTAGGGTAGCTGGACTAGTGGTCTTGCTCAGTATGCTGAAGCAGCTTTCTGTGCTCCTGTACTCCAGTTTTCTAAGCAATAGGTAGTCATTTAGTAGTTGCATGCCTCTATGTGTAAGGAGAGAATCTTCATTTGAGTACAGTACCTTCATGTTGAGTATCAATTTTCTTTTTTATTGTGCTCCTTAAAATCATGCTTACCCCTTTCCTTTTAAACATAGGAATTGGAAGGTGAAGAAGAAGGGGAGGAAGAAGAAGATGCAGAAAGTGAACCTAAGGTTAGCTTTATTTTAAAATGTTTGCCCTAATTAATGAATTATAGCAAGTTAATTTTATCATAGCTGTGGAGTTTTTTCGTGTACAACATCATTTGAATCTGAAGTGTTTTTTTTTTACTGTTTCTTTCTGTTGACTACCCTAATGGTAGTCCCATTTCATTTTCTTTTAATAATACACATTCATGTTTTTCATTAACATACAGATAAAACTAATGCACCTTGGCTACCTTCGCTTTTATGTATGAGTTGCTTATAGAAAACCATGTATCCATATTTTACGAGCTTTTAGAGTCTTGTAGAATAAGTTTTATTTCATTTATTTCATTTATTTATGTGCAGTGATATTTATCCCTAATTTTGTTTTTAAAGTACTAAATGCTGCTTTCCATACTCCCACATTTCCTTTGTGTGTAATGCAAATATCCTCTATATGTAAATCACATTGTAGTTTCTAGATACAGAATTGCAGCAAAATGTATTACCATCCGATTATCACATGACATTTGTACATGGTTTTTCCTCTAAGTAACTGTTCCGTCCATGTAGGAAAAATGTCATGAATGAAATAGTCTTACCTTGTCTGTGTATCCTGTACCATCTCATTCCCCAAATAGGCTTGTTTCAAAATTTGTGCATTACCAGGGCTCCCTCTTAGATTTGTTCTGAAATAAGTTTTTTTTAAAAGATGGATTGCTGGATGTATATATTATGTGTTGAGGAGCGCAGTGGAGCAAACCAAATGGAGAAAATGTTAATCCAATAATATTGATATGTAATTTTTTGGAATAGTAGCCGTGTTAGTCTGTGGTTCAGGCATATTAGAAAACAAAATAAAACAAACAATAAAATAAAAATAAAATAAAAAACACTGTAGCACTTTAAAGACTAACTGCTTTATTTTTATTGTTAGCTTTCGTGGATCAAGTCTGAAGAAGTGGACTTGATCCACGAAAGCTAACAATAAAAATAAAGCAGTTAGTCTTTAAAGTGCTACAGTTTTTTATTTTATTTTTATTTTGTTTTGTTTTCTGATATTGATATGTAAAAGTTCTATTGATGAAGACACACATACTTAGTCTTGCATGACATAATGAGTGCACTCTACAATATCTTATGTATATTCCTTATGACGATGGTGTGTCTAATGGCCATCATATAGTTATTGTAGTGTTAGGAGGCTAGTCACGGAGTTGACAAGTGAAATGTATTGGTGACTGTGTCAAGAGATCTTCTGGGTGGGAAGAATAGTCTATTACTTTAAAATCTGACCTTGATTATTTTGGAGATTGATAGTATGTGACAAATCATTTCTTATATTTTCTGGAACACTAGTTATTGTCTATTTTTTTTGGTCCATTTCACTTTTCTTTCATGCTGACAGTTCCTTTCAATTTTTCCCCATTTAGGTGTAATTTAAGTCTGTTTATCATTCATTCATTTATAGGTAAGGTTCAATTCCATTAATACATAACTTCCAGACTTCCCATTGTTGTAGCTCATGTAATGTGATTCATTTAAGTACCTCTCTCCTTTCGTTTGTTTTGTATATTGAAAAATGGGGTACCTAATCTAGATATCAGGAATTTTACTTTCTCTTTAGAAAAAGTTAAACATTTAAAACTGAAAAAGTATGAATGGTGATGCTATTTATAGGAACTTCTCCTTCTTCGTGGTTCCTATTGTATTTTTCTTACCTTAGCTATATGCTTTATAAGATGGATGTTTTTGTGTGTTTGTGATTGTGTTGATTTGTGTGTTACTTTGCATAGACTTTAGCATGTAAGCTTGGTAATTAAGTTTATGCAATCACAGATTATAGCTTCTGTAATAATGTCACGTCATCATATTGACTTCAATTTAATGGTGACCCTCCTATGATTAGGCATGAACTACTCCAGAGTGGTGTATCAGTGCTTCTTTCTGGAACTATACATCTTGCCAAAGGCCAATCGGCCAAATGTTTTTCTTTCCTGGGAAACACCACAAGGATGTAGACTCCTGGCCTTTGGCTCTACTGCCAGGCTTTCCAATCCACTGAATTTTGCTAAAACAGCTGTATTGGAACAATTGAGCGATTACATAATACTTTTCCAGACCCTGAGTTTTAGCTAGATAACAATGTTACCTATTTCAAATCAGTATACTCTGTTTCCCCTAGTCATTCTAGTTTCTTTCAACTCATGCTCTTCTTCATTTTCATAATCTTCTCTTCCACTGCATTAGTGTGATTATATTATTTCCACTTCCATTCTTTTCATTCTAATAAATCTCTTTGGATTACACTTCAGATAATATATTAGGGCAGACTGATATTTGGTTAAGGTTCAGTAGAAACCACTGAAGACTTCCTGAGTCACTAAATTGTATGTTTATTTTTCTGTTCCAAAAATTAGCAGTCTAATTTTCTATTTAAAAGAATTGTGTTGGCTCTCCTTATGCCTTGAATAGTACTACTTTTCACTGTTAACAGGATTAACTGGTTCAGCATCTTATTAAGGATAACAAGAAGTTGAAAAAATTCTGGAGAAAATTAATGAAGCTAAAGAGCTGTTAACATGATTTAAAAGATCACATTCAGTATTCAAATTAATTGTTTCTTCCTGTTTTCAGATGAATTTATTGTATATTTTTCCATCCTAGTGGCATTTTGGGTTGCTTGCTTTAGAATGAGTAAGAATTTCATTGCAAACAAGAGTTTGCTTACTTTTAAGTGACTGCAAAAATCTTCCTTTGGCCCTAATTTATTCTTATTTATTATTTATTAATTCAGATTCATATTGCCGCCCACTTGCTGACTTCTTCATACTTCTTCATACTTCCATTCTTACAGCTCTGTGTTGCACTTCTGTTAGACATTTCCATTGACTGAAAGTAGGATTAAGTGTGAAATTAAAAGCCCTAGCAGGCTCCAACATCAGATTAGAAAAGTTTTGCTGTAGGATGGTGCCTGCGCAAATTTATATTATTTTCAAATACTACAAAAAACACTTGCAAATAGTTTCAACCTGGAGAGGGCAATTTAATTATCTCTTTCTTCCCTACTTAGTGAGCCATGAGTTGGGGAGAAAAGGAGATGGGGCCTTATTGCATGGTCCTACTCCATGCCTTAATGATGGTTGTCTTTCTACTCTGGGTCTGTGCCTGGGCCTTTTGGCTAAACTTTCTTTCTCTTTACCACACTGTTCGCTACCTTTCAGCAGCCAGTTCTCTTGTTCTTTGTCTCCTAAACAGCTACTTCTGTTCTACCTGTCATTTCTCTTGTTTCTCCTGAATCCACCCCATGCCTCCTTGTTCTTGTTGCCTTCCTTTACCTTGAGTAGTGCCTACATTCTAGCTGGCTGAAGAGGGCTGAAATCACCCAGGTTAGCGCTTTAGAAAATACCAATAGCTGTGAAGTAAGAAACTATATTTTTGGCCCAAAAACGAAATTGCCAAAAAGCCACTTGTTGCTCCTGAGCCATTGTTTGGAAGACCAGTTCTATAGAATGTCATTGATTCTTGTAAAGCATCCATCTATTCTCATACTCATAGTGGTGGTTTTCAATTGACTAGGAATGTTTTCTAGCTTAGTCAGTACATGGTGGGAAATGTTCAGATTTCATCTGAATTTGACATGGTGGAGTAACTTGCATATGCCTTAGTAAAGAGCTGACATGACATGAAAACAGCAAAGGTTTAATGTCCTAGCCTTTGACAGCCACTGTCATGTCTCTGAATTTAGTCAACACTAACTACTTTTGCTCCTTAAATATTTGACTTCTAGTTAATTTTGACTAAATTCTGTCTTGTGGCTTTTGAGCAGACAACTGATGATGCTTGAATTTTACATGTTGTCAAGACAAAGTTAAAAACATAATGCGCAAAGCACAGCTCTCTAGATCAGGGATTCTCAACCTGTGGCCTGCAGCACCATTTCATGTGGTCCCCTACAGTCTCAACTATGGCAGGAAGTGCCGTGTTGTGGAGGAAGGGGGAAATGGCCATCTGGCCCCCAAAGCTGTCTGAGGGAGCATGACCCAGGCCCTGGCATAAAAAGGTTGAGAACTGCTCTAGATGTTGCATTGTGATTCTGATCAGCTCTAACTAAAAGCTATTGGTAAAGAATGCTAGAGTTGTCCAACAGCATCTGGCTATATTTTATCAAATCTTAATATATAGCTTTTGACTTGAAAATTAGTATGACTTTCTCTATGCATTAATGAAAATGGACCAATACATTGATATTCTGGATTTGTCATAAGCTTGGTTATTTTTAAATTGGTTTCTTAATAGTAAGATTTAAGGATGACCACTTATCCTCAAAGTGATTCTGCTGATCATCACTATTCCAAAATTTCCAAAGCAGATTTGAGAGGGAACATCTGTAGATGAGAAATCATTCTCTCCTTCTACTGCCAAAAGATTTCTGTCAGCAGTGGTTCAAGGTTGTATTTAACCTGATTCTTTCTTTTGCTTGGTAGCAAAATTAGCAGAACAGATAAGATCTCAGAAGCCAACTTCAGATTAACTGATTAGTATCCAGCATTTAATTGAACACACAGGTCTAGATTACTTTGTGAAAAGTCACCCAAATTGCAACATAGAAAGGTTACTAGCTGGTGGCAGACATGACTGTATTGCCACTGAAAAAAGAATAATTGTAATAAGTATCAGGATTATATGCGTCATGGTTGCTATGAGGGCAAAAAGATTTTGAGAATTGAGTTGTGTATGGCTCAGGGTTCTCAACCTTTTATAGCCAGGGTCTGGATCATGCCCCCTCAGACTATTGGTGGGGTAGACCGGTGTCCTCCTGCTGATGCTGCCAATACTCTCCCACACTCCACCAGTCTGGCCCGCAAAGACACACACCACACACAGACGTTGCTTCCTGGCCAGCCATGGGTGAAGAAGAATTCTTATGGTCCTTGCCTGTGCTTGGCCAGAGCAGCACCCAGGAAAGAAATGGGCGGTCCTGGGCATCTTCCACCACTGCCACAGTCGTTGACCCCTCCACCTGTCTTGACACGTCCCTAATACCACTCTGTAGTAAGGCAGATGTTGTAAGCAGGGCAGATGTTGTAAGCAGGGCAGATGTAAGCAGGGCAGATGTTGACAGCAGAGTTGCTGCCCTTTAGGAAGGGGGTGAAGACCTGGCTGGTGGGGCAGGTGTGGGGTTCTGACCATTCGGTTACCTCTCCAGTGAATATTTTCACCTCTTAACCTTTTAATCTTTTTAAATCTTCCAACCTTTAAATTTTTAGATGGTTTTTTTTATTGTTAGGTCTTGTTGTTATTGGTTTAATTGTTGTTAGCTCCCCTAAGTCACTTTGAGGAGGGTGGCATACAAATATGATTATAAATAATAAATAAATAAATAAACATCCGCCCTGCTATGGAGCAGTGTTAAGGACACGCCACGCCCGGGGAGGGGAAAAGGATGGTGGGGGGGGGGGCAAGGGCGTGGGCTGGATGGAATGGCGACGTGGGCCAGAAGTGGCCCACGGGCCCTAGGTTGAGAACCCCTATTCTAGCTTTTTAAGGGGGAAAGGGAGGAATGCAGGAATAAATTTAATACTTATATTTAAATAGTAATTACATTCTACCAAGTAATAACAATGACATGCGTTCTGTTATCTTGCTGTTATTTATTCTAACTAGCAAGCTAATAAGCTGACGATTGATATTAGCAATATAGAAAAGTATTTGAATGAAAAATACTTAGATCTCTAACATAATTGCGACAAAATTGAAGAAATGCAAAAGGCGGATCCAAAGACACTTTTCTGTTTTGCCAGTGGTCTTTGCTCTTAGACACTTTTGTGCAGAATAAATGTCAACATTTACACATCATATTTCTAATGTTTCAGAAAAGAGAACTTGTTACATTAACCGAAACATGTCTTTTTCATCCACATTTATAAAAATGTGGAGAAATTGCTGGCTTATTTTGTTTTCTGAAGTCTGGCCAGGTTATCCTGCTATGGTAAGAGAGTACACCATACTGCCAGTGACTCAACCCCAAGTGCCAGAGGGCGGTTAACTAACGTGACAACCCTGAGGACTAACAGCCCTGGGTGTCAAAGTCCACAGGGAAGGGTGATGTTCCCCAAGTGGATTAAATCCCACTTGGATCCATCTTGATGGAGGACAGCAGCTTCATCAATACTGGCCTGGGGATGATGAGGACTTTGTTAGCCAAAAGGGCTCAGGACCAGAAAGTGACTCACAAAACTGGATCTGTGGTACTATGGGTGTCATGCTACAATGCAGAAGGCAGATGAAAGGCCACTGCATTATATTCTCCAGACAGTCTTCATGGCTGTTTGCCATGATGATCACCTATATTCAGATTCGGATACAGCAGAAGAAGATGATATTGTTTTATGGTAATATGGTTGGAGTAGTATCTGTGGCATAGTTCTACATAAGCTATGAAAAGGTGCTGTGTTTTTAATTGTACCTGTTTTAACCTTGTGAACCATCTTAAATTCTCTCATTAGGATAAAGGTGATCTATAAATAAGATTAAATAAGGTGTTCTATATTGTGCTGAAAGCACTTTTCCAGTATCACATTCCAAATGCATTCCTTGTGTAATCACAGGAATGCTAACAATTGTATAACTGCCAGCTGTGTTTAAATTTAGAATATCAGCATAAATGAACTACAGTAATACCTCGGATAACGTTTACCTCAGATAACGCTAAAATCGCATAACGTTAAGTAATCTGGGGAGGAGAATTGGATCGAATAACGTTAAGGTCCTATGCGATGTAAGACTTGTGGAACCAAGTCTTAGCGTTATCCGAGGTATTACTGTATCTGTTCTTTTAAAAGGCTTTCTTCTGAAAACAAAATCTTTCATAAATTGTTGTCCTTTAAATCACAGATAAATAAACTGCCCTCCTGTTTTTGAGTTAGATTAGCTATTTGCTCCATTTTCATCCCCCAGTCTGTTTGATGTTGAGGGAAGACATTGTTTAAAACTAATTGTAGCTGGTCTTAATCCAGACACTAACAAGGTGGAAGATGAGGATGAAGTAGCCAGTTGAGCCTCCAAAGCAGGGGTGCCCAGACTACAGTCTGTGAGCTAGATCTGGCCCATGGCGCCAATTAATCAGACCTGCAGCACCCTTGCCACCCCCAGAAGCGGAAGTAAAACATGTGTGCGCCTTTTACTTCTGCTTCTGGGTGGGAAGAACTATGTGACCAGCACGCTCGACCACATGACCATCCCACCTGCTCCAAAGGGTTCAGTTGGCCATTTTGAAGCCAGTATTTTCACAGGTTGTCAGGGCAGGTGTGAATAGGTCTCTAGAGGTTGCCTGTCCTTGCTCCATGTCTGTTTTTTTGTAGCACCCTGGGGGAAAATTTTTAGAAATGTCAGATTAATGCTTAGAAAGACATTTGATTTTATAAATACAAGTATTTCTGGTGACATTATGTATTGATGAATTAATCTTCATTGGGTGTCAACTGTGGCCCATGGGCTGGATCTGGCCCATGGGCCATAGTGACTGGCCCCCTGAACCACGTGACTGGCCCATGGCCTAAAAGGTTTGGGCACCCCTGATCTATATTGACCTAGCAATGTTTTGGCAGATGAGGTCAAAACATATTCCTACAGCTTGCTATGTCATTTGTCAATGTTCAAAGTGCTACCCATAATAGCTGCCTGCAGTCCTGGTAAATTGCACCAAACACTTTGCTTTATGGTCGCTACAGGAAAGTTGCATGTGACACTATTTATCATGCATGTTTTGTGTGCAACCTGTCATCTTTAGCTCCCGGTGATCTAAAAAAACCTTGAGGTTTTTGTGTTTTCATTAGAGTTATTGGCAGGTATGATGTCATCATGCTAGGCAGATACTGTAATGGTAATATGTGTCCTGGCTGTTCTTAATATCAGAAATTGATATTAAGTGTTATGAAGTGGAATTGTCTTTGAAGTTGCTGGGTGATTACAGTGGTGGCTGTGATGAATTTTTACATAACTCAAAGCAAACCCGTAGGAAATTGCGTTACATAAATTGGGACATTTACATAAATTGGGACATGGTTTTAGTGCAAAAATAATTACGTAAATCGAATTTTATGTAATTCAAGGCATACGTAGGACGGGGTTTTACTGTACAACCAGTCACAGTTACTGCTGTGTCTGATATGTAGATTTGCCTTTTTCAATGTTGCAGTACTTCAGTTTAAGCAGTGTCTGGATTTTAGACTAACTGTTTACTCAGATTCTATCTTGTCAGTCATAGGTTGTTAACTGCTGTGCTGAAATTACAGGGATAAGAGAAAAAGAGGGCAAAATGTAGTGGCATGTTCAAGACTAACAGATTTATTTCAGTGTGAATTTTCATTGATCAAAATCCACTTCACAACAGCTCACATTGAAACAAATCATTTAATCTCTAGAGTTGTATAATTTGTTTCCTCCATTTCCCCCTTCTCTTTTAATTTTGCAAGTATGGTGAGATAGGCTGACATAGCTACTTCTTTGGATACTATTAGCTATGTGTTTTCTTCTGTGACCAACTGAAAATATTGTTGCATGCTTTTAAAGCTTTAATTGCATTTCTGGAGGAGTTCCTTCTTTCTGTTTCCACATAATGTGATTAGCTGAATGCCTTTCTCCAGATTTTACCTCCATCAGATATGATGTTTATAACAACAAACGAAAAAGCTGTTTGTTAATGGTGCCACAGGTGCTGAATGGCCTCTCTGATAATATGCTGAGTGTGGCAAAAGAGTTATGCTTCTAAATCTGTTTTAAGTTTTCTAACCTAAGGGTGCAGCATGTGCCTGCATTAGGTGTTGATTTTGGCAACTATACTGCAGTTTGAATGCCTGTGCTCTGAATCGTATGTAAAGTAGACTGAGGTATCAACTAATAATAAAGTTTCAGTATTGTTACATTGTACTATCGCCACTATTATTCATCACCTACATAGACAACACAAGCAAAAAAGCGAAACCCGTGAATGGAAACAATATCAATGAATTACTTTTTGCAGATGATCAGGCATTGATAGCAAGTACAGTTAAGGAACTACAAGACCTTGCATCCATGAACAAAGAATGTAAGATAAATAATATGAAAATCAATAAAGAGAAGACTGAAGTAATCACAGTTGGAAGAAAACTGCATACTCTAGATAACAAGATAGAGGGAACAAGTATTAAACAAGTGTCAGAGTTCAAATGCCTAGGAACAACATTTACTGAAAATGGCAAAATAGATGAAGAGATTAACATATGGTGCAGTAAGGCAAAACAAATATCAGCACTAAAAACACAAGACAATACCAATCAACACAAAGAAACACCTCATACGAAGCATATTCATTCCCACCTTAAGTTACCAGTGCCAAACAAAACATAAGCAAGAAGTTAGTTACCACCAAAAGGAGATGTCTGAGGAAGGCTGCTGGAGTGATTAGAAGGGATAAAATCAGGAATGAGGTTGTAAGGGAAAGAATTGGAACAGAACTAATCTTGTGATATATACAGACAGTGGTGTGCTGACCCACAGAGATACAGGGACTCATCCCAGTGTGCCCCAGCGACTGGCGTCCCCCAGAGGCAGGCAAAGGTAATGAGAATGTATGGGATTTCTCCCCCCCCAACCCACTCGATAGGCACCCCCATCACTTCTTGTCCACCGCCCTCCCAAGGTGCTCAGCAGACCCCTGCATACAGAGACAAAAAAAGTGGTTTGCCCATTTGGAGAGAATGTCTTGGAATTCCATATCTTACGAGGCATATGTGAAAAGAGGAGAATGACAAAGATCATGAAGCAGACCCAAAGGAAAGTGGAGGGATGACATCAAAGAAATATTACAAGAACACCAAATAACACCATTGGAGGCCTCTAGAAGTCCCAGAACAAGAACCTTGCATCTCCCTCAACCTCTGATGGGGTAAAAGGAAGCAAAGAAGATCATTACATTTTTTTCTCTGGATCTGGCCCATGGGCCATAGTGACTGGCCCCCTGAACCACGTGACTGGCCCATGGCCTAAAAGGTTTGGGCACCCCTGATCTATATTGACCTAGCAATGTTTTGGCAGATGAGGTCAAAACATATTCCTACAGCTTGCTATGTCATTTGTCAATGTTCAAAGTGCTACCCATAATAGCTGCCTGCAGTCCTGGTAAATTGCACCAAACACTTTGCTTTATGGTCGCTACAGGAAAGTTGCATGTGACACTATTTATCATGCATGTTTTGTGTGCAACCTGTCATCTTTAGCTCCCGGTGATCTAAAAAAACCTTGAGGTTTTTGTGTTTTCATTAGAGTTATTGGCAGGTATGATGTCATCATGCTAGGCAGATACTGTAATGGTAATATGTGTCCTGGCTGTTCTTAATATCAGAAATTGATATTAAGTGTTATGAAGTGGAATTGTCTTTGAAGTTGCTGGGTGATTACAGTGGTGGCTGTGATATGAGTCTATTTTCCAAATACACTGCCACGCAGGAAAAAAAAGCTTTTAAATTAGCTGTTTTTTGTTGCTTGAAAATAAGGATATAAGAACTAGATCTGGTGACCTTTTTTAATGTCCTGTTATTCTGTTTCTGTAAGAAACTGTGGACCAGCCACCTATGGTTTTTAAAATGGAACTGAATTAGAGTGCACGTCCACTACATATGAAAGTATGTACTGATGGCCCAGCAAGTCAGCCTTTCCTTATTGATGAAGCAAGCTTACATGAAGTGGTGTGAAATACCATTTATGCAAAAGCTCAATAGAATATTCACTCCTTAAATCTGGAGGAGATAGATGCAAGTGGAACTTTGTTCCATAAAGTCTTTTGATTAGTTCAGAGATTTTGTCTCTACTTTATGAAGCAAATTGATCTTTTTCAGTAAATGTTGTAGCAAATTCCCCAAATCTATTGGCTTATACAGTCAAACCTCGCATAAAGAGCACCTTGCTTAAAGAGTAACTCACTTAAAGAGCAGAATATTCTCTGAATGTTCGCTTCGCTTGACAAATAAAACCAACCAAAAACTCGCTTAACAAATAAATTGGTGTTTGCAATCCCCCCCCCCCACAATTAGTTACTTACAATGGTGTTTCGCTTAAAGAGCAAACTCGCTTAAAGAGCAATCCTATGGAACACATTATGCTCTTTAAGCGAGGTACAACTGTATACCTTTTAGCATTTTGCCATCTTGGTTGAGTAGTGTAAATGGTTGGTATGAATCTTCTGTGGGATATTTATTTGGTTTGTTTAGTATTCTGGCTTGATTCCAGAAGAGGAATGTTGGATCACCATTCATAATCAAATTTTAAAAGTTAAGCATCAAAAAGTGACAGGTGATCTTCAAATATTCTGTAAAAATATCCACCAAAATTATCCAGACTAGAAGTTTTTTGTGATTGTAAATCAGGGATTTTCAACGTGCAGCCCACAGGCTGGATGCAGCTTCTGATGCAATTTCATGTGGCCCCCCACTGCCTCCACCACACCCGGAAGTGCCATGTGTTGGAGGAAGGGCAAAATGGCCATCCAGCCCCCGAAGGTGTCTGAAGAAGTATGAGCTGGCCCCCGGCTTAAAAAGGTTGAGAACTCCTGTTGTAAATAATGGAATTGATGTACAAGTTATATAACTACTGTAATGTAGTTGGTTTACACAAGAAGAAAACCACAAGATCTACACAGGCACTGGTTTTGTTATCACATTTCCCCTTATCATTATAATTTAAAAATTAGGAAAAAGAAACTATTAGTAGGAATTTGTTGCCAATATAACAGATACCATGGGCAACATGAGAAGGGGGAAAAGGCAAGGAATTAGTCAGCCTAGCACTGGCTGCTTGGCACAAAGAGACACCATCTCATCAAAGTAACCAGAAACATAACAAAGCCAAGAACAACAAAGAGGAATGCCTCAAGTATGCCCAACTATCAATTACAGCCACTCACATAGCCTAAAGGCACAAGGGCACAGTCACTAAATTATCTCCTAAAAGGAAAAAAAATCCAAAAGGTCCCACCAAAGTATAAAAGGATAAATACGCAGTCAGTTAACTTTACAACAATTTTTAAAATGCCACCTTTTACACACACACACACACACACACACACACACACACACATACACACACAATTTTAATTTAACTGTTTAATTCCTATGCTGCCTCACTCGCACAGCGACTGGGCGGCTGACAAAAAAACAACAACAGAATATCACATCACCTTACAATAATACAATAATGCAACAGTAAAAAAATGAAACAATGTATATAATATTACAAAAATCTCAACCCCCCACAACTGAATCCACTTCCCTCCGGGCCATACAGGCCAAAGGAAGAAGTTTTGAGCATCGGCGGCATTTTTGTGGCCGCAGGGGCCGTGGAACAGCTGCTTCCACTTCCCTCTGGCTGGCCTGCTTGTGGCTGGCCTGCTTGTGGCCGGCTTGGCTGAGGAAAGGAGTCTGGGACATTGGCGGTGTTTTTGTAACTGCGGAACAGCTGCTCCTACTTTCCTTTGGTCGGTTGGGCCGAGGGAAGGAGTCTGGGACATCGGTGGGGCAGCGCTTTTGTGGCCACAGGACAACTTCTCCCACTTCCCTCTGGCTGCTCTCTCCCCAAAAGTAAGAAAGATGAACAAGAAAATAAAAGGGGGAAAATAAAATCAATATCTTTCCCAAACAAAACTATTATACAGTAATGCCTCGGAACACGTTTGCCTCAGATAACGCTAAAATTGGATAACGTCGGGGAATTTGAGGAAAACATTTGTTTGCCTCAAATTCCCCGACATTGATCTCTGCCCCAAAGCCTGCAGGACTGGAGACCAGCCCTGCAAGCTTGGGGGAAGAGATCTATTGAAGCAAACATTGCTGGTTTGGTTGGGGGGAGATCGGGCACACATCTGATCTCCCCCCAACCGGTGCTACAAAGCTCGCAGCAGCAGTGTGGCTGGAAGGCAACCGGGGGCTCCTCTGTCAGCTTCCCAGCCACGCCACGGCTGCACCCTTGGCAGCAGTGGTGCGTTTGGGAAGCCAACCAGGGAGCCCCTGTTTGGCTTCCCAAATGCACCGCTGCTGCAATCGGTGCTTGGGTTGGGTGCACACGCTCCAGTTCTTTTCTCCAACCCAAGCGCCGATCACAGCATGCGATGGCTGGCTGGGTGGTGGAAAAAACCGGACACATTCTCCGTTCTTTCCCCAAACCAGCTGGCCGTCGCAGCGTGCGATGGCCAGCTGGGTTAGGGAAAGAACAGGGCGCTTGCAGGGGTATCTGAAGTGAGGCTGGGGAAAACTTCCCAGCTTCTTTTCAGACCCCCCCCCTTCCCGGCCTGGATTGCTATGGGGTTTAGCCATCCAGGGGGGCAGCTTCTAAAGAGAAGCTGTGAAAAAGGTCCCCAGCCTCTCTTCAGAACACGCACACGCGCGCACACACACACCCACACACACCTGGTCTGGATCACTAAGCCCCTTAGCGATCCAGGCAGGGGTTTCTGAAGAGAGGCTAGGAAAAGTTTTTCCTAGCCTCTCTTCAGAAAGGGGCTTAGCCATCCCGGGGGCGGTGGCGGTGGCTTCCGAATAGAGGCTGGGGAAAGGGTCCCTAGCCTCTCTTCAGAATGCCCCCCATCACTAAGCCCATTAGCGATCCAGGCAGGGGTTTTGAAGAAAGGGGCTTAGTGATGGGGGGGGGGAGCGGCAGCTTCTGAAGAGAGGCTGGGGAAAGTGTTCCCAGCCTTCTTCAGAAGCGCCCCCCCCATCACTAAGCCTATTCTTTCCCCCAACCCCTGCGCCGATGCCAGCTTGGGATCAGCCCTGGGATTGGGCGGAAAGGGAACGGCTTTTTTTTTAATGTCGTGCGGTCAATGCATCGCACAGTGTTAAAAACCGGATAACGTTATGACTTGTGGAACCAAGTCATAACATTATCCGAGGTACTAGTGTATAGTAGTGTGGAGAGATCCCCCCCAAAAAACTTGATTTCTTCTGTTCCCTTCTTTAAGCCTAGCAGACAGCAGCGAACAAACCAGGCATTAGGAAAAATAATCCAAAGACATGGAAAATACATTATCTTGAAAAAGTAAAGAAAGGAGATACAAAATGAAGAATCCAAGATGGAGAGAAAGGATTAGGCAATAATGCAAGAAGGAGAGCTCTAGCAGCTCAGCACACATTAATCTCATGAGAGAATAGCTGAAGCAAAGATTGTTCTCACTGGGTTTCCTCTACAGATTCAGAATTCCTGCTCTCCTTTTGGATGTTCTGATACAGGAGTTCTCAACCTTTTAAAGACAGGGGCCTGGTCACACTCCCTCAGACAGCTTCAGGGGCCAGATGGCCATTTTGCCCTTCCTCCATGACATGGCACTTCCTGGTCTGGAGGTGGTGGTGGGTCACATGAAATGGTGCTGTTGGCCGCATCCAGTCAGTGGACCACAGGTTAAGAATCCCTGTACAGTATTAGATGAAAACCTCTTAGCAATTGAATAGAAAAAAGGTAAAAGAAAGGGCACAGAAAGGATACATGAAAGAGAGAACATGAAAGAAAGACAAAACTTTGGCTACATGGAATCACTCATGTCTCACTGGTATTTAGAGGCACTCTTCTGGCAAGTACAAAAAAAGAAGACATAATAAATAAAAATTAAAAAGGATGAAAAAGGCTGATCCTTAATAATCATTTGTTCTATGAGCAAAAAGACATACCTGCAAAGTCTACAATACTTCTTCCTTCATTCCTAGAAGAAATTAAACTCGCTAGAACTGGAAACTTGCCTATCCTCCCTCCCTTTAATCCACTGGGGGCTTGTTCAAAAAACTGTGGATACCTAAATTGAAAAACAGCAATCTTATATTTAAGCACACCTACTTAGGGCAAGAGCAGATATGTAGTCTAAGCTGCTGAAATGTTGGGAGGATAAAAACTTAGATTAATAATAACTGATGATTAGTGCCTGGCAAATTTTATGAGAAGTGGTCCAATTTATTCACATGTTTAACTTCTGCTTTCAGATGTCACTTTTTAAGAGTTTTTTTTTAATTAAGACATTTTTAGAGTTCTGAGAAGAGAAACTTTATATGTGGTTTTATACTCCCTATTTATTACCATACCAGTTGCTGATGGATGTGTGTGTGTGTGGGGGGACTTCTCTTATGCTTCTGGAAAGAAAGTTTGGCTACTGTTGGAAACAGAATGCTGTGCTCTCTAGGCCATTCATTTAATACAGCAGAGCCCCTCCTATGTTCAAGGAGCTTTTAAACTATGGAAACAGGAGGTCTTTGATATTAAATATAAATAGCATAATGAAACAGGGAGTAGATCAGAAAATCTTAATATCATTAGGAGAAATTGCTTTTGTAGTTTTGTTTATGTAAGTAGAGTTAAACTTGTTGTCCAATATATTTAACTGTTGTGTAAATTTCCTCCCCCTCCCCTTATTTTCTTTCAAATAGAAAGATGCCAGCCAGCCTGCTGAATGCAAACAACAATAAGGAAATACCACTTCAGAGTGATATTTGAACAACCTGTAACAAATATTTGGATACCTGGCCTGCAGTTCAGGATATTCCATTGCTGCAGCACAATCTTATTAACAATGCTTAAAAACTAAATTGTTTTCAAATGCATGATTTTCACTAACTTTTTTCTTATTTTTGCTTAACTTGTACAGTGGCAACTTAATGCATTTGAGAAATATGAGGTTTAATTAAAGCACACTCTACAGCCTTTGGTACACTGCAGCTCAACTGTCTCAGTAGGCGTTCCAATTAAAAAAAAATACTACTTTGCCCTTCTGAAAAACTTGTTCTCGGTACAAAGTCGTTTTATCTAAATATTGTGGAATAATTCACATAAGAATATATTAAATTAATGAAAGACTTTAAAGCAAAAACAAATTAAGCAATATGATTTCTGCTAGCTCTTTTCCCTGTAAAAGGATTTCTGCAATATTTGAATCGGATTAATATTACAGAGCAGCTTGAAGTACTGTCCTCTCCAGTAAAAGTAATTTGAGTTTGAGGTAACATTTTCATTATCTTCTTGGAAGGAGGTGGTGGTTGAGAGCTCTTAGTTGTTGACCTTATTTATTCATGTTTGTAAGTACTTTAAACTAGTGCTTTTAATAGTTTCAAATATACTTGAAAAATATATTTCCTGTTTATAAAATATGGGTACTTGTACAGGAAAAATCCATACTTTGCTCACAGAATGATTGCTTATCAAACATTTCAGAACAACCAACTGGGAAAAAGACTGGCCACACTGTTTGAAGAAAGTAAGGTGCAGCACTAAAATGTATCCGTGGCCTAGGGTAGCCTATGTTATCAGGCATTGTTTAGATGACTTGTCTAGACCCAGGATTAGATAGAAGTATGACAGGCCTTTCAGGCTTGTATATTTCTCTTGTATGCAGCTTGACTTTTCAGCTTCCTGCTTGACACAAACAATAATTTGTTGTGCTCTTTGTTGGGATTTGACTTCCAAACCAGTAATGAAAACTTGTTTCAAAGGGTTTTTTTAAAAAAATCTGATTTGAAGGTCAAGTGTAAACCATAGCACTTGGGCATGAAGGCAAAGTGTGATTCACACCAAACAGGAAACATATTGTTATACTGTACACTGTACTCAGGAACAGGGAAAGATGAAATATTTTGGGTATCTTGGAAGATTGTCTGAATTGAACCTGTGAAGATTGTTTAACTGAAAAAATATATAAATTATATTCTAAGTGAGTGTAGTTCAGATACTTTATTTATAATATTCAGATCACACTGTTCCAATTTTAATGGTTTTTAAAACTCCAGAATCATCAAAAGAACTGTTCAGAATTACATCACACATTTCTTAATGTACAGTGCCAGCTTCTTGCTACAGTTGATTAGTTACTGTATGGATGCTGTTACCAGGCATGTAGAGAGTGCTCCAGCCTTACCTTATACATTTGTAACTTAATACAGTGTTTTCAATTTGTACAGAATAGTTAGAATATTCTATTAAAGTTGTGAAACATGAAACACGTCCTGACATTGTCTCTGATACATGACCTGATACTGTTACTTCCAGGAGTACTTGTTTGGGATGGGATATTCAGAGTTTAAAAAAACACATAGTCCCATAAATCATTGGGAAACACCCAGGCTGAATTATGGGAACTAGACAGTGGTGGGCTCCAAAAAATTTTTTTACTATCACTGTGGGCGTGGTTTGGTGGGCGTGGCCAGGGGGAAAGCCCTATGTTGCACCCAAATTAGGACTACTTTATTTCAAAAGTTGGATGGGCAGAGGGGCCAGCCAGAATTTCTGCTACCAGTTCTGGTGAACTGGTGCGAACCTGCTGATGCCCACCACTGTAACTAGAGCCCTCAAATCAGCACGAGATAGAGCAAACCAACCCCTTTTCTCTACACAAATCTTACCCTGCTGCTCTGTGAGAGTTGTGATGAGTTCCCTGCAAATTGAGGGGGAATGAGTTCCAATAGGGTTGTGATGGCGAACCTTGGCACTGCAGATGTTCTTGGACTTCCAATTCCCAGAAGCCCAAACACCCTGTAAATCCACATGAATGGGTTTAGTGCGATTCATCCAGCCTGCGCTGCCCTCCTCACTCCCAGAAGCAGAAGTAAAACGGCTGGATGGGCGCGTTTTCCACTTTTGGGAATGACGAGGGCAGCATGGGCCGATTGAATCACAGTAAACTCATTCGTGTGGATTCACAGGGGGCTTGGGCTTCTGGGAATTGAAATCCAAGAATATCTGGAGTGTCAAGGTTTGCCATTACGGCAATAGGGACTGCCTCCATAAAGGGTATATGGGAGATGATATTGCTTGCCTCAGGCACCAAAAATGCTAGCTACATTATAGGTTAAGATTTCAAAATGCAGCCTCAGACTATAAGACTTCCTTGTTTCCAGTATTCTTGGTGTCATTACTTAGAAATGCACATTTCAGCCCCATAGAACAGTATAGTATAGAAAAAGACATTTGATAAGATTTGGGTTAGAGAGGGAGTGAGAGTGTCTTAATTCAGCAGAGAGCCGTTACAAAAAACAGCTTTACTCTTCAAGGTCAGAAAAAACAAAGTGCAGTAATACCTCAGATAACGCTAGACTCTGATAATGATGCATATATTTTTTTTAAAATTTGCATCGGATAACGATCTGTTAGCGTTATCCAATGCAATCGTTTGTAGCAGCAGGGTGGCTGGAAAGCTGAACGGGGGCTCCCCTGTCGGCTTCCCCAGCCCCCCCCCCCCGCAGCTGCAGAGGCAGGGTGGCTGGAAACCTGATCCCCCCCCCCATTGGCTTCCCCTGCCACCCCATAGCTGCGGAGGCTACTTGGGTTGGGGGTTTGAACTGAAGACCCACCCATTCAATCCCCCAACCCAAGCACCGATCACATGCTGCGATCGCAGGACCCGGGTAGGTCAGGAACAGCGCTGATCGTGTCCCCCGACCTCCCCAGATATGGCAGGGGTGCCAGAGAGCCTAAAATGGGCGAAAAAAACTTCCATTTTCCCCCTACCCATTTCGGGCTCACCACTCCCCTGCCATGTCCTGGGAGCTGATCCGTGCTGTTCCCGATGTTCCCCAACCTATTCGAATCCCAGTGTTTTGGCTAACTGCAGTGGGAGTCCCCGTCGGTTTCCCCAGTCACCCCACCCCTGCCTCTGCAGCTGCGGGGTGGCTGTCGGCTTCCCCAGCCACCCCGCAGCTGTGGGTTGGGTCCCCTGACTTCCCCGGAGCTGGCAGGGGTGCCGGAGAGCCCGAAATGGATGAAAAAACTGAAGGGTCCCCCCCCCCCCCATTTTGGGCTCTCTGGCGCCCTTGCCATGTCCGGGGAGGTCGGAGCACCTGATCCACACTGTTCCAGACCTCCCTAGTCGCTGCGATCGGAGCATGCGATTGGTGCTTGGGTTGGGGGGGTTGAATGGGCATGTGCCCGGTTCAACCCCCAACCCAAGCAGCCAATCCCACACTGCGACCCGCTTGCTTCCATAAGTGGAATCCCCGCTGCCCTTTCCAAAGAGGCAGGTGGATCGCCCCCCTGTTCCCTTTCCTCTTCGGAAAGGGAACAGGGCTTTTTTTCAACTTTGTGCAATCAATGCTGCGCACAACGTTAAAAACCAAGTGGAACCAAGTCTCATCGTTATCCGAGGTTCTAGTGTAGATAACTTCTCTATAACAAACCTATGTACAAAACGGTTGGCTCTTTGCCTCTTAGCTTTAGAGGCTTTGATTTTGTTTGCTTATGCAGAAAAGAGACATAGTCTTTATATACAGCAGAAACAGTCCTAGAGCATGTGCAGAGCTCAGCTGGAACAGTTGCTTAGCATACATTTCTGTCGGCCTTTCAGACTCCGGAGTCTTTCTAGCAGCAGCTCCATTGCTGCTTGAGTATGTCTTTGCTCCCTGGCAAGACGTTGGCTTCTTCAACAAGGTTGGTCTCACTTACCAAGTCTTCCTGGCTCCTTCAGTCAACTTGTGCTCCTCAAGTTTGAGACCCCAAAAGCTCTCATTAAATGCAGTCTTTCTACTAAGTCATTCTTGTTAGTGGGAGCAGCTGTGTTAGGCCAGTTACAGAGACGACACCACAATACATTTTATCCTGCTACAATACCTATTAATATAAAAGTTCTGACATTGTATATTTTTGCTTCGTTCTAGAGTACTTTTTCCTCCATTTTCATCCATTTAATGTAGTTCTCAACCTTTTAAAGCTGGGTCCCGGGTCACACTTCTCAGACAGCTTCTGGGGCCAGCTGGCCATTTTGCCCTTCACCACATGGCACTTCCTGGTGTGGAGGTGGTGGATGCATGAAATGGTGCTGCAGTCTGCATCCAGCCCACAGGTCACAGGTTGAGAATCTCTGATTTAATGGATAAGTAATAGAATTATTAATGAAAGGCCTGTTGCTTCTTTATTGATATTGTGATATTTGGAAGCTATATTCCAGGTGGGATTTTATACCTTCAGGTTGAGAGAGATGTACAACATCACCTGTATATAAACATACCCAACAACCTTTAGACGAAAAGGAAATATGGATGCATGTTAAAAACTTCTAACTAGAATGCAAGAAGTAGGGAGTTACCTGATCATTAAAGTAATGAGAATAAATAGACAGCACAATAAACATTAGAAAGACTTGGCTGTAAGATGATGGAAAGATCTGCTGCTGCCTGAGGCAAAGGGCATGAGACTCTCCCAATACCTTCCCCTCAAACTATACCATTGGTGGCAAACCTATGGCACGTGTGCTAGAGGTGGCACTCAGAGCCCTCTCTGGGGGCACCCATGCAATCACCCCAGCACAGAGTTTGCCCCACCCTCCTGCCCCGCAGCCCAATGGGAACACTTCCCCAGCACAGAGTTCACCCCACCCCCCTGCCAAGTAGCCCAAAGGAAGTGCTTGCTTCCTACCCCTGGCACATAATTTGCCCTGCCCCTCTGCCCAGCATCCCAATGGGAGTGTCTTTGCTTCCCTGTTGCTGTGTTGGCACTTTGAGATAAATAAGTGGGTTTTGAGTTGCAGTTTGCGCACTTGGTCTCTAAAAGGTTTGCCATCACTGAACTATACATAAGGAGCCAAAGAAACTGGCAGGTAGAAACTGGCCTCTAGGATGGGATTGTCCTGTGAGAAAGCAGGAGCTGTGTCTTCAATGTAATTGCTTTGTACCCATCCTCAGCAGAAATGTCTGCCGCTTCTGTCTAATGATAGGGCCAGTTCTGCAAGAGATGGGAATAAATGAAGAATATAGAATTATCCAGGAAGTTCCTTCTTTTGACGTGAATTCTATGAACGTCTTACATTTCGGTTGGGTGGTCTGACAGTTCTTGCAATGTAATGAAAATCATGTACTTCTGCCAAGCTGCAACACCAAAACTAAGGCACCCAGGAAAATAAGGGTTATGTCATTTGAAAGATCGTCTTGGTGACTTTAAAAATTGGTAGAAACCAAAAGCCAAAAATGCAAAGCGATAACATCGCTTTCAGAAGTAGCATCAGAAAAGTAACAGTTTTTTTTTCGGGGGGGGGGGATCAGTTGTCGGGGGTCCAGCAAAAAAACTACCCAACCAATTAAGTGTGTTTGAAAGAGGAAAGATTAACCTTTGTGGGGACACTTTCAGATTTGGAATTGGACTTTGGAAACATTATGAAGCGTTTTACAAAAAACCACTAAAAAGAGATCACACAAACCCCAAAAAGGAGTGAAAACCAATTTAAAAAGTGAATATAACAATTTCCCGAGGTGGATACAGTTTGCATACAACATGTGGAGAAAATGACGACAAAGCAGGAATCCACAAAAAAGATATTGAGGAAAAACATGACTCGTTGAAATGACATTTCTCCGGGGGTGGAGTGGAGTGGAGTGTTTGGCAGTGATCCAACAAAAAAACTGATCGAAGTGATCTAAAGTGCACTTGAAAGATGACAGAATAACCTTTATTTTGATACTTACACAATTTGGATCAGACTTCAGAAACATTTTTCTATGAAGGTTTAAAACAAAAATAAAACCACTAACTTTTCCTTCAAAAAAAGAATCTCTCCACACCAGAATTGATACATTGGTGTGAGAATTGATACAGTGTAGGAAGTTTCTCCTTTAAAGTCATAACCAGTTTCCTTTTTGGCTTTTCCTCTTATTGAAGAACTTTCAAGGAATCATAAAGGAAAAACTCTTTCTTTGCTGTTTAACTATTGAAATGTTTATTAAACATAGATCCTTTGCAGTTATTCACCTGTGGTGAATTGTTGTTTGTACAGTGGTCTGCTTATGGACACATGTGCATAGTGGGTAGAGTTGGGGAGAATGGAAAATAAAGGTTAAAAGCATCTTTATTGAAAAATAAAATATAAAAATAATAAACACAAATGAAATTGGTATTTCTGGTTTTGGGTTAAAACAATGTAGCAGTTCAAAAACAAGAAATTGCAAGAATATAAATAGGGACCATTTTGGTGGGAAGGTAAACAGAGTTCCATGCCTGCCACATGTCCACGAAAATGTCTGCAGACACAGACAGTGCTGGCTCTTTGGCTGTAAACAGAGATGAGCACTGAATCCTAGAGTGGGATATGACTGGCTTTCGATCACAGATGATCTTTACCTTAGCTCAGAAAACCTTAGATTTTATGAACATTTTATGAAAACCTTAGATTTTATGAACATAATGTCTTTATTTTTCCCCATTTGAAACATCACCCTTAACTAATGAATGAAATAAGTAAACGAACTAATGAGTATAATTCAACACATCGAATTCACACACTAAATCCCTGATGGTAGTGTCCTTAGACGCTACCTGCCATTTTTTTTTTTTGGTTCTCAAACCCCCCCCCCCCCAATCCTGTCCTTGCAGGCTTTGCTTTTGATTCTTGTGGTGGGCCTGTCAAGACGAGAGCATTTGGGAAGAGAGGGTGGAGGCAGGCTTGCCATGAGAAAGTTTTAGCTCCCCTCCAGGAAGATATGTTGCAGCACCTGACATGCCATTAATCCTTTCCCTGCTGCCTACATGCAGAAGTAAGCAGTGGTGGTAGCTTCTCTTATCCCACCTTAGAAGAATGATATTTCCACATGCAACAGTTACTTCACCTTCCCCAAAGCCAGAATATACTGCAGTGTCCACCACCAACCTGTGCCTGGTTAAAGAAGAATCGTCTTCCTGTGGCACTACATGTGTTTCAGAACTACAGAGGTGCTTGTCCACCCACCAAAAGGGGGTGATAGTAATGGTATTCCCTAAGAGGAGGAAAGAAGTGGTAGGCTCTACTTGCATAAAAAGTGGCAAAATGGGCTCTCAGTGCACCATTGCTAATGATAAAGATATCCTCAATCCATCCAAAATAGGGTTTTTATTTTAATTGTGTCAGAAGCACACACAGGAGCTTTCTGGTTGAAAGGATTTTTCGCTGGAGAAACTCCAAGGCAACAATGTTCATTGCAGTCGTACTAATGTTCATTTGAACTTGCAACCATTTTTTATCTGTGTATCTACTCTGATTTGGCTGGATGGCTCAGCAGTTTAGATAACTCTCTGAAGACAAAAGTTGTGAGTTTGATTCCCCATTGTGCCTTCAGGGGGAAGAGCCAGACTAGCCTTGCGGAAGCAGCACAGGGAACAGTAAACCACGTATGCGTATTCTTTACCTAGAAAACCCTGGAAAGGGTTGCCATAAATCAGAATAAAGTTCATGGCAGATAATGTGTTATTTATACACAGTCTTAATGAAATGGTAATTTAGCAGGCTCATCTTCGGTTCTTTCTCAAGAACAAGATGCAAAATCTGCTTTTCCCTTTGCATGGTGGAAAGCCTCCAGTTCTCAGGATAAACAATTTCCAGGAGAGGCTGAATATTTGATTTTTCATGCAGGACTTTCATCTAAACAGGTTTTGGAAAAGAATCATTGATGCTACATATGTTTTGGTCCAGAGTGTTCTGGATGTGGGGGGGAAAAGAAATCTTTAGGGGTGAGGGGGAATTGAATTTGAAATTGTTGAAAACTAAAATTTTCAGCCACCAGGATGATTCTTTTATAGTAATTGTTAGTTTCTGTTCCATTTATGGATCAGTTTTTAAGTACAGTATTAGAAATTCTTTCATGCGGAGATAGTAAAGGGGGGGGGGGAGGCAGGACAAGAAGCATATTTTTTAAAAAAATCAATCCACCAACAACACTGATCAATAAATGAAGCTTAGACCCAGCAGAGTGATGCATTTTGAACTTTCCTATCTTGCCAACCTGGAGAGTTTGACAGTGATGAACTCTTCCAATTAATGATGCTGGGTTATGGGTGAATGAGCAAATCCACCCACAGTTTGTGTTCAAGCGTAACTGATATGCATCCCTTCCTGTAATTAAGCCCATGCAGTTTGGAAAATGGCTGCTCTCAGAGTCTAGCAGTGAAACGGGCAGGCAACATAATGTTTCCAACTACAACACTGGGGAAATTGCCTGTCACTTCAAACTGGGCCAAAAAGCTTTCATCCATGTATTCTTTCATTCATCAGCAGGGGATGTTGTTGTCCTTGGGCTGGTCTTCAGGAAGCGGAAATGAAGCCCGACTGTTTCTAATTGTTTTTGTTTGCCTGCTGGCAAAAGGATACAGGATTCCTTCTGCAAGTGACCTAATTAAAAATCCCTTGGCTGGTCTGCCAGTCCACACAGATGGCTACCCTACGGCACTGCGATAAAGAAAGCCCCATGAGGCATTTGCTTTTTCATCCAGTCTCTACACCAGGGATTCTCAACCTGCAGCCTGTGGGCCGGATGCAGTGATGGGATGTAACAGGTTCTCACCAGTTTGCCAGAACCGGTAGTAACTTTTCCCAGCGTCCTGGAGAATCGGTAGCAGCTTTTGGGGGGAACCACCTTTGGGGCTTACCTTTTCACTGGTTCCCCCACTGCGCATGCGCGCCAAGTACTTGGTGTGCGTGCACTCCTACAGTGCTTGGCGCGTATGCACGGCCTCCTTGCTGTCATCCCAAGCGGGAAGGAGGAAGAGAAGCTGCTAGCCTAAAGCTCCCTATCGCCTGCTCCCCAGGGTAAGTGACTCACCTTTGGATGTGGTGTGTCTGTGTGTATTTTAATGTGTATTTAATACCTTTACCTATATTAACATACTAGCACAGTTCCTAAAAAGGCCTGGCGGCCGGCTTGGAGGTTTTAAGCAAAGTCTTGGAGTTACCTCATCAATAAGCTACACCTGTGCTGTTCCAATTGTTGTTCCAATTGGAGAACCCTTAAGGAGGTACAGCTGTTTTACATTTACATTAAGGCATATTATCCTAGAGAACTGGTTAGGCAAAGACTTAGTACCTAACTTCTTTAACGGTTGAAAAGTTGAAAAGTGCCAAAATGAAGCCATCTTGTGGTGAGTTCATTCTGTAGTTCCTTCCATCTGACCTAGTGTGAGAAAGATTAGCCAGAATAAGCTTTAAGCTCTGGTTTAAAAGCTCTGGTTGATTTGTGTTTGGGGTGGGTGACTGGCTGTATTTTAATGTATTTTTAATTTTATTTATTTAATTAATTTATTTGTTTACGGGTTTGTGTTGTGGGTGGGTTGAGGGGTGTGTGTGTGTGTGTGTGCGCGCGCGCTTATTTTTATTTTTATTATTTTATTATTATTTATTTATTTTTAAAAAATTCTTTGGCCCCGCCCATGACATCATGATGTCATGATGTTAGCTCCGCCCACACTGTGATGACATCATGGTGGGGTAATAAAATTTTAGACATCCCACCACTGGCCGGATGGGGCCCGTGGCACCATTTCATGTACACCCCACCACCACCACCACCACCACCACCATCACCATCACCACCACCACCACCACCAAACCAGGAAGTGCCAAGTGGTGTAGGAAAGGTAAAATGGCCGTCCGCCCCCTGAAGCTGTCTGAGGAAGTGGTTTAAAAAGGTTTAGAACTCCTGCTCTACACAAAGAGTTTGGATTTTCACAGAAACCATTGTGGTCTCCATCTTGGTCAACCTGGCTCTGGATCCTGGTGACTTCATATGATCCTTGTTCCTTTGTACATGTGCTCAATAGGAAATACAAAAGGACGCATCCTTGTCTCAGATAACTTAATGCTGGGAGGTCAACAGTTGAAGAAGCAACGAGAAATGGTTTTGGTGAGACAGTCTTAGAGATTTTGTTAGACATGGGCAAAGGAAATAAGAGATTAGGTCAAAGTCTTCTTCCCCCAGTGTGGTTTTGAGGAGGGCCTTGGAGAATGAAAGGAAGAAGTGATGCCACAAGAGTTTGAGAAGGCACTTCCAGGCATAAGGGGAGAAAAAGATGCAATTGTTTGAGAGATGGTGACATGTTAGGTGTTGGAAGTGACTCAACAGGATGCAGGGAAAGAGGAATGGCAGAAATGAAAACCAACCTTATGGCAGATTGCCAGAACCAGGGTGGGGGTGGAGTGGGAGAAGAGAACAGGCAGCAATGGACAGGTGGAGAAGTCTGGAAGTTCAACTGAGGATTCTAAGCCTGCAATTGATGTTGAGACTGGGGGGAAATATGCCTTTCTGAAGAATGTCTGCAAGTTCCTTTCCATATTTAGTCATCATAGAAATGCCATAAGTTAGTAGAAAGTCAAAAGTTTAGAATCAGTCAAAAATCTTTTTCTTTCTTTCTTTCTTTCTTTCTTTCTTTCTTTCTTTCTTTCTTTCTTTCTTTCTTTCTTTCTTTCTTTCTTTCTTTCTTTCTTTCTTTCTTTCTTTCTTCACTCACATATCTATACAAAATGACCTCTAGCTTCCCCATACCAGCCCTGGCATATTAATAATTTGTTCCAATCTTCTCTCTACTCCCACCACTTGAGGCTATGGCATCACTTTCTCCTCTGGGTAGAGGAAGATGTGTGGCAGCTGGGTCCTCCCTTCCCCCTAATGCAGGGGTGGCCAACCTTGGTGCCCCAGGTGTTCTTGGACTTCAGTTCCCAGAAGCCCTGATCAGCAGGTGTGCTTACTTGGGCGTCTGGTAATTGAAGTCAAAGAAAACTTGGGGCACTTCCCCTGAGCCTCTCCAGACGACTGGGAAAGTGTTTACATTGCTATAACTGTACATGACAGCAGCAACATGAGCAATTTAAACTGTTGCTGTGGCTTTAAAGTTGTGGCAAATTAAACATTTCCCAATTGTCTGGGGGACAGTCAAGGAGAGTATAATTTGGAGGAGCAAAATGCCATTGGGATGTGGGATTGCACTAAACAGCATTTTGCTTCTCCCCTGCACCTCTTTGTCCCATACTGTACTCCACGACCCTAACAATCAGGCAGTGTAGACAGGCTGTGTAGTTTCTGTAGTTCAATTAAATGAAGCTGGGTTTTCCTTATTATTATTATTATTATTATTTATTACACTTGATACCCCGCCTCATTCGGGAGAACCCGACTCTGAGCGGCTTACAAGACACAAAAAATAAAAGTAAAAACATAAGAACAATTTACACCAATAGAAGCATCACAGTTAAAAGATCATCAAAATTTTACCACAAAAATTAAAAACAATACGCAGTCCCACTTCCAGACCCAGGGTGGCAATCCTTTAAATAAGCCACCTGGTAAGGGAACTCGTATTCCCGGGTCCCCAAACCTGACCTGCCAGCCAGGTTTTCAAGCCCTTTCGGAAGGGCAGGAGCTCTGTCTGAAGGCGCAGTTCGGTGGGCAGGAGGTTCCAGAGGGCCGGGGCGGACACGGAGAAGGCTCTCCTCCTGGTGCAGGCGAGATGCGCCATTCTCGCCGAAGGAACAACGAGGGAGCCTCTCTGATCCGCCCTGGTGGGACGGACAGATGTTCTTGTTCTTTCTCTGCCACTTTATAAATATCTAGATCTTTATTCTGTGTATTTTCACGTCATCCTTTTTCCTTTCACCTTTTTTCCATGGGGAGGAAAAAGCTTGTCCAGGCACATAATTCAAGAATAAAGTACACATGAGACTAAAAATACAAAGTAGAAAATGTGCTAAATGTGTATTTTTTAAGCAAATAAATAATAACTATTTTCAGAAGTTCTGAAGTATGAATCAAAAGCAGGTCTAAACAGTTCCATGCCTGCTCTTTCTGTTGAAAAGACCAAATAGGAAAAGATGCTTGGTTGAGAACCTCTTATCCCATATTTGGACTTGGCACACCTGCTGACTCAATGGTGCTGAACTCACCAAGGGCTTAGGCTGAGCCTCTTAGGCAATCAGGTATGATTCAGTTTTGGATGCAGGTCCTGTCGGGGAAAAGCTTACCTGCACAAAAAAGCTCTTTGAAACCTGAACAGCTGAGGTGGAAAACTGGCAAAAATCTTTATGATTGTTCACTTTTCAAAACATGTTTGGTTGTTTTAAAAAGTCCTCCTTCCCCACCCTCTGCATTACAAAGCCTGGACTGATTCACAAGCAATGATGTCACCCTCTGTCAGAGGTGTCTTCCTTGCATAGTCATTCTTCAACATCATCCTAACTAACAGCAAAGAACTGTAATGCAGCCCCTTCAGGGCAAGGTGTAGATGTCTTTTAATGATTATGCCAGCTCTCACTTTTGTAATCTCTGGACTTTTGCTCTTCCTGTTGTGAATTTGATACTGATGGGGATCTAGCTCGACTCAAACTTCTATCCTTGGTAGGTTGGTAAAAAGAATACCCATGTTGGGGTCATAAAATGCTAATTACCTGTAAAACTTCCCACTAAGCGCTATTGGCCGGTACATGCTTAGCTGCAATCCTTCTGGGTAGTCTATGCTGGGAATTGGGTCAGATAAGAAGTGCCTTGCTCACTTTTCAGTGGCTATGTCTTGGCTTGGCTTGGCTGGGCCCAAGCTTTGGCCTATGGCTGGGGGAGAAGTGGGGGAAGGGGACAACCCACCAAGGCCAGGAAGCCCTGCCTGAGGCACCTCTGAGGCATGAGGCCTTCCTTCCCATATTCCTTTCTTCAAACGTCATCGGGATCTCAAATGACTCTGCGCGGAAAGCCACCCACCTTCCTTCTTCAGTAGGAAGAACCCAGTACAGGTGGCCAGTGGAAACCTCAAAATCAAGCCACATGGCACCTCCTCACCAACATTTGCCCCTTGGTTGCTCATTTTGAACTCAACCTTCAAGGGAATGCATCAATTGGATATTGCCCCCATCTGGGATTTTTTTTAATTAAGCAAAGAGACCCAGGTTGGCCTAAACTTAAGCAAGGGCTGGATTTTTCGATGCCAAGGGCCAAATCCAAGGGCATATTAGGGCATTTTTATGGGTATTGTAGCAAGATTCCTGCCACATGACCACAGAAATGTCTGCAGAAATGTCCTGTTTGGGAACCTCTGCTCTAACCACTGCCCTGCACTGCATCTTACCATTACCACATTGGAACTGAAGAAAAGGATTTTCTATATTTCCTAGAAAAATGCCACCCCAGTGCTATTCAGCAGCAAAAGCTGCATGTGCATACATTTAGAGGTTGCAGAGAGAACATCTGCTTCTGTGTATGTTTTTTTACATGCTGAAACTTCCTGCCAGGGAAAGTTTTCTTGAGTCAGTGTGTCCTGAACAGCAGGAAAGAATCTGACTGGGCCAGGCATGTGCAGTAGATCATTGTGCTGGAATGAGATGGCTTCTCCTCTATCCAGCATTTGTTTTTTATAACCGATTTTACAGAGCGATCAAGTTACTCTTCCTTCCCCTCCTAATCACTTCCTCTCGCAGGTGTTTGAGAATATGATGAATCTGCACACAAAATCCCATTACTCAAGAACAGAAATGAAGGGAGAAGCCAAAGAAACCCAAAAGAGGCTTGGATAAAATAAACTTTTTACCTTGCTGGCAATCTTTCTTTAGCCTCAGTTTACTGTGTGGTTTTTCTTTAAGAACAGTCCTGTCTGAAGCCACTGTCTGTTGTTGGGCCTGACTTTAAAACTCAATATGTGTTGAGCTTAAGTCTGATGAAACGTTCCCAGGTTGCATCCAAACTCCTCCTCCCTGTAGATTTCCTGCTGAACCCTACAGAGATCAAGCTTCCTTGATCTGCTCAAAAGAGCATTGGTGAAAGTGACAGGTCTCTTTATCAATCTTAGCCTTATCAGTTTCATTGCAGAACAGAACTAGGTGTTTAATGGCTAAGGCAGTGAGGCAGGTTGAGAACCTGACTACACAAGAAACAAAACCCTTGGGATTTGCTCCACTTGTGTAACTGTTGAAATTGTAGTAATTTTTTTTTGCCTGTATGATGTAAAATTCTGAATTGAATCCTTTAGGAGCTTTTTAATTTATTTATCCTAAAGTGGCTTATTTCTGTGCTGCAGAGGAAAATACTTTGCATATTCAAGGCAGTCCCCCATCCCACCACCACTCACTGGATGACCTGGATGACCAGTCACTGCATCTCAGCCTTGAGATGTTTTACAGGGATGGTGGAAGAAGAACATGGGCAGGAGGAATGTGGTGGAAAGCACCATGAGCTCATTAGCAGAAAAGCAAGATATTCACAAAACAAAACCCCAACCATCCAGCTACAGGACGTCCTGGATGAAGCGGATTATCTGGACCCTTTCCAGTCAGGATTCAGGCCCAGATATGGTACTGAAACTGCATTGGTCGCATTGGTGGATGATCTCTGGCGAGAATGGGATGGAGGTCATCCATCCGTCCTGGCTCTTCTTGACCTCTCAGCGGCTTTCGATACTGTCGACCACGGTATCCTTCTGGGAAGGCTCCAAGGATTGGGGATCCAGGGCACTGTGTTGGCCTGGTTCTCTTCATTTCTGAGGGGCCGGACCCAGCGTGTGGCTGGAAGGCGAGAGGTCCAGCCCTAGGCCCCTGCAATATGGGGTGCCTCAGGGCTCGGTACTCTCGCCTCTCCTATTTAACATCTACATGAATCCACTGGGTGAAATCATCCGTTCCCACGGGGTGAGGTATCACCAATATGCAGATGACACCCAGCTGTATATCTCAGCCCGTGGAGATCCAATTGATGCAGTGGAAGTCCTATCCAGGTGCCTGGAGGCTGTCAGGGTCTGGATGGGGGACAATGGGCTACAATTGAATCCCGGCAAGACTGAGTGGCTATGGGTAAGGGGTCCTGCGCTATCTCGGGAGTTACCATCTTTGGTTCTGGATGGGGCAGTCTTGCCCCAAACAGACCCGGTGCGTAATCTGGGGGTCCTCTTGGACTCACGACTACTGCTCGAGGAGCAGGTGGCAGCCGTGGCCAGGAGGGCTTTTGCACAACTTCGTGTAATACACCAGCTACGCCTACTCCTAGACCGGGATTCCTTGCTCATGATCACACATGCTTTGGTCACCTCCAGACTTGATTACTGTAATGCGCTCTACATGGGGCTGCCCTTGATGACCATTCGGAGGCTGCAGCTGGTCCAGAATGCGGCTACTCGGGTAGTGATGGGGTGCGGGCGTTATGCTCATGCCTCACCACTGCTTCAGGAGCTGCACTGGTTGACAGTATGTCTCTGGGTGCAATTCAAGGTGCTGGTTATTACCTTTAAAGCCCTACATGGTAGTGGGCCAGGATACTTAAGAGACCGCATCGTCCCAAGGACATCTGTCCATCCCACCAGGGCGGATCGGAGAGGCTCTCTTATCATTGCATCGGCTAGAGAGGTGCATCTCTCTAGCACCAGGAGGAGGGCCTTCTCCGTGGCCGCCCCAGCCCTTTGGAACCTCCTGCCAATTGAGTTACGTCTACAGACAGAGCTCCTGCCCTTTCGGGTCTAAAAACCTGGCTGGCAGGGCAAGTGTGGGCCCCCAGGAATATGGGGTCCCATGTTGGGTGGCTGATCTGATGGGACAGCCACCCCTCCCTCTCTCTTTTAAACCTTTTAAATCTTTTAAAACTTTTTAACCTTTTTAAATTTTTTAGATCTTTGTAAATTCATGGTTTAATTCTTTTTTAATTGATTTTTTAAAGTAATTTCGAACCTCAAGGTTTTAATTTATGAATTTTCTGTAAGCCGCCTAGAGTCAGGTTCGCCTGATTGGGGTGGGATAATAAATCTAAATAAATAAATAAATAAATCTAAGCCATAGGGCTAGCCTATGGAGTGAGAGTCACATTTAGTAAAAAGGGGTGACAGCCACATCCTTCCCCATCACTTGGGTTCTCCTGCTATCTCACCAGTGGTAATGTGAGGAGCCAGATGTTCATAATGACAGTCCCTAATAGCCAATCCACCAAAGAGAGTGCAAGATAGGGAAGAAGGCAGCATGTCAGTGCTTTTATAGCATTAAAGGTAAAGGAATCTCTTGCTCAAAAGCCAGTCGTGTCCAACTCTAGGCTTCAGTGCTCATCTCCATCTGCAGACATTTCTGTGGTCATGTGGCAGGCATGACTAGACACCGAACTGCACGGAATACTGTTACCTTTCCTGCTGAAGCAGTATCTATTTATCTACTTGTAATTTCTTGCTTTCAAACTGCTAGGTTGGCAGGAGCTGGAACAGATGACAGGCATTCACTCCATCCACTTGGGTCTCAAACTGCTGACCTGCTGAATTTCTGATCATCAAGCTCAGTGTCTTAATTACTAAGCCACTGTGGCCCTTTTTATAACATTAACGTCTCTTAAATGTCCATTCAAAACCAAAGTAAATGCGTGTACCTTGCAATACAAGAAAAGAAGCTTGCAATGATAGTTCTCTATTTTTTTCACCAACTGCAGCCAAACTCAGAAGGAAGAGTGAAATGGGAGAAGGGAAAAGAATGATGCCATAGCCCCAGTTATTTAGCAAGTGCTGGGACTTCAGCTCTAGGAGTCCTGGTTTCACTGTATCAATACATGCCACATGTACTTGTTGTGCTTTTCTTTTCAGAAGGACACAATCATTCCTGGCAAAAGACCTGAAATTTCAGCCCCTGCCATCTCCAGGTCTTAGGACCCTGCGCAGGCACTGAGCAGCTGACTGTCAGAGCAGGTCATTCTGGATGAAAGGGACAAGGCAAGCGACCTGATACCAAACAATTTCCTGTGTTCCACTGGGCTTCTCCCTTTCAGATTTCTCTCTTGCCTTCTCCAGTCTGCACTTTATTGTTTTCCAGCTTGAAAGTGTACCAAAGCCATTACTGTATTTTATAATTTTGTTGACCCCCCGCCCCGAATTAAAACGAAGAGGAAAAGTGATCCCACAGATGATGGCTGAGGTCAAAAAATGGAACTGTTCTGAACTCTGACGTTATTGCTCTTGGGGCCCCTTTCCTTGCTTCAATTCCCATTGCTCAGCAAATCCCCCCCCCGGTCATGCCCCCACTATTCTCAGGCTAGAGATGCTGTGAGCTGCATTCAAAAAGACTGAAAGAAACTATTTTGTTTGGCAGGCCAATGCGCTGAAGTCTGAAACTACCTTCTCACCCTCCTCACCTCCACCCAGGCCTCCCTGTAGTCCAGCTTGCACGCCTCCAACTCCGAAATAAAGAAAGGGAAGAGGTGGGGCTGTAGTTTGCATTTGGGGCATCTGGAACTCATCAGAACGCCATCATGGCGGCTTAGCTACGTTTACTTCCTTTGACCAATTAGAGCCACAGCTGAAAACATTTCAATTACAGCTTACAGTCTGTATGCCTTAGAACCATGATGGTGAACCTTGGCATTCCAGTTGTTCTTGGACTTCCAATTCCCAGAAGCCCAAGCCCCCATGAATCCACACGTTTGGGTTTACCGCGATTCTTCTGGCCCACACCACCCTTGTTGCTCCCAGAAGCGGAAGTAAAATATGCCTGTACGTTTTACTTCCACTTCCAGGAGTGATGAGGGTTGGGTGGGCCAGATGAATCGCAGTAAACCCATTCGTGTGGATTCACGGGGGCTTGGGATTCTGAGAATTGAAGTCCAAGAACATCTGGAGTGCCAAGGTTTGCTATCACGGCCTTAGACGCAAAGGGAGTCACAAAGGAAATGATAACTATAGAACAACTTTCCTAAATTCACCTGGCTAGGATGTCTTCTGGGACTGCAGTGGCTCAAGTCACTAAGACGCTGACTGGGAGGCGGAAGGTCAGCAGTTCGATTCCCGAGTACTGCAGGACGGAATGAGCTCCCGTCTCTATCCCAGCTCCTGCCAACCTAGCAGTTCGAAAGCAAGAAATTGCAAGTAGATAAATAGGGACCACTTTGGTGGGAAGGTAACAGTGTTCCATGCACTCCGGTGTCTAGTCATGCCTGCCACATGACCATGGAAATGTCTGCAGAAGCAGACAGCGCTGGCTCTTCGGCTTAGAAACAGAGATGAGCACTGACCCCTAGAGTCGGATACGACTGGCTTTCAAGCAAGGGAAACCTTTACCTTTACCTTAGGATGTCTTCTACTCCAGTTCCCATCCTTCATACCCAGTCACCTGGGGGAGCTGGAGTTGTAAATCCAGCCCATCCATAAGGACATATATCCTATTTGAAAGGTTGACCATGTGCTTTAGCACAAGAGAAGCGGGTGACCTTTTAATTTCTGCTCTTAGTTCTTCTATTACAGAAAAATAAAAGACAGTGATTGAAATTACTCTCAGTGCCCATTTCCAAGTCACAGATGCAGCTGCTGTAGCTAGCCTGACCTCTTCCACCTTCATTTGTTTCTTCTGCCAAGTCTTCAAACTTTGCAGAAACAGAATTTGTCAGTTGGATTTCCTTCCTTCATTTGTGCTGGTGAAAAGACCATCTTTCAAATATTATACATGCATTCCTAGTCACAGCCTCCATAGCCCCATGGCAGGCTTCTCTTTTGACCCATATCCATATTTTATGCAGGCACATCCACCTGTGTGCATTAAATATGTCTGTTGTAAGTCTTTCATACAACAAATAGATCTACCCATTCAGGCACAAGCCACTCTCAAATATTCTACATTATGCCAAGTACCAATGCAAATATTTCCATACCGGTAGATAGAAAAACACTTGTAAATGACATAGCCCCATTGATTCATTTCTTATTATTCGCTTAAATTCTTACAACTGTTCATCCTCACCTCATCTTCCATCTCATGTGACAGGACAATTGGTCTATATCCCTCCACCGCCCTTCAATACTTCACAAATCTCAGTACAAAAGACCTGAGTTGCTTCTCTCTCTGGGATTCTTGCAAATGGTAATAGACATATTCTTCATTTCTATCTCTTGAGGGAAAATAGTCTTAGCAAAAGAAGAGAGTGTAATAAATAAGATTATGTATATGTTTTATTCTAGAATAGGACTTTTACTTTGATACTGTTGCTAGAGTGGAGCTGACCAACTGAGCCAGCTCTGTTAATTTATCTTCGGCATTTTGGGCTAATTATTGCTGTTAGAATAATTTGAGATCAGCAAAAACATTCCATATGGATGATAGCAAAGCACACCAGAGGCCCTTCTGAATTCCACAGCTGAAGTACCATCAAAGACAAAGCATTTCTGTTAAAGCATTTGAATCAGGATGTTTCTCAAAAATCAAACCCAAAACTAGACCATATGTTCTCCCAGACCAGCACAGGAACAAGTCTGAGCTTGTCCTTCCCCTTGCACTACACTGAAGCTCCTTGCCAAGAATGACTCTGTTGCCTTTGTAAGGATAACTGCCATCATCAATTAATGATTCCTTTAATCTGGACTGTTGGCCTCCCTCTGGCATCACCTTGTACCTAATGTCTAGTTCAGTGTCCTCTAGTCCACAGTGTAAAAATGTGCTTTAGCCAGCTCCCCTCAATGTGGTGCCCTCCTGATGTGTTTGGACGGTGGGCTAGACCTAGAGGGATACCAGGCTGGGATTCTTGTTTCTGGGGCATTTCTACTCTACACCCCCTCCTCCCAATGTGTCGGGATGATGGGGGCCATAGCCCACTACATCTAAAGCAGTGTTTCCCAACCTTTGGTTTTGGACTTCAATTCCCAGAAGCCTAAGTCAATTCCCCCCAAGCACTGACGTAGGCTTCTGGGAATTGAAGTCCCCTTGTGACGTGTGTGCCCCACATTGGGAACCACTGATCTAGAGGGTGCCAAATGAGAAGACCCAGAAACAGCAGCAGCTGCAGCCTGAGAATACAAGGGACACGAGAGAGCAAGGCTGCGTCAAATGTTTACCTCGGATCATTTTTGTATGCTGCACTTAAAACCAGAAATAGAAAAATAAGTAACACACACAGAGAGAATCAGAAGAGACCAGACATATACTTGGGTCTTTTTTTGGGGGTGGGGGGGTGGGGGGTGACAGATGAGGCCTGTACACACACACCCATGCAAAATCAGTACTCTTGGAGAACTCGAGTTGCAGAAAACCGACTTCTTGGGTAAAAGAAAATAAGTATTGCTCTTAAGTTGTCCCTTTGCACTTCTCATAGATGGACTGTTGGCAGGTGTGGAAACAGAATGCTGGACTTGACAGGCATAATGCCCTGGCCAGTCATGGCTATTCTTACGGGAAATCTCTTACCTGCTGCAGTCTGGCAAGAGCAGATTTGTATGAGCAATTTGCAAATGCTTAAATTTTAATGAGACGAACACACTTGGAAGCTAGATGGATGGCTACTCCTGTATTCAACATTTGTACAAGGAAGACAGATTAGCCCAGTGATGGAGAACCTATGGCACACGTACCAGAGGTGGCATTCTGAGCCCTCTCTGTGGGCACCTATGCTGTCACCCCGGCACAAAGTTCGCTCTGCCCTTCTGCCCAGCAGTCCAATGGGAATGCTTCCTCCGTTCCCCAGCACAGAGTTTGCCCCACCCCTCTGCCCAGCAGCCCAACCAGAGTGTTTCCTTCCTCCCCTATTGCTATGTTGGCACTTTGTGATAAATAAGTGGGTTTTGGGTTGCAGTTCTGGCACTTGGTCTCTAAAAGGTTCACCATCACTGGATTAGCTGGTGGAAACCCATGTCTACTTACAATTTTGGATCAGGTCACCTTTCTTTGGTATGGGAGCAACAGACTAACAAAGTGTCTTCCTCACAGCCTGTTGTCCCATTGCTGCACCAGACTGAGAGAACATTATTAAGCATTTCAGAATAATTAAAGCACATATTTCAGATAATTTATTCGGAATGTCCGTACCAATGCAAACATGCAATATTAAGGCAGACACTTGTTTTTACAGCATTCATAAAAAAATAAATATAAAAAAGTGAATAATAATTTAAATTGGGTTCTTTTCCCCACAAGTGATATAAAATAGTTTGTCGTCTTATAAATAGAAAAGAAAAGAGTTGTTTGCAAGCCAGAGTCTTTTTCAACCAGCCACTGTCAGTGTTTTTAAAGTCTCTTTGGTTGTTAAATGCCTTTCAGTGAAAACCTGGCTGTTCTTCTAGCAGCTGCATCTGATCTGACTGAAGAAATCCAGCAGGCATCTGGCACTTTTCTTCATGTTACTTCATTGGTTTCCTGCTCCAGCACAAGCGATTCACAGTCCAGTTCAAGGCAATAGTTCTCATTTGCCATGCAGAGCTATGTTCTAGATGAAAAAGGAGGGAAAAAACAAAGTCAAGAAAATAGAAGAGAGCAACTCTTCACCCCCACAGCTAACTATCATATCGTTCCTAACATTTCTGAGCCAATTCCACTTCCCACAAAAGAGAAACCATTCTGGCACAACTTTAATTTTAACCAAGGTCCAGGATGGCAAACCTTGGTACTCCAGCTGTTCTTGGCCTTCAATTCCCAGAAGCCCAAGTCTCTGTGAATCCACATGCCCAGTAAACCCATTTGTGTGGATTTACAGAGACTTGGACTTCTGGGAATTGAAGGCCAAGAATAGCTGGAATGCCAAGGTTTGCCATCACTGACCTAGGTCAGGGGTCTGCAAACTTGGCTCTTCAGGTGTTCCTGGACTTCAATTTCCAGAAGCCCAAGTCAGCACTTCTGCTGATCAGGGCTTCCGGGAATTGAAGTCCAAGAACATCTGGAGAGCCAAGTTTGCAGATCCCTGACCTAGGTTGTCCGTAAGGCTGGCCCTGCTGTTAGGTGGAGAAGGCAGGGCTCCCTCTTCACCTGTTCATCTTGAGGCCCCCATCAATTTCCTGTCTCCTGGAGAGCATTCCCTCAACCTGCCTGGTGCTGTCAGTCTTGTGGAAAACCTAATCATTGCCATGGTTGATGTAAGGCTGAGTGGCCAGTCTTGACCATCTTCTGCACATAGAATGCAAAGAGCCCCTGAAGTCTTTGTCTCAGGCAAGAGAACTCTCTCAGGGCTGCCTTGGGTTGAGGGCAAGGGTGGTGATCTCACTCCCCCCATGACTAGGCAGAGATATGTAAGATGCAGAGGCCTGTCCACAGCCATACTGGCAGGGGTTCATGGGAGCTGTAATCCAATTTACCCAGGTAAACTGGATTAGTAACTGATTTGACATCAGAACCGTCTCTAGCTCCTCTCTGGTTCCAAGCCAGCAGCATGGACAAATGTTCAGGAGGTCATTCAAACAGCTTTCCATCTCCATTAGCCACAAAAGAGAAGCAGCCTGGTCCGGAGAATCTTGCTGGAAAAGGGTGTTTGAATTCTTATTCTCAGAGCATGAAAGTGTCTTTGTTTGTCGATGTGTCCCTTTGCCCTCAGGAATTGAAAGAAACCAATAATAGCCAAATTAGGACACAAGGACTCCTACCCTCAGCCCACTCACATGTTGCCATCTCTAAGCCTAGGTCACTCCTGGATCTGCCACGACTACCTCTAGGGAAGGGGTGCCCAAAATTTTTGGGTCCTGGGCCAGTCACGTGGTTCAGTGGTTCCTCCCAGGAAGTAAAAGTAAAACACACCTTGCAATCTGCTTTGCAACACTATGAGATAGATTTTAAGCTGCCATTTTCTCTGCTTAAACCAGGGGTGCCCAAATAATGGCCCGTGGGCTCTGATGCCAATTCACATGGCCCACACCACCATCGTCTCTACCGGAAGCGGAAGTAAAACATGTCCATATGGGCACATTTTACTTCCACTTCTGTGAGCAACGAGGATGGTGTGGGCCAGATGAATTGGTGTCGGGGCCGGATCTGGCTCACATGCCATAGTTTGGGCACCCCTGCTCTAGGGAAGCCTTCTTCCGAAGCCAGAGTCTTCGTGTTGGACTACTAAGACCATCACTTTAGTTGCCATACTGGCCGTGGAGGGTGGCAGTCGCAGGCCAACCCGTCTAGAGGTCCTGGGACTTGGGCACGAGGGCCGGGCTTGTAGCCTTACAGAGAAGCGAACTCTCTCTTTATGAGAAAGAGCTTTTAACTCTGCCAAGCCGCTCAATGTACTTTGAACGCCTCTTGAGACTTGAACTTCCAACACGCAGCGCAAAGCCAACGATGCTCCGTCCCCGGTCAATCATCCCTCCCCAGCCCCCGGAGAGGTGTCCTGCCCGACGGGTCTGGCTCAGTTTGAGCACCTTGTCCGGACCGCCCGCCTCCGAAACGGACGGGAGCACAGACACACGCCGCCCTCACCTCCGCTCGCCGCCGCCCCCTCCGGCGGGCTCCCTCTCCGTCGGTGCCCCGAGCGAGGCGGCCTCCTGGCGGCTCTTGAAGTCCTGGACGGCGCGCTGGTTCTGGAAGGCGATGAGGGCCAGGGTGATGGAGGCGTTCCAGCAGCTCTCGCCGGGGCAGCGGAAGTCGATCTCGCGGCGGTCGGTGGTGACCAGGGTGAAGTAGACGTACTTGCCGGTGCGCTCCACGCAGTCCACCTTCTGGATGGCGTCGAAGGGCAGCTCCTTGGCGCGCCCCTTGCCGCCGCCCGCCTCGGCCGAGCACAGGCTCAGGCTCCCCTTGCGCAGCACCACCTGCTTCTTCTTCCACAGCTGGAAGAGGCCCTCGCTCCGCTTCTCCAGCTCCCCTTCGCGGAGCACCTCCGACGGCGGCAGCGGCGGCGAGACCCCCGGGCCCTTCATCTTCTCCCGCCGTCCCTCCAAAGCTGCTGCTGCTGCGCCTGGCCGTCCACGGGCGAGGAGAACCATTTATGGCCTTCGGGACTGGTCCGGCCCCGCCCCGCCTCCGCCCACGCCCGACGGGCTCCGGTTTTCCGCCTGCTCCAGATGGCAAAACCTCCCCCGCTTTGAATTCCCCATCTCTGGGGACGGTTCCCGCCCTCTCCTCCGCCCCCCCCTCGCTCCGTTATGTCGTTCAGATCTTCGCCCTGATCTCTCTCTCTCTCTCTGTGTGTGTGAAAGAGGACATGGATGTCATGAAGTGCAACAATAAATCTCTCTCCTGACGACGTATTTATGTCGCACGTCCCCTCCAACCAGTGATGGGATGTAACAGGTTCTCACCAGTTCTCCAGAACCGGTAGTAAATTTTCCCAGTGTCCCAGAGAACCTGTAGCAGCTTTTGGGGGAGCCACGTTCGGGGCTTACCTTTTCACTGGTTCCCCCACTGCGCATGCATGCCAAGCACTTGGTGTGCATGCACGCCTAGTGCTTGGCACATATGCACGGCCTCCTTGCTGTCCTCCCAAACGGGGAGGAGGAAGAGAAGCTGCTAGCCTGAAGCTCCCTATAGGCTGAAGCTCCCTATTTTTATTATTTTGTATTTTTTCTTTGGCCCCGCCCATGACATGACATCATGATGTTAGCTCCACCCACACTGTGATGACATCATGGTGGGGTAGTAAAATTTTTGACATCCCACCACTGCCTCCAACTGTTCCCCTGCAAGGCCTTGCCTCTGCATCCCAAAAATGAGATGACTAGATGGTATTGTAGACACAATGGGCACAGAGCTGAGCGAGTTGAGGAGGAGGATGGAGGACAGGAGTGCCTGGCGGACAGTGGTCCATGGGGTCGCAAAGGGTCGGAATCGACTGTGCGACTGAACAACAACAACAAAATCCCAAACTCTTTCTTTGGCTAACTTTGCCATGGTCGCTGGGAGGCCAATGGCCAATGAAGTCCCCATCTTTGTCCACTAACCCAAGTGGGTTCCCACTGTTGGCTTATTTTTGGAGGTCTATCTTTTAATATTCATATTTTCATGAACAGAGTCAAGCATTGGCTGTCTCTGCCTGCCAGATAGCGGGGAAGTTTGTCACTGCTCCCCCATTGCAGATCAAAGGCCAGAATCCCATTGTTCCCCACTGGTAAGGGAATGAGGCCCCTAGTTGACGTGTGATTTCCAGAGCAAATGGTGGGGATGTAACCAGATGCTCAGGATGTTTACAACTTTTACTGAACTTGTTTCGTCTGTCTCAGATGTGTGTTTCTGCCTCAGAAGATGGGCTGCCTGTGAGGGACTTAGGTTGAACGTTTTAGTGTTAGATTGATTGTTTATGCAGTTGGGTTTTCTCCATTGTGTACTGGCTGTTTTGGGCATCTTACTCCTCATGGGAGGAGTGGGCCTGTCCACCAACAATTTGCCATGTAACCCCTCTTCAGCCAGTCTGGGTGTGCCCCTGGACTTTTGGCTGCCTCATCTATAAAAGGAGAAGTTTTTCAAATTATCACTGATGCTGCTAATTTTGGGCTAGGAACAGCTAGCAGCCCTGGGCCTTGATGACTGCTACACAGTACCCCCTCCCCCCTCCCCCGTGTGGCCTGGGACTCAGGACCCAGAATATTTTCATACTGATATGTTGTTCATTCATGTTTCTCTGTATTGCTGATTATCATAGTTTTCTCCCTATCATGTATTCTCAATGTCTTTACTTTGCATTTCTCATTTATTCTTCATAAAGTTCCATTCAGTCCTCTGCCAGCTAGATCCTGCTTTGAAATAAATGCAACTTTTATTGGAATGTTCTTTTCTGATGTATTTTATACAATACACCCCCTTACTTTGGAGCACTGCAAAGCTTTGGGTATTCAGGTAGTAAAGGTGATGGGGCCCCCCATGGGCCCCCACAGGAACCCCAGGATTTCAGGTAACATCACATTCAGGTTTCATCTGATCATATAGGAAAGCATCATTGCTGACCTGGATTCTGCCCGAGACACTTGCCTTGGGGATGGCGGGAACTTCAGGCACACGATTCAGCGGCTCTCCCATTTTCCAGGATCTTAAGTCCGAGGGAGGTCATGTGTTGCAAGGTGTTCCCTGGTAGCCGAGCAAACTGAAGCCAACATGAGTGCAAAGAAAGTTTGATGGAAGGAACATGGCTACATCAGGGGTGCCCAAACTATGGCCCGTGGGCTGGATCTAGCAAACAATGGCAATTCATTCGGCCCACTCTGCCCTTGCCACCCCCAGAAGTGGAAGTAAAACATGCCCATGTGGGCACATTTTACTTCTGCTTCCAGGCAGCTTAAAACAGGGATTCTCAATCTGTGGCCCATGGCCAGATGTGGCCCACAGCACTATTTCATGTTACCCCCACCACCTCCACTACACCCAGAAGTGGTAGAGGAAGGGGAAAATGGCTGTCTACCCCCCCCCCCCGAAGCTGAGGGAGCGTGACCCAGCCCCTGGCTTTAAAAGGTTGACAACTCCTGGCTTAAAATCTATCTCATCCTGTTGAAAAACATTGCAAGGCACATTTTACTTCTGCTTCTGGTGGAAGTAACCACATGACCAGACTGCTGAACCACATGACCAGCCCATAGCCCAAAAGGTTTGGGCACCCCTGGCTTACATGCAGTGGTGGGATGTCAAATTTTTTACTACCCCACCATGACATCATCACAGTGTGGGCAGAACTAACGTCATGATGTCATGGGTGGAGCCAATGTCATGACGTTGTGGGCAGGGACAAAGAAAAAATTCAAAATAATAAAAAATAAAATAAAATAAAAATAAGCGCATGCACACATACACACACACCTCAACCCACCCACCCACAACACAAACCCATAAATAAACTAAATAAATAAATAAAATAAAAAATACATTAAAATACACCCATCCACAACACAAATCAACCAGAGCATTTAAACCAGAGCTTACAGCTTATTCTGGCTAATCTTTCTCACACTAGATCAGATGGAAGGAACTACAGAATGAACTCACCACAAGATGGCTTCATTTTGGCACTTTTCAATTTTTCAACAGTTAAAGAAGTTAGGTACTAAGTCTTTGCCTAACCAGTTATCTAGGATATCTAGGGGAGCAGGCAATAGGGAGCTTCAGGCTAGCAGCTTCTCTTCCTCCTCTCTGCTTGGGAGGACAGCAAGGAGGTCGTGCATATGTGCCAAGCACTGTAGGCGTGCATGCACACCAAGTGCTTGGCGTGCATGCGCAGTGGGGAAACCAGTGAAAAGGTAAGCCCCGAAGGTGGTTCCCCCAAAAGCTGCAACCGGTTCTCCGGGACACTGGGAAAAGTTACTACCGGTTCTGGGGAACTGGTGAGAACCTGTTACATCCCATCTCTGCTTACATGGTAGTTTATAGGATTCTTGATGACTGGAAAAATAACCTCGAACTCTTATCCTTCATCCATTTGTCTAATTCTCCTTTAAAGCCATTCAAGTGGCATTCAAGTGAAGGTGCCTGAGAAGAAAAGGAGGCATCTCCTCAGCTTGCCAAGAATATTAACGTCAAGTCCATTCATCTTTAAACTAGAGGCAATTTACAAGCCCCCCCCCCTCTTTTAGTATATATACAAATTCACTGCCTGTTGTAATAGCTTAACAGAATAATTATGGATCCCCTTGATGGATACAATAGCTTGACAGATGGCCAGAAAAGATTTATTTCAAAGGAGTTTTCGTCAACTGTTCATAAATGAAAACAATGAACAGTTGAATTGCAAGTGATTAAAAAAAAAGCCCTTTGCGGAGTCATTGTACTCATTAATGTGTGGTGCAATGGCACAATTTGTAAAATTATAATAGTACTCCCATTCAGCTTTCTCAGAATAAGATTTGATTTCTCTGCCTGAGCCTAGTCATATACAGACTTATGGGTAGAGAATGTGTATCATTTTCGGGCCGAGGCACACCCAGTTTGTTCTCCAAGGCAGAGGAGAGCTACTTCTCATTTCAATGAACAACTTCCAGTACATTCAAGGAAACTGACATGGGAAACTGAAAACCACAAATGCAGGCTCAAGTGTTTTTGTGGGGATTAAGTGTCCTAGTTTCTTAATGCTGTTGTAAAGGATGTCTCTGTCCCCCCCCCCCCTTCCTCTCTGCTTGGCTTCTTTCTGCTCTCTTCCCATCCCCACGCCCAGCCTTCCCTCCTCCCCTTCCCCTTTGTCTCTGTGGGCCTTTGCCAGATGACTCACCTCAAGAATGCAGCACTTGCTCAGCCCACTATCTTGGAAAGTTTCATTCAGCTGCTGAGCCAGAGAAAGGAATAGGCCTCTTTTAGTGAAAATGCCATGGAAGCAATTTCCTTCCTTCGGGAAAAAGTGAAAAGGCTTCATTAAGAACAGAAGAAGAGCCCAAACTAGATCCGAACAAAGGCCTACCTCATGGGACATTCTGTTCTGAACCAGTTGCCAACAGGAAGGCTACCGGCAGGGCATGAGCACAACTCTATCCTCTGTCTCTCATTCTTCAGAAATGATGGGTGGTCACCAGGGCCAGCTGGGCTATTAGCTAGAGTTGAGGCAGGTGCTTTGGTAGCAAACCACATTGTGTGTGTGGGGTGGGGTGGCAGCAGCAAGGAAACCACATTCACCTAGCTGTCTTCCAATGAACCCTCTCAGTAGTGCAGCCACTTCTCAACCATGCTGCTTGCTTGAAAGCTCCTTTAAGCCATTAGTTCCCAACCTTTCTATGGCCCCCACCTAAGCATCTCTAAATTCCTGGTGCCCATTAACTTGGCCTAAACTGTTAATAACTCGTTCTTGAATTGCCCCCTCCCCCCAAAAAAAAATCAAAGTGTGAACCACAAGGGATTGTGGCAGGGGTGGCTGCAGGAGACTTTTTGGGATATCTCTCCCATAGTGTCTTGTCCCACAGAGACTTTGGAGGCAGGATTTATTAAAACAACTAAAAACAGAGGTGGGGATACACTTCCAGAGCAACTAATCAAGGATCAAAGACTTTGAGGCCATCTTTTCTTTTCCCTCCCTCCCTCCTTTGCCTAATGAGTACAGTCTGTCCACGCAGTCTGGGGAAACACCAGTGGCCCTTTGCTTTCTGCCTCAAGCAGCAGGGCTGTACCAGCCCTGAAACAATATTATTAAGGAATTGTCACATATTTTTTTGCTACACTAGCACAGCGATGCTGTAATTTTGTTTGCTTTTCCTATAATTAGTTAATGACTGATTTGACAGGGTAGGCTTTCTAAAATCTGCTTTTCCCCATAGAGCAAGTGCTCACTTCAACATTATTTGGCTGAGATAGTGGCAAAGCGGCAACTGGGTTTTTGGTTACTGAAATGCAGAAGGAGATGTTGTCAGTATCCAGACATGGCAACTGTATGTCATAAATTCCTATAAAATATGATGGTGAACGTTTTACTTGGACACCTGTTAGCCCCAGACAGCATGAACAATGGTTAGAGAAGAAATAATCTATCAACTTCTGGAAGATCATATTTCTGTCATTCTTGAGTTAAAACTTTTTAGACTTAGGGATGCCTAATGTTATGATCTTAGTTATATTTCATTTTTGGACTATGACTGGGTTCCCAAACAGGATCATTACAACCAACAATCTCAGCTTCCAACCAGGTGAAATCCAGCTGCATTACCATTTTGAATACCCATAGAACACCCTACGATATCAGAGGTTAAGTAGGGTTAGGGTTTGTTAAGACTTGGTTGGGAGACTAGCAACCCAGGTCACACGTGTCTCTGGACAAAGCTACATAGCTTAATGGTTTGGCTCAGTATAAGGCTGATTCCTATTTTCCCATGGACTTGGAGTTCTGAGTCTACAACAACAGATGCCAGGATTTTATTCTGCAGGTTGCTACAGCAAGTTAAGTGTTTTATCAAGAGGCATGGAACAGTGACAAAGGGAAGAGGGTTAGGATTCTGTGCTGGATGAAACATACAGCTACAGGAAAGGAACAAGAACAACACAAAACAATGTATGCAGTGAGAAATGCATAAACAATTGTCAGGACTGTAGGACTGTTTGAATGCCTCCTGCTGTAAATGAAAAATGATGTTACAGAGATTTGTTCCACATATCTGTTGCTGAATTTGGATTGCTCTTTCCAGGATCAACCCCCAGTTGGTCAAATTGTCATTTATATGCTGAAGCCCTCAAGATTTCAAAGTAGCTTAATATGCCCATGAACACAGTAGCCAAACTAACTAACAATACTTCTGAAATATCAATGAGGTTGTCATTATTTACATAATCCCAATGGTGAGTATGTTATGTGCTCATACATCAAGGGAATCTGTATGGCAGGAATTATTTGAATTTCTAGTCCTGGAGGCTGGCAGTTTTGCCAGTTCAATGATACATACAATGCTCAATATAAACAGATAGAAAAACAGACAGAGAAGGAGGTGGGAAAAGTGATTTAGATTAAAATAAAATCTATATATCTATCTATTGCAGCTCAATGGATGGTTACCAGCTAGTCTCTTCGCCTGTCCCTTGCAATGGAGAGGTAAAGTCTACTGAGGGGTTTATTTTTACATGATTTGGGCAGTGCATTTGGGATCTTTGAGGAAGAGGTCCAGACTACTTTCTAGTCCCTAGAATGCTCACTTAAGAACAATAGGATTGTATCTTAAATTAAATTAATAGTTATTTCACTTACTCTTAAACAGTAATACACCGGATAATGATTGGATCGGATAACGCTAGAATCGGATAACGATGCAGGTTTTTTGGAAAAAACTTGCATTGGATAATGATCCTTTAGCGTTATCCAATTCAATTGTCTGGGGGTGGGGGGAGCAATCGCGCGCCTAGCCAAGGATCGGCTTGTCCGAAATCCCCCTCCTGGGGGCGGGGGAATTTCGGACAAGCCGATCCTTGCAGACGCGTGATTGCGCGCCTAGCCAAGGATCGGCTTGTCCAAAATTTCCCCCCCGGGGGGATAAATTTCGGACAAGCCGATCCTTGCCTCGGCGCGTGGTTTGTCCCTGATGTCAGGGCTTTTTTTTTTTAGCGTTGTTCGATGTATGCACCGGACAACGCTAAAAATCGGATAACGTCATGACTTGTGGAACCAAGTCATAACGTTATCTGGTGTTCTAGTGTACAGTAGTTGCTTGCTTTAGGGTTTTTATTCTTTTAAACTCCTGGATTTCATAATACAGTACTACATTTTCTTCATGCATTATGTTTCTTCTCACTAATCTTTTCTGCCAAGGGTTAGGCAAGTTGTTATGCTACTTTACTGTGGTGATTTAAAATAAAATCTAATATAGTTCAGACATTTAGAAACAGTAGAACCAAATTCCCCCACTAGGTGAGAGCCTTGTCGAGGTGTGGGGGCTTGAGCTGTCTAACTAGGCAGTGCTGCCCATCTCTTGTCAATGATGTTAGGCTGGGACTAAAACTCACCTCTGTTGAATCCCTTGGGTACGGCGAAGGCAGAGGACACACGTCATGGTCCGCTAAGCCAGCAGGTGACGTGATAGCCAAATGGCTAAAAACCCACATGCAAATGGATTTGATTTCTCAGGTCCATTTGAATGTGCAGAATGTCATCATGGAGACGTCCACCAATGTGCGGACTCCTCACTGAATAACTATTCCAAGGTATCCAAGGTAAGGACTAAATTAAAAAATCCAATTGCAGGAGCATTCCAGTTGATCACATCTAAGAAACTAACTGGACTAAGAATACATTTACTAATTAATAGAACACAGGCATGGAGTAGGGAGGCTGTGAATTTTCCATTGTAGTTAACATATTTTAAAGTTTGATTTTTATTGATAAAATGTATATTTAAACAGCATACTTGCCAATTTTAGTACAAGGGCAACATCGGATTTTTTAAAATACTATATAGATGGAAAAACAGGCTTCATATTTTACATAGAAATCAACTCTGTGAAGTAATTTCTCACCATGGGTTCTCAGTTCAGTATTTGCTCTCAGTGGCCACTCAGGCCAAGGAAATTTTTAAACAGAGAGTCTTAGATATCAGTGCACAATCTGACTTGGAACTACTGGCCAAAAATGGTTCGTTAAGGTGGCTGGCGGCTAACAAAATTACATTTCAAACTGAAAAATATGTTTTGATGCACCTCACTTATCCTTTAAGAAGGGCATATTGTAGAGCCAGATTCGAGCTATTAGACTCCATGAATAGATATGGGCGTTTTCACCACTTACCATATCACGAAAGAACGTGCATATGTGGGTCTCCAAATGTTGAAAATAGCTCTCATATTATATTAGATTGCCAGTTGTACACTGATATTAGATCTAAATACCTTGCATCCCTATTGGAAAAAACAACTTTTTGGGACTCAAAAAACAAACTGTCTTATCTCCTTCTGGGCTCTAATATCCACGTTGTGTGTAGAACTGCCAAGTTTATAATTAAGGCATCAGCTAAAAGAATCGAATATGTCAATCAAATTGGGGTATCCTGCAAGGGAGATTCACTTATCTGACTATCGATATGCATGAATTAATTGTATTTAGGGACCTTCTCCAGTTTACATTCTTTAAAAGTAGTTCAGGTATGTATATATTTTATTTATTGTATTTTATCGCACTTTATTGTATTTTATTGTATTTTATCGCACTTTATTGCATTGTACAGATTTTAAACTCTTATGTTATTGATAAGGTCGAAAGACTAATCAATTAATAAATATTCATTCATTCATTCAGTCTTTCTCTGGCTGAAATCCTATTTGTGCAGCTGTGTTGCAGAAGGCTGGTGATGCTATCAGCCATAGAGAGTTTTTAGAGACAAAAAAATGCAGTTCTTTCCCACCCTACTACAATAAAAAAGATCCCCAAACTGTACTTGATGTTAGTAATTTTTGGAACTAAAGATTCCCCTTATCCTTTGCCTCCAATGGCTTCCCCTACAGTGAAAGGGATTCAGTGGTATCTCTGGGCCCTTCAGAGGGTGGAGATGGAGAATGTTTTATTTCTGAAAAGTCACTGCTGCTGCTGCTGAGATCCACAACTTTCTGGACGGGAGCTTGCAGTAGCAGGCTTTCAGCCCCTTTGTGTTTATGAATGGGTGGCAGAATCTAGCTGCCATTTCCTGGGAAATCATTTCTCATTCATGATTTCCCAAGAGTTTCTTGACTTCAAAGGAACTATCTCTCTATGTGTACGAGGGGGAGGATATAAACAGTGTAGCAACTGCATACATTTATTTGATGACTCTAATAAACAGAATGCCTCCAGGATGAGTTGTCATATGGACTTCGTAGATGGGAAGAACTGGATTTTTCTTAGACGCATACAGTAAAAATGGTGGAAGTTTATTTGCCTGGGAAAACTGTTTAAGCAAGACATGCATTAATCAGAAGTTTTAAATAATCCAGTTAGCTAGTATACTAATGTTTGTCTGAGAGGCATTCGTTTCCCCTAAACAATCTTTAAATATTTCTGAGTTATTGTTGCATAATACTCTGCTGTAACAAGTCTTTTGTTGAAGAGAAGTGAACCATTATGAGTAAGACCTTCTGGAAAACATATATTCTCACGTGGATTAACTGCTATCCATACAGAGGTTCCTGCAGAAAAGTACCCAAAGGCAACTGAGATGCTCCAAAGACAGAAGAAAACTTTCTGTCGCATGTTTGTTTACTACACAGGATTGGGGAATTTATGGCCCTCCACATATAGTTGGACTCCACTTCCCATTGCTTGTGGCTGTTGGCTATGTTAGTTGTTGCAGATAAGAATAGGAGCTAAGAACAGCTGGAGGGCCAGAAGCTTCTCACCGGTCATATGTATCAAAGGGCAGCTCCAGACATAATACTTTAACCTGCAGCCAGACATGAAATCCATCTTCAGTCAACCCAAGTTGATAGATATTTGTATATGATTCAGTACAAATATATCAAGTACAGTATGTGTGGATACAATTCACATGCTTTTAAGCTTATTTTATAATAATACTGTTGGTGTGCATTGAACATTTATGATCGAACTTCTTTTCAGTATATCTATGGTATGTGTATCCAACAAATTCTTCTCATGATTATGTGCCTAAAGAGCATCTTCCCCTTTATGTGAACCTCAATCTCTGTATGAGGTAGTGAGAAAGGAATGTTGAAAGGAGATGGGGAAGATGGCAGTAAAACAGGTGAGAGCCTGGTACCAAATCTGATTCTAGTTATATAGTATTTAGAAAATATGACATCCTAGGAATCCTGATGAATGATAATAGATCTGGCACAGATATGCTGATAAGTTGACTGCTAGATGCCCTGTTAGGAAGAAATACATATGCTTTCCTTATAAGTATTTGTCAGAATGCACCGATTAGAAAGGGAGAAGTTTTTCTCAGCTCAACATACTTTGCCTTTAACTTTGTAAAGGAATTATGCTCTAAGCCTTTAATTTAAAATAGATAGTACAGTCAAACCTCGCATAAAGAGCGCTTTGCTTAAAGAGTAACTCGCTTAAAGAGCAGAATTTTCTCTGAATGTTTGCTTTGCTTAACAAATAAAATCAACCAAAAACTCGCTTAACAAATAAATTGGGGTTCCCAAAGCCCCCCACAATTGGTCACTTTCAATGGTGTTTCACTTAAAGAGCAAACTCGCTTAAAGAGCAATCCTGTGGAACGCATTATGCTCTTTAAGCGAGGTACCACTATATGATGGTTTTTCCCCTTTTGTGTATGTAATGTGCATGTCATTTCTTGACACACAAAATTGAACTACAGTAGTACCTCGCTTAAAGAGCATAATGCATTCCACGAGATTGCTGTTTAAGCAAGCTTGCTCTTTAAGCGAAACGCCATTGTAAGTGACCAATTGTGACTTCTGGTGGTGGTGGGATAAATAATAAAAATACATATAACTGATATTAGTGAATAATTCCTTTGAATAAGTTAATATTTTAATTGATTGATTTCATTTTGGCCAGACAAGTTTCAGATTTGTTTTTTTTTCTAGTTGTGATGATCAAAGATAACTTGCCTATTAATATGTATGTGTACATGTAATGTACTTAGCACATTTAGAATTAAACATGTTGCAGTTTAATTTAAATTATTACAATGGGCTTATTTTTGTTATGTGATTGCTGTATCTTATTTTATCATCATTGCTTAGAAATGGAAATTAAAAACACTGACAGTTTTCTTAACCCATGTTTTGAACTCCAACCATTCTCTGATTTGTGCAAGTCACATTTTCTGCCTTCCAGGAGGCTCCCAAACCTTGAGAACTGGCTTTTTAAAAATTCAATTCAGAAATAGGAACTGCTGTGTGAATTCATCCTGAATATTCTTCTCCTTTATTTCCTCTTTTACCTCTTTGGGTGTCATAAATGAGGTGTAGCAAAGTGTAGGCAGTTTAGCCAGTATGTGGATAACTGCACCAGAGGGACTGTACAAACATTAATACATAACGCAATCATGCATCATGCGAGAGAAAGAAGCATTATTTACAACCGTTCCTGATAGTTGGTAGTTCTACATATATTATGCAGTTGCACACATGTAGGGAAATACTCCATATGTGGAACTTTTTCCTAAGCTCCCACAGAATTCCTGTGCCAGTTGCTAGTATAGCATACAAGCATTTGGGCAATACAGGGCATTGCCCTGCACACTGCACATGATTTTTTAAACAATGAACTTCCAGGTAGGGCAATACAAACAGACATGAGGTTGTACAGGGCAGAAGGTTAATTTTTTAAACCAACAGGTGTCTTTCCCTAACCAGATGATGGCTTCAGGTATCAGCATAGCTAATAACCATGTCTTCAAAACCCTTCCTGCTCACATGAGTAATTAAAAGAGAAGCAGGAAAGAAAATCCCAGATGATCACATTTGCTGACGGCTTGAATGGGAAGTGAACAGACAGGTCAGACCTGAAAAACTTCTCATCTTCTTTACTTCCTATTTTATCCCTTCGGGTGTCAAGGGAGAACACCCACCTCAAAACCATGGCAATCACAGTCAGCCTGGCCACCACTTTCTGGGTCCCAGCAATGATCACCTGAGAGCTGGTGCCAGCAGCAAAAGTGTGTTTGTGTATGTGAAAAAATTGCTGTGGGTACTGTGGTGGCCAGAGTAATGCATGGAGTGACAGATGAGGCTTGAGCTGCACAAACCTTGGAGAGCAGGTAGCCTCACCTTTTCCCACAGTTGGTGGAAGAACCTCCCTTGTCATTAAAATGGAGAAAGAGGAAGGAAAGGAGAGAAAGATAGTTGTGGACTCCACCTTTGTCTCCTTTTTAACGTCAAAGTGGCTCAACCAGTAGGTTATGTTTTTGGAAAGTGACAAAAGCCTCCAAACTGTATTTAAATTGGGAGTCAAAAGCCAAAGCAAGCAAACAGCTTTAATTAGTAGAAGCTTTTCTCATCTATACTTACTCATTACCCAAACTTTATCTACCTAACTCCAATTTGTCTTTAACGAGGAGGCAACCACGCACTCTGGCTCTGTTGCTTGTTTTAAATTGAGAGGAAAGAGTAGCAGCTTGGATCCATGTCTGTAGGAAACATGGGGTATTTTCTTCTTTATTGTGACGTTTTAGTTTTGGTTATGGGGCCTGGGCAAAAGTTTCTGTAATTTCTTGTTGCTTCTGAAACAGAGGTGTTTGGGACCAGGTAGACTGAGGATGTTCCAGGTATGTTGGACTATAGCTGCTCTTATCCCTGCCCAATGGGCCCTGTTGGCCAAGACTGATGGAACCAAGTATAGCAACATGAGGATGGTGATAGCTTTTCCATCCTTGTTCTGCAAGAAGGCCTTTCCCAGTCTGTTTTGTGGATGAGTGATATTTCTGCAGATAGGTACAAGGTTCAGCTTCCCTAGGAAATTGGTCAAGACAATACTTTAAAAAAGTTCTGTGTTGGGATTTTGATTCCCATAATCTCTTGGCCAGGGAAATCTCTTGTCCCTCCTTCACAACTAAATAAACACATGCAGGGCACAAATCCAAGGTTTCTTCAAATATGGGAAGTGGTGTGGGTGGAGAGAGTGCTTCACATATCTACGACCACCCTCACAGCTCTGAACCTATATGCCTTACCCACCAGTCTGACACTAGATCAGGATTCTCATACAGCTGTGTTTTGTTGTTTTAAAAAAAGCCTTCTTAGCTCTTTGTTGGCCTGCTGATCTGACCACTGTTACAGAGGCTTTCTAGAATAGATTTGTGAGAAATGATTTAGAAACTCTTCTCTTCAGACTTTTGCAACAATTCAGAGTGGATTGCATAACCACAATTCATCCTTCTGTGTCAGGGACGGGCAACATTGTCTTGAGACCCACTGAGGGCCAACCATAATGTCATTTTGAAAAAAAGGAAGGAAGTTCTAGAAGTTCATTCCCATTAAAATTTTTTGTTGTTTTGCAGTTTTAAACTGTGCTGGAGATCCTTTGACCTATTTAAAAAGATAAATCACCACTTGCACTTTGTTTTTGGATGGAAAAAGAGGAGTTGAATCCACAGAAATGAAAATGAAATACAAATAAAATGAACACCTACCCCATCTATTTCATGGACACCAAATCCCTAAACAATGGCTAAAACTAAGGAAATTTTTCAGCACACCTCTCAAGCTTAAGATATCAAAGCCAGAAGAGGCTAGGTCAGTGATGGCCACCCTTGGCACTCCAGGTGTTCTTGGACTTCAATTCCCAGAAGCCCTGATCAGCAGAAGTGCTGACTTGGGTTTCTGGTAAATGAAGTCCAAGAACACCTGGAGTGCCAAGGGCGGCCATCATTAGGCTGCTAGGCTAAATCGACTGAGAGGAAACCACACGCCGTTGCAAATGAATGAATGCTGAAGAGTGTCTTCCACCAGGACAAGATTCTGGCCAGACCATCTGGAAGTCACTTAATAGATTTTGAAGCAAAGTAGGAAGATCAAAGACTAATCAAGTAAAATGGGACTATTTGGACTCTGAACAAATGTTTTAATAAATGTGGAGAAATTCTATAAATGCAGCATTTCTGTTTATGCAATTTATATCTTGCTATATGTACAGAAGAGCTAAGAAACAGTCAAGAGAATGGTATTGAAGTAGCTAACTTCTTGTAAAAAAAGAGCAAGTCTAATCCTTTTAATTTGTTTGAATTTTATCTATATTTTATATACGTCCCTAATTTTGAACTGTGCAACACTGTAACATGAATAAAGAAATATAAATTTAGTGGGAAAGTTTCATACTATTGTATTTGACATTTTGGTAACATATAATAAAACAACAATAAATTAAGTGTTTTGAAAGTTCAGTTATTGGGGGAAAAGAAAGGAAAAATTCTCTACCAAAAATATTTAATTGGCATAGTCTTAAATACGTTAATGCGAATGACATAAAGGAGGTAAACAATTAACCCTCCCACCCTTGATTTTATTTACTTTAGTATTATATTATATAGAGATTTTCCTCAGGGCTTATTTGGACTATTCATATATAAGAGAAGCAATTTCCAAAAAAGAATATGATAGAGTTAAGTTAATATTGTCCAATATGTATGTAAATTTGTTCCTGCTCTCCATTTTGAGGTGTATTTCTGAGCTGGCCCACGTTAATGAACACGTTGTCTCTGTCCTGGTTTAGTTAATTCTTATTTGTACACAATAAAACCTGTTGTTCCATAAAAAGATTGCTCAGAGCTGGCTCATGTCCCAGAAGACCATGTAGAATAAATGCTCTTTAAATCTTGGAAAACATGTTTCACACTCAGGTCACACTGTAGTTTAAACCTGATATTGTAGAGACTTGTTGAAGAGTGTTCTGGACTGGCATTGCAATGTGATGTAGAGATTACCTTGATCCTGGGTGCATTGGGTTGGATTCAGACTCTATTTTGTAGTTGGAGGACTTCCTTTAAAGTAGGCATTCGCAACCTATGGCCCGCAGGCCAGCCCTGCCCCCCCCCCCATTAAAATTCATCCAGCCCCTGAAGCCATCTCCGCTCCTGGAAGCAGAAGTAAAATGTGCCCTGCGCATGCATGAAATGCTGCTAAATGCAATCTGTGCATGCGCGGGATGTGTTTTACTTCTGCTTCCAGGTGGGAGGAACCACATTACCGGCCTGATCAGCTATCCAGGAGCTGTCTGGCCCGCAGCCTGAAAACATTGAGAAACATTGCTTTAAAGGTGATGCTCTTTCCTGACTTCAGGGTTTGCTATAGTTCACCCCATTCAAGTGGGTCTCCTAACCCTCTGAGTATGTTTTGAGGGGCTTGGAAGACCACCATGGGATAGGGAGAGAGAGAACCAACCTCATTTAGCCTACCGACAGAGATTTTAACTTTGGCTTCAGCTCATGTACTCTGAAGAAAATCTGACACTTCCACAAGACTTGATGGCATGCTTCTTGGAAAACATTCTTAAAATTGTCCAAAGTATGCTGAAGACAACCCACAACTGTGCCCGATGAAGCTCCTGCATGATTTTTTATTAATTTGTGTAATGCTTGGATTTTTGAAGACAAGCAAACAAAGAGAACACTTTGCCATTTTGTTTTTCTCTTCAACAGCTTTCCCCAAGGCAGTCAATGCTAATGAGATCTACGGTAATTGTCATTAATGAAAGTTCTTAACATGCTGGCTGACTACCAAAATGAAGCTGAAATGCAAGGGCAATTATAATGAGTGTAATGTTGAGAGCTATATACAGGTGTACATTTTTAGTATTTCCTTTCGATGTACATATCCAGCTAAGGAGCAGTCTACACTTAAGATTTTTCTTAAAAAGTTATATTGCATTTGTGAGGGGAGGTAACTGTCTTGCACTCAAATTATTCACTCATACCATTGCACATGTAATCATTTTATGACATCCAATCAAGGAAAGGAAATACAAGTGTTTTATATGTAGCTCCAGATTTTATGAGCATTTCCTCCAATAAAGATCCTGTCTACACAGGCATATAGGCTGTTGATTGAGACGGGTTGGACCAATCGCATATACTATACTGTATACTGTAGTCAGGCCACTCTGCCCCACCCCACCTCATTTTGAGATCTCATCAGGGGTTAAACTAAATTGGCCCACTTCCCACTGTATATACACGCTGGGGGGAGGGAGAAATGAAGCAGAGCTGCACTATAGCTGAGCCGAGATCAACTATAACAGAACTTTTACCTCGATGCCTGCCACTGATGGAACTCAATGGTGCACTCAGGGGAAAAAGCTACACAGCACTCTGCAGCTGATGGGGTCCGGGGCTCCTGTCAGATGAAAAGCTCTGTCCCCCTCTGTCAATGACCGGAGTGCAAATCCAGAGATTGAAGTTCAGTTCCCCACCATGCCTGCTAGAAGAAGAGCCACTCTGTGTAACTCTGGGCAAGCTACACAGTTCCTGGATGCCCCTAGAATTATTATTAAGTTTAAAAGAAGGCCTAAATATAACCATTGATCAAAATTGTCCAGACAGAATGACTGGATGTTTAAATGAGCCAGTTAAAAACAATTTTAGTTCAACTAGGTCAGGTCACCATTGGTCGAAAGCCAGTCATATCCAACTCTAGGGTTCAGTGCTCATCTCTGTTACATAGCTGAAGAGCCAGTGCTGTCTGCTTCTGCAGATGTTTCCATGGTCATGTGACAGGCACGACTAAACACTGGAGTGCACGGAATGCTGTTTACCTTCCCACTGAAGTGGTCCCTATTTATCTACTTGCAATTTCTTGCTTTTGAACTGCTAGGTTGGCAGGAGCTGGGACAGAGACAGGAGCATATTCTGTCCTGCAGTATTTGGCTAACAAACTGCTGGTCTGCAGTCAGTGTCTTAGCCACTACAGGGTCTATTCCCTCAATTTTGAGAGTAATAATTGCATGCCATCAAGTCCATTCTGACTTAAAGTGATACTTTCCAGGATTTTCTAGATAGAGAATATACAGACGTGGTTTACTATTTCCTTCTTTGGGGGGTGCCCTGGGACTGTGCAGCTTGCCCATGATTACACAGTTTGGCTCTTCTCCCAGGAGACACAGTGAGGAATCAAACTCCCAGCCTCTGACTCTGCAACCTGATACCTAAACCACTGAGCTTTCTGGCTTCCTCAATATTAGCTTGTTACTAAATATAGTGGGTGAGATACAAAAGCTATCTTCTGTTTTGTGAATGTGATGGGGGGGCCTTCACATCTGATTTGGGGGAAAGGCTGTGGCAGTGGCTATTCTATGGGGAAATGCCCAGTTATTTCAAAGTAGGGGGTGGAACAGTGAGAATCGAGACGACAATGGTTGTCTTTTTCGGAGGGCGTGGAGAGAAAATCTAGTTTGGTAGCTATATGGCCTGAGAAAATACACAATGTATTGCCCAATGCTACCTACAGCTACAGTAGCAAGAAAGGTAAGCATGAGAGAGACAGAGACAGAGAGCAAGCGAGCGAGCGAGCAAGCGACAGAGAGAAAGAGATCTCCTGAGCCATTGCTGCTTGTGCTAAAGACAGAACAACCACACCTGCTGAAATTATGTACTTTACACAGTTATTACAGGGGCAGGGAAACTGTACTTTTCACCTGACTGCTCCGCTTGGAAGGTGCAAAGATTTTTCCCATTGATAAGGAAAGCATTCTCAATGACTGTGGCTGGAGACAGCATGGAATTACATGACTAATCTCCCAGTTACAGAGACGTTGGTTACTGCAACAAGCTGTGGTATACTGATATGATTCATTAAGCAAACTGGGATGTGGCTGATTGCGTTCATTTGTCATGACAACTTAACATTTCTTCCTGTTATATGTTCTTCACCCAAACCCCCATACTTTCCTTGTGTTGAGGCCAGAACATGTGCTTGACTGCATAAAGCAGTGACCAATTGGAAAATGGAGGTCAACACTAACCACAAGACTGAAGAGTGTGCTTTCCACCCAGTGGCGTAGCGTGGGGGGGGGGGCGGGGCGGGGGGGGCGGATGCCCCGGGCAGCGCCTTTCAGGGGGCGGCAAAATGTCCCCTCCCCACCCTTTTGCTGGCGAGCGCCCCACGTGCGCTTCGCCGCTTGCCACACACCTCCGTCCGCTCACACCTCCGTCCGCTCGCCCGCCCGGCTGGCCGTCGGGGGCTCTCCGCCGCCTGTTGCCCCTGGCAGCGGCTTTCAGGGGGAGGCAAAATGTCCCCTCCCCACCCTTTTGCTGGCGAGGAGGAGAAAAAGGGGGTTTTTTTAGGCGGACAATTCAAGGAGGCGCCTTGAATTGTCCGCCTAAAAAAAACCCCTTTTTCTCCTCCTCGCCAGCAAAAGGGTGGGGAGGGAAGGAGGGGCACGCCCGGTCGCCCGCCCAGCTGGCTGTCTGGGGCTCTCCTGGCGGGCGGCCCGCGTGCGCGCGGACGCTGCTCACCTCCGCCCGCCCAGCCACCCACCCAACTTGCCGTGAGACAGGGCGCTCGTCGGGGGTGGGTGGCGCCATGGCGGGGAGCCCCTGGGGGCTGGCTGGGCAGGAGGAGGTGGGCAGCGTGCGCGCGCACGCGGGCCGCCCACCAGGAGAGCCCCCGACCGACAGCCAGCCCGGCGGGCGGGCCCCTCCTTGAATTGTCCGCCTAAAAAAAAACACTTTTTCTCCTCCTCGCCAGCAAAAGGGTGGGGAGGGGACATTTTGCCGCCCCCTGAAAGCCGCTGCCAGGGGCAACAGGCGGCGGAGAGCCCCCGATGGCCAGCCGGGCGGGCGAGCGGACGGAGGTGTGAGCGGATGGAGGTGTGTGGCGCGTGCGCGCGCGCGCCGCTAGTCAGCAGGGGGCCGGCTTCTACCTGGGTCAGGGGGAGGGGGCGGCGGCAGCGGCGAGCTGGGGGGCGGCGGCGGCGAGTTTGTTCTTCGCCCCAGGCGGCTGAAGACTGCGCGACGCCACTGTTTCCACCTTCAAAATCGAGAGGCAAGGGTTGAGTTGGATGTTACATGGCAAGGGAACCGATTACAGCATTGTTCAGCACCAAAATACTTCCATGTGATGCTTGTCAGGACACTTTTTTAAGGAACACTGCCTGAATACCAAAGCCAAAGTAGGTACAAGGAACAACACCATCAGGAAACTCACAAACTATAAATGAGGAACTCAACCATCCATGCTGCGTATATCAGCTTTGGCCTGGAGCATCTCCACAGCAGAGTATGCTGCTCCAGTATGAAGAGCATCCACATACACAAACCAAGTTGACATTGCTGTTAATGAGGCCATGTGTATAGTGACAGCATGCCTCAAACCCAGTAGCGAAGCGTGGATTTCAGCTGCCTAGGGCATAAGCCAAATTTGCCATCCCCTGGTGTATGCTGATGCCCGCTCCCGCTAGGGCTTCTGGGAATTGTAGTCCAAGAACACCCACAGCCCAAAAAGTGCCACCTGGGTCCGGAAGCCCCCCTGGGCCCCCCTATGCCACTGCTCAAACCTACATCATTTGAGAAAATATACTCTCTTGTTGGTGTTGCTCCACCTAAGATAAGGAAAGAGGATGCCGAGATAACTAAGCAAGAGAATGACCCTTGACATCCTCTGAACGGATATGAGTCTCAAGTCCTCTGGCTTAGATCCAGGAAGAGCTTTAGAGCAAGAACAAACAATCCTGAGTGTACATGAGAGCAAAACCAAATTAGAAGATGGAGGAAGGAGCTCATTGCACAAGGAACATCATTAAAGGAGGATATAGCTGAGGAACTCAACCTCCCCTATGTCACTTGGAGGATCCTGAATAGGCTGAGGGTTGGAGTGCCTAAATGCAAGACCAACATGCTCAAGTGGGGGCTGCTGGCAGACAACAACATGTTGTGCGAATGTGGAGAGATACAGAATCCAGCACATTTAATGGTCTGCCAATTACTGCCAGATACATGCAGCAATTATGACTTAGGTTTGGACAACAACAAAGTGAAGAAAGTGGCTTCATTTGGGCAGTCTAGGGTTTGATTGGGATACAAAAGAAGAACACTAGCCTAGCCTTTCTTTGCTTCAGGAACTGTGTTTTGGTGATATTGTCCTATCCCCACACATGGGTATCCAATCAAATTTATGGTATTTAAGTTGTTTTGCCACCTGTGTCAGAAAATTCCATTGGAACCTGTCCTCTGGGAGGAAAATATATAACATGAGCCACATAGGTGGCACAGTGGTTAAACTGCTGTCCTGTAATAAAAAGGTTGTGAGTTCGATCCTGACTATGGATCAAGGTTGACTCAGCCTTCCATCCTTCCAAGGTTGGTAAAATGAGTACCCATCATGTTGGGGGCAAGATGCTAATTAACTTGTGAACTGCCCAGAGAGTGCATTAATTGCTGTGGGGTGGTATATAAGTGTGATTGCTTTGCTAACACTTCCCTGCCTTTTCAAGGTACCCCAAAACTGCTTCACTTGATCTTAATGGAAGAGGGAGACTGTTATAGCAAATGCTAGTCTCCCGGACTACATAAACCTTCCCCCCAAAAAAAATCATTTGCAGAAGTGCATTTACTTTATTTCCCTGGGCAAATGGGTACTTGGAATACCTGATCAAATAAGGACCTGAGATTAAATCTTAGTTTAATCTGAGGAAATAATGACTCAGCAGACGTGAAAAGAAAGTACCGTACTGTACTGTACTGTACTGTACTGTAATAGGCAATTAAAGGTAAGCCTGGAAGTCCCTTTCACATTCCAGGCAAGTGTGTTAAGTATGACTCTTCAGCTGCTTTTAAGGTGCACCCTTTCACTTCCCATTTTCAACCCATTTACATGCTTGGTGATCAGACTGGAATCAACTTCCTCCCCCTGCCATCTCCTGGCAACGTACCCATTGATTCATAAAAGGACTTTGAAGTTAGGTAAACTGTAAGTTGATAGAGCAATCTGCTGGCGGTTGCATGAAAGGAACTGGGGTGTTGGCAGATAATAGTGCTCGTGATAAAGCTGTAGGAAAGCCACAGATAGGAAGGGCAAGGCTGCTGTTCAAAGGAACTTACCTTTATCCTTTCAAAGGTCTCTCAAAGTGTACTCAAGTGGTGTGTCAATCTATGGCTACACACAGTCTGTATATTGGCTGTACAACAGATACCTGGCTTCAAAAATCCAGTCCAGTGTCCCATTTCAGCAGCTGTACACTGCTGATACAGCAGCTATCTGACTGCTTATCATAGGGTGGTGCCTCTATAAGTATGCAGCTGCCTCCCATCTCTGAGCACTCAGTGAACCCAAGCCTTTCTTGTATCTGACCCGAAATCCAGGGAAACAACAAGAAGGATTGGTGACAGATGACCTCTAAGTGGCAGCCAGGATTTTTATTGCAGCAAAAATTGAGAGTGGCCATTGTTTCTTCAGCAAAGAACACACTGCTGGGTGTAACCTGGGTGTAGCTGCACCTCTGCCAGTGACTCACTCAGTCTGCAGTCACCATTCTGGGGAAAAATTTAAATGGGATGCTACAGGGCCTCAGCATCTGGTCTGATTTTTGAATGTTTCGGTTTCTTCCTTCTCCACCCTTCTGTTCCAGCTACCTGGGTGGAGATCCTGGAGAACTTACCAACTAACATACTTTTGTGATAAGTTCAAACAAATCCAGCGATGGATTTAGGTGGCAGGCCAAAGACTAAAACATGGGGCATTGAAAGCTTTTTTATGCCAGATTACATTTTCATTTGTCCAGCCCAATAAAGTCTACTCTAGTTAGCTTACCAGGTTTTCACACAGGTATAATTCAGAACATCTGTTGTTAGAATCTTTTAACTAAAGATCCCATCATGAGGTTATGAGAAGAGTCCTCCTTCATCAATTCTATCTATTGACTAGATTCTAGTCCAGGGGTGCCCAAACGTTTTGGGCTGCGGGCCAGTCATGGAAGCAGAAGTAAAAATGTGCCTTGCCATCTGTTTTGCAACAGGATGAGATAGATTTTAGGCGCATTTTACTTCCACTTCTGGGAGCGATGAGGGCAGCGTGGAACAGATGAATTGGCACCAGGGGCTGGATCTGGCCCATATGCCATGGTTTGGACAACCCTGTTCTAGTCCAACCTCCTTTTTGTTACAGTAGCCAGCCAGATATCCTTAAGAATTCCAGAGTGGCACTTGAGGACTGTGGATTGCCTTTTCTTGCTACAGTGCCCCAGTTGCTCTCAAAAAGCTCAACCCCAGCTCCTATTAATTCAAATGCAAGTTGTCTCTGAACCTAGAGATAATATATCCAGAGGTTACCCCTGGCAACTTTGGTTTCCAATGAAATATATGGAACCTTGTTTTCATCATGCTTTAGAGAAGATCAGACCAAAAGAACACCTTGGATTAAGGGAAGAGTTGAAAAAGTCTTTGTCATTTTATTTCATGCAAAGGAGAAAAGGAAACTTGAGAGAGATTGTTTATTTAATCAATTTTGTCAAAATAACATTCTTAGTTGAGCTCAGTGAAGTTGCAAGGAGTCTGGGAGATAAGAAGACAAAGACATGGAATGCTTTGCGGATGGGGAACGGAAGGAGGTGTCCCTTGCTATTTGTCTTGTAACTCCTTACCTTTACTACAGAGGTGTGTATGTCATTGTGTGCAGAGCTTGAAAAAGTTCACGTTTGCAATCCCCATGATCTCTCAGCCACATGGCAACTGGAAGGTCTTGTGAAATATAGCCCAAAATGTAACTTTTTCCCAAGTTGTGTGTGTATAGGAGAGGTAAAAGCTACTATTGTTCTATGGAAATTGGTCAATAGGAGACACAGGAAGATCTCTTATCAACCCAGCAGAAGTGCATCCAGGCCAAACACTATGCTTGATGAAGCTTAGTTTTGGAAGAGGAGATGGGTCTAACTTAGCTACTTGCTCATTGGATTCATGCTCCTTTTTTTCTTTTTGAAAGAAGTTGTATGTTTTTAATAGAGTAAGCAGGAATAAAGCAAGTTTTGAAACTTCCTCTCCAAAATCATACACATCATTATATTGACACTGGATGCTGTATTTAGACAAACTAGGATCATGTTTTATGGTAAGCAGATGGACACTTTATTTATTTATTTAGTTCAACTTTTATCGCCACCGAGGCGACTCTGGGAGGCTTACAGTCTTACCAATGAGAATACAGCACTAAAATATAAAAGCATTCCCACAATAACAATTAAAGCCATAAAAGCATTAAAAACCATTAAAATACCCCTCCACATTCACAACAGTTAAAAACTGTTAATATCTTTAGAAAATACTAACAAAACCATATATTGCAGGGTCCAGGCAGCTATTTCTAAATATGGCAATTTGTTTCATTTATTAATATGCTGCCTTTCTCCTAGTGCAGGACTCTGGGCAGATCATAACATGAATTGCAAGCAGGTGTTGCTAAATACAGTCAAGTCATGACATAATCATTTGAGTTACATAAAACAATGGCTGAAATCCTCTTGCTTAACCTTTCACCATACATGTAAGATGACATCACCAATCTATGATGGTAATATTTAACTTAAATTAATTGAAAGATTCCTATCTTCACTGTCATGTTCTGGAACTCCCTAGGCCACATTTTGCCCCCTGGGGAAACTTTTGGTAGCCTCAGGATTTAGTTGCCAAAAACTGTTGTTGAACCATCACCACTGGTCCTGATCCTGGTAGCAAATTTGACAGCAATTTTAGCTTAAAGTTACTAAAGGTTTTCCCCACTCTTCTTTTCTGATGCCCCACTGGCCCTAGGAGCCCTAGGGAACCTTTGAATGTGAAGAAGAGAAAGAGCAAATTAGGAAGCTTCCAATTAATTTAAACTAAATGTTATCATTGCAGGATGACAACATTGTATTACTTGCATGGCATTAGTTATGCCAAGAGCGTTTCAACCAGTGTTGGGGGGGGGGGGTTTAAAAGAAAACAGGAGAAAAAGAACACTTGTGAAATCAGCAAAAGCCATCAGGAAGAAAAGTATGCCAAATATATAACTACATTTTTACTCCTCGTGGTGTCCCCCCCCCCAATAAAATAATCTTATCAGCCTTTAAAAACAACACTGTTATCATTGCAACAAGCTAATACAATAACAAGTTACCTTTTTGGAAATTTATCCAGAGATTAATTAATTAAATTTAATTTAATAGATGTATATACTGCCCTATCCAATGGACTCTGGGCGGTGTACACAAGTTAGTTATTTTTTAGAAAAGGAGATGTACAAAGTGTCTCAGCTTAATCCTTTACTTGAGAACAGAGATTAGTTTTGCTCCAAATACAAATTTCTAAAAGCATTTGTTAAACTGGATGATATATAGCGATGATGGCGAACCTTGGCACTCCAGATGTTCTTGGACTTCAATTACCAGAAGCTCAAGTTAGCACTCCTGCTGATCGCCATCACTGATATATAGGAGACTAAAAGTTGATGTTTTTCCATTGTTTGAATGTGCCAAAAGATGGTGGAATTGGTAGAATACTGGTTACTGTCACCTACAGAGTCACAGTATCCTGCCATGTGCCAGAATAAAAGCTAGGAAGCTTAAGAACATCTGCTTTTGAAAACTATACTTTCAGTACATCTTAGCTTTTCTGTAAAGAAGTGCCTTTGAAAGTGGCTAGATAATTGTTATTCTACATTGAGTTAGTTTTTTAAAAAGAAATCTATGGTTGCCTCTTCTTCTGGGAGACTGGGGAGCATGAACACTCACATAATGCTTGTAGAGGGCACAGCAATGATTATTAATGATAATAGATTGGCACCGTCCTACTGGATTTGGTTTAAAAAAGTCAATTTTACTATTAGAATGTTAACTCTGGAACTAAGTTTGCATAGACATCCCTAGCTATTATTTTAATGCCCTGTACCCTATTGCAGAAATACCAAGTAGGACAGTTATGTAAATGTCTCTTCCCTTGCTCTGGCAGGACCATAGTATATGTACATTCTGGAACTGGGTTGCAAAATTTATTGTGCAACTGATCACTTGATGGAAAGGCTGGAAGCATTGGGGGGCACTTACACAAATAGCCCTTCCAAACTCTATTTAAGCAACAGGATATTGGTCAACATATAGTCTCAACATTTCAGATTATATCTGTCAAGCCTCCCTCCCTCCCTCTCTCTATCTTATGTGTCAGTTTTTATGTTTGTACCACAGATGAGTGGTCTGAGCACATGACCTGAGCAAAATGGTTTCCCCAAGCCTGCTGTTTCCAGTCTTGTAACTGTGCCTTGACTGGTGAGGGGAGTTCTAACAAGGGTTGATAAAAGGTATTTATTTATTTATAATTCACGTTTGTGCTGCCACCCCCTCGCCAAAGCGACTCTCGGTTTGAATTATTGTTGTATATTTCACTATATTGTGACATTGTGTTGTTCTATTGAATTGTTACATTGTATTTGATTGTATGTTGTGAGCCACCCTGAGTCGGTTTTCACCGAGTAGGGCGGCATATAAATTTAATTAATAAATAACAACAACAACAACAACAACAACATTAAAAATATAACATTGTTTAAAAATTTTAAGGTTACAATTTTAAATTTAAAAACTCGCAAACCCACCCCCACCAGCAGTAGCATCATATGGGGGTGGGGTTGGGGACTCGCCCCGGGTGGCACTTTTTGGGCTATGGGTGTTCTTGGACTACAATTCCCAGAAGCCCTAGCAGGTGGGTGGGTGGCAGGTAGCACAAACACCAGGATCCAGGACAACCTGGTAACAGGCTAACCAGTAAATATAGCACAGTCCAGAGTCCAAGCCCCAAACCAAGCAAAGTTATACAGAATACAATATTAGTTCAGATTATAAAAGCATAGTCCAAGCAAGCCAGGTGACCATGAAAGCAGACAAGGCAGAGTATCTTCAGGGCCTGGAGCAAGGCAAGGACAGGGTCTAAAGAGCAAGGATGCAGGCAAAGTTTAACAACAGTATACAGCAGGGATTCTCAACCTGTGGCCTGTGGCCTGGATGCAAGCCATGGCACCATTTCACGTGCTCTCCCCCCACTACCTCCACCAAACCTGGAAGTGCCATGTGGTGGAGGAAGGGCAAATTGGCCATCTGGTTCCTGAAGCTGTCTGAGGGCCAGTGATGGGATGACAAAAATTCTACTACTACGCCATGACGTCATGGACGTCATGGGCGTGGCCAATGTCATGACGTCATGACGTCATGGCCGAAGCCGACGTCATGACGTCATGATGTTGTGGGCGGGGCCAAAAATAAAAATAAATAAAAAATAAAAAAACATACACACACACACCCCTCCCTCTCAGCCCACACACCCAGACACAAATAAATAAATAAATAAATAAAATAAAAACAACCACCCACCCAAAACACAAATAAATTACCCCTCACTTACCTTTCTTGGGACCTGGCACCCCGACTGTGTCCACAACCGCCGCCACCGCCGCCTGCACCCCTGTGGCGTCCTCCTCGGGCCGGTACCTTTTTAGCCCGGCTCCGGCCACGGCCAGGGGCGGCGGGCAGCAGTGGCTCTGGCCGAGCCTCCCTGGGCCGTCCCCATGCCGCACCGCCGCCGCCTGCATTCCTCCTCCGCCAGGCGCCGCAGCCGGGCTAAAAAGGGACCGGCCCAAGGAGGACGCCACAGGAATGCAGCCAGCGGCAGCTCCGGCGGCGGTGGACGGCGGTTGCAGGCACCCAGCCCACAGGCGCCCGGCGGAGGAGGCGGCGGCAGCGGTGTGCCGCGCCGGGCGTCCCCAGGGCATGGGGCTTGTCGGCAGCGGACGGCCCAGGCAGCCCTCAACGTGCCACGGGGGAGGTGCCCTCCTCAGAGGGCTGGTGCCGTCGCCGTCGTCCTGAAAGCTCTAAAACAATTTTTTTAAAAAATTGGAGCTAAAATGGCTCCAATTGACTGCGCATGCGCAGAAACTCAATCTGACGCATGCACAATGCATCAGATTGAGTTTCTGCGCATGCGCAGTCAATTGGAGCCATTTTAGCTCTGATTTTTTTTTTAAAAAAATTCTTTCGGTGAGGCGTCCGGAACCGGACGCCTCAAAAGTGGACTCCCCTCCCGGAGAACCCTCCGGAATTGGTCCTACCAGTTCCAGGGAACCGTCTGGAACCGGGGACATCCCATCACTGCTGAGGGCGTATGATCCCCTAGCTTTAAAAGGTTGAGAACTCCTGGTCTACAGGAAGCAGAAGCAAAACAACAAGTCTACTGACCTTTGTTGCAATGCCAGCCTCTGAGAGAAAGGGATGGTTCTTATATAGCTAATCTACCCAAGGCTCCAGGTGGAGTTTATGATGGTCCAGAACAGTGGTGGGCATCAGCAGGTTCGCACCAGTTCACCAGAACGGGTAGCAGAAATTCTGGCTGGCCCTGCCCATCCAAGTTTTGAAATAAAGTAGTCCTAATTCGGGTGCAATGCAGGTCTTCCCCCATGGCCATGTCCACAGTGTGGTAGTAAAATTTTTTGTACCCCAGCACTGGTCCAGAACCTTTCCTAGGGCTCTCAGGTGGGGCCTTAGCTACTTTATTTATTTATTTATTTATTTATTTATTTATTTATTTATTTAAATGTGTTTATCACCCTCCTCCCAAAAGGGACCCAGGGCGATTTACAACAATTATAAAATCATTTTAAAAAATTAAAAACTCTAAAAACTTTTTAAAACTTAGTATTAAAAGCCAAAAATTACAACACAGGCATACTAGGGTCAAACCAACCAATTGGCTGGGAAAATTGAACCATCCACTCCCCAGATCAAACCTGCTAGCCAGGTTTTCACTCCTTTTCTAAAGGGCAGCAACTCCGTCTGCATGCGTAGTTCTATTGGGATCTATTGAAAGTCAGCCCTCGACACAAGCTACTGCTGCAGCAGGGTAAGCGTCCAACTCTGCATTTTTTCCATGCATTATACTGCAGAAAATTTGAGACTCTTTTACACATGATGTGTGATACACACAACTGTACAATATGTAAGGTATTAAGGTTTATAGCCAATGGACTTAGCTTGAGTTTCAAACTCCAAGAATCCCACTCTCATCTTCTCTCTTTCTGCACCCCCTTTTCCTTCCAGCACAACCTCTGTTTCCGCTTGCTACACATCCAGCTTATCTGAAAAAACCTCCAAAATCACAGAACCCCAAAGATACCCTCTAAATCTGTGAAAATTCACCTACTCTTTAACGGAAAAATACCAGGGATGCTCCCATGGACTTCAGAAGTTATTTCCAGGTACGACACATAGCCTGTGTGTTAAACCACAAAATTACTGTTCAACTTTCGTGAAAATCCACCTCTTCCTGTTTTTGACAAACTAATCAGGGTGCTCCTGAGACCCTGAAATGAATTTTTTGTGTGTATGCCTATTTTTTAAAAGTCAGAACAACCCAAAGCTACACTCCAACTTGGATGAAAACCCATCAAGCCGGTTTCATGCCATATAAAAGATTTCAGTTTGACACTCCTAGGAGCTACCACTGGCCATGAGGTGTTTTCCTATCCCTTGGTGGCGATTTCAGAAACATTTTAATGGGCTTGTGCAGTAGCTTGGTGGTTAAGACACTGAACTTGACAACTGGAAGGTTGGGAGGTCAGCAGTTTGAGACCTGATTGCTGCACAATGGAGTGAGCTCCTGTCTCTGCCTCAGCTCCTGCCAACCTAGCAATTTGAAAGCAAGAATTTGCAAGTAGATAAATAGGGACCACTTCAGTGGGAAGGTAAACAGCATTCCATGCACTCTGGTGTCTAGTCATCCCTGCCACATGTCCACGGAAACATCTGCAGACAGACAGTGCTCTTTGGCTATAAAAAGAGATGAGCACTGAACCCTCGAGTCAAATACGACTGGCTTTTGAGCAAGGATGACCTTTACCTATATTAGACCTGGAGAGCAAACTAAAGTGACAAAATAATAAACTTTTTAAAAGGTTAAGTTTATTGAACAGTATAGGTATTTTTAATATAACAAGGCACTAATTAAACAAAACTCTTGTAGTGTACAGGTTTTCTTTACTCCCCCTCCTCCCTCTCTCTATATTTTTGGGACATTTGAATGTTGAATGCCTTTCACAGCAGCAGGCGTTTACATCCTGCTGAGATTTTCCGTTGTCCTGCTGCAAATGTGGCACCACTTGCACACAAGAGGCTGAAGCAGGAGATTAACAGCATCCGGCAGAAAGTAGACTTACAGTAAGTCAATAATTGCTGCAATGGAATTTCTCTTCCTCCTTCACTTGTGCCAAAGGACCACCTACATCTTTATGCTTAATGCTCCACAGACAAAAAATATTTTTTTTCTTGAACTCTGGAAAGAAAGAAAAAAACTTTCCATGGGCAGTGCCTGCTAACAACAGCTTACTCTGTAACAATCACTAACGACACAAAATACTGACTTTTCTACTTGACCTGACAGTTTGCCCACTCATTCCCATGCCAGAACCCCAGATAGGACCTCCTCAAATTTCTAAGAACAGTGAGTTACTAACAAGATAATCTTATACAAGTGTCCTTGGAAACAAGACTGAGATGGGACTATTCTGAAATAGCCATGTGTAGAATTGTAGTCCAGGACCAACACTGAAAGAGAAATATTATACAATTTACACATCATAGGCTGGAACAGAAAAATATTAATTGCAGGAAACTGGTGATCGTTCTTTCCAAGCTCTACTTTCTAATTTCTGGCAAACAAACTTCATATAGAGCTGCAAAATAAATAGTAGCTGGTTACCATAAATGCCTCAAATGCTTAAAGTGATCATTGGTCAGTTAGGTTGAAGGGGTACACAGAAAGAGCCTCCTAGAAGATTGTGGTATTTTTGAGTCACAATCAGGCGTACTCTGATAATGGCCACCTTGTGTCCAACAATCTTTCTCACACTGGGTCAGGCAAAATAAATTGCAGAATGAACTCACCAAAAGGTGCCTTCATTTTGGCAGTTTCAGGTCTGGCCTAGACATGGGAGAAGAAGTTACATCAAACTAGTATATATTTACTGTAATTTTCAAATCCATGCTCTTTTAAAAAACATTATAGATTCTTGATGCATTTCCTGTGCTTCTGTGTAACACTAATGCAATGTTTAGTGCTAAATGGGCCACTAAGTCTTTGAGAAAAATCACTTTTTTTTATTATGCAAACTGGGAGCCAGCCAAACCAGCTGTTATCCAATTGTAGTTCAAAGAAATAACTTTTCCAAATTCCAGCAATGGCAAGCACTTTGCCCCGTTTGTTTAGGAGGAAGTCTTGGGTTTTCTTGTTTACAAACCAGTAAACCTGGTTTACGTGAATAATGCTTACTTCAGGGGTGCCCAAACTATGGCCCAGGGGCCAGATCCAGCACCCAAAGCCATTTCATCCAGCCACCAACGTCCTCACTGCTCACAGAAACGGAAGTAAAACATGCATGCGCGGTTGTGTGATGCACTCGCACATGCACAGAATGCTAAATTATCCACAGCTGTCGTAAACACATGTTTTACTTTCACCTCCAGTGGGAGGAACCACATGATCAACCTGATCAGGTGTCTGCCCCCCCCCCCCCCGAAAAGTTTGGGCACCCTTGGCTTAGTTGAACAAGAATTTCTGAACCTGTTGGCTACATTTGCGTGTTTCTGTTGCAGAAGGCAGGGAAAAGTCCATCATTTTGCCACTAACAGTCATACATTTTACTGTAGTTAATAAAAAGCACGTGTCGCTAAGGTTATGCAGTTTTATCTGGAAATGAGGAAGAAATTGTTGGCCTACTTCTTCTAATTCACTAAAAAAAATTATTGACTAACCTGGATCCCATCTAATGCTTTTGACGACAACTCCCATGATCCACAGGCATCATGGCTAATGTTGGGTATGGTTATAATAGGTCCAAATACACCTGGACAGTATCAGGATTGATCATGTTGCACTAAACTTTAATACATTTGGTATGGGACCCATATTCATGGAGAGAAACTCTGCTTTTGTCTGTATCTTCCCAATAACCCAAGCTAATGCAGAAAGCACAGGTTCCTTCTAGACTTAGCCCTTGCCCCAGTTTCCACCCTCGAATGCAGAGGGGGAGCTGAGAGATGGGGTTGCCATTTCTAGTGGGCAACATAAGGAACATCACAAGTTATGCTCTCCAGCAGCTCTGCCCTGTGGCCAGCTGGTCAGCAGTGGCTTGGCCCAGCCAATGGAGCATGGCCTCCTGGCAGACCTAAAGGTTGGAATTCCCCATCAGGTCAATTTGAGGAGGATGTGGTCCAGAGCCAGACCTTCAGTCAGTCTCTGAGCTTGCAGAAATCCCCTAGAGTTTCAAATTCAAAAGTATCTACCTAAGCAAACTACCCCTAAATAATTTGGTGGCGTAAACTCAGATCATGATGTCCATGATGTTCCCCTTAGTCCAAGAGATTTTATTTTTAAAAAACATCTTTCAAGTATACAGCAATGATTACCCAGGCTCCTATATGTGTGATTACTGGAAGAACCATGCTGGCATAATCGAAATGACCAATGTGCACAATGAAGAAATGGGTATAGCCCTGGAAAGCAGCCCAACAGTGGAAAGCCAAGATTCCATAGCAAATGTGTGGTCTCCAGGAAAGAAAATATAGATCTTTCAAACAGGACATCTGGAGCAGGGTGTGTGCAAATAAACATTCCAAGAAACCTGACCTTTGGCCAGTCTTTCTCCTGGCTTTATTCATAGCTTCCTTTCTTTATACAGTATTCCCATTTCTTTTAAAGAAACTTAAGAGTGCAATCAGGCAGAGATACAGCTTGCCTTCTGAACTGCTTGTGGCATGGTGTGGTGCGAGCTTTTTTCTGGTGATGTGATGGCATACAGGTAATGATGAACCAGCCTGACACAGCTCCATGCCCACTCTGGTCCACTGGCAGAGCTTCTCTTTATTGTAACTGGACTGAAATACTTTCTGTGCATATGGACGGATATCAGTCTTAATGAAAGGACCCTTTCCAGTGCTACCAGACACATTCCCATAGGGATGTCTGATCACACCTTTACAATTTCAGCTTGTCCAAACAGCCTTAATTGTGATGATGTCACCTTGGTACAAAAGTCAAGAGATGGGGAAACTTGGGAGGCAGAAACATGATGAAAATTTAGGTACTGAAGGACTATCCTGTAGGGTACATTCAGCAAAAATGAGCTCTGACAAAATTCCAGTGGCAACAACAGAATTGGCAGGACTTTGTTATGACAACCTTTTGCGCCCTGTGTGCTGCTAGTCTCAATCTTAGAAAAAGGTTCACATAAAGTGGTGTGTGTTGATGGTGAAAGATGGTGTAAGACAGGAGTTCTCAACCTTTTAATGCTAGGGGCTGGGTCACGTTCCCTCAGATAGCTCTGGGGACTGGATGGCCATAATGCCCTTCTTCCACCACATGGCACTTCCTGGTGTGGTGGTGGTGGTGGTGGTGGGAGCACATGAAATGGTGCCATTGGCTGCATCCAGCCCACGGGCTGCAGGTTGAGAATCCCTGGTGTAAGAGGAAGTGTAAAATGGTTAAATAAAGTGCAAAGTGCAGAAAGCCATGTGGGCTTCTCTAAAATAACAAGAGAACCCCTTTCTTTGGGACACGAGGCCTTCTCCTTTCCTAGTGTGGAAATAAGTAAACTTAATGGGACTATGACTCAGATGTCCAACCTCTGCCATTCCCCCTGCACCATGCTGGGTGAAAAAACAGCAATTTCCTCCTGTTTAATCTCTCCCCTTGAGAAAGACCAACAGGTGGAGGCAGGAAATCATGGCCAGAAGCAGATATGAATTTTTGCCAATCTGTGTTGAAATAGTGTACAGTGCAGAAGTGTAGCGAGGGGTGGCAAGGGGGTGGCTCACCTTGGGTGGCACTTTGCGGGGGGTGGCAACGCTACTGCCCCAGACTTCCTGGAGGCCAGGGCGGGCATTGGGACCCGCTGTCACCCTGGGCCCCTCCCTGGGCTGGAGGGCGTGGGCCTGATGGCGAATACCAGCCTCGCTTCCTGGGTGCCGCCGCCTAAGGCGGATGAGCTGCCGCTGCCAGGCTTGGAGGCAGGGCAGCTGTGAGCTCTCCACTGGGCCCGTGCCACACCACCCTAGCCCTGGGCCTTGCTCACGCCATCGGGGTCCCAGGCACGCAGCTGCCCCACCTCCTAGCCCGCGAAGTCCGAAGGTAGGACTTTCCTACCGGGGGGGGGGGGAGCCTGGGGGGGGGGCAGTGAGTTTGGCCTGGTACCCCGGGCAACTGAAACCTGCCCTACGCCATTGGTACAGTGGTACCTCACTTAACGAGCATAACGTGTTCCATGGGATTGCTCATTAAGCGAGTTTGCTCATTAAACAAAACACCATTGTAAATGACCAATTGTGACTTCTGGTGGGGGGGGGGATTGCGAACCCCGATTTAATTGTTAAGCAAGTTTTTGGTTGGTTTTAGTTGTTAAGCAAGGTGACCATTCAGAGAAAATTCTGCTATTTAAGCAAGTTAGTCTCTAAGCGAGACACTCTTTATGTGAGGTTTTACTGTATTTTATAACAAAAAAAGCCTTGCCTTCATTTAAATAAAGAAATCACACATTTACATAATTTTAAGCTATAGACTTTGTAGTCTTAATAGTTTCTCTCGGTCATATATGTTGCTTTGTTTACTTAAATATGTGGTTTTTGGGTTCAACCACTCATTCAACTGAGTAGAACTCAGATTCCCAAATCCTACACTGAAAAAAAGATTAAAGAAAGTTCTTAAAATATACATCACTACTTATGCCTGGGAAATCTGTAAAGTTCTGTAGCACAAAGTTACTCTAGCTAGGAATGATCCGATTATGGTATCTTCTGGTCTCGTTTCCTTGGGTGTTATTATATTGTACAGCTTGGACAACTGTAGCACAGATTGAATTCCTGATGCATGCAATAGTTCTTAAAACACAATATTCAGATAAGGAGATGGAAGTCCTGTCATTCACAAGGGTGAGTGTTAAGAAGAGTTATAGCTATGGTAGTGGTTCAAAGCTGTCCTTGAGGGATTTCTTCCACTTTCAAAACTATGCAGATCACCCATCTGGCAAAATGTCTCATCTCATTGCCAAAGCAGTGATAGCAGAAGTAGCAGATGCCCAAGATATTTCTGGAATGGGACCAGTCCGAGATATTTAGCTCCCAGATGCAAATATTAAAGTAGTCTGTCCACCTCTACCTCAGGCAACTTGCAACTAGGATGAGGCCCTTCTCTCTGGAATTTGGAGAGAAGATGTCCCCACTCATTACCAAACAGAGAAGTTAACCAGATGGGGATTTGAACTGTCAGAAGATGTAATGGGATAGCACCCTCCATCTCACTAGAGGGCAGCCAGCTAGTTGAGGGAGTAAAAAAAAAAAAAAAAGGGGGGGGGGAATAGACGGCACCCACAGTTCAAGGGATGGAATGAAACTATGCCTAATTTACCCTATTTCAAGGTAAAGCAAAATCAGATAAAGTGTTTTAAAAACAATTTTTGAAATGTTAAGCAACATCAATCAGTTGAAATAATGGGAAGCTGATGAATTCAAATATTGGCACTCTGTCTTGTTTCTTGAGATCTCAGGGTATGGTAGAGACATTAAAATACTGCCCCCAGGATTTTGGCATCTGAAGGCAATTGCCTCAGTCAGCTTCAGGGTATTGCTGACCACGTGCTCAAATGTTGGGATACATTTCTGATTGAGTCCTCATGTGGCAATGAAACAAACAGAGGTCTGCTAAAGAATTAATTGTTTGTGATCTGCTTATATGAGTATGTGTGAGAAAGAAAGTGAGAACAGGATTACCTCCTTCCATTTCCACATTTAGATTCCTTGTAGGAAAGGACGTTTATGGAGTGTCATTTACAAGAAGGTGGCCTTCCTATTCCTCCACTCTCCAGACACAGCCCAGCAGCTGAACGAAACCTAAAGAGAATTCCAAGGTTGCGGATGACTCAGAGATTGTGGGCTTGGCAAGATCTACATTCCTGAGGTGAGTCAACTGGCAAAGCCAAAGGGAGGGTAAGGAGGGAAGGCTGGAGGGGGGGGGAAGAGCTCACAAAGAGCAGGTGAGCAGAGAAAGGGAGACCTTGGATTACCAGAAGGAAAGGTCCAGAAGCTTGAGAGAGGGGAAGGAGGCAACAGGTCTGGATTCTGATCCCAGACATGTTCATTTATCAGAAATATAAAAGTCCTCTGGACACTAGCCTAGGTATAAGGCAGGGATTCTCAACCTGCAACCCATGGGCCAGATGTGGCCCATGGCACCATTTCATGTGGACCCCCACTGCCTCCACCACACCAGAATGTGCCATGTGATGGAGGAATGGCATAATTGCCATCTGGCCCCTGAAGCTGTCTGAGAGAGGTTGACCGGGCACCTGACTTTAAAAGATTGAGAACTACCGGTGTAAGGCATAATCAAGTCAGTAACTTCACCCTTTAGTGCAGGAGTCCCCAACCTTTCTTGCACCACAGACTAGTTTAATGCTAAACAATTTCCCCAGGGACGGGTGCATGGGGGCGGTAGGATTGGATGGTGCAAGGGCAGGGGGCAGAGTTCCACTGTAGTTAAGCAACATGGAGGGGCCCAGCCACTTGCCTATCTGCTGTGTTTGAAGCCAGTGCTCTCGCTCCATTTGCTGGGCAGACCTGGTGGAGCATGTAGAGGGCATAAAGCTGCCATTGGAGCATGTAGAGGGCATAAAGCTGCCAGTACCACCCATCCCTGTGGCCTGGTTCGGGACAGCCTGTGGCCTGGTACCGGTCCACAGAAGGTGGTTGGGGACCCCTGCTTTATTGGACATGGGAAAATGCAGGATTTACAGGGTCTAGGAAAAAAAAGTGTGCAATTGTTACTCAAAACTACAACTTCAGTTTGACAGAGGGGAGGAAGGGAGGGAAAAGAAAAGGTTGATGGGAGTTTCTGCTACAGCAGAGCTGGTGCAAGAGATGTTACTGCCTATGGGGAAGCAGAAAATGGAGGTGACCTCACCCTATTCACAGCACTGCATAGTAGCAGTCAGCCAAGTGACCTTGTCCCATGAGACAGAAAACCCCCATGAGCCCGTCCTTGCCTCTAAGAGTAAGAAATATAACATGAATGCATAGAATAACTAATTGCTTGCTGTCCTTTTTGTTAAGGAAGCTGCCACATATTTCCCAATGGTAGGGCTGTCCCTCTGCCCTACTAATGTAACCATTCTTCTTTGACACATAGTCTCGGCCATGAGGTATCAGAAATGGATGACTGAAAGCATTTCTTAAAAGAAAAACCAAAAGGCAGCTAAGAAATGCATGTAAGCGAACAGGTCAAGGTCCTGTTGGAATTTTACAGCACACATCAGGGCAATCAGACAAGGACTGATAATTGTGGATAACAATATTCAAGGACACTCTCATTGTTCTCATAAGGTATTTCAATACTTAAGATGATTAACCAACACTAAAAATGCTATACACAAAGCCTTGTATGGAGATTTATAAAAATAACATTTAAATATTTTTAAAAATAAAATAAAAACAAAAATATCGCGGCACTTTTAATACTTATTGTTCAAATTTGAGTTTGCATGAATATACAAATGGATATTTTCTTACGAGTGAAAACTCCTTCCCTTGAAACAGAACAGTCTGTAAGGTACCACAACTTTTTATTTTATTGTTTTCCCCCGGATAGCCTTGCATAAACCAATGTGGCTATTTCTTTGAAAAGTGCAGAAGGAAAGGCTTATTTTCTCAAAACACTTTTACGTATTTTTAAAAAGGGTGATGAATTGAGATTATCCTTACATCCTGTGGCCATTACCACCCCTCCTCTCTGAGGGAAGTGAAATCAAGTTTTTATTTTACACCATTATCAACAAAAGTAGTTTCTTTTCCTTCCTGAATGATCTTGCTATTATGGTCAAAAACATGAAAGAACCTTTTTTCCAATTTCTTTGCCCAGCTTGAAACCTTCATCAGAACATATGGTCTTGTTTCTGATTTTCATTAATCTTGTCAAAACGTTGTTGGGCTCTTTGTTTTAAATCTCCAATAGTGGAATATAGGGCTGTCTTCTACTTCTTCTCCCATGTCTAGGCCAGATGTGAAACTGCCAAAAGGAAGGCACCTTCTGATGAGTTCATTCTGCAGTTCCTTTTGCCCAGCCTAGTGTGAGAAAGAATAGCTGGCAACACCAGGTTGCCGTTACCAGGGTATGCCCGATTGTGGTTCAAAAATACCACATGTTCAAGAAGGCTCGCTGTAAAGTAACCTGAGGATTTGCTATCCAACCCGTGTCCATTTGTGTATAAACTATGACGAGAAGTTTTGGGAGAATCTTTTCTTAATGGGAATTAAGATTTCCTTCCTATGTTTCTTTCTCAGCTCATTTTGCCTGGCATAACTGAGCCTCGTTACATGGAATTTAAGTAAATATAAAAAAGATAACCTGGCCATGTTATCCTGCTGTGGTAATAGAGTAGGCCAGGGGTCAGCAACCTATGGCCCATGGGCTGAATTCAGCCCATGGGGCCAAATAATCTGGCCCCCACCCTCGCTCCAACCGCCACTGGAAGCAGCCGCAGATACGTTTATGGCAGCCTCGGATGCATTTATGGCAGTGTTTAAGGCGGGGGGGGGGACCAGTCCAGCCTCCTCAACTGTCTGAGGGAGTGTGACCAGCCCCTGACATAAAAGTGCCCAAAAGGGGTCACGATTAGAAAGTGACTCACACAACTGGATCAGTTGTATGGGTCTCATGCTGCGATGTGGAAGGTGGATGAAAGGCCACTGCATTATATTCTCAGGACAGTTTTCATGGCAGATTGTCATGATGAAAGCCAATACAGTACAGAATTTAGATTCAGATACAGCAGAATTGTCGACTGCAACTCCTATCCGAGAATGCATTTCCCCCCTGAAGCAGGAAAAATGTCACCGGCATGCATTTGTTTAAGGTGGAATAATATTAATAATAAAGATCGAACAGCCAGGCTTCTTCTTCTGTGTCTAGGCCAGACGTGAAACTGCCAAAATGAAGGCACCTTCGGGTGAGTTCATTCTGCAGTTTCTTTTGCCTGACCAGGGGCGTAGCTACCGCCGTATCTGCCGTATCAATTATACGGGGCCCCCGGGCTACAGGGGCCCCCAACGTGCGTAAGCAAAAATTAATAAAAACTTCCCAATTTTTTTTTTATTTCACAAATGACAAAAGTCAAAAAAAGCAATTTTTTCCCCCGCGTAAAGCGTGCGTTCAAAAGTTGGCAACACCCTACATCGGTTATCGTGGGCTGCGGGATTTAGAAAAACTAAAGTAATCATCATCTATAAATGATTTAATAAATCAGTTTGCCGGGGGAAAAAAGGCAAGGAGAGTGTATATTTAATTTGAATTGTTTGTAAAAATTTTGGAAAAAGTGACAGATTGATAATTATGATGAATAAATATTTCTTTTAATTTTATGCAATTTTTTTATGTCTTTGGTGAGAAATCTTTACCCTTCCTAAGGGCCCCCAAACAAATTTTTATACGGGGCCCCGCCAAGGCACGCTACGCTTCTGCGCCTGACCTAGTGTGAGAAAGGTTAGCCGACAACACAAAGGTGGCTGTCACCAGGGCATGTCCAGTTGTGGTTCAAATATAAAAAGGTAAAGGTTTGCATTGGTTGCCAGTATGTCTCCAGGTGCAATTCAAGGTGCTGGTTATTACCTTTAAAGCCCTATATGGTAGTGGGCCAGGATACCTAAGAGACCGCGTCACCCCAAGAACATCTGTCTGTCCCACCAGGGCGGATCGGAGAGGCTCCCTTGTTATCCCTTCGGCGAGAGAGGCGCATCTCGCCTGCACCAGGAGGAGAGCCTTCTCCGTGTCCGCCCCGGCCCTCTGGAACCTCCTGCCCACCGAACTGCGCCTTCAGACGGAGCTCCTGCCCTTCCGGAAGGGCTTAAAAACCTGGCTGGCAGGACAAGTTTGGGGACCCGGGAATGTGGGTTCTCTTACCAGGTGGCTTATTTAATGGATTATTTAATGGATTGCCACCCTGGGTCTGAAAGTGGGACTGTGTATTGTTTTTAATTTTTTGTGGTTAACTTTTGATGACTTTTAACTTCTGATGTTTTTATTGATGCAGATTGTTTCATGTTTTTATTTTTTATTTCTTTTTGCTGTGCGATGTAAGCCGCTCAGAGTCGGGATCTCCCGATTGGGGCGGGGTAACAAGTGCAATAAATAAATAAATAAAGCTTTCCCTTGCTCGAAAGCCAGTCGTATCCGACTCTAGGGGTCAGTGCTCATCTCTTTTTCTAAGCCGAAGAGCCAGCGCTGTCTGCTTCTGCAGACATTTCCGTGGTCATGTGGCCGGCATGACTAGACACCGGAGCGCATGGAACGCTGTTACCTTCCCACCGAAGTGGCCCCTATTTATCTACCTGCAATTTCTTGCTTTCGAACTGCAAGGAGGCTCTTTGTCTTTCTTGTGTATCCAGCCAGGCTGCTAAGATCGCTAGGCGACCAAAGCAGGAAAGGCGTCAAAGAAGTCCGGCTCCTGACCAAAGCCGTTGCCTCTCCCCAGGGGAATTGGGAAGGGAGGCCAGCGAGGGGAGGCAGGAGGGACCGCGTGGGCGGCAGGAAGAAGCGCCGTCGCGGCAGCTCGTCTTGCCCGGAGCGGGAGGGGGCTGGGCTGGGGCGGCTCCGAGGCTATAAATGCTGCCCGTGCGGCGCCTCTCCGGCCCATTGCGCAGCGCCAGCGTCGTCGCAAGAGCGAGCCAGGAGTAAGCGCCCCGGTGGGAGAAGATGAAGGGCCCGGGGGTCTCGTCGCCGCCGTCGGAGGTGCTCCGCGAAGGGGAGCTGGAGAAGCGGAGCGAGGGCCTCTTCCAGCTGTGGAAGAAGAAGCAGGTGGTGCTGCGCAAGGGGAGCCTGAGCCTGTGCTCGGCCGAGGCGGGCGGCGGCAAGGGGCGCGCCAAGGAGCTGCCCTTCGACGCCATCCAGAAGGTGGACTGCGTGGAGCGCACCGGCAAGTACGTCTACTTCACCCTGGTCACCACCGACCGCCGCGAGATCGACTTCCGCTGCCCCGGCGAGAGCTGCTGGAACGCCTCCATCACCCTGGCCCTCATCGCCTTCCAGAACCAGCGCGCCGTCCAGGACTTCAAGAGCCGCCAGGAGGAGGCCGCCGCCGGCGCCCGGGACCGCCGCCTCGCCCGGGCTCCCTGAGAGCCAGCCAGCCACGGAGGGAGGGACCCCATCGGCCCAACGGAGGTGAGCTTTCCCTTGGCTTCCGAGCCTCGCCTTGAGATCTTTTACATTACACCCCAGAGGTCCCTTCCACGCAAGCCTTTCCTTTCTCGGTCTTTCCTTTTGTTGGTCCGATCCAGCCGGGCATCACTTGAGATGGGCTCCCCCCATCCCATCCCATCCCAGTTTGTACCCAAACCGTACCTCTGATTATGCCTGTTGACCCTGGTTCTACTCTTGGGGGGAATTGCGCGCAGTGGTGGTGGTGGTAAATGGATGGGTGGGTTTCCGCTGAACCCCCGACCCCAAGGCTGAATTCTTCACTTCATGGGATTGAGAAGGCTAAGCGGTGAGATTCTTTGGAGGAGTTTAGAATTGGTAAGGCAGCGGCTCTAAACCCTTCCCTGGGTTAAGGAAGTCTGGGGCATGATTTTGGCACATTCACTGGAGATGGGACTTGCCAGCTTCCAGTAAAGGGTATGGACCCTTTCTCCAAGAAATGAACATTATGCCTGCAAGCATAACGTGTATTGTGTCGTAATTGCGAATGTGGAGAGATACAGAATCCAGCTCCTTTGTTGATCTGGCGATTCCTGCCGGAAACCTGCACCGACGAGGATTTAAGTTTGGCCAAGACAAAGCCAAGAAAGTGGCTTCATTTTGGCAGTCCAGGGTTTGACCGGGACATGAAAGAAGTAGTAATTGTTTTTATAGACTAGATAGAAAAGCAATCTTTATTAATAATTAGTAGAAAGAGACTAAAAGAAATATATATATTTGTTTTTTGGACATATTTTGTAACAGTATAGGAATTTGCTGCTTCAAATATACGTTTCATTCATGTCACATGCATTTATGACAGGGTTAAGGAAGTCTGAGGCATGATTTTGGCACATTCACTGGAGATGGGACTTGCCAGACTGGGAGGGTGGAGCCTGGTGGTCTACAAGAGTAGCCTTTTATTGCTCCAGTTTTCTTCAAACAGAAAACTAGTTCTGGAAGGCACTGACTCTGGGCTCTGAGATTTTCAAATGCTGTATTTGCTTTGGCCAGCTTCTTTGAGATTTATCTAAAGTCAGTGGCTGACGCAAAGGGCAAGATAACGACTGCCTGCCCTGCATCTTGTCAGGCTGCTCCTTTAAAAGACTTTTGGACAAAGGAGCTTCCTGTGTGCCTAGAGTGCTAATTCAGTGTAATAGCCTTCTGAGATGGAACTGCAGGGAGACCTGCTCTGAAAATTTATTTATTTATTTAGATTTATATTGCCGCCCACTCCCCGAGACAGATGGGCTGGGTTCAATTCATGAGTGAGGAGACCCTGTTGTTTGGTCCTTTCTTACTTAAAGATAGCATCTTTAAGTAGACATCTGTAAAAGAGTAACATCAGACAGCACAGAGATTTATTGCTGTGGTCCCAGTTAGTGGCTGATACTTTCCATATGTGTCGGGTTTGGAGTGAGGCAGGAGCTCCAAAGATGGAACCTACCCTGTAGACAAACTCTGAGTTTACGTACAGTTTAAGCATATCTGCTGTGTCATAAATGTTTTTGAACAACTTGAAGGCAGTCTACATTTTACTATTTAAAATGTATTGTTTAGCAATTGTGTTACGGATAGTGAAATTTGATATTGAAGTATTTGGAAGCTGTGCATTAACATCTCATGTCAGAAAGTGTCATCAGTAGACTTTGGGGCCATATTTATAAGCTGCTAGTGTTAAGTGTTTGATCAAAAGGAATGACTTTATTTAATTTCTGTTGTGCCTGTTTTCACCTTATTGCCTTCAGTATATGCCTAAAGGATGGGATAATTGCCCAGTTCTGTGCATGTTTACTTTGAATCCAGCTCCACTAGGTTCAACACAGCCTAACATCCCAAAAGTATGCATAGAATTGTGGTTGTGAAAGACTCACTGAATTAAGTGCAACTGAGTACTAAATGGACATTGAATTGAGTTGAATATACTATTTTGAGGCAAATGTTTACAAATCTATACATATTTGGAAGCTGATTGCATTGCATCTACTAGGACTGTGATGGCGAACCTTGGCACTCCAGCTGTTCTTGGACTTCAATTCCTAGAAGCCCAAGTCCCTGTGAATCCACACGAATGGGTATACTGTGTGTATGTGTGGATTCACAGGGTCTTGGGCTTCTGGTAATTGAAGTCCAAGAACAGCTGGAGTGCCAAGGTTCACCATCACTGTACTAGGATTTACTACAGAGACTGTATGGTCATACCTCTTTACTTGTGCTGGGATCTTTTAGATACAGTACATCTATTTATTGTATTAGCAAATCTCCCCTGAATAGGACTTGGCTGCTTTGGGGCAGGATATATATTTTTTATTCAGACTGAGATTTAAGAGGCAAGTGTGGATCCAGAATACACCTTGATATTTCTTTGGCACAGCTTTTGTGTCTATTCTGCCTGACTAACCAATTGCTTTTTCTTTCTTTTAGTATAGTGTACCTGTTGATGAACAATAAAACCAGCTGTCTTGGATTGAACTGTGACAGGATACCAATGAAGGAAAGCAAAGAAGGATGCTAAGCATACCTGGTTTCTCCTAGGTCTGACAAAGTTGCTGTGGAAAGAGGCCAGGTTTTCCCTGGAAGCGTTTACAAACCAAAGACTATTAAAAAGAAAAAAGACTTTTAAGACAAATTGTTTGTGTGTGCAAGATGTCGGATCTTGCAGAATTTTTTCTATTTATGAGATGCAAAGAATATGCAGCACCATGATGCAGAACATTTTAAATTATTTGTTATATCTATATTTTTTATTTATTTTGATAACTCTTTCAGCACATTTGTCCTAAGTTTGCTTCTAGCATTTAAATATGTCCATTCCAGATTAAATGCTTTTTGTAATTACTACATGTGTGATGTGAAAATTTTCTTCATTGGTAGGAGTGGAAACAATTTATTCTACTTCTCATAATAACAGTTTACTCCACTTAATGCACATTGGCAGAAATGTGAATTGCTATGAGTTAAGAAACCTCCATAGTCACATGACTGAATGTGATAGATAATGTCTGGAAAAGAGATTTCTCAAGGAAATTTCCTTTCCAAAAGTTATACCACTTGTGTTAGCAATTTTGACAGCATACATCTAAAAGTAGTGAGCTTTATCTAGTGATAATAATTGTCTGCCATCAAATCAATTCTGATTTCTGGTGATCCTTTCCAGAGTTTTCTAGGTCCAGAGTACAGTTGTACCTCGCTTAAAGAGCATAATGCATTCCACAGGATTGCTCTTTAAGCGAGTTTTGCTCTTTAAGCGAAACACCATTGTAAGTGACCAATTGTTGGGTTTTTTTTCCAAACCCCAATGTATTTGTTAAGCGAGTTTTTGGTTGGTTTTATTTGTTAAGCGAAGCGAACATTCAGAGAAAAATCTGCTCTTTAAGTGAGTTACTTTTTAAGTGAAGCACTCTTTATGTGAGGTTTGACTGTATTTAGAAGTGGTTTATCTTCCCTCTATTTTAGCACACCCTGGGGCTGTAGCTTGCCCATGACTACATTGGCTGGCTGTTTTCCCTAGAGTCACAGTGAAGAATCAAACTCCCAACCAAATCACTAAGCTGTTTAGCCAGCTTATCTCTTACAGGAGGCCATAAATGCATATCTAATGTGGCCCCTCTAGCAGCCCTTACTGGGCCAGACTAGGAGCTTATAGCATGCTTCTTCAAATAGTGATCTAGGGTTATCAAAAAGCTATTCAGGGCAAGGTCTTCTTCAATAAATTACTGTTTCTTCCCTTTGACACACTATAGTCTGTACCAGAAGGTGGGAAAGTAAGTTTGGGCAGCAGTGGCTCTTGGAATCCTCCATCAAACATGGCTGTCTAAAAAAAAAAGTAACTCTTCTAAAATACGAGTTGGATCCAGGGTGAAGATGCAAAGATGGGGGAACAAAGTGTGCCATTAAGAAGCCTGCAGAGAACGATTTTTGATTATTTAAGCTCAGAAAACATGATGAAAGGTGATGCCATCTCATGGTCCAGGCATGTTGTCTTTGTCTATCCTGGTGGGAGAGGGCGTTTTTGAGCCATTCATCAAATTGCATTGCCAAAGGAATATGCAAGGGGAAAAGCATTAATCAAGAAATAGCCTGAGCTCATTTCTTGTGGGATCCGTTGGCCTCCAGAATAGAGCAAAATGTTCTTTAGACATTTTAATCAGAATCCAATGGCTGATTTATAGATGAATAAGCAAAAGATCTTAAGGTATGGCAGAAAATTGCTGCTAATTAATGAGCTGCTGGTTGAATTCCTGAACATGTGCTTGATCACAGAATCTATGTGTGCCCAAGAACACAGTCGCTCCTTTGTTGAATAGCATTCACTGTGAAGTAATGCCATTTTGCTTAATTGAAGCATAACTTGGCAATTGGAATGTAGCCTTTTAGTGAAAACTCCCTAAAACTGGGCTTTTCCCCAAATCTGTTTACTAATGGTTGCTGTGCATTTTAGATAGTCTCTCTCCCCCCCCCCCCCAATTTGAATTGGATTGGAGGCGAAGGCTTGCCTATGTCTACTGAGTGAGTTTGTGCCCGGTGTGTACCAGGGACAGAATGGACCGAATTTGTGGGACCAAAATGTCCATGATGGTAACCATTCAATCACATATTTCTTGCCCTCCCTACAATCCCATACCTTTACCTGGATTACATGAATATGCTGGATAACTAGTGTCTGCTGCCAAGCCCTAATAGCAATAACTTGAGTGAGAACTAGTGACAAATGCACAATAGTGTGATGTCAAGGTAGTCACATTTCAACATCACACCAAGGCTAGTTCCTAACTACTGCATGAGAAAAGCTGTGGGGTTCTTCCTGTCTTCCATGCATTACTTGTAGTTAGAAGAGACCTTTTGTAAGGGTAAAGCATGTTGCCTGACTTTCTTTCTTAAAGAACAATGGCTCTTTGCTGCTTAGCATAAAGACCAGGTTAAAGTGCCTGGCTTGCAAGCATAGTGCCCTAGTTCTCCTGAACATATAAGGAGAAGTGCATTCACAGTATGTTTGTAACACATTTGAATAATTATAATAAATCATCAGTATTCCAAACTGGAATTTTAAAATAATACAGATCAGCTGATGTGCACCTCTTGAGGCTGACAGAAACATACGTTACAATTGGGGACCTACAGATCTTCATTTCTGGAGCCTTGAAGGAAGTTGGGGTGGGGGCTTGACAGTCAATAATGGGGTAGAATGTTTTTTATAATCCTTTGGGACTTTGTGAATCAATCCAATTTTCACTATGTGTAGAGCTGCTGGTAAGGTGTGTGTGTGGAATGAGTTTGATGTTCGTCATAATTAGGAAAGGCAGAAAAAGATTTATCAGTCTCGCAGTGCGTTTGCATAAGTCTACTTTGCAACTACTTTTGAACTTTGTACATACATGCAGTATCTGGTTGCTGGAGTTCTAGAAGCATAGTGGAGAGCTGGGCTGCTTCCAGACAAGAATATACTGTGGAGCCACTGCGGCTTCGTTCACACATATTTTAGCAGAGGTCCACATGAATCCATAATCCATTTGTGCTCTGTTCCATTTGACTTTTGATGTGGGCACTATTTTTATCACTTACAATTGTACCTCGTTTAAAGAGCATAATGTGTTCCACAGGATTGCTCTTTAAGCAAGTTTGCTCTTTAAGCGAAACACCATTGGAAGTGACCAATGTTAAGCGAGTTTTTGTTTGGATTTAGTTGTTAAGCGAACTGACCATTCATAGAAAATTCTGCTCTTTAAGCAAGTTACTTTTTAAGCGAGGCGCTCTTTATGCGAGGTTTGACTGTACTAATTTTTAAAAGATTAATCTTTTATCGTAAGTAATGTTAAACTACTGCTTGGATATAGATTTTCAAGATTCAAAATTACATTAAAATACCATTAAAATGAAAGAGATGTATAGATTACACCCATTAGTGCTACAACACAATTATACATTTAGAAAAATAATGACCCCCCACCCTCTTTTCAGTTAGTGCCGCTGTTGTAAGGTGGTTAACTATGCTTAACCAGAAATAACTTTTAAAATAATTTATTCAAGTTAGGATTGCAGAGGTGGAACATTTGCTATCATTAATGAATTATTCACATTCAAAGGTTTTTTTTTACCAGTTTAATTACATGTTCCCATTTCCTTCTGTTTCCATTCACCCCAATTAATGCTGAATGGTTTCACTTACAGTAGATTGCTTGCTACCAACTAGTTCAGCCTTTATGGAAGGGGATGGGGAACTGGTGAAGATGGGAAAGAAAGGGGTAGAAAGGAGAAGGGCAAAACAACGAGGCAGCTTTTCTTTCACTTGTGCAGTGTGGTATGTTCCAAGTTATTACTGATACAACCTTAGACTCTACAGCCAGTTAAGAAAGCTGTGCAATTTTTGTGAAATGTGATCATTTTTGCCATTTAGTAAACAATATGTTTTGATTGACTGCCAACATTGGGAACCATTGAATACCTGAAGGGGTAGAAGATGAAGCAAAGCAAAGAAGACACTGCCCAAGTAAGTAAGTCCCTCCACTTCCTCTCTAGCAACTGTGACTTGAGAATGTCAAGGGGTGGTAGCGGTAGCAGCAGCAGAAGAAGATGATTTGGGAATTATAGCCCAGGAACATCTGGAGGCCTAAATCTGGGAACTAGTGCTATATCCAGTGGAAAGTGATGTAATGTTATCAGTGTCACAGACTCTGGACAAAGTAGCTTGGACAGAGATGGTTAGCATACCTTTTAATGGAGACAGGATGGGATGTCTCTATGTCCCTGTCTATATACCCAGAATCTAGGTTTCAAGCATGTTGGGGCCCTTCTGCACAAGCTGAATGGATCTATATTTGTTCCACTGTAAGATGCCATATGCTTCTCAGTACTCAATCCTGGGGCATGCAAGAAGGAGGCAGCTACTGTTACCCATGTCTGGCCTGCCAGTTTAGGCCCCCTCACTGACCACTATAAGAACAAAATATGGGACTAGCTAGGCTTTTGGCTTGGTCCAGCAAAACTGTTTTGTTCTTACCCAACAACATACACCATATATTTAAAAAAATTAGTTTAAATTAGTGCGTTTGATATCAAATAGGGTGAAAAGATGTCCTGAGATTTGCAAGATATGTAACTGATCTTTCTCATCAAGATTGTTTTTGGAATTAGTTATTGAACTTTTTCTTCATTCTGAGGGATTTTCTTCTTCAAGACATACAAAAGCAGAGGTGCATTGACCATAAGGTGTAAATAACCGAAGGACGAGACCCCAAATCTTCTATATAAAAATCCTCCTATCGTTGGTCCTATTGTCCGTGTCAATGGAGCAACTGAAGAACTTATTCCCAGCATGGTACCTGGAAGAAAAGGTGGAGAAAACAAAGGATAATTTCAGGTCTGGTCCCAATGCTTTCATGTTAAACAGATCTGTGCCTAAAGCATGACTACCATCAGGGACTTAATGCTTGGAAAAGATATCAGAAGATTACAGAGAAAAATTTAAGACAGTTAAAAGAAACACCAGAAAAATAACAAAGCTGAGCTAAGCTACTTAATACTCATACCTTAGTGGAGAGATAGTATAGTTCCAGGACATGCACAGAGTATATTCTTTCCATCATGGCTTTGTAGGATAACAGACAGCAGGTGATCAAAGCCCCTCCTTAGAGCCAGGATAATTGCTTAATTGATCTTTTTATCCTTTTTATATCTTAAATGGACCATTCAATTAACATGTTAAACACACTTCAGTTGTTATTGCAGACTAACACTCTCTGCCTCATCTTTTCACACAGTGGCAATATTTTCCTCCACTAAAATCAGTGGTGGGCATCAGTAGGTTCACACCAGTTTCCCAAGACCAGTAGCAGAAAGTCTGGCTGGCCCCGCCCATCCTAGTTTTGAAATAAAGTAGTCCTAATTCAGGTGCAACACATGGCTTGCCCCCCCCCCCAACCATACCGTGCCCACAGTGTGGCAGTAAATTTTTCTGGAGCTCACTACTGACTAAAATGTCTTATGAGAAGGAAGCAAACTGGCTTGTGATGTGACATCTGATAAGATATAAGCTTGGAGGCTTAATTCCCTCTCAGTCCTTTGAAGTCTTCCTTAACGGGAGATCAATTGAAGTTGTTAATTGTTCATTTGTTTTGGACACAAACTAGCTCATACTTTTTTCAGCCAGCTTTCCTGGTCACACACAGAAAAACTTTGAAGCTTCTGGAGAGATTTCATGTTCCATATTCCTCTAGCTGTTCAGTTTCTTCACATTCAGAAACAGATAATCTCTCACATCAAAAACTTACTCTTTTGAATAGCAAATACTGCACAGTGATCAAACCTTAACTCTAATTTTACACGACCAGAATATTCAGACTCTTTTTACAACTGATATAATGCAGTAAAGGCAGTTTTCAAATACAAAAAACTCAAAGATTTTCCAGCATTACAGAGGATGAGGGTTTCCCAGACCTAAATAAAGATTTGTAAAGCCCACTAAATTCAGCAGAAAGCTTAAGCACACATTTAGTCATGTCCAACTGATATCAGTGACAGATTGGAGTGCTAAACTTTGACTGGATGGTGTTCTATTTTATTTTTATTTTTTGTGGGCAGTGTTTTTGTTCCATGTTCCTTTCTTTGGTGCACCCTTGTAACTGTAGTTTCAGCTTCTGGTTTGTCTTAATTTTTATCAAAATGAGCTCTAAAGCATGAATTCTCAACCTTTTAAAGCTGGTGGCCAGATCATGCTCCCTCAGACAGCTTCGGGGGCCAGACAGCCATTTTGCCTTTCCTCTAACCCATGGCACTTCCTGGTGTGGTGGAGGCAGTGGGGGGGGGGGCACATGAAATAATGCCATAGGCTGCATCTGGCCCGTGGACTACAGGTTGAGAATTCCTGCTCTAGAGCATTAACTCTGGGCTGTAACTGAGGAAAAGTACCTTTTTAAACTGCAGCTACCACAGTTCTATAGCCAACATGGCTGCATTCGCAGAAAGATTCTGACATTCCAGTTATGATCTGGAGAACCAGAACTGCGGCTTGTTTAAAAATGAAAGTAAGGCCTAACATAACTCTAGCGTAGTAGAGATGATCGGAAGATCATTCTTGAGCAATTAAACCTTGTTTCCCATAGTCATCTGACCCATGCCACAATCTAGGTGAATTTCCTCCTACCTGGATCTTCCTGAGATGTTGCACTTCAGCTCTGAACAATGAAGAAAATGGAGATTATGCAATTTAACTAGTGCTACTACTAAAGTAAAGGTAAAGGTCACCCTTCCTCGAAAGGCAGTCGTATCCGACTCTAGGGTTCAGTGCTCATCTCTGTTTCATAGCTGAAGAGCCAGAGCTGTCTGCTTCTGCAGACGTTTCCATGGTAATGTGGTAGGCATGACTAGACACCGGAGCACACAGAATGCTGTTTACCTTCACACCAAGTGGTTCCTATTTATCTACTTGCAATTTCTTGCTTTCAAACTGCTAGGTTGCTACTACTACTTCCACATTAAACCTGATAAACTTCTATATTTCATTAAGAAGAATGGGGAATTAGAAAGCCATGAATGAAAAGATTTCCAGTGACAATGTATGAATGGTGATGATAGTTGTAAAGAAGGGAGACATGAGGCAATATATTTATGGGTGGGTCAGGTAGCATGCAGCTCCACCCACGCCCAGAAAAGGCTGTTGATGAGTATTAATAGCTGTGTCTCTTTGGGAATCACCCATGCTGCATTAATTGCTAGAAACAGATTTAGTAAAAGATGAATAAACATGTAAAAGTATTCTTTCTTCTACTGATACATACTATCCTGATTCTCCATTTTTGAAGCCCAGTTTCTTCCCACTTTACACAGCAAAAAACTATTTTCACCAGCTGAAAGTCTAGCATTCCTTCCCTGGAATATACAAATCTCCTTTTCATTTTGAAATAGCTGCAAGCTTCAGTTGAGAAGTGATACATACTTCATTTCCTTTGTTAATTACAGCATAGATTCCATGTTTTTGATCGTCACTACCACTTCTGATCTACTAGGTGTACTTCTTTCTTAAGATGTTGTATATACACAACTATTTGAACAGACATAGACCCACACACAGAACATGTCCAGACTGCACCAGGGCTGTAGTCGAAGGGGGTCTATGGTGGGCTTGGCCCACCCTGAGTTAGCAGTTTGCCCACCCTGGTAAGGCGTGGATTCCCACAGGAATACAATGAAAAGAGGCTTTGTTGCCCACCCTGAAAAATAGCCCACCCAGTTCTAGAATCCTGGCTATGGTCTTGGACTGCCATTATGGGGTGGTCTGGGACTGCTCATTTTGGGGCTGCTTTTGGAAGAAGGAGTGCCTGCTTTCCCTGTCCAAACACACCAGGTATCCTTTGCCTACATGGTGAAGCGGATGGTGAGCCATTTCATTATGTGGGCAAGTGAAACAGTTTCCCTGCTCTCCTTCAGAGGCACAGGGGAACTGTTTAATAGCACTCCCCCCAGTCAATCATTGTAGCAAAGGATTTTATTCTCAGGGACAATTACTGAATACTCTGACATTCTGACACAACCTAGTGTCCTCCAAATGTGTTGGATTATAAACCCCATCAATTTTAGATACCTTAACAAATACCGTACCTTCCTAAAATCAAGGTGAAAATAGTTTGAGAAATATTTTGTTTTCTTTTCCCAAGGAAGACAAATATTTCTCTTATCCACAGCTGCCTCTGGTCAAGCAAGCTTTGCAAGTTGTGGATACAGCCTAAAAACCTACAAACGCTCTACTTCAGAAGTGGCGATAGAATGAGTGCACACATTGTGAGCTACAATCTATCCTGCAACCTACCTGCAACTGCCTGAAGAAAAGTGACTAGAGGTCTGGAAGGTCACACATTCCCCATTAATTGAATTTGTGGTTTGCAATGGCCCCCAAGAAGGTGCATTGAGAGCAATGGTGATACATTTGAGATGTTGGTGTTTGTTGTGATAGTCCTCCTCACCAGTCTTTACTAATAACAACAGTCCAAAAATGCAAGCAGATGGCGGCATAAATCTATATCAACAAATAAGGAATAGCTTTTTTGGAAAATTAATAAGTACCAATGACTGCAACCAAACCTCTGATTACAATCTGAGTTTGATCCTGAAGGGATCAGGTTTGACTCAACCTTGTATCCTTCTTGGGTTATTAAATTAGCACCCAGCTTGTTGGGGGTTAAATGCTAATTGCCTTGTGAATCACCCAGAGAATACACTGAGTGCTATGTGGTGGTATGTGTAACTGCTATTGCTTGCTATTGTTTCATTGATCCTTCATGGCCAAATTGGCCTTAAACACTTTGCACTGGAATAGCTGTACAGTATCTTGAAACAATACACTGCTCCTGGGAAACTTCTTTTTCTCCCTCCCCCCCAGCTGCTATGAACAAGGCAGCTACACTCAAGAGCAGGAGTGCCCAAACTTTTTGGGCCATGGGCCGGTTCAGCGGGTCGGTCACATGGTTCAGAGGGCCAGTCATGTGGTTCTTCCCAATTGAAGCAAAACGTGCCTTCCAATCTGTTTTGCAACAGGATGAGATTGATTTTAGGCTCCCATTTTCTCTACTTAAACCAGGGGTGCCCAAACTATGGGCCATGAGATGGATCTGGCCCCTGTTGCCAATTCATCCGGCCCACGCTGCCCTCATCACTCCCAGAAACAGACATAAAATGTGCATGGATGAATTGGTGTCAGGGGATGGATCCGGCCCATGGGCCTTAGTTTGGACACCCCTGCTCAAGAGGAACAAGGAAAGCCTGAAGGGCATGACTGACTTTGTCATAATCCCTGAAACTCAGATGGTTGTCATAATCCCTGAAACTCAGATGGTCCCACAGCTTCAGCCTTGTGAAGCTGGCTCTACCACACTGCTGGAAAGATCTGCAATAGAACAGATTTAGACAACAGCTCCACTTCTATGCTCAGCTCAGTTAAGAACCAGTGGACTGTATGGGTGGTCGTTTCAATGATGATGATGATGATGATGATGATGATTATTATTATTATTCTTCTCCTAAAAAAACCTGCCATGGCAATGATGGTTTACAAAATAGCCCTCTTGCACTAATACTATAGGACTGTGGACATGGTGTTAGTCTCAAAGTATAGATGAGGTCCTGCAACATCTAATTCCTAAGAACAAAGGGGGAAATTTTTGCACAGACCACTAAACAAGAATGAGATCCTTGGGAAACGCTGCCAAATTTGACTTCTTTTCTCAACTGACTTGTTAAGTTATATGGGTCACTGGCTTTCTTTCATGCATTCCTGAAACCCCAGCCTTGCTGCTCTTAGCTAGCATTCACTGGTTTGGCAGAGTCGCAACTCCAGGATAGGTTGCCCTTTGTTCTAAAACAAATTACGTGAGATGCACAAAGACGTTGGGACTAGGCCTTCTTCCTGCCAAGTTCTAAGAGCTGACTACCAGCAAGAGAGTTCTCTGGCAGAGTGAGGTGCCAGCTCACGACCACCGTTGCCAGCATGCAGTTTTTCCAAGCAGTGAACCAGAACCAAATGACAGCTCCAACAGGTTCCCAGAGTGTAGAGGAGAAGAAGGGAAAGTGCAGGCCCAACTCTTACCAGTGTCAGACGCTGGGACACATTTGGTCAGGATGGTGTCAGTGATAATGCCGGCAGTGCTGAAGGAGAAGACCATGGGGACCACAATGATGCAGTAATGGATCACATTGGTCATCAAAGCCTGGGAAGTCAGGGGAAAAATAAGACTTTTCAAAGCTGAGCAACTCCCACAAACCCCCAATCAACCTGCTGATTGGCTCATATCACCATTTTATCCTAAACACATCTGATTCCATCTGACCTTGGAAGCCAAGTAATGTTGAGATAGATGATTAACTTAGATAGGACACCACTAAGTAAAATGCATCAATTTCCAGGGTAAATTTAGGAAGATTCTTGCCTGAACCCCTGGGGAGTTGCTGCCAGTCAGTGTGGACAATACTGGGCTAGATTGACCAATGGCCTGACTTAATATAAGGCCACTCCCTATGCTTCTAACTTTGAAGAGTGCTAAGAATATGAGCCTGAGACTATCACAGAGGGCTACGGGGGGGGGGGGGTCAGAGTGGAGAAGGAAGAAATCTGTTTTAGGGAACTGTGGTTTTGCTAATGCTCATAAAGAAAAGTTGTCTCACAACTGTGACAAAGGCTTACCAGGCCATCTGACTAATGCAGAGGACTTGTCTCTTAGTTGTGCAAACTACTTAGGCAGAAGAGAAGTATAGTTGTACCTCGCTTAAAGAGCATAATGCATTCCACAGGATTGCTCTTTAAACGAATTTGCTCTTTAAGCGAAACACCATTGTAAATGACCAGTTGTGTGTGTGTATGGGGGGGGGGGATTGCGAACCCTAATTTATTTGTTAAGCGAGGTTTTGGTTGGTTTTATTTGTTAAGTGAAGTGAACATTCAGAGAAAATTCTGCTCTTTAAGCGAGTTATTCTTTAAGCAAAACACTCTTTATGCGAGGTTTGACTGTAATTGTTTTTTCAGACAGCTGAGTGAGATTGCCCTGGAGATAGGATCCAGTTAAATAAAAGACATCTATCAGCAGACGGAACAAAGAACATCTGAATTGACCAAGTAGTTTAGAAGATTCCTTTTCTTAGGAAGGTAATTTATAGGATTTTATTCTCAGGGACAATTACTGGCAGAGACAAATCTGAGTTCTGCTTGCAGTGACCATTATTTATTTGTTGCTGCAAGATATAGAGGAACTTGATCATCAGGGTGTTGTGATCCAACCCTCCTCTGACTCCGAAGATGAGCTGGATCAGGGGGCACTCCCTATGCCCATTCCAGTTCTACCTGCACCGGAGCCTGAGGATACCCTGAGCCAAGGATCTCAGCCTGCGCCTGGCCCAAGCCTGTTTTTCCCAGCAGCTGACCTGTCAGATCAAGAGTCTGGCTCTGACAGTGATCAGCCCTCAGTCAGGGAGAGGTTCAGGAAACAGCTACACCTGAGACACAGGCAGGCTAGAGCGAAGCACCAAAGAAGGCTCCCACCTGATACCATTTAGCTGGAAGGGTTATAAGCAAGCTTCTTGCAGCCTGCTAGTGTTGGTAAAACTTTTGTGTGAAGACCGACATCCTGCTTGACTCGACTGCCTGCCTAGACTCTGACCTGCCTGCCATGACCATGACTTTTCTGCCAACCCTGACAACGCCCCTGGACACACTTTGGATTAGACAACTGACTTGGACTACCGGTAAACAGACCTTGGCTTGCCTTTTGGACTTTGATATCTGGACTATCCTCGAACAAGACTCTCTGTGTAGCGCCACCATGCGGCGACCATGCCTGCCCAGGTGGGTCAGCCCACAGGGTAGGATTAGAGCAAAGTCACTTCTACTAACTTCATTTGGCTCAAAAGAGCACCTTGAATCATTGTCCTAGGACTTAAGGAGAAATCAGTGGGGTAGCCAGAGAAACTAAATAGGGAGGGTTGCACTGGTAAAATCACCTCTCAAATATTTCACTTACTGTACAGTACTTTGAAAACACTATTAAGGGTTCTATAAGAGGCCTGGTGGCACAGTGGTTAAAACTGCTGTACTGCATCCAAAACTACCAACATTGTAAGTTGACACCCCCTCCCTCTCAAAATCAAATTCCCTATTTTTTGTAAGCACTTCAAGGAAAAAAAATATGTAGCCAAGCCTCCTCCTACCCTGACTTAAGAGTTCCCAGGGCTCTAGTGATTGAAAGACCCTCTGTGGTCCCTTATTCTGTCTTGTTTTCCTTAACAATTAGGTGCCCCCCTCCATTATTAAAAAAAGATGGAAGATGCAGTGGCAGGAAAACAACCAAAGAGGCTGTGGAAAAACATAGAAGGTTTGGAGATGGAAAATTACAGGTATGTCATTTAAACCCTTTTTAGAATTTCATAAACAAGGCAAGACAATGGTAGGACTGCTTGTCTGGAAGGATCCCGTTTCTCACATCTCTTTTGATCAACACAAGATCATTGCAAGACCAGAGAAAGTGGTATTGACTTCATTAGGCACCCAAGACACTCTGTAGACTATCAGCCAACACTACTTTAGAACAGATAATTAAAGCTTAAGTTGTGATTTTCCAGACATAGAACACCCAGGAAATTATGGAGTACAGAACCCTGGGGCTGGTAGAACCTGTTTCATTGGTTCACATGCTAGTGAATTGATTGAATTTAATCAGCCAGAATGTCTCCCAGCCATAAATGCAAACATGTGTGCAAAAATCCTTTTCTTATGCTACAGATGCTCAAAGACTTCCTTCCAGATTTCTATCACTGAAACAAAAGAGGCCAACCCATGCCTAGACACAGAGTCTGAATCTGGGAAGGTCTTTTTATTAATTCTGTTGTGAAGATGACTGTTCAGTGGCAAAGCACACAAAGGATCTTGGTTCACTCTCTGAAACTGTCTAACCAGAAGGGAAAGACCTTCCCTTGAGACTGTGGGGAGTGGGTGTTACTCAAAGGACACAATACTGAGCAGAATTGGGAGGAATTACTTATGTGGACTATGAGTCCCACAGACAGAATGACTAGTGGCCATCTTGGCAGAGGAATTCAGGAAGTCTGAATAAATAATCTGTCCAAGTCTTGATACTGAACCAGTTAAACAAAAGCTCTGATTTAGTATCTAGCAATTTCCTTTCTTCCATATTTCCCAGTCAAATTTCAGTTTCTCAGGATTTCAGAAAAGGTATGTACTCACCCAACTTTCAGAAAAAATAGGGAAATAAGTTCCAAAATCTACATTTCTTTTCAAAATGTGCTTGTAGTAGGTTTTTTTAACTTTTGTTTACATCGGGGTGCCCAAACTACAGCCTGTGGGTCAGATCCAGCCCTGATGCCAATTCATCCATCCTGTGCTGCCCTCATCGCTCCTGGGAGTGGAAGTAAAATGCACTTGTACTGGCGCATTTTACTTCCGCTTCCAGGAGCAATGAGGGTGGCACGGGCTGGATGAATTGGTGTCAGGGGCCGGATCTGGCCTGTGGGCTGTAGTTTGGGCACCCCTGGTTTAAACAGAGAAAATGGCGGCCTAAAATGTATCTCATCCTGTTGCAAAACAGATTGCAAGACATGTTTGACTTCCACTTCTGGTGGGTGGAACCACGTGACCGGTCCACTGAACCACGTGACTGGCTCACGGCCTGAAAAGTTTGGGCACCCCTAGTCTACATAGCCTTCTTGACCAAGCTACACCTGACTATTTGGGGTGTCATATCTTCTACATTTTTGTTTAACATGATCAAGCAGGAAAGAGAAGGAGCCCCAAGAGCACTAATGCTATGACTTACAGATGTTGATGTCTAATAGAGGTGCTGAAGATGGCTGGAGGATCATGATCTTACAGATTCCATTGAATAACAAAGCATTCTAAATGCAAGATATATAAATGAGGAGCATCATGTGCTATAGGAAATAGCTATCCTTTGCCAATTTCACTTCATTTGGCATGAAGGGGGGAAATAAAATAGAAGACATTGATGAAAGAAGTGAGAACAACAGTAGTTGGTAGCTCTTCCATGGCGATTCCCAGCACTCTTTCTGCCCACTCATTCTGGCAATCTAAAGCTCCATCTACAATTCTTTTATGTAGGAACATCTAGTGAATAAATATACAAAAATTCTTCTCAAAGCAGAAACTATGCTGACACATTCTTTCTCTATATATCTATATCTATCTATCGATAGAGTGAGAGAGACAGATAAACAGAGAGGGGGAGACAGATAGATTGACAGACAGACCCACACACACACACACCCCATTATGGGAGGAAAAAATGAACTAAGCAAAGAACAGCTGTGTTCTCTTTAATGTTTAGTTTGACCCTTGGATAGATGGTCTTACACATCACTTGCTACCTGACTGCTTTTTAAAAACTGGAGATGGCAGGAATTTCCTTCTGCACGTAGTCTCTAATTGATCTATGGTTTCCTCTTCATAATGATAATTTCTTCTTGAGCTCTTCAGAAAAGTGCCCAGATCAAACACTTGTTTTAACTTAGCTTTGAGACTTAGACTGTTCTTTTGGATTTCTGTTTCCTTTATTTTCTCCCCAGCTTGGCCTCTGTGACCAAATGTTTGCCGGGCTTCTTTTTAGCACAGCTGTCCTCTCTATTAATTTCAGCTCTGCACATTTTGGAAGCCAATGAGAGGAAGTGATTAATGGAGAGAGAGAAAACTGTAACTTGAGATCTTTGTTAACTGTCTTTTTCATAAAAGCACTGCAGAGCTCATAAAGACCTTTTTATGTCATACATCTATGAAAGACGCACTTAGTCACTTAGTACAGATGGCGGTGTTCCTGATATTTAGGACAAGTTGCATCGTCGTCATCATCATCTCCTCCTCCTCCATGTCTAGGCCAAATGTGAAGCTGCCAAAGCTGTCACAAGATGCCTTTTCTGGCTCTTTCCCCTTAAGGCCCATGTAGCTGGGATATTCCGGAGCAGTCCCACTCTCCCACTGCAGATAACTATTGAAATTAAATTCAACAAATTGAACAATAATTTTTTTTAAAAAAATTAGTTACTTAAATAAACAATATCACTCTCATTGTTAAAAGAAGAGCAATATTATAAAATTAAGAAAATTTGCAAGCCATAGATGAGAGCATTGAGAAATGTCCCTTTAACTGACAAATGTTGAGAGGAAAGTTATTGTGCCACATCTAGCTGTTGATTACGGTCTTGTTAGGTTGGTTGATAACCTTGATTTCCAAAGACAGCAAGGACAATCTTCCAACATACAGGCTGGAGGGTTGGCAATACAGTGTGGCATTGTGTACTGTCTCTTCCATTCACCTAGATGGCTTCCCTCATCTATTTCCTAAATGGGCACCATCCATGTTGTTTGTTCCAATGTCTGAATTAGCCCAACTACAGATAGTGCCAAGTTCAAAACTATAATTGAAATAGGTTTACAAACCATAGTGGAGAGATGATAAGGCACAGGAGATATCACTTGCCAAATTTTGTGCATGTAAGATTTAAAGAAGAAAACTGTATAGGAAAGGAAAGAAGGGGGATGGAAAGGAGAAGGAAACATCTGAGACATATTCAAGAATGATGATATTCAGGACAGTCTTAAACCAAGAGAGGACAGATAATGTACCCCTTTCTCTTCTGCACAGCGTAATGGCAACATCAAAAATTTGATGAGATTTTTACATTGCTATTCTTGAGATCTCACCTAAATCAATGCATTCTAGCATGGCTAGGGAAAAAAATCATTGTATGCATTTTGGGAGGAAGCAGATACAGTATTTGTAAACAGCTTGTTGGGAAAAATGAATGAAATCAGCTATCCCTGACTGGTCTCATTTGTACTATGTCAAAGAGCAGGCTGTCCTGATAACCCCACTATCATGGAAGATGTTGCAAAAATAACATGCTGGGAAGATAAAAGACTGGGTGTGCATTAAGGAGACTGGGGAAAAGTCAATAACCCCGCTTTTGAGTCAGCAACTCCATGTGCAGTTTGAGCGATGTGCAAATATTTTTACTATTAACTAATTAAAATATTTGGTTTCGGAAGAATTAGTGGTCTAGTTCACTGATGCATGTTTATCCCCTGTTGACTTTAACATCAAGTGTATGACAGTGGCATGTGTCGAAAAAAACAGCACCAGTATGATACAATAGAATAGACAGAGCTTTCATACCACCTCCATATTACTTCAGACACAATGTGTTTCATTAAGTCAGCTGCACATCAGTGAATCTACAGCATTCAAGCAGAGTAAAATCAACTTATATACATGTAAACCCAACCGTCTTACCATGCCAATGCCAACTCCACACATGACTATGACACTCAATATTAGTAGGGTCTGCTCTGTGCAGTGACTTGTTAATCTTCCAATTACTAGGCCCTGGATAATCTAGAAAAAGAGGCAAGAACAAAAACACGGTCAACATCCAGTCCTCTGATGACTCGAAGTCAGACACAAACTCACAATGAAGACAGGTTTCTGTACAGTAAACATTAACCATAGAATTTGAGAGTATAACCAACTTTCAGAACAACATTTGCTTGCAATGACCTTCCTTTCTGGCCTCTCCTTTACACTGAACAGTAAGCAAAGAGTATAAGGAACTGAGTGGCCTAAGACAGTGTTTGGCACACAGAGGCAAAAAATGGCAGTCTGAAGGTCTTCATTTTCAGGAATTTCAGGAGGGAACAGTTCAGAGTCCAGCAACTTTCTAATCCTTCTTTTGCCTATTATTGTCTCGGCTCCTTATTGTTTCCCAGTCCATTTCTATCATGTTGTGAAGGGTTCTTTCTGCATGAAGATAAATATGTCTTTGGAATGCCACAAAGGAATAGCAATGGGATTCATCAGAAGGGTTAAGCAGCCCTCTTTCCATTTCTCTAATTTGTCCTCTGCTGATTTGTGGAAGCAGCAGCTGCACCACCCCCACTATCACCAGGTCCCCTAAATTGTCTCCAGGTGAACTAATAACAAGAACTGTGTACTGTCAAGTCAATTCCAATTTATGATGACCTCTTTCCAGAGTTTTCTAGAAAGAGAATACACAGCAGTGGCTTGCCATTTCCTACTTTTGAGGGCACAACTTCCTTCCTTCCTGTCAGAGAGTGGCACTGTGTGTGTTTAGAATATGAGAGAGAAGATGTGGCTTTTGCCTCTGAAAGATTGTAATCTCCAGTGTAATTCTTCCCTGCTCTTTTCTATTTCTCTTTGATGTGTCTTCTCCATAATAGTTCAGCCAGGAAACCTGCAAGATCCTTTTGTTCTTTAACATCCCACTTCCCCTTTCCTCCTACCTCCAACAGCTGCTAGGAGTGGTCAACCTCTAGATGCCTGAGAGCCAAGTATGTGTATTCCTGGACCTTGGAGGGCTACAACTATTTCTACAAACTCTACTCTGCCAAATTCAAAATGTTTTTTTAATCTGGAAAAGTTCTCTACTCCCTCCCCCCTTTAACCTTTTACCTGTGCCAAAGGACAAGAATGCTAGATGTTTTCAGAACATGCCAAAATTACCTCCATATGCTATAGGACACAAAAAGTGACTTTTTGAGCGATTACATTTTAAAAAAGAAATGGGGATGTAGAGGAAAGTTTCAGGTGGAGGGCATGTTGCCCTCCTCTGATATGCATCTTGGTCTCGGCTTTGACATAAGCTCAGCCATCATATTGTCCATCCACTATATGGCAAGGGTAAAGCCAAATAATTAGTTTTTCTTGTTGTGCTACTTCTGCTATTGGAAAGCAGGAGCTCATCACACACCAGAAGCTCAACATCCATCAGTGGAGAAAATGTTGAGGTACCTCCAAAAGTTAAAAACTGGAAACCATGTTTTTCTCAATGCATTCCAGCCAAAAGCAAGCCCACCACAATTATGGAATGTGGCACGAAGATTGCCTCAATCCAGAAAACAAGTACTGCGAGAAAAAGCAATTGATTGTGATTGGCCCACTGACTACTTTCCATTTCTGGGGACAGCAGTGTGTTGTGCAGATATGGGTACTCACTGGCAGCATCCAGCAATGCAAAAGAGGAAGAATAAGTGACAAAGAGCTATCAACCCCCTTCACTGCACTACTTTTGTGAATGCTTCAGACATGAAACAGTTCTATGTAAAGGTAAAGGTCACCCTTGCTTGAAAGCCAGTCATATCCAACTCTAGGTTCAATGCTCATCTCTGTTTATAGCCAAAGAGACAGGGCTCTTTGTATCTGCAGACATTTTCGTGGACATATGGCAGGCATGCCTCAATACCGGAGTGCACACAACGCTATTTACTTTCCCACTAAAGTGGTACCTATTTATCTACTTGCAATTTTTTGCTTTTGAACTGCTAGGCTGGCAGGAGCTGGGACAGAGAGAGGAGGTCACTCCATCATACAGCACTCGGGTCTTGAACTGCTGACCTGCCAACCTTCCAGTCATCAAGTTCAGTATCTTAACCACTAATTGGATATAGCCCTGGGTGCTGTCTAGGTTTGGATACCACCTGGAACCTCTTTGGATGAAGAGCAATACGAAAGGGTAGAAGAGTTGGAAATTAATAAATACAGAGGAGTCGGACAAACTCAATTTAATCCCTTAATGCTGCTTAAATACACAGATCCCATGGGAGGTTCTTCCTAGGGTGTGCTGTTTTACTTTACAACTAATTATAGAGCTTTTGGTTTAATTTTATTCTCATCATCTCCACCCTATGAGCAGGTTTCCAGCCTATTTCAATGTGCTTTCTAACAAACTTAGATACTAGTGTAGTTCAAAGGGTTGCTAGTTAAAATCCTTACTAATCAAGGTTCACAAATGATACACAAATTGTTGCTAGAGCCCTGGAACACTTCCTGTTTTTTTTTGTTGCCCATTATTTATTCCTGAATTCTTTTTATGCTCATTGCTTTGAAAGAATCTGCATCAGCACTAAAGGTTTCTGCAGATGTTTAATGTAATCACTAGAGACTGAGGAAAGACCCTACACCCAACTGCCCTCTTGGTAACCAGCACTATTACTGTTTCATTTCACTTTTAACATGAATAATAAGCCCTTGGAGGCAGTGGTGGGATTCAGCAGGTTCCCCCCAGTTTGCTAGAACCAGTAGCAGAAATTCTGGCAGGCCCTGCCCATCCAAGTTTTGAAATAAAGTATTCTTAATTCAGGTGCAATGCAGGGCTTTCCCCCTGGCCATGCCCCATACCATGCCCACAGAGTAGGTAGTGTTAAGTGTTATTGTGTGTGTGTGTTTTTAGCAGAGTAGCATGTAAAGCATAACGCAAGTGGAAGTGATGCGCCTTGGACTGCCCACACACACAAAAGAAGAACGGCAGCATAGTTCAACAAAAAATAAATGGGTTTTACTTCAAATGTTTGAACAGCAGGAAGGATTATTCCAAGCAGCAGTCAACATGCCCAAAGCTTAGATCTCTGTCTACCTGTGCTGGAAGGGCACAGATGGGAGAGGAAAAGAGAGCAAAGTCTGCCTGATGATCATACCACACATTGCTGATTTTTCTACACAGACTGAATATGATCAATGTAATTGCAGCAAGAAGAACACTTCCAGTGGCATCCTTTTGCCTCTACAGAATTATTTCCACATCAGGAAAGAGTAATGTGAGAAATAGCCTTGGGGCCCAATTCAGTCCAGCAGGCTAGCTAATGAGGAATAGGGACTGTGGGCTGGGTGGATAGAATTTTAGCAACATCATTTCCCAAGTCATGCCTAGACTTGGAGGCTATATTTATGGGTGGATCAGTTTCAGGCAACATAATTGACAAGGAAGCAGAAGTGGGAGTTAGCATGATTAACTGAGGCCTGCCCTTTCGCTGCTTGCTCCTCAGATCAGAAATATCGTTCCGGATGGAGTCAAGTTTGGAACACATTCAAGAATACTTCATTTCTGGAAGGCTTCCACAACTCCAGACCTGTTCTGGATCTGTTTTTGATGGACACTCATGCCTGTTGCAAAGTCTTAACAAGATACTAATGTTATTATCATTGGTAACCCATAGATTATCTATCGATAGCTGATTTGCCATTGTGCTTCAAGACACATGGAAATCAACTGTTGGGGGGATTTTTAGCTAAAAGGAGACAAAGAAATTGGAAGAAAGCAGGGCAACAGAGAAGGCAACAGCTGTTTTATTCATACAGCTTTCCTAAGGACAGAGATCTAGGAATCAGCAAGATCCCTTTTACTTGAGGTAGCTCTAGGCTAGTGAACAAAAGACTGACCAAGCAATTTTAAGGGCTGCTTTATAGTTGAAAGGATCAAACCTCTCTATCTGCTCGATCATTTGGCAAACAAAATGAAACAGTGTATGGGTCTCTGAACAGATGAATTAGTGGGTTTGACGCAATGGAGACAATTTGTATGGTCTTAGGAGACATGTTTTTATTGTTCATCATTCTTAGAGATTTTTTTTATAATGATAACTAGTCAGAAATATTTTAAAAGTTAGCTATGTCTATATTAGTAAAAAGTCCACTTTATCTTTGGACAGAATCCTTAAATTTTCTACTGAATGTTTTTTCTTCTTCTCACTTCTATACATGTTATGCTACCACAGGAATCTTGTTTACAAAGCTGTATACAGTGGTACCTTGAGTTACAAATGGTTCGAGTTACAAAATTTTCACAATACGAATGAAAATCATTTGAAAATAATGGCTCGAGTTACGAATTTTTCTGAAACAGATTAACTGGTTTTCAATTCATTCCTATGGAGAACCATGTTTCAAGTTATGAATGCATTCCTATAGGAAATTCGAGTTACAAATTTTTCATAACACAAAAAATGCTTTGGAACACATTAAATTTGTAACTCGAGGTACCACTGTAATGGCAAAAATCATGAGAAGTCCAACTCAGACTGACACAAAATGAATTCAAAGGGCCTATTCAGATCTCACTGTATCTAGACCTTTGATTTGTTGAAGGCTCAGGAGCTTCACCAAAATAAAAGGCAGCAATGCAGTAATGAGGAAGTGTTATAGAGTCTTCCATAAGAGAGGAAGTAGTAATACTTCCCTATACAGTGGAACCCCATATAATGAACGCTTTGTATAATGAAAAATTGGTACAACAAAGTGTTCATGTGCTATTGGTGATACCCCATATAATGATTTTTTTTTCATTATACAGTACAGGGTTTTCATTAAGCGAGGCATATCTCGCTTAACGAAACCCCATATAACGAACTTTTTTCCGTTATGTGGGATATCGCCAATGTGCTTCATATAACAAAAAACCATATAGCAAAGAGCTCTATGGAATGGAGTTTTTTTGTTATACGGGGTTCTAATGTAATTCTTTTGTGGACTTCATGAATGAAGAGAATATCATTAAGCAAAAGAACTTGAGCAAGTTCCTATTCCTGATAGGAGTTTGAGAGAAACTGGGAGTTAAACTCCTCCACTGATAATAGGTTCTCTTCCCAACAGTAGCTGGGAAAAAGGGGGAGATAACCAGGTGAGAGTGCTACACAGGATGATGCTCAAACATTGGCCTTTGGCCATTTCATCATAATTCTATGACTTCATATGGGATGATGCTGACTAATGGCCATCTGGAATCAGGTTCTACATGTTCTAGTGCAACCTCAGACTCTGGAAACCATAATTAACACGATGTTACAAGTAATTTGTGGTTTGTTTCCATGGAGGGTGGATATGCAATGTCAGGTTCAAAGCTTTCACCCGCCTCACAACAGTCTCTCGCATTTTGTGACTTTCCACACCACCTCAAGGAAAGGTCAAATACTGCTAGAAAGAAGCACTTGCTCATCCCCCAGATATTATATGAAAGAGTGGAGATGGCATCAGACTCCAGGTGTTTATGAGCTTAGTATGACTGACTTAGCAGTGCTACATTTCATTGACAGAATTATACAGTTTGTGTAACCCAGGCTTTCCTATACAATTCTCAAAAAGAGAACAACAGATATCCATAGCTCGAATGTATTCTTACTAGCTGATTTATGATAATAATACTGATTTTTTTAATGGTTGGTAATCTGTAGCTATCCTATTGAATATATGTAGTTGTTACTGCCCCAAAGGATTAATATCCTGACATGATAATATGAAAACCTATAGGATGAATATACCTAATAAATAACTATGAAAATAAGGCATATTTCAAAGGAAGAGTGAGCTCAGGTAATTTGGCTGTGGGGTAAACTATATCCCCCTGCTTTCATAATCAACAACATGTGTATAACTTTTGAAATGAATGATAATTGGATCTTCCTCTCTTCTCTCTTTTAAAAGCAGGAGTCAAAACGGAAATCCTCCAGCCACATTTGGACTTTTGAGGAAGCATCACAGAGGCCATCATAAAATGGCTGTCATGATGAATAGAGATTATCCCTACATCATATGGCTATTCCCCTCACCATTGTTCCTCCCCCCCCATCATAATCAAAAAGAGGTATTTTTCCTTCCTGTGTTTCTTTCTCAGCTCATTTGCCTTGGATGACCCACCGTGATAGTCTACTACACTGTCCTTGTTCCTAGTTTGACACTATATCTTCTATTATGCTATACAGGCTATCTGACTACACTGCCAGCACAAATGCAGGGGAAGCTAAACGTCTTCCTATGTAATTTCTAACATTCCAAAACTGGAAAGGGTTTAGTTTCAGTACCCTTGCAGATGGCTACCTTCACCAGTCAGGATTGTCTTACTGGTTGGGGGTATATTTGTTCAAGCATGTGGCCCTCTCTCCACTTCTTAAGTGTCCGTATTGAAAAATCCTCTGGTTCTCCATTGACTTTGGTTTTTAGCTAATACTCAACATGGCAGCCTGGGCCTCCCCACCACACATAATGTGCTTGCTTTTGTAATCTGAATTCCTTTGAAGTACTTGTGAACAGAAGGCTTGCTTTACCTTAGCTAGAATCTGTTCTGTCATCAATAAACAAAAGAGGAAGGAAATAGCCTTCAAGTAAGAGCCGCCCATGGCTTTGTACACATGCTGCAGGTGAAACAACATTGTCTTTGTTTTCTTTCAAAGACAGATAAGCTTTTGAACTGCAGTGGAAATATTTAATTGGAAACTCCCAACAAACACATTCAAAGAGTGACATTTGCCTTTCTTCCTTTTATGTGCTGTCATAAATGGCTGGTGTGCCATATATCAGACTGATATTTTCAGATCAGAAAGTAGAAAAATACACAGTGGAGATAAAGCTTAATCTTCTTTGGAGATGGAAACCACACTTGGGAGGTACTGTCAATGTGATTATTAGCAGGTAACCATCTATCAGTTTTTCACACTGGCCTAACCTGTGAAGACATGTTGCAGCCAGGACAGTTAAAGATTCTAACAGATTTTGAAAAATAATAATTTAGCTTTACTTTTAGTTATACTGAAATCATCAGCATATTCGGATATTTCCCATGACACAGAAACCTGAATTCCTGGAGGAACAGGATCCAAATAAACAGTGTTCACATTGCTGTGTCAAACTCAGAGGGACAATGGCAATAAATGTCAAGAGAGATCATCCATTTGTCTCATTGTTTGGCCATACACAGCTGCACAATGGGCTATGGCACCCATTCAAAGATCAATACAATTAAAGGGATAAATCCAGTTGCTTCCCAACAGCAGAACAGACTCGGTGCATCAATTGCCGAACAGGGAGTTAACACTTGTGGAAATCCCATTGATTCAATGGGGCTCCGATAGCTGGGACCAGCACTTGGATTTATGCCAAAGACAACCATTACAAACTATCAATATTGTGGCATAGCTTTGGGAGAAACATTTTTAAATGCTGAAAGACTGCACTTGGTTCTAAAAATAAATAAAAGGCTGTTGACATGTACACATTTCACCATGTGTATAATGATGCTTCCTGTCCCAGTGATACCAAAATACAGTCCCATTAAGAACTTTGAAAAGGAGAAAAACAAAATAGCTGTTCAATTCAATTTCAGTGATGACCTCTAGGCAGTCTGTGGATAGAAAATGGAGCAAAACTAATTTCTCATGTTCAGCATTTATCCAAAGAGTAAATGGCAATATATACAAGAAATCAAGAATTATTAGTCTGCTTATTCATTATATTTGTTCAAACTATGGAGGTGGAGGGGGGTCTTGACTTTCCCACTATCAGCAACTTATTCCACTGATTTATGTAGGACACGGAGAATTAAATAATTCTCACCATATGGCTGAGTTGTGCCTCCACTTAAATTTCTCCAACTGTGGGACCCCTGCCTCCCTCTCTAGGCAGGTGGTTCTGTTGTCAAACTGGTATCTGAATGTCAAGACATTTATTCTTAAGTGCAAATCAAGTCTATTCAGCTGTGACTTAAGCCTGTTATGTTCAATTTTTGCCCTTTGTGGCCAGAAACCCACTAAAGGACATCTGTTAGTCATCTGGAGTGTACAAGCCATTCAGTTAGGTATTACCACACTTTATAACTAAATGAAAATACAGAAAAGCAGACTCCCATCTGTAGCCAGACATTTCTGATGACTGATTCTCTGCCCATTTACAGGTGCTCTATGGAGCCTGTATAAATGTTCATCAAAGAGCAAACAGTCTTCTCAGTCCACCCTTAGGTGGGTTTTGATCAATTTGTTTGCTCCACTGAGGCAGTGTTAGCTAGTGCTTGTCTCCTGAGTCCTACTCTCAGAGAAATCTCAAAAGTTTTAATTAACAGGGATCTTAGCAAAGTGCAGGCAGGGTTCAGAAGGGGCAGGGAAACTAGAGACCACATTGCCAAAATACTTTGGATCATGGAGAAAACAAAGGAATATCAGAAACAAGTCTACTTCTGTTTCATTGACTACAAAAAGTCCTTTGACTGTGTGGACCACAACAAAATGTGGCAAGTAATTAAAGAGATGGGAATACCAGAACACCTTATATGCCTCATGAGAAATCTGTACATGAGTCAAGAAGCAACAGTTAGGACAGAATATGGAATGACGGAGTGGTTTGGAATAGGAAAAGGATTAAGACAAGGCTGCATTTTATCACCCTGCTTATTCAACTTCTACACAGAGCACATAATGCGCAATGCAGGGATAGAGGAATCACAATATGAGATCAAAATTTCTGGGAGAAACATCAACAACTTGAGATATGAGGATGATACTACCCTAATAGCAAAAAGTGAGGAAGGCCTAAAGAAGCTCCTGATCAGGTTGAAAGAAGAGAGTGCAAAAGCTGGCTTGAGATTCAACATCAAGAAAACCAAGATAATGGCAACAGGCTCTATCAGTCCCTGGAAAATAGATGGGGAAGAAGTAGAAGCAGTGACAGATTTTACTTTCTTAGGATCCAAGATCACTGCAGATGGACATTGCAGCCATGAAATAAAAAGGCGACTGATTCTTGGGAGACAAGCTATGAGAAAGCTTGGGAACATAGTGAAAAGTAGAGACATCACCTTGCAAACAAAAATTCGTATAGACAAAGCAATGGTATTCCTGGTGCTAATGTACAGTTCTGAGAGCTGGACCATTAGGAAAGCTGAGGACAGAAGAATAGATGCCTTTGAGATGTGGTGTTGGAGGAGAGTTTTGAGAGTCCCCTGGACAGTGAGGAGAACAAATAGGTCAATTTTAGAAGAAATCAACCCTGATTGCTCCTTAGAAGGTCAAATAGTAAAGATGAAGCAGAAGTACTTTGGACATCAAATGAGAAGAGAGGATTCACTTGAGAAAGCCTTGATGCTGGGAAAGGTGGAGGGCAAAAGAAGAAGGGGGCAGCCAAAGATGAGATGGCTACTAGATGGTTTTGTAGACACAATGGACACAGAGCTGGGCATGTTGAGAAGGATGGTGGAGGACAGAGGTGCCTGGAGGACAATGTTCCATAGGGTCACAAAGGGTCAGAATCGACTGTGCGACTGACCAACAACAACAAAAAAATACCTGTGCACATCACTACAAAATGTGCATTTCTTGAACTTTTTTTTTGAATAATCAGTCTTGGCCAAAAAAGATCACCCATGAATAGGGTAGAGACACCTTTCAGACTACAGTTCTCATAATCCCTCACCATTGGTCATGGTGGCCGGGACTTCTGGGAGTTATAGACTAAATATCTGAAGAGCCAAAGTTCCCTACCCCTTATCTTAGATGTGGGGAAAACAAATGCCAGAAGTTCTAAGTGTGCCCATAATGCTGTCTTCCTCTAAGTAAATACTGTATTAGTAATCAGCTACCGAACCTAGTTTCTGCTGGTGTTAAAGGATAACGCACATATTTGAATGACCAGCTGAAGGTTCAACTGCTTAAGCAACATTAGTAAATGACATGTTTAAATACATACAGCTTTACATATATTGCTTTATATTCTTAGAAGAGCTATATAATGGGTTTTACCAAGCAAGGAACACATTGAAGTGGAAGAGTCAATGCATGGAAGCTTTGCAGCAACCACAATATGGGGTGGGTTGCTCCTCCAATGTACAATTCAGTTTGAAAGACAGATAAAGACTCTCAAAGAGACTGAATGAAACCATACATGCAACCCCTTTCTTCCTCCCAGAAACATCCAGTAAAAGCTTGTTTCCTTCAGGAGATTTGCTGAAAGCAAAGACTATATGGCAAGAAAACAGAGGAGTGACTCATCTTCCGTTAAGCCTCAGGACCAAAAGGACAGCTTTATTTTCACTTAATGGCAGATTTAATTGCACCCAAGTGCAAAAGAGGGAGAGAATTGCACACCCACACCCACACACTTTTTGGAAAAGATAGATGTAATGCCTTCCAGCACAGAGTGACAGGGTAGCTCATAGGTAAAGGTCAACCTTGCTCAAAAGCCAGTCAATAGGATAGGAAGCTGTGAGATGTTTTTTTATATACAGTGCTGTGCAAAAGTTTTAGGCCACCACCTAAGAGGTGAGTGATTTGAATAGGGGGTGGTGGGACATAAACTAGACACCCTAACTCCAAATTTCACCAAATGTAGAGATGGTTGAGAGGAGAATCAGCAGAAGACACTCTCCAATTTTGGTTTGTAAATCAGGAGTTCTCAACTTTTTAAAGCCTGGGGCCGAGTCATGCTCTCTCAGACAGCTTCAGGAGTTGGACAGCCATTTTGGCCTTCCTCCACCACATGGCACTTCCTGGTGTGTTGGAGGTGGGGGGGGCACATGCAATGGTGCCACGGGCCACAGGTTGAGAAACCCCAATCTAAGTGGCTTATGGGCCGAGTTATCCCCCCACCCCCAATTCACTCATTGAATTGTCCCCAAACCAGATAGTGGTGGCCTAAGACTTTTGCACAATACTGTATACAAAACAATCTGTATGAATTTATATAACTTTTAAAAGATTTTAGAAGATACAACTGTATCATCACTGGGCTCAGTATTGAGGTTAAAAAGAGAAAGAAAACGAGCAATGGTGTGGGAGGGCAGAATTAGGGCAGGAGAAGAGAGAGCAGGAGCAAAGGACTATCAGATTTTCTGATCCTTGAACAACCAGAATTATTAGTTGGAAGGGGAGGGAGAGAGACCAGTGCAGAATTAAAAATGGGGAGAGGAAACAGAAAACTAAAGGGGCTCTGTGATGAGGAACCTATTTTAACCTGTCAAAGTGGCTGGATAGGGTGGATAACTCAGAGGTTTAGGCATCTGGCTACAGAGCCAGAGGCTGAGAGTTTAATTCCCCACTGGAAGTAGAGTCAACTTAGTTGGTCAAATTCCCAGGGTACCTCCAGAAGTACAAAATGATAAATCACTTCTGAAAACTCTCTACCTAGAAAACCCTGAAAATGGTCACCATAAGTCAGAGTTGACTTGACAGTGCACAATTAAACAAGATGTACATGTGTGCTGCTAGTGCAATTTACAACTAGGTTGTCATAAGACTCTGTGCAGTTTTTAAAGGACACATGTGCTTGATAAAGCTGGGAGCAGGATCTCTACTTGGTGTCTGAAACACCTTTAACCACATTTTAGGCACTAATTCTTTGTATAAGGAACTTCTTCCAGCATGCCAGCTGGCACAGCCATGGATAATTGCATACTACAATGAGCTGAACAATTTCCTCATGAGATTCAGCTGCTGGATTTCTTCCGTTGGGTTGACCAGGTAGTTTCCATTTAATAGTAAGCCTTGAGCAATGCCAGCTTTGGCCATTCTGCATTCTGAATGTTAGGATCAGAAGCGTAGCATGCCTTGGCGGGGCCCCGTATAAAAATTTGTTTGGGGGCCCTTAGGAAGGGTAAAGATTTCTCACAAAAGAAAAAAATGCATAAAATTACTTAAACGGGGAAATCCCGCAGCCTGCGATAACCGATGTAGGGTGTTGCCAACTTTTGAACGCACGCTTTACAAAGCTGGCTTGAGACTAAATATCAAGAAAACCAAGATCATGGCAACAGGCCCTATCAGTCCCTGGAAAATAGATGGGGAAGAAGTAGAGGCAGTTACAGATTTTACTTTCCTAGGATCAAAGCTCACTGCAGATGGGGATTGCAGCCATGAAATAAAAAGGCGACTGATTCTCGGGAGGCAAGCGATGAGAAACCTGGGGAACATAGTGAAAAGTAGAGACATTAAATTGCAAACAAAGATTCGCATAGTCAGGGCAATGGTATTCCCTGTGGCAATGTATGGTTGTGAGAGCTGGACCATTAGGAAAGCGGAGCGCAGAAAAATAGACGCCTTTGAGATGTGGTGTTGGAGGAGAGTTTTGAGAGTACCCTGGACAGCGAGGAGAACAAATGGGTCAATCTTAGAAGAAATCAAGCCTGACTGCTCCTTAGAAGGTCAAATAATAAAGATGAAGCTAAAGTACTTTGGACATCAAATGAGAAGAGAGGATTCACTTGAGAAAGCCTTGATGCTTGGAAGGGTAGAGGGCAAAAGAAGAAGGGGACGGCCCAAGATGGGATGGCTAGATGGTATTGTGGAGATAATGGGCACAGAGCTGAGTGAGTTGAGGGGGATGGTGGAGGACAGGAATGCCTGGAGGACAGTGGTCCATGGGGTCGCAGAGGGTCGGAATCGACTGTGCGACTGAACAACAACAACATTTGTTTTGCTTACGCACGTTGGGGGCCCCGTGGCCCTCCTCCCACCTTTGGTCCAACTTTCCTCCCCTTTGCGTTATCTCTTTGCTTCCCGTTAGAAAACCTGTCCAGGGCGGGCAGGCAGGCGCTGAAGAGCAGCGCCACCCTTTTGCGGGTAACGGGCAGGAGGAATTGGGGGTTGGGGGGGCACCAAAGGAGACCGTCCCTTCTCAGGCCTTCCCACAATGACGTTGGCTTCGGCAGAAACAGGAGAGGTGGGAACCGCTGCAACCCGCGCTGCTGGCTGCTGCCCGTGGCCTTTGCCACCATTGGCAGGGCGGGTCCACGGCCGGGGAAGCGGGAGAGACCGTCAAAGCCCTCCCAGCCCCTTCCCGGGCCAGAGTGCCCTCCGCTGCTGTTGCTGCGGTCCCGCCGGAGGCGTCGCCAGCGCTCGGCGGCCTCTCCCCGTGCCGCCCCCTCCCCAGTGAAGGTCCCAGAGCGTCCGGCGGTCCGAGTGTCCCTGGTTCATCAGGGGCCGCGCGCGCACCCCCGCTCTCTCGCGTGAGTGGAGGCGACAGAAGCAGCGGAGAAAGGAGAGCCCTGCCCTCCCTTCTTTGTCCTGGGCAGGTGGGAGGGGGCAGCCCAAGGCCTCCCAGAAAGGCACCCGCCCCCAGCCCGCTTCCGGCGCCCTCTCCCAAGGCTCCCTGGCCGTCGCCTCCCTCCCGCTCTGCATTTGTTTTGCTTATGCACGTTGGGGGCCCCCGTGACCCGGGGGCCCCGTATAATTGATACGGCTGATACGGCGGTAGCTACGCCCCTGGTTAGGATTCTCTACCTCTCAGTGAGCACTTTTTAAAAAATGGTCCTTTTAGAACAGTTCCTCCCAATGTGGGGCACACACCCCAGAGGGGGGCTTCAATTCCCAGAAACCTAAGTGAGTACACTGTTTTAGAGAGAGATAGTGATTTTCTTCTGCCACTCTCTGATTTTATTATTTCATTCATGTGACTGTATGTTGTATCCTCACTTACTCAGCTGTTTTATTTTATAGTCAAGTCAAAAAAGTCTTGCCAAATATCTTATGCTACAAGAACACAGGCGTGCCTTAGGACAAGGGCAAGGAGTTCTTTAAAAAATCGACATAAATTAAAGAGAGACTCCATCCCCATTTTTAAAAACACCCAGATCCAAGTATAATCCTGACAATTGCTATCCATTTATACCAAAAGAGACTTCCAATTAATTCCATAGAGTTTGTCTGAACATCAAATTTTAGATGGGGATTGGTACCTCTTGGATTAACAATGCACATAGACATTGACAATGATAACATGAAAGATCCTGGCATCTTTAAAAAAAAAAAACAGCTAGCTCCCAAGAGATGTAACTTCAGAGAAACCCAAAGGACTGTGAGCGCGTGGGATAATTTCTGTGCTTTTTTATTTTAGCAAGCACCTACAACTTATTGTAAGCTGTGTTTATACTTCCCATTAGTTTCAAAGCCAGCTTGTTATGTGACAAAGCAGGCAGCTGTTGGGGAAACAAACTACGTGCCACACTGGCTGGGCAGTTCTTTTATTATTATTATTATTATTATTATTATTATTATTATTATTATTATTATTATTATTATTATTATTATTATTATTATTATTATTATTATTATTATTATTAAATTAGACTTATATGCTGCTCTACTCGCCTCACTAAGGCGACTCAGAGCGGCTCACATAACATAAGCAACATATACAGTATCACAATCTCAAATATAAATACTGTACAGCATAATATAACAGATGCAGCACAGATAATGCAATATTTGGCTTCTCTCTAACAAAATCTCATTTTAGCACTATATCTTTAACATGAAAGACCCGCCCTTAATTCTGCACACATATCCTCAATGCCTGGGACAATGGTGAACACTGAGCTTGGGAACACAGCCTTTCAAAACAGACAGAGGTGAGTAGGTTTAGACTGGCAGTAGTCCTTTTGGAGCATGCACTCCAATCCGATAATGGTCAGAAGAGATGTAGGGGAGAATGGGTCTGGATGTCTTGGCCCAGCCCCAGTGCTACACACATATCAGTTCCACTGTCCACACATGGGGGAGTCTAGTAGATGACCGAGACTTGGGTGATCTGGGGAGTTTCTAGTCTCCTCTGAGCCATAAAACTCAATGGGTGACTTTGGGCCAGTCCTGCCTCCTATCTTGACCTGCTTCAAAAGGGCTCTTGTGAAGATAAGGAAGAAGGGGAAACAATTAGGTAGACTGCCTTCTTCACACAAGAGGAAGGGTGAGACATACACATATGAAATATAATGTTCTACACAGGAATGCATCTGCATGATTTAAAACTTGGTTCAATCACACAGGTGTCAAAATTACAAGAGATGAATGGGCAAAAGGGCCAAAAAAGTACGTATTTCAAAATATAATTTTAAAATATAATTTTAAGTTTGTAAATCTAATTTTTAAAAGAACAATATCACATACACATATCTGCTTGTGTGTACTTGTTCAAGGGGAAAAAAGAGATTGCTCTGGACATCCAGCTTTTCTGTCTTGCCTGTGAAAAACAATCTAGGAAGAAGAGAGTAAACTACTGTATACAAGATGCAACATATTTGGTTCATGCTGGAATTAATTCTTTCTCAGAGATAAATGACAAACATAAGCTCTTGGTTCTTCCTAGAGGTCTATAAAGTTCTATAAGGCTTCTATAGACCTGACACAGGGACCTTCCAAGTGTGGAACAAACTGTCATCTTCAGACCATTCAGCAGTCCCTTAACCACTCCCTGTGGTCAAGTTAGGAGGGACATAATGGAAGGAGCAAGAACAGCCAAATTGTCCCTGCTCTCCTCTACATGTATTTGATCATGCAAACAGGGTTTGCCACCTGCTTATACAGTACATTCCTTTTTGTAGTAGATAACTGGCAAGGGAAAGTCTGTCCCCTGCTGAAAATCTCAGCTTTTCAGGTTGTCTGAAGTTCTGTTATTAACTTTGATAGTTGCTCTCTCATAGTCTTTGTTATATTATTTATATTAGTAAGAGCTTTCACTTTGGTCTTGAAGTCAAGTTTTATGTTGGCTACCCATGCACCAGAGGTCTAGGGTGGGGTAGGGCCCTCAGCATGGGAGGACACCATATTTATCTTATGCACATAGTGGCAACTCACAAACCCACTGCTTGCTTGCTGCCAGATAGACTTTATGTGACCCATGGGAATTTTGTGCGCTCCACTCACTTTTCTACACCATTGAGCTGCTAAGCCAGGGGTGCCCAAACCTTTTGGGCTGTGGGCTGGTCACATGGTTCAGGGGTGCCCAAACTATGGCCCAGAGGCTGGATCCATCCCCTGATGCCAATTCATCCAGCCCACACCACCCTCGTCGCTCCCAGAAGTGGAAGTAAAATACACCCATACGTTACTTCCACTTCTGGGAGAAACAAGGATGGTGTGGGCTGGATGAATTGGCATCAAGGGTCAAATCCAGCCCCTGGGCCATAGTTTGGGGGGCCCTGTGCTAAGCAGTGGTGGGATTCAGCAGGTTCACTTCAGTTCGCAAGAGCCAATAGCAGAAATTCTGGTTGACCCTGCCCATCCAAGTTTTGAAATAACACAGGGCTTTCCCCTGGTCACGCCCACCATACCATGCCCACAGAATAGGTAGTAATTTTTTTAAATCCCACCACTGGGTGCTAAGCCATCAGCTATGTTTGGGGAAACAAACTGCCATTCTTCATTGCTGTTGGTAATGGGGAAACAAGACTGTGGTGAATAAGCACAGACTCTGTATCCACTCCCCTCAATATACTATCCTGTTTCCCCACTGCTATTAATAACTGGAAAATGTTGGTTAGGATCTAGGGATGGAGAGTTATAGCTCTTCCCTCAAGTAACCCATATTAAGATCTCTGTTTCTCAGAGATTATGAGCAGCAAGAAAATCGTTATCTTGAATTAGATACTGATGATATGCCTTATCTAATAGTTAGAAATCTGAAAGGCAGTATTGTGTTGGGAAAATAGTTTTGAAGGTATTTAGTGGATCTTAGATTAGTTGAACCTCTTTTTTGCTAGTTGCCTATAAAACTCTGAAAAGATTCACCATATGCTGGAAGTGACTTGATGTCACCTTCTTCCTATTATTTATTAGAAGTGTTCCAATAAGTTTCTATTGTCTTTAAAGACTTCTTCTGAGGATCACACATTATCCACTGCTTAAATTTCATCTGTTTTCATTTTGGTGTTGTAGCCTCCTGAAAAGTAGAAGCCCCAGGTAGGTGAGTGGGTGAGTGGGTGGGTGGAGGCTACAGATTTGCCTGGAAAACTCCAGGCAGATTTGCATTAACCTTTATGTCATCTAGTCAATGAAAAATAGCATGAATCAGGTCACCTCAATCCCAGAGCATTTCTTGCATTATTTGTCAGTGTAGTCACAGTCTCATTTCCACATTTCTCATACAAGAACTTGGGAACAGACATTGAACTTGGGAACATACAGAACTTGGGAACAGAACATACAAGAACTTGGGAACAGACAAGAACTTGGGAACAGACATCTCATACAAGAACTTGGGAACAGACCAGTTGTCCCTGGCCATTTCCTTACCATTTGAAGGATCCCACAGTAAGACATCAGATATCCAGACTCTGCTGCTTCCAGGCCAAAGAAATCAAGAGATATGATGGAAAACATCATCATGAACATACCTAAATTTAAGAGAAAACAACTGTTTAGTAAAGGTCAATTAGACACTTCTTGGAGGTAAATGGAAAAGAGCCTTTTCAGGGTTTTACCAACTCTGAATATAGGTGGCTAGAGGCAACCACACAGAGCTGGGGACAGTGATGGGATGTAACAGGTTCTCACCAGTTTGCCAGTTACTGGTAGTAACTTTTCCCAGTGTCCCGGACAACCAGTAGCAGCTTTTTGGGGGAACCACCTTCGGGGCTTACCTTTTCACTGGTTCCCCCACTGCTCATGAGCACCAAGCACTTGGTGTACATGCACGACTACAGTGCTTGGCGCGTATGCACTGCCTCCCTGTTGTCCTCCCAAGTGGGGAGGAGGAAGAGAAGCTGCTAGCCTGAAGCTCCCTATAGCCTGCTCCCCAGGGTAAGTGATTCACCTTTGGATGTGGTGTGTCTGTGTGTATTTTAATGTGTATTTAATACCTTTACCTATATTGATGTACTACCACAGTTCCTAAAAAGGCCTGGCGGCCTGGCTTGGGATTTTTTTTTTTTAATTTTAAACTTTATTTAAAACAATAACAAATAATAATTACATCATCAAACTATAACATAATTACATTACAGTACAATAATCATAAATCACATTTAATTTATTACATTTTTAGTACTTTCTTGATTAAAACAAATATGAAAAACAGTACTATATTTTATAAGACAAGACACCCTGTGCTATACATAATGTGTCCAGGAGTAGCTTTAGCTTTTTACTTCCAAAAGTATTCTTGCTCCGGCCCAGGCTTAACTCCTCCTTTTCCTTCCATAACATAATTTACAAATCTTTTCCAAATTCCCCAAAATCTATTTTCCCGAACAATTCCTTTCCTTATATTCAACTCCCAGGTCAATTTATCATTGAGCGCTAATTGCCACATCTCTTTGTACCACTCATCTATTTTAACTTTCAAATCACTTTTCCACTTTTTTGCAATGCATTGTCTAGCCACTGACATCATTATTAATAATAATTCTCTATCTTCCCCCTTCAAGTTAATTTTGTCTGAAGTTGTCAAAAACGCTGATTCTGGACCCAGTTCAAGCTTCTGCTCAAATATATAACTAACCTCTTTTTCTATTCCTTCCCAGAATCCTTTCAGTGCAGAACATACACGCCACATGTGTATATATGTCCCCGTTTCTTGTTTGCACCTCCAGCATTTTATACCTATTTTGTTGTCCATTTGGTGCAGCTTGACCGGGGTCAGATACCAGCGCCATATTAGCTTATAATTGTGTTCTTTGACACGAACCGACATATTTTTCATTATCCTTCTTTGCCAGATATCTTGCCATTTGTTTTCCCCAATTGTTGTGCCTAATTCCTGCTCCCATACATTTCTAAGAATTTCGTGTATTTTCCTTGCTTTGTTCAATATTTTATACAGCTTACTAACCACCCCTTTGATTCCCATCTTATCTTCTCTAATCTGAATTAGAATTCCTTCAAATTCTGTATACTTTCTCTCTAGGCTACTATCACTTATTTTCTTTTTGTTCCAATTATCTAACTGAAGGGTTTGAAGCCAGTTTAATCCCAACTGCGTATATATTGCTTTCTTTGTCACCATATCCTTACATATTTTTGCCCAATCTTTTAACAGTAATATCTTTTTGTCTATTAATACTTTCTTAATCTTGTCGTCTATGTTAATGGGAAAGTCAATAAAATCTGTTAGCTCCAAAGCCGGCGAGGTGTGAGGTGCCATACATTTTTTAATCCGATCCCATTCATCTAGCGTTGTTCTTAATAGCCTATTTTGGATACATCTTTTATGTACTTTCTTTTTTTCTTCCTCCTTTAAAAAATACGACTTATCTAGTTGTGTTATCTCTCTCATCTCTAATTCTTTCCAATCCAATGTATCTTTTTTTAATATTTTAATAACGTTCCTAATTTGAAAGGCTCTATAATAATTATGAATATTCGGTATTCCTAATCCTCCCTCTTTCTGTGCTTGATACCATAGGGACTTAACTATTCTTGGTTTCTTATCTTCATTGCAAAATTTATTTATCATTTTCTGGTACTCCTGCAACTCCTTGGTACTATGTTTAATCGGCAGTACATCATACAAATTTTTTTTTTTTTTTTTAACCAAAAATGGCTTGGGATTTTTAAGCAAAGTCTTGGAGTTATCTCATCAATAAGCTACACCTGTGCTGTTCCAATTGCTGTTCCAATTGGAGAACCCTTAAGGAGGTACAGCTGTTTTACATTTACATTAAGGTATATTATCCTAGATAACTGGTTAGGCAAAGACTTAGTACCTAACTTCTTTAACTGTTGAAAAGTGGCAAAATGAAGCCATCTTGTGGTGAGTTCATTCTGTAGTTCCTTCCATCTGACCTAATGTGAGAAAGATTAGCCAGAATAAGCTTTAAGTTCTGGTTTAAAAGTTCTGGTTGCTTTGTGTTTGGGGTGGATGGGTAGGTGTTTGGGTGGGTGGGTGTATTTTAATGTATTTTTATTTATTTATTTATTTAATTTATTTGTGGGTTTGTGTTGTGGGTGGGTGGATTGAGGTGTGTGTGTGTGTGTGTGTGTGTGTGTGTGTGTGTGTGTGCGCGCGCGCGCTTATTTTATTTTATTTTTAATTATTTTTTATTTTTCTTTGGCCCTGCCCACAACATTGGCTCCACCCATGACATCATGATGTCATGATGTTAGCTCTGCCCACACTGTGATGACATCACGGTGGGGTAGTAAAATTTTTGACATCCCACCACTGGCCGGGGACCATGTCATGACCTCTCACTCAGCTTTGAGGGCCGGATGGCCATTTTGCTCTGCCTGCACAATGGGGGTGGCCATTATGTCTTTGTCCCAAAAGTTTTGAAGAGGTGGTCATTTTGTTTCTTGAATGCCCTTGGAGGAGAACACATGGAATGGCACCATGGGCCAGATCCGGCCCACAACCCTTAGGTTGGGAAGCCCTGACATAGAGGCTAAGTGGAGATCCAAAGCAGGGAAGACTAGATATATTTACGTGTTACATTCACAGCCTGTCTTCTCCCTACAAAGTTTGTGCCATAAATGGCTCTCCCACTCAGAAGAGTAGCGTGCCTTGGCGGGGCCCCGTATAAAAATTTGTTTGGGGGCCCTTAGGAAGGGTAAAGATTTGTTTTGCTTATGCACGTTGGGGCCCCCCGTGGCCCGGGGCCCCCGTATAATTGATACGGTAGATACGGCGGTAGCTACGCCTCTGCTCCCACTTATAGTCTTGCAGCCACTTCCTGAGGTGTGTGAGGATAGTGAATGATCCAAGTGACTTTCATAGCTAAGTGAGAACTAGAACCTGGTACTGTATCTTAGTTTGGCACTTTAGCCACTATATTATGCTGGTCTTCACACAACAACTGAGCTCAAAGTGTACACTTTTTGAACAAATCCATATTAATCCACCATGTATTATTATTTCATGTGTTTTACAGGAGTACAACTCTATCAGAATTCCATAGCCCAAAAAAGTCCAAATATAAAAATGATATGTTTTTGGACAGCTAACCTGTAGATTTTAGCAGCTAGTATTTCCAAACTGGATTATTCTAAAAAGTGCCATGAATGATGGCCACACACCTCATGCGCAGTGCCCTATCCATATTGTAATGGCAAACGTGGTGCTAGGATAGTTAAAAAGTTATGGCATTTACCTCAAAAAGAAGGAGGCTTGGGAATACCAAATATATGTAATTATTATAAAGCCTTCCAAATTAGAAATGTAATCAAATTACTGAATAGAGAAGAACCAATATGGGCAAAAATTGAAAAAAGGGAATTTTCAAAAAGTGGTAAAGCTATTTTTCTAAGCGAGGAAAAAGAAAAAGAAAATACAGTGTAAGTTGTTAAAAACAACTATAAAAGAATGGAGAAGAATAAAGAAGGATGTTATCCCAGGTACCTCACCTATTCCAGAATTAGAAGATTTTAATAATTTTCCAATAAAAATAGATAGAGAGATCAAAAGCATTCTGGCAGAAAAAGGGGTCTTGTTATTGAAAGATTGGGTCAAACTCTGCAGAGATCAAGAAAAGAAAAGGGAGCTTTTCTCACAACTGAGAATAGGATGGTTTAAGACTCTCCAGATAAATAATTGGAATAAGAAATATTTATTTGATAATGGTTTAAATAGAGAGGTTACAAAATTTGAAGAACTCTTAATCAAAATAAGGAAAGGGGATATAGGCATTAAAGGGACAGTGAGTAAAATTTATAAAATGTTAAATAAAGATGGTAAAATACAATAAATTTTGAAAAATAAATGGGAGCAAGAATTGAATGTGGTAATAACAGAAGAAGGCTGGCAGAGAAAGTGGAGGAGAAGAGTCATGAGAAATATGTCTGTTAGAGTGAAAGAGCATAATTACAAATTAATTTGGCAGTGGTATCGAACCCCAATTGGACTGCATCAGATGGATGGAAGTATGACTGATAAATGTTGGAGATGTAAACATGCGGTAGGAACATATATACATATGTGGTGGGGTTGTGATAGCTTAAAAAATTTCTGGGGAAAAATAGAAAGTGAAATTAATAGCATACTTGGTACACAGCTCAGATTGGGGCCAGATACAACTCTGCTAACAGAGGTGGATAAGTTCAAAATGAGTAATGATAACAAAGAATTAATGTCTGTGATGTTGTCAGCGGCTAGACAATGTATTGCGAAGAACTGGAAAAATGATGTACTGTTAAAAATACAGGATTGGTATAAAGAAATGTGGGAGCTTGCGCTTAATGATAAGCTTACATGGGAGTTAAATATTAGAAAAGGGAAAGTTCAAGTTAACAAATTTTGGGGAATCTGGAAGCCATTTGTTGAATATGTATTGGTCAAAAAACAAGGCATTACTCCTGTACCTGATCAAAAAATTTTTTGGAAATCATGAGTTGCCACAATCCCTCGGACAATGTAAATAACACAAGGGTGTAAAAGGAGAATTGTAATAGAGTAGTGATACAAAAGTGTTAGAAAATTAGTTAAAGCAATGCTATATGGGGTGATTATGAATATTTACTTATATTATTTGAATTTTTGTTTTTATATTTAGCAAGTGTATTGTATTCATTGAAGAGTATGTGAAAGAGTTGATAATGTATGTACGAGCTTTTTGACTATGTATATTCTTTTCCTTTATCTTTTGTTATGGTTTGTCTGTTTTCTTTATAAAGCCTATAAATAAAAATTTGGAAAAAAAAACCACCTCATGCGCAGTGCCCTATCCATATTTGATCTGGAAAAAAATAACAATCCATTGAGATTTATGGGGTTTCCTCCCAGGAAAGTACATATAGAGCTGCAAGCTTTCTTGTCCAGAAAATGTTTGCTTCCTAAAATGCAATTGTTTAGAGTACAATACTCTGAATGCAAGGACTAGGAGGTCTATGTGTACATTACAATCATGCTTATAGCACAAATAAAGGAACTCCCTTTGGGCCTTGCCTGTGTATCCATTATTAAAGATAATGGCATGTTTGGAGCAATAAAATGACAATGTGCAAGAACTTTTATCTGAAAGTTATCCCTCCAACACTGGAGTGTGAATCAATGGACTACAGCTAAAAGTACCTCCAGCTGCCATCTCATTTTCAGTTCTAATTTCTTATAATTTCATCAGGCTGGCTCAGCAATATAATGGAAAGTCCACAGAGGAAATGCAGGTTCAGGAGAAAAGTAATACTTCCTATATGTAGTGGTTAAGTTGTACTGAACTCAATGGAGTGTGTTCCCTAGTAAATATATTTATAATTGCTGCTTGTAGATGTGTAGGTTTGTTTAGCTATTGCTAAATTTAGCAATCTCGTGCTTCAGCTTTCCCCAGATCTTTATATTTATACTGTAACCATAATAGTCAGGCTCAACCCAAGATTTGCCACATAGTTTTCAACAGTACCAAGAGGAGCCATGGTAGGACTGCATCCAGATGGAGGTGTCACAGGGGCAATGCTTTTGAGTAATGCAGTGCAAGTCCAACATGCAATGGGTGTTAGCACAAGAACCATAGAGACAGAAATACTAGCCTAAACTAAAGGAAGTTGTTTTATACAGTTTGTCCCTAAGTAACCAGTTAGAAAGTTTCCTGCCTTCCTGCTTCTAGGGGTAATCTGAACTATTTTGCATGTATTAAGGCTTTGCATGTTCTGGCCTTCTCTCTTGTTTTTTGCCTTTTGAAAAAATGAAAGATATCTATTTGAGCTCCTCCATTTTTCAAGCCACATGGCGGGCCTAAAAAACCTAAAGACTTTACTTTAACTGTACTTCTTTCTAAAATAAATATCACCAAAAATCCTGATCACATGTATATTTCTCTGTCCTAATTGTGAGGAAATGATATTTTGCTTTTTCTCAAAGCAGCCAGGGAGAAAATTGGGGGGGGGGGGGTACATTCAAACTAAGATTTTGCTATAACCAGTCCCGTTTTACTGTGCTGCTGCCGTATATAATTTAACAAATCCATGCACAACTTCTTAAGATTTCCATTATAGTGGAGGCATACCAAAAAATCTGTCAATGATTTTGACACCCTCTAACACGCCTAAGCAATTGCACAATGACTACAACTATATGGGAGCCAGATCAAAAATAGTTTTAAAATAGGGGAGAGGAACTTCTGTCCTCTGGGCTCATTGAGTCCAAAGTGGTTCTCCTTCAAGCCTGCAGGAGAGCTGCTCTATTACTCTCATAATTATGCAACATGATACTTCACATAATTTGCAGTTTAATAAATCCATTTTTTTTCTGAGACAGAATCTCAAGCATCAGAATCTCCAGCAACCTCCGAAAAACATTCTCAGATTTATGGCTGTATTATTTAAATTTGACCCAGAACTCACCTGTAGGAAGAGCAGAAAACACCTTGATTAAAAAGACATCCATTACTCCTGGAAGTTTCATTAAATGAATGATTTCTTTGAAGTTAAATATACTTTTGGACTGAGTCACATCTAGAAAAAGACAAAAATAAGTCAAATTCTGGAGATTTGTGGTAAGAGTGGGGAAACTGAAAACAATGAAGCCATATTTTCTTCAACTGCAATCATTTTTCTGGAGATCTACTTTCTTCCTCCCCAGCACAGATTCCCTCACTCACTAAAAAATTAGCAAGAAGGGGCAGAATCTTCAGAAGAAACATGTTGGTGAATTTTATGAACAACACAGATATGAAACAAGCAACAGAACAGACATTGTTGGGCTCAAGCAATCCTCACCCTTAACCATCAGCTAAGGGTTATGGAAATTGTACTCCAGTAACATCAAGAGAGGGTCACACATTTTCCCTGCAGCAGACAATAAAGCCCCTGAACATTGCTGATGTTCACCTTTCTTACTATAGCTGCAATAATCACCTTCCCATCTGGTATTCAGGTGACAGAGAACCCTTAGTCATGGCTCATTATGTAATTTGTTCTAATTGGCTAACCCAGCTCCCACTAATTCATTAACCTCACTCTGTGGCTATAGATACAAAATGCAGAAGCTGTGGCCTTCAAGATCTCACTGTAATGCAATGGCCATGGTTCTTCAACATGCATGGCGATGGCGTTGAAGTCCCTGAACTTCCAGAGGCTCTTGCGGAATACACAACATAGCCAAATATTTGCTGCAAATCTTTTTTCTATTGCTATTGCACTGAGCAGCATGTGAGCAAAGTGCCTCTGCCCATCTTTCCCAATCTGCCTTGTGCTATAACTCTGAAGATAGAGCAGAGCAAAGCAACCACAGTTATATACTGCACCACAGTGCTTAGTGCACTCTCTGGGTGGTTCACAAGTTAATTAGCATTTTGCCCCCAACATGCTGGTACTCATTTTACTGACCTCAGAAGGATGGAAGGCTGAGTGAACCTTGATTCCTGGTCAGGATCGAACTCACAACCTTTTGGATGCAGGACAGCAGTTTAACCACTGTGCCACCAGGACAAGAAATCGGAAAGAGACAATGGATTGGAAGAACTGCAGTCCAACACCTGAGGAGGGCATTGGGTAAAAGAAGAATGACCTATAGCAGTGATGGCAAACATTGGCACTCCAGGTGTACTTGGACTTCAATTACCAGAAGCCCAAGACAGCACTCCTGCTGATCAGGGTTTCTAAGAATTGAAGTTCAAAAACACCTGGAGTGCCAAGGTTTGCCATCGGTGACCTATGGTATTGGTAGGATGAACATTTGTGTAAAGAAAGTATGCCTACATCTACTAGCAAGTGAAGCCTATGTTTTCTCCTGAGCTTACAAAGGTTACTTAAGCTCCCTGAATGCTGGGGATTTGGGGGGGGGGGGGACTTGTAGTAAAAAAAATCCTCCACCCCCCCCCCCCAATAACTGTGAAACAGCTGAACAGGAAAGAGTGCTCATGTTTGGCCCCATATAAAACCCTATTCTTTTTCATTCGTTTTTTCAGGCTTAGATTCTTTGGTTGCTCCAAAAGGTTGGGTAGAATGAGTACTCACCCTGTTGTGCAGTGTTTCCTTTTACCTGGGGCTTTGTCTGGGCAGGAATAAATATGAGCACCAGAAAAGCACACAGAAGGCTTCCAATTAGTGCAACATAACAAGGAAAATAAACACTGTAAATGAGAGGAAACAACAACAGATAAGCCTTAGCATTTTGGATACTACTTTTCTCTTAATGAGTCCAACAGACTCTATATTATAACATTTGTTGATCCAGAGTTCATGCAATATGACAATGGCTAGTCAATTCAGCTGCATTTCAAGGCACTTATGACTTTAATTCAGTACATATTTATTTGGGTATAAGATCTATTCAACTCTTAATAGGTCTTCGACTTTCTTCTGAGAAGACAACTATAGAATTGAGTAGAAATGGTTTTCCAGATTCTCAGTCCTAAATCTTCCAAGATGAAGGACCACAGAAGTCACACCCCATCTTTTATAATTATGGCTACAATCCTAATTTTACACATGTTCACTTTGAAATTAGTCACACTGAATCTAGGGGTCAGAGGCGTAGCTACCGCCGTATCTGCCGTATCAATTATACGGGGCCCCCGGGCCATGGGGCCCCCCAACGTGCGTAAGCAAAACAAATCTTTACCCTTCCTAAGGGCCCCCAAACAAATTTTTATACGGGGCCCAGCCAAGGCACGCTACTCTTCTGCTAGCGGTGTGTGTTTATCAGTAGAAAAGTTCAATTCTCTATCTATATCTATGCATCTTTTCTAAAACTCAAAAGAAGTCCTGAAGAGATTTACAAAACAGCAGGAAACACAAAATCCAATTTCAGATTCTCGGCAGATTTACAAGAAGAAAAGGGGTATTTGTGGTCCTGAGATCTATTAAAGCAAGGCACTCGCAGGATTTCCTTGATAGTAACAGAAACTCCTACTAGTTCTTTTGAAGTTTGGCTGTGACTTTATTCACAAAGGGCGACTTAATTGCTGGCAAAAAATCTCAACAAAAAAGCAAAGTTGAATTTGCATTTTATTCAGTGGTGGGCAGCAACAGGTTTGCACCACCTGGAGGGGGGGGTGGTAGCAAAATTGGGTGGCCATGCCCACCTCCCTGCCCTGCCCCATCAGGTTTTGTCCCTGCAAGTGGTTCAAGGTCTCCCTTGCTTCAAAGCCAGTCATATCTGACTCTAGGGTACAGTGCTAATCTCCATTTACAGCCAAAGAACCAGTGCTGCCTGCGTTTGCAGGTGTATACATGGCCTTATGGCAGGCACTACTAGATTGCCCATGACATAGGCTCCGCCCATGATGTAGGCTCTGCCCACTACATAGACTCCATCCATGACGTAGGTTCCGCCCACGGTGTGGTAGCAATTTTTTTTGCTGACCAGCATTGATTTTATTCATAATGGACTGGTGTAAAGCAACCACAAAATGACAAACAAGAGTTATAAATAAGAGGAAGGCTTTATTCTGCTACTTTGACACTTGAGTGTCAACTTCATAGAGAGGGGGCATAACAATAATGTTGTGTCAGAAATTATTCTGGGTTGAAAGGATTTTTGTGGAAGAAACTCCACTCAGGGAATATCCAAATGAGGCTCCTTTCATGTCCCCAAGAGTTGGGACAGAGATGGGCGCTCAATCTGTCATGCAGTACCTGGGTCTCGAACTGCTGACTTGCCAGCCTTCCAGCTAATAAGGTGAGCTTCTTAGCCACTGAGCCACCATAGCCCTGTAGAGAGGGGGTTACCAGGTCTTAAAGAGGCAGCCTTGGGAAACCAGTCTCCAGAGCTTTAACTAATGAGCACTCTTTCCACATGTTCAGGGCTACAACCTTTTGTTACTTAAATAGGTGCTTGTGATCACCTCTGTATTCACCCCTCTGTTATCCTTCTTATTAAAATACTGCATGCAACACAAAACAAATATTAAGCATACAGCAAGGTCTTGCTGTCTTATTTCCCAGGTCTGTAATAAAACATTTCTCCTGATGGAAAATGGCAGTTCATAGGCCAAGGAAAAGGAGGTCCAAAGTTTCAGGGTAAGGTACTGTCCCTTACTTGAACTATAGGCCACATCTCTATGCATCTTAGGAGATGTTTTGCATGATTATACACAAACCAGATCTACCCAGTTTGTAATTTTTTTTATTTGAGTTTCCTTTATAAAATGTAGCACACTGGCCAAATTCACACAACATGATAAACAGGAGTGCTGAATGAAACAGTGATCTGATGCATGCTGCCTGAACATTTTCTTCAGAAGAGGCAGAAACTAAACACACCACCAGTGTTTTTTTAAATAAAATTACTGTCACTGGAAACCAAAAACACAGGCTTCTCCCTCTTGAGACAAGCCAGAGCCATAAATTTGGTCCTGGCTTATGTCTCTAGCTTTCAAGAATAAAGACAAATTAGAGTACTTGCTACACACCACATAATGAGTGAAACCCAGGTGGAAGATCTGTGGTTTGTTTAGTGTTTGTGCTGGAGGATTCAAGCAGGAGTCATTGATCAAGAGGCTGTTTTGGTAATTATAAGCCAGTATTTGGTACAATTCCAGCTTGTCATACAACGAAGAACAGTCTTTGGCTAGAATCCTGGTCTCAATCACCCAGTGCAATCATAGGCATGCAAGAGGAGGAGGTGAAGTTACAGGAGAGCAGAGTAACTGTGCTATGCATTTATGGAACCCAACCAAACCATCTGTGACATCCATTTTGCAACACATTATGCAGAACCTTTACTAAATTTATTTTGATTTGGTTGATCCGTACTTCACATGTCCAGTTTGATGTGGTGGATCAAAGCATTTATTTATTTATTTATGCCTTTATATAACCACCCTTCTCACCTGGGCGACCTAGGGCAGCTCACAACATCAAGTTTCAAACATATAAACAACCCTAATACAAAGAATAAAAGTATAAAATCTATAGTGGAAAAAATGAGATGGCTAGATGGTATTGTAGACTTAATGGGTACCGAGCTGGATGGGTTGAGGAGGATGGTGAAGGACAAAGGTGCCATGGGGTCACAAATGGTCGGCCAATGGTCCTGGGATTGCAAATGGTCGTAATCAACTGTACGACTGAACAACAACAACAACAACAACAACAACAACAACAACAACAACAACAACAACAACAACAACAACAACAACAACAACAACAACAACAACAACAACAACAACAACAACAACAACAACAAGGCTACAAGGGTTGACTTTTCCCTTGGGATGAACAGCACTGAATCAGATTCCCTAATACTGGCTCCAAAACCAGGCAACTCAAATCAGCTACCCAGCCAACTTATGAAAGAAAGGACCATGAAATGACCTGCAATTCTTGATCCAAACAGGAAAGAAAAGTGTGTACTCAAGTAATCCTATAGTGCACTCCCTTTTTTGACTAGTTATACTTTATTTTAATCTACTTAATATGTCACCAATTCTTCCAAATTGGATCAAGCTTTGTCTAAAAGGAGGCCAGAGCAGTGGGAAAGCATAGATGTAATTCTTCTCTAAGGCTTATCTGTTGTTGCAATCTGAAGCGAGGTCATCCACAGAAATAAGTTATCAAGTCTAACTCCCTGCTCAATAAAGGTAAAGGTTTCCCTTGTTCGAAAGCCAGTCGTATCCAACTCTAGGGGTCAGTGCTCATCTCTGTTTCTAAGCCAAAGAGCCAGCGCTGTCTGCTTCTGCAGACGTTTCCAAGGTCATGTGGCAGGCATGACTAGACACCAGAGCACATGGAACGCTGTTACTTTCCCACCGAAGTGGTTCCTATTTATCTACTTGCAATTTCTTGCTTTCGAACTGTTAGGTTGGCAGGAGCTGGGACAGAGACGGGAGCTCATTCCGTCCTGCAGTACTCGGGAATCGAACTGCTGACCTTCCACCTCCCAGTCAGCATCTTAGTGACTTGAGCCCTGCTCAATGCAGGAATCTAAATCAAAGCAAATGTGGCAGATGGTTGTTCAATTTTCTTTTAAATGTCCCCAGCACTGGAGTGCTCACCACCTCCAGAGGTAAATGATTTCATTGTTGTACTGCTCTAACGGTTAAGAGATTTTCCTGATGTTCAGCCTACATCTGGCTTTCTGTAACATGAGCCCATTATTATGTGTCCTGTACTCTGGGATGATCGAGAACGGATCCCACCACTCCTTTCAAGTATTTAAAAAGCACTATCATATCTCCCCTCAGCCTCCTTTTTCTCAAAGCTAAATATGTCCAGTTCCTTCAGTCTTTCCTCATAGGGTTTGGTTTTCAGTCTTCTGATCATCCTTATTGCCATCTTCTGTAATTGTTCCAGTTGATTGGCATTGCTTCTTAAAATACAGTATCCAGAAATGGACACACAACTCTAGATGTGGTTTGATTAGTGCCAAATAGAGAGGGACTGGTACCTCACAGGTTTTGGAGACAGTGCTATTGTTAATGCAGGGTAAAATAATATTTGCCTTTTTTGCCACTGCGCTGTGTGCGCTGCTGACTCATATTCAGCTTGTAATCTACAATAATTCCAAGTTCCTTCTCACTCATAGTATTACTGAGCAAGCAGGTCAATATATTTTAAATTCACTTTCTGTCTTCGAGAATACTACAACCCATCTTCCCATCAAAGGATATAAGCGATACCCAAAGTCAGCCAAATTATTTTAACAAGTATCTATTCCCTTCCTCTAGAGCAACAATAACAAATTAAACAGGACAACTGAATTCAATATGCTGCCCTTTTATGACTCCTTAGATCTGCATTTTGAGGTGGCTGCCTTATTCTGCTCTATAGGAAGGGCGATCTTGCCAGCCACAGTTTCTTCCCACGGTCCACCTTGTCATATCAAAATCCAAAACAGACCATCAGGGAGCAGCAGGTCAAGCAGCTATGCTAAACAGCTTTTGAACCATGCAATATTTCCAAACAACCTATGTTGGCCACATGAAAAAGAGGGATCCTGTATTGTTAATTGTTGTATGGAAGCTGGGATTTCAGCCGATGGGAGTTCTATGAAATTTAAAGGATGATTTGAAAAGCAATAATCCAAAAATGAAAATTTTAAGAAACTTCTTATTTCCTGTGGATTCCTCTGTCTTTTCACAGATAAACCCCCATTAACTTCAAAGCGCCTTGTGCCTGTAGAAATGAGTATGACTGCAGCCTCAGTTCACTGTAAGGAAATTATTTTAAGTATCAGTTTGCTATTTCTGATGACCTCCGTGCTCATCACATTTAACTAAGACAAGGTGAGAGAAGAAATATTTCCCTGGAGAGCCTTATCTTTCTTTACTAATAAGGTAAAGGTCACCCTTGCTCGAAAGCCAGTTGTATGGTATCCGACTCTAGGGTTTGGTGCTCATCTCCATTTATAGCAGAAGAGCCAGTGCTGTGTTTGCAGACATTTCATTGGACATGTGGCAGGCATCACTTGACACCAGAGTGCACGGAACACTGTTTACCTTCCCACCAAAGTGGTACCTACTTATCTACTTGTAATTTCTTGCTTTCAAATTGCTAGGTTGACAAGATCTGGGACAGAGACAGAAGCTCACTCTGTCATGCAGAACTTGGGTTTACCTGCTGACATTCTGGTCTTCAAGTTCATCATCTTAACCACTAAGCCACCACAGTCCCTGCCCTTCACTAATTACATCCATGTAATTAGGAAAGGGAAAGACAGGGTAAGCAGCTGATGACCTCAGTTTCTATCTGAAGCCTGGGCTTGACAAAGTTATTTTTTCTGACTACATCTCCCAAAATTCCCATCCAGCATGGCCAATAAGTTTGTTGGGCAAGAGTTTCTGGGAGTTGAATTCAGAAAGAGTAACTTTGCCAACTCCTTTTTCTATACCTTCAGTTATAGCTACCTCAAGTTTCCCACGGAGGACAAGGAGGAAAAAGAGGAAATGTACATAACTTCTTTTGGATGTTTAATTGTTTGCAACAGAGTTCCTGTGTGCATTAAAGATTGTAACATTCCATCCGCCCAGATACGAAAGATAAAAATAGTCTTACTGCATATTGACACTAACGTGTCTCTGTATGCTCAGGGAAAGTTAATACTGATAGCTTTTCAAAGCTGCTCATGTCACCTGGCAAAGCCTTCATACTGCTGTCAGATTTCATTCTCTGTCAACTGGGCAGGAAAACCCACCCTGATGAGTGATGACATGTTTGCCATCTTGGGATAATTGTTCCGGAGATTATGTGGGTAAAGATGGGAAGCCACTAAGTACAGCACAATTGATTATGGACATACCAGAGAGTCTTTCTCTCTCTGAATACTTGGCAGTCTATTCCGCTGTCTCAGAATGTGAACATGGCCGTGTGATACACTTCTCATATGTCTGCAACGGCACAAGACACAAAGAATGCAACAAAGATTTGGGGTCTTGGAAAATTGCCAGAGTCAGGGTAACAAGTCGAAGGCTATTAAAATAGGTGGATATAGCTATGTTGACCCATATTTACAAACAATTCTACTTTAACACTGAATGACCTTGTGCTCCAGTATTGTATTTGCAAGTTACCTTTGTTTCACCTTGAGTTTTTGGTTTATCTCTGTTGTTTAAAAATAAATAAACAGTTGCCATGTTGACTAATTATTTCATTTCAGTCCTCTGTAGAAAACAAACATGCCTTGTTCAAAGAAATTTTTTTTATCCCCACCATACCTCTAAGTCTTCCTCTTTTTTCCACCTCTGACTACTTATTTAAATAATTTTCTGCCCAACAGGGCTCCACATGAGATTCATAAACAAAATCATAATTATTCAAGATAGATTAGAACCAGTGGTGGGATATCAAAAATTTTACTACCCCACCGTGATGTCATCACAGTGTGGGCGGAGCTAACATCATGATGTCATGATGTGGACAGGGCCAAAGAAAATAAATAAATAAATAAATAAATAAAAATAAGCACACACATATCCATAGGAGATTCACTTACCCTGGGGAGCAGGCTATAGGGAGCTTCAGGCTAGCAGCTTCTCTTCCTCCTCCCCACTTGGGAGGACAGCAAGGAGGCTGTGCATATGCACCAAGCACTGTAGGCATGCATGCACACCAAGTGCTTGGCATGCATGCGCAGTGGGGGAACCAGTGAAAAGGTAAGCCCCAAAGGTGGTTCCCCCCAAAAGTTGCTACCGGTTCTCCAGGACTCTGGGAAAAGTTACTACCGGTTCTGGCGAACTGGTGAGAACCTGTTACATCCCATCACTGATTAGAACTGTTGAAAACTATTTAAACATTTTAAAAGCAAACAAAAACATTTAAAACAAATGTAACACATTGTCCAAATGACCGTTAAAAATCCAATAATCCTAAACCCTTTGGTACAATCCAGTTTCATTTGTCAGTCAGATGCTCAATAGAGATGGAACTGGCATCAATTCCCTTGGAAGGGAATTCTACCATCAGGTTCTGCTACTGAAGGAGCCCTCCCTCATATACCTATCAACCCAGCCTATCAGGATGGTAGGATCTATACCAGTGGTTCCCAACCTTTTTTGGCCATGCATCACCTAAGCATCTCCAAAATCCTGATTCCCACCCCACCTTGTGACATATGATTCTTATTATTCAAAAAGTGAACTCTTGTTCATGTAAAGCTAAAGGTCACCCTTCCTAGAAAGCCAGTCATATCTGACTCTAGGGTTCAGCGCTCATCTCTGTTTCATAGCTGAAGAGCTAGCACTGTTTGCTTTTGCAGACATTTCCATGGTCATGTGGTGGGCATGACTAGACATTGGAGTGCATGGAGGGCTGTTTACCTTCCCACTGAAGTGATCCCTATTTATCTACTGGGAGTTTCTTGCTTTCGAACTGCTAGGTTGGCAGGAGCTGGGACAGAGATGGGAGCTCATTCCATCCTGCAGTACTCTGGTGTTGAACTGCTGACCTATCGCCTTCCAGTCACTGTCTCAGCCACTTGAGGCACTGCAGTCATTAACTTGGTCTAAACATTCCCAAATTGCGCCCTGGGAACCACAGATTTAGACCAAGTCTTCTATTATGTGCTTTAGTCTCAGTCAGCATTGTATTCTATATGTGCTGAGCATCCTTAAACCTTGCTGTGTGATTAGGGTCATCTTCCTTCCTTCCTTCCTTCCTTCCTTCCCTCCCTCCCTCCCTCCATAATCTAAACAATTTTATTCAAAAGAAAGCCCTACTTTCTTTAATAGGGTTTGTTCTAATGTGAGTGTGTTTAGAATTTTACATTTGTAGTGCAGGACATTTTATTGTGTGTAATTTTGTGTACTTTGTTGTTGTTCAGTCACACAGTCGACTCCAACCTTTTGCAACCCCATGGACCATTGTCCGCCAGGCACCCCTGTACTCCACCATCCTCCTCAACCCACCCAGCGCTGTGCCCAATGTGTCTACAATACCATCTAGTCCAGTGTTTCCCAAATGCTGGTGTTTGGACTTCAATTCCCAGAAGCCTAAGTCATTTCCCCAAAGCACTGATCAGCCAATGTACTGACTTAGGTTTCTGGGAATTGAAGTCTCCCTGTGGGCTGTGTACCCCCTTGTTGGGAACCACTGATTTCTAGCCATCTCATTTTTGCCCGCTCCCTTCTTCTTTTGGCCTCCACCTTTCCCAGCATCAAGGATTTCTCAAGCAAATCCTCTCTTCTCATTTGATGTCCAAAGTACTTTAGCTTCATCTTTACTATTTGACCTTCTAAGGAGCAGTCAGGATTGATTTCTTCTAAGATTGACTTATTTGCTCTCCTCGCTCTCCAGGGGATTCTCAAAACTCTCCTCCAACACCACATCTCAAAGGCATCTATTCTTCTGTCCTCAGCTTTCCTAATGGTCCAGCTCTCAGAACCATACATTACTACCGGGAATACCATTGCTTTGACTATACTAATTTTTGTTTGCAAGGTGATGTCTCTACTTTTAACTATGTTCTCCAGGTTTCTCATCGCTTGTCTCCCAAGAATCAGTCACCTTTTTATTTCATGGATGCAATCACCATCTGCAGTGATCTTGGATCCTAAGAAAGTAAAATCTGTCACTGCTTCTACTTCTTCTCCATCTATTTCCAAGGAACTGGCCTGTTGCTATGATCTTGGTTTTCTTGATGTTGAGTCTCAAGCCAACTTTTGCACTCTCTTCTTTCAACTTAAGCAGGAGCTTCTTTAGGTTTTCCTCACTTTCTGCCATTAGGGTGGTATCATCTGCATATCTCAAATTGTTGATTTTTCTTCTAGCAATTTTGATCCCAAATTGTGATTCCTCCATCCTTGCACTACGCATTATGTGCTCTGTGTATAAGTTGAATAAGCTGGGTGATAAAATGCAGCCTTGACTTACTCCTTTTCCTATTCCAAACCACTCTGTCCTTCTGTATTCTGTCCTAACTGTTGCATCTTGACTCATGCACAAATTTTTCATGGGGCATACTGGAGGACTGGAGAGGATGTAAGGGTGATAAAAGCTACATAACTTTCCTACCCAGTACAGAACAAAGTGTGCTACTCCAAATACCCTTATATCAGCACTGATGTTTTTGAAGTCTGAGGTTTGAAGGCATGCATACCATGAGGACTGGGTTGTTTGTCAAGTATGGTAAAAGCAACACACTTTTCCTCCTAGCACAGGGCCAAGCTAACAAGTTTAAATAATTCTCAAAGGCATCCATCCTTTCCGAACCAAAGCAAAATGTCTGGTCAATTCTTATACATTGCTTAAATGTACTTAAGCATCACTTAGAAGGAAGCTGGATGGCTAAATATATGTGGTTGCCCCCCCCCCTTGGCATTTAGTTAGCCTTGCCAGAAATTGAATAAATTGAGACTTTAATTCAGGGGTTCCCAATCTAAGGCCCACAGGCCAGATCCAGTCCCCAACACCAATTCATCCAGCCCATACTGCCCTCACTGCTCCTGGAAGCGGAGGTAAAATGCGCCTGTGTATGTGCAGAATGCTGCCATAAATGTCTTGTGGCTGCTGTAAATGCCTTTACGAGAACTGGTCATTTATGACAGCATTCTGCACATGCATGAGTGCATTTTACTTCCGCTTCTGGGTGGTACGAACCACATGACCAGCCCGCTCGGCCATGTGCCTGGTCCATACCCCAAAAGGTTGGGAACTCCTGCTTTAATTGGTTTGGAAAGCAATCTGAAATGGTGGAAGCAATTAATGATTTTAATAATTTGGAATTCATAAGCAAACTTCTTTTCACAAAATTTTGAACAGAATAATCCTGATATTATTACAGTAACCACACTGAAGCAGGAAATACAGGCACGTTTGAACTTCCTTTTTATTGGTTATATACTTCAAGGTTAATAAATTAATACGGTAGGTCAAAAGTTAATGATAAAAATGCCCATTCAGTCTACTTTTATAATGTTCTGCTAATGAATTTTTCATTTTTAAGTCAATGGAGTCAAGTGAGGCATTTGAGACTTTGATCCCACTTACTCTGATAGCCATTTATAACTGAAAGCAATTTTTGTATGAAAGATATCACTTTTCTTCCAAATATCTTTGAAGAGCAACTGCAAAGGCAAGGGAAGCCTAGGTAAATTGTATTCTCAAATGCAGAACTTGGAAATTAAGTGTTGCGAACAACAATTTGTAAATACTGTAGTTCCTTTTTCTTATACAGTAATTATATGCTTTCCCCTAAGGCAGGGGTGCCAAAACTACGGACCATGGACTGGATCTGGCCCCAAAGCCATTTCATCTCTCCCACCGACGCGCTCACTACTCCTGGAAGCAGAAGTAAAACACACATGCATGGTTGAATGATGCACTTGTACATGTGCAGAACACTGCCATAAATGACCCATGACTGTTGTAAATGTGTTTATGACAGCCACGGGTCATTTACAGCAGTGTTCTGCGCATGCCCGTGTGTGTGATGCATCCCATGCATGCACATTTTACTTCCGCTTCTGGTGGGAGGAACCATGTGACCGCCTCAATCAGCTGTCTGGAAGGCATGGTCAGGCCCGCGGCCCAAAACATTTGGGCATTCCTGCCCTACGGCATAACAAAATTGCTGTACAACTGCAGCCAGATGAAGATTATGTTTGGTTATTTTGTGGTATGACACTAATGTTTTAGTTAATTTTGTAGGGATGGAGATATGGCCTCACTGAATAGTGGTGGCAGCATATCACATGGTTCAAGTCAGTAACGTCACATGGAATTCAGCCACCCGGGGCTGAAGCCAAATTTGCTGTCTCCTGGTGGATGCTGGCACCTGCTCCTGCTAGGGCTTCTGGGAATTGTAGTCCAAGAACACACATAGACCAAAAAGCGCCGGGCGCGGTGACCCCCTAGCCAACCCCTAGCAACACCACTTGTTCAAGTGCTGGTTTATATTGTGCTGCTACCTCTAAGTCTGTGGTGGGTTTTGAGGCAATAACCATAATAAAACAATTATTTGCAGTTACCTTAGAACTTTGCAATGCTACAAAGTGCTGGCTTCTGCTGCAAAACATATTTTTCTCTTGGAGAGAGTGTTTTGTAGCATTTCAAAGTTATAAACTAACTAGAAGTTACTATTTTACTTTCTTTAAAGAGTTTCTTTATAAAAATGAAAGTTTACATCTGCAAGTCTTGGGGACTTTGACTACTTTGTAAAAGGAGTGTTCTAATTTCTACTGAAATGTCTCAACTTCATTCCTCATTCTGGTCTGTTTTAGCCAAAGGTTACACGGACAGGGCCTTATAGCAACAACAAGACATCCTTCAAGACTGTCCCTTTTCTCCTCTCCACTCCTCCCTAATAATCTGTCATACTATTTTGTGTTTAAGGATCTTGTCTGCTCAATGACATCCTGTTTACGTATAGTTTTGTTGGTGTTCTGTCTCATAATGCAGACTAACGTCACTGAGACCCTCTCAAAGGATAAACTGTGTTGCCTGAGTCATAAGGGTGTCTCTGCAAAGCTGGACATGACACAAAAAAAGCTTGAACTAAGTAGGGGTTGAATTATGTGGAAGTACCCTTAAACAAGCATGTATAAACCATTCTCTTTGCGTATAAACTAGTGAATCTACATCAGTCCACCACAGACATTTATATTATAAAATTTGGTTTGCGTATCAACCGTCAGAAACAAAACAGTCTAATGTGGCTTCCCTTATGATCTCAAACTGACACAAATACAGAACTGATAGCTACATCTGTACTATAATCCTTGTATAAACTAAAAACTATTTCCTGAATGGAACATCCATAAAAGTTTTAGGATACAAGTACATCTTAAAATAGAAAAATGAGTTTGTTCAACAACAAATGACCGTAACCCATTTACTGCACTGTGATTTTCAAGGAATTGGAGACACAACCACAGAAATGTCATAAATATACGAACGAGGAACATTTACCAGCCAACACTGCAAGTAGAAGACTTATTAAGGGAATTGATCGTAGCTGATTATTTCCATAAGAAATGCTAGACAAGCCTAGTTCATCTTGCATTCTGTTCTCAGCATGAACTATAAATAGAAACATTCTCCATGTGCTCTTGACAGTCTTCTTCCTCAATCCTGACCTGACCCTTTCTCACTCTTCCCTCAATTAAACAATTTTGAAGCAGTTGCAAAGGTTTCCCTTGCTCGAAAGCCAGTCATATCCGGCTCTAGGGTTCAGTGCTCATTTCTGTTGCAAAGCCAAAGAGCCAGCACTGTCTGCTTCTGCAGATGTTTCCGTAGTCATGTGGTAGGCATGACTAGATGCCGGAGTGCACGGAACACTGTTACCTTCCCACCAAAGTGGTCCCTAATTATCTACTTGTAATTTCTTGCTTTCAAACTGCTAGGTTGGCAGGAGCTGGGACAAAGACGGGAGCTCATTCCATCCTGCAATGCTCGGGAATCAAACTGCTGACCTTCTCCCTCCCAATCAGCGTCTTAGCCACTTGAGCCACTGCAGGACTCACTAGGTCCAACAAAATATTTTAAAAATAAGAACCTTTTAAGCGCAGATATGACTGCTCAAAATTTCCACAGGTGGACAGCCTCTAAATTGTAGCAGAAGATACTGTATAGTTCAGTAGTTTGTGATTTTTACCTTCAGAATGTCATCTTCAAAGATCATGTTCAAGAGGCCAGGAATGTCACAATATTCAATATTTGTGTCTCATTCTGTACTCTATGATGGCAAAACATCAGCAACAGGGTTTTATTGGTGGCAGTCCCAATATTGTAGAACAGGGGTGCCCAAACCTTCTGGGCCACAGGCTAGCCACATGGTTCAGTGGGCCAGTCATGTGGTTCCTCCCACCAGAAGTGGAAGTAAAATGTGCCGTGCAATCTGTTTTGCAACAGGATGAGATAGATTTTAAGCTGCCCTTTTCTCTGCTTAAGCCAGGGGTGCCCAAACTATGGCCTGTGTGCCATATCCTTCCCCTGATGCCAATTCATCCAGCCTATGCCACCTTTCTTGCTCCTGGAAGCAGAAGGAAAACATGCCTATACAGGCGCATTTTACTGCCATTTCCAGGAGCAATGAGGGTGATGTGGACCAGATGAATTTGCACTGGGGGCCAGATGTGGCCCATGGGACATAGTTTGGGCACCCCTGTTGTTGCAGAATGACATGCTAAAGAATTATTAAAGCAAGCAGTAACGTTGGGTGGAATTCAGCTGCCTGGGGATGAAGCCAAATTTCCCGCCTCCTGGTGGATGGTTGCACCCACTCTGCTAGGGATTCTGGGAACTGTAGTCCAAGAACACACATAGATGAAAAAGCGCCGCCTGGGGCCACCTGCCCCCTAGCTCCCCCTAGTGACGCCACTGGAAGCAAGCCTGCTACAGCTTTTAGAAGAGATTTGTACCATTCAGATGTTCTGTGCATTTAAATGAGAGTCTGGGCACTAAGACTGAGATGAGATGAATGCTCTATATTACTTTGGAAATGCATCTTTTATTAATTAACTATTTCACTACCATTTATTGTTTTCATTCAAGTTACTATTGTGAAACTATCTCAGAGGTAGAATAAGGTACTCTATATTTATTTTAAATAAAAAATTGATTCATATATAATTAAATGGTAAATGAGAGGAAGGGTCATTTAACTCTATTGCAGAGAAGCACAAATAATTCAAATAAAATTGTGAGTATTTCATAGCACATGTAATTATATATTTTGCAAAGTGACAAGAGAAGTGGGGGCAGGAAGAAAGAAGCAAATGTTCATAACTTCTTTTCTTTTAAAGAGGTTTCACTTCCTGTTGGCCTTTTCCATATTCAAGGAACAAGATTCCTTTCCCCCCAAGAAAGCCACTCATTCTTTCTTGTTTCATTTCCACGTCTATAAACTCAAAGTGGAAAAGTATGGACACGATTTTAATTATTCATGCATACTTCAAAACAAAGTTAACATAAAGCTTGCATTCACGACAGATCCAGATACAGTAATACTTCGGATAACGCTAAGACTTGGTTCCACAAGTCTTGGTGTTATCCGATTTTTAGTGTTATCTGATGCATGTTAAAATCCTATGGGATGGATTGGATAATGTTAAAGCTCCATAGAGATACATTGCAACAGCTCAGGCTTTAGTGGTTGTTATCCGATCCATCCTATAGGACCAGTGGTGGGATGTCAAAAATTTTACTACCCCACCATGACGTCATCACAGTGTGGGCAGAGCTAACGTCATGACATCATGGGCGAAGCCAATGTCATGACGTTGTGGGCAGGGACAAAGAAAAAAATTAAATAATATAATATAAAATAAAATAAAAATAAGCGCATGCACACATACACACACACAACTCAACCCACCCACCCACCCACCCACCCACAACACAAACCCGTAAATAAACTAAATAAATAAATAAAATAAAAATACATTAAAATACACCCACCCACAACACACATCAACCAGAGCATTTAAACCAGAGCTTAAAGCTTATTCTGGCTAATTTTTCTCACACTAGATCAGATGGAAGGAACTACAGAATGAACTCACCACAAGATGGCTTCATTTTGGCACTTTTCAACTTTTCAACAGTTAAAGAAGTTAGGTACTAAATCTTTGCCTAACCAGTTATCTAGGATATCTAGGGGAGCAGGCTATAGGGAGCTTCAGGCTAGCAGCTTCTCTTCCTTCTCTCCGCTTGGGAGGACAGCAAGGAGGCCGTGCATACGCGCCAAGCACTGTAGGCATGCACATGCACACCAAGTGCTTGGTGTGCATGCACAGTGGGAAAACCAGTGAAAAGGTAAGCCCCGAAGGTGGTTCCCCCAAAAGCTGCAACCAGTTCTCCGGGACACTGGGGAAAGTTACTACCGGTTCTGGAGAACTGGTGAGAACCTGTTACATCCCATCACTGCATAGGACCTTAACGTTATTTGATCCAATTCTCCTCCCCATATTATTTAACATTATGCAATTTTAGCGTTAACTGAGGTAAACGTTATCCAAGGTATTACTGTATTGTCAAGACACTGCTTTGGACTGGTCTGTGTACATTCAAGTATCAGCCTGTCTACACTACCCCAGAGTTGGGTTTCCCTGATTGGGGCGGGATAGATAGCAAATATGAGTAGTAAAGTACCCCTTTTGGTGCAGGCTGGTCCAATGTAATCAGAGTCTCAGTGGTTGGTGAGGAGGAGCAATATACCGTTTGGTACAATCCTAGCTTCCAGAAAGCATATTGACACCAAGCCACCCAGTTGGCAATTTTAATTGAACACTTTCCCTGCTTCTCTGAAGAAGGGCAGGGGAAGTTAAATTATTTTTACTGTGTCTAGTAGAATAAATTCTGCCTGTCCCAAGCCCAGATGAGAAAGGAGGAGGGCTTGGCATCAGGTTAGCACCCTGGTCCTGTGAAATTTTATTGCCAGAAAAAACCAAGGAGCCTCATTCCCCAGTATGCTGTAGTTGTGTGGAGACAGGTGCCACACAGCATGAGATGAAACTACTACTAGTAGTATATTATTGCTAATGTGCTAAAACATTTAGATTAAAGTAATGTATACCTGTGTACTATGGCAGCTGCAGACAATGTTCAATTTTTCAGTACAGTATTGTGAAGTGGCTTGTAACCTGCTTCGTAATACGGTACCAGAAATTTACACCAGAAGTAGACTTTGACAGCTGCAGCTATGGGTTGAGGCAAATTGGTCTACTCTGATGATGTGCATGTGTAGATGCTGGAGGGGAGGGGGGAGAGGAGCACAGTAACCCAGCCCATTAGCACCCCAAATAATGGGACATATTCCCTTGTAGGTGGCAGCTTTGCCATATTTTCAAAGAGAGATTTAAAGACTTACTCAGAACTAATCCAGCTACAAATGTTTGCAAACTCATTACTAGTCCATCTACAAGTGGTGGAATCAAGGCCTGAACAAGGATCAGGGCATTTGTTGTCTTCCTGCACTCCATGATCTAATTTGCCTATCATCCCTCACCATTGGCCAGGTGCCACTTTTTTTGGTTCAGTCGCACAATCGATTCCAACCCTTTGTGACCCTATGGACCATTGCCCGCCAGGCACCCTCTGTCTGTGCCACTAGCATCCAAAAGTATTTAAAGGGCCACCGGTTTCCCACCCCAGGCTCTAAATGTCAAAGCTTGCAGATGAAGAGGCAGAAAGAAAAGGAGGAAATTCTCCAGCTAAATGCTTTCTGCTGTAAGCACTGCACAAACACAAAACTAATTGGCCTCCTTAATCTAGTGTGACAGTTAGGCAAAAAACAGAGTTAAAAAAGAAACACAACTTTGCTCATTTAAACCAAGCGACTTGCTTATCTTTGGAATGCTTATTTTAAAAGAAACACAATTTATATGCCCAAGATCACAATCTGATATTGCTTTAAAAGCCTTTGATCCCAGAAAGTTTTCCCCTCACTGTCCAAGAGAAGGACTTTACTACAATATAGTGCAGTTTAACATTGCTATTCAAGAAGCTCTTCACAGATCAACTAGTTAACTGTGTCCTAAATGAGCTTTATAAGCAATTCTTTTCTGGTAATCTATACCTAGAGCCTGGAGCTGTGAACTTTAAAATACTTGAAAGCAAACCACCAGCTAGTTTGTGGGAAATTGATTGAGTGATGGGGGGGAGGGAGAGATATAACTCAGCCCCTAAGTTACTGAGACACACCAAAAGTGAATTGATGCTTCTGCAGACTCTCCTCTCACCCCTCTCCAAGTTTGGAGTTGAGGTGTCTGATTAAATGCTCCCCCCTAAAAAAATTTTTTAAAACATCACTCACTGTATTTTCCACAAACCAGCTGGTCATGTCTTAAGACTTTTGCACACCATGGAAGAGGGGAAAATAAAACTATTGCAAAATGTTTTTTATTAGTTATCATGAACATCCTTTCCTCCAGAAGCATCCTATATCCCAGACAAAAATTAATGGGAACAAAAGAAGACAGATGAGTTGGGATCCAGAAAACCCCAGAATATTTAATGGATCTGCCCACTTTTAACTAGGTAATATAATTTCATGTCAGAAATTATTCTGGGTTGAAAGGATCCTTGTGGAAGAAATTCCGCTCAAGGAATGCCCAAATGAGGCTCCTTTCATGTCACCAAGAGCTGGGACAGAGACAGCGCTCAAACAATCATGCAGTACCCGGGTCTCAAACTGCTGACTTGCCAGCCTTCCAGCTAACAAGGCAAGCTTCTTAATCTTAACCCCTGAGCCACAGCAGCCCCTTTTCAACTAGGTGAGCCTCTCTATCAACTCAGGCTTACAAGAACTGAACCGGTTTATGATGAAGAACTTTTTCACACTGTCATTCATGATATGAGACATTATACCAGTCCAAACTCCAATCACAGCCTGTTCTTGGCAATGAGAGGCCAAGTCAATATGACAGAACACAATGCACAAAAAGGCAAACAACTGTAAACTGCAAGCCTGGACTTGCCCAGCTTCCTATTTGCAGTCAGCCTGTCAGCCACACAGCAACTTGTCAACTACATCCTCATTCCACTCCATCTGAGATAAAGTTCAGAATGAATGAAAGCCTTATTCTCCATAGCAATTGTGCTTGAAAAGGTTCCACAGGATAAAGAGCAGGAAGGAAATTAGAAAAAAACCCAGGAGTTCTTTCATTACTAATGTGCGAACTGCAAGACATCAGTATACCCATTAGGGATTCTCCAGATGGAAAGAATCCTTCAGCAGGAGGTGTGGTGTTTACCTTGCAGCTCTCAATTCCAATGATTAAGTACCACTTGTTCAGTTTTTAAAAGTCATAGTTTGTTTGTGTCCCCCTCCCATTCTTTCAGATTTCAAAGAAGAGAGGAGATTCCATGCATGTTTTAAAGGCCTGTTCTTCAATATATTTAGAAATGGATTGGAAAGGAACAATGGATTTTAAGTCTCTCCAGTAAGTTGACCCTGCCATTAGGTAGAGTGAGTGAGTTATCAGCTCAAACAGTAGCTGCTAGTGATCTTTCTTGAGCTATGAATAGTAGATCCTCTTGGTTAACTGACAGAGATGCATCCCTCACAGTTTGTTCTGGGCCTCTTAAAACTTGCCCACCACTTCAGGAATGCTATAAGACACAATCTCATAACGGGAGAAGGGAAACATAACTTTTCTGGACTATAGTTTCCAGGGCAGCTCAGTTACTGCAAGGTTATGCTGCTAGCCTATCTCTAACACCACTTATAGGTATACAATAAGAAGAGGATGCCATCTTGGCCTAGCCCTTTATGAGTTATGGGTGGCCCTACTATTAGGTGAGGACTGCAGTGTTCAAGTGGTTAAGATGCTGACTGGAAGGTGGGAGGTCAGCAGTTTGATTCCCGAGTACTGCAGGATAGAATGAGCTCCCATCTTTGTCCCAGCTCCTGCCAACCTAGCAGTTTGAAAGCAAGAAATTGCAAGTAGATAAACAGAGATCACGTCGGTAGGAAAGTAAACAGCCTTCTGTGCATTCCAGTGTCTAGTCATGACTGCCACATGACCACAGAAATGTCTGCAGAAGCAGAAAGTGCTAGCTCTTCAGCTATGAAACAGAGATGAGCACTGAACTCTAGAGTCAGATACAACTGGCTTTTGAGCAAGGGTGACCTTTACCTTACTTTACCTACTATTAAATAGAGTAAGTGAGGTGGCCCTCTCAGTCAGTTCATTTTGAATATCTTGAAAGAACAGGAAATAGTTTTACACTTTTATGAACTAGCATTGGAGTTTTTGAGTGTTACATAACAAAGCAGCTGAATGCATTTTGGGGTTTATGGACAACTGTCTATGCAGACTATCTAAGCATCAAAATGTTACTATTGGACCACTGGAAGAGAGATGACTCTTTATTGTCCTCCTCTGTAACTCATTATTGCTTGATTCAGCATGTCAGGAACTGCATCATGGCAAGCACTGCTGATGTAGTCTATCGCATCATTTCCTGCACAAACCACTAACCCTGACATGGAGATTTCTTGGGAAATGGGGCAGCTGTCTTCCCCTGTGGCCAAAAAAATGATAACACAGTGGTTGCCAGAACACATTTTCTGGATGTTACATTCATCTTGTGTTGTTTTGGATTTTGTTTTCCTTTCCTAATACTGAGGAAGTGTCTGTTACTTGGCAGCATTGCAAATGCATATGACATCAAAGAGCTGGTGGTTAGGAGCTGAGAGAATATCCCTGAAATAATCAGTAATATGAAAGGTTTTTGACCGTGCCTTTCTGCCTTTTCATGGGGCTGATATTTGCATCCCTAAAGGATGACATAAGGCACACTGGAAACAGAACATCCATTGTATTCTGAAATGTTCCAAGCTGAATAATTTGCATATCTACAAGAGTCCACTGCTGGCAGCAAAGTTTAAAGGAATTATTAATTAGCATTAATGTTTTAAAACACAAGTAACAAAAGCACTGAGATAGATATCCTAAGACTAAGACAAAGAATCACTGATTTACAAGGGCTTTAAGAACAGAAAACAGAGGCAGCTGGGTAGGAAATGGGACACAGATCATAGCATTTTTTCCCATCAAACCAATCATCCACCCAAAGATCAAGGATAGTTATGTCCATTTTTGTACATGTTTGGTTGATTTACATCCTGTGTTTTCCCTACAACTAGAGCTCAAAGAACAATAAAGAACAAGTCCTATTTGGTTTGCTTCACTAGTCCATACAAGCATATAGCTTGCCATTCAGATTGCTTTCAGGGCAATATAGGTTGAACCAAATTACAGCATCCCTGTGTGTTATTTTGACCGAAAGCACCCAATCATACCCTTATTAAAGAGCTGCAGCTTTTGGGTGTGATTCTGAGCACCCTGTTCTGTAGTCCATGTGGATGATCATTCCATACCAACATAGGGCTCTGGGCACTTTGATTGATTGATTACATTTTTTTACTGCCCATTTGGGAAATTTCCCACTAAGGTGACAATCTTGTGATGTATTTCTGGCACTGAGAGGGGTGAGAGAGAGAGAGAGAGAGATGTAGGAATTTTCTCTTTCTCGCATGGCAACTAATTTTTTTCTTCTATCTAAGATAATAAAACAACTGGAACCCCTCAATTCAGTAGGAAAGGCAATGGTGTCTGTACTGGGCTGAAAGCCCAAATTTCAAGATGCTGCAGGAAAGTTCCCACAGATCCTTCAGTGGAGGAACCCAATTATCAACTCTTCATTGTGGGAGGGGTTTTTCCCCAGCACCTTTAAAACATGCTCTGGTGCACCCCCTCCTGACCCTACAATAATGGCCAATATTGGCCGGTGTCCAAGCTGCCTTTTTTGGGTAAGGTGTTGGAGAAGGCAGTGGCATGGCGGATACAGGAGATCCTGGATGAAGCAGATTATCTGGACTACTTTCAGTCAGGATTCAGGCCCAGATATGGTATGGAACCTGCATTGGTCACTCTGGTTTATGATCTCTGGAGAGAGCGGGATGGTGGATATCCAACTGTCCTGGCTCTTCTTGATCTCTCAGCAGCTTTTGATACTGTTGACCACAGTATCCTTCTGAAAAGGCTCTGAGGCCTGGGGATCCAGGGCACTATGTGGTCCTGGTTTTCCTCATTTCTGAGGGGCTGGACCCAGTCAGTGTGGTTGGAGCATGAGAAATCCAGCCCTAGGCCTCTCCAATATGGGGTGCCTCAGGGCTTTCACCTCTTCTATTTAACATCTACATGAAACCTCTGGGTGAAATCATCCATTCCCACAGAGTGAGGTATCATCAATATGCAAATGATACCCAGTTGTATATCTTGGCCCGTGGGGACCCTAGTGATGCAGTGGAAGTCCTTTCCAGGTGCCTGGAGGCTGTCAGTGTCTGGATGGGGGACAACGGGCTACAACTGAATCCTGGCAAGACTGAGTGGTTGTGGGTTGTGGGTCCTGTGTTATCTCGGGAACTACCACCTTTGGTTCTGGATGGGGTGGTTTTGCCCCAAACAGACCTGATGCATAATCTGGGGGTCCTCCCTGAACTCACGACTCCTGCTCAAAGAGCATGTGGCAGTCGTGGCCAGGAGGGCTTTGCACAGCTTCGCATTATATGCCAGTTACGCCCGCTCCTAGACTGGGACTCCTTGCTCATGATCACACATGCTTTGGTCACTTCCAGACTTGATTACTGTAATGTGCTCTACAGGGGGCTGCCCTTGGTGACAATTCGGAGGCTTCAACTTGTCCAGAATGTCGATGCTTAGGTTGTGATGGAGTGCAGGTGTTATGCTCGTGCCTCACTACTGCTCCGAGAGTTGCACTGGTTCCCAGTATGCCTCCGAGTGCAATTCAAGGTGCTGGTTATTACCTTTAAAGCCCTACTTGGTAGTGGGCCAGGATACTTAAGAGACCGTGTCACCCCGAGAACATCTGTCTGTCCCACCAGAGCAGACCAGAGAGGCTCTCTAGCACTAGAAAGAGAGCCTTTTCTGTATCCGCCCCGGCCCTATGGAACCTACTGCCAAGTGAGCTGCATCTCCAGATGGAGCTGCTGTCCTTCGGAAAGGGGGTTAAGAACCTGGCTGGTGGGGCATGTGTGGGGTGCAGGCCAGATGGTCACCTTGGCCGGCTGGCTCTTTTGACCTCCCACATCTCTCTTATTAATCTTTTTAACTTTTTAATCTTTTTAACTTTTTAACCTTTTAGTGTAACTACTGTGTTTTAATTGTGTTTTTAGTGTCCTGCAAGCTGCCTTGAGTCTCTTGATGAGAGCAGGATAGAAATGTGATAAATAAATAAATAAATAAATAAATAAATAAATAAATTCCCCTAAACTGCACCAAATAGGTGGCTGATGCAGTTTGGAAAGGGGAAGTAGGATTAATGTCATTTAGTTCCTCCCTCCTATCCTTCAGTGACCTGAGCCTGCCTGGTCCAGTCTGCACCACAAGGGCCAGTGTAGGCAGTCACAGAATTTCATTCAAAGCAGAGTTTGGCCAAAAAAGGGAGACATTTTGCCAAAGGTCAGCTCACTTCTCATATTACCTCTTCCTGCGCCATGGGGCTGCAGTGTGCCACCATTCAACACATGTAAAAGGAAGTTTGGAGCTTACTTGTGCAGTCAGCCTGCAGACAACCCTTCAGAAACTTTACTGGGCCTCTACTGGAGAGGACTTGGATGTCTGGATGTTTCACATACCTTTGGCATACTCTCACTCAAAGGGTGCAGGCTTTACCAACCTCTTCCCACCAGGGGCCAGTTCCTGCCACCACACTGAACAGTGGGGGGCAGAGGTGTGGCTGTGCCCACTGCTTACAGTTTTGTTGTCATCGTCAGCATTGGCATTGGCATTGGCAGGAATCATGCCGGTTTAGCGGCTTTTTTGCACAGCCTCCATCACTTCCCAGGGTGGTGGGAGACTTTTCAGAGCATGTTTGCTCCGTTTTAAAAAAATTGCCGCTTCTTGACTGTGCTTTGGCAGCCAAACCATGGCGATTGATGACTTCCTGATTCTGCGCTGGAAACCCAAGCGCTGACATAAGGTCCACCCAGCATCAGAAGTTTGGCTGCTGAAGCACAGCTGAGAAGGGGGGGGGGGAATGGAGCAAACATGTTCTGAAAATCCTTCCACCACCCCGGAAAGTGATGGAGGCTGTGCAAAAAGCTGCTAAACTGGCATGATTCCTGTCACCATCACTACATCTTATATGCCGGCAAATATGGTAAATTAACTTTTTCTTACACTGTCCTGCAATGTGTTCAGTGATGGGATGACAAAAATTCTACTACCACGCCATGACGTCACGGACGTCATGGGCGTGGCCAATGTCATGACGTCATGACTTCAGGGCCGAAGCCGACGTCATGACGTCATGACGTTGTGGGCGGGGCCAAAAATAAAAATAAATAAAAAATAAAAATAAACATACACACACTCACACCCCTCCCTCTCAGCCCACCCACCCAGACACAAATAAATAAATAAATAAATAAATAAATAAAATAAAAACAACCACCCACCCAAAACACAAATAAATTACCCCTCGCTTACCTTTCTTGGGACCCGGCACCCCGACTGCGTCCACAGCCGCTGCCGCCGCCGCCGGAGCTGCCTGCACCTCTGTGGCCTCCTCCTCGGGCCGGTACCTTTTTAGCCCGGCTCCGGCCACGGACAGGGGCGGCAGGCAGCAGTGGCTCTGGCAGTGGCTCCAGCCGTGGCTGCCGAGCCTCCCTGGGCCGTCCCCATGCCGCACCGCCGCCGCCTGCAGCTTCCTCCTCCGTCACGCGCCGCAGCCAGGCTAAAAAGGGACCGGCCCAAGGAGGAGGAGGAGGCAGAGGTGCACCGCGCCGGGTGTCCCCAGGGCATGGGGCTTGTCGGCAGCGGACGGCCCAGGCAGCCCTCAACGTGCCGCGGGGAAGGTGCCTTCCTCAGAGGGCTGGTGCCGCCGCTGCCGCCGCCGCCCTGAAAGCTCTAAAACAATTTTTTAAAATCGGAGCTAAAATGGCTCCAATTGACTGCACATGCGCAAAAACTCAATCTGACGCATGCGCAATACGTCAGATTGAGTTTCTGCGCATGTGCAGTCAATTGGAGCAATTTTAGCTCCGATTTTTTTAAAAAAAATTCTTTCGGTGAGGCGTCCGGAACCGGACGCCTCAAAAGTGGACTCCCCTCCTGGAGAACCCTCCGGAATTGGTCCTACCAGTTCCAGGGAACCGTCAGGAACCGGGGACATCCCATCACTGAATGTGTTGTGCTTAAATGAACGCAAAGGACACTGTAAGGATAAGTAAGTTAAGTCTCCTTCACCACGTGGTGTTAAGTATTCACCCTAAGCATTAATGAAGATTCAAGGGAGAAAATCATGGCTTTCTAAAACATTTATAGAAGCAAAAGGTTTAGCAACCTAGAGCCCACAAACAGAGATGTATCTCATAAAGTGGATTTTAGAACACATAAACCTATGTTCAAATATATCTGTTGGTCTCTAAGGTGCCTTGAGAATTCTTTGTTGCCTTTCTCAACAACAGACTAACAGATTTACAGCAGCACCTTTCTGGAAGTTGTTGGTGCCAGGAAAGAAGAGAAAGTGCGAGTCCTTGGGAAGCACATTCCTTCAAAGGCTTTGCAGGGTGAGGTCTGTGTGCTTTTGTCAAAACCTGAGCAAACAGCTCTCCCTAGCAAAGAAAGGTGGGACCCTGGGATGAAAGCTTTTGCACAGAGACTGAAACTGAGAAAATAAGACTTGCTGTTTCAAGTATTCTGAGCACATAAGCTTTACAGAGCAAGGCAAATAGATGGGGGTCAGCCATTTGGATTAAACATCCAGTTTCAGGCAGTGCAGATGCACCAGTTCTTCTCCCCATGCAATGCCCCATCCAGGTCCCGTGAAACCAAATGAAAGCTGGAGTCACAGAACAAAGTTCTGCTTCTGGACAAAGTTATGAAGAAGAGATCTTCTTCTTCAAGAGCGGAGCGTGCAATTCCAGCAGCTCAAGGAGCCCATTTTCTGTCCCTACAACCCTCTGAGGGCAGCACAGACCACCAAACATGCCTCCCAGAAGCACAAAATGACATTGGAAGTGGTTATCAGTCCTCTTCCAATTTTTGATCAGTTGGTGTTTGGGGTATTAATGTCAAAGGTGTAGGTGCCTGCAATCTCATGTCCCAAGAGAAAAAGGGGGAGAACAAGATAGTGAAACCTATGATATCGATTAGTTGAGCTGGTATAATGATGGAAGATTGTTTTACTACTTGAGAACAAAATTGTTCACATCAAATTGTTTCCAGTTCCGTTGCTGTCTGTGCAAAGAGCTTTTTGACTGGGATTGAAAGAATTTCTGTAGGCCCTGGTCAGAGGAGAAGCTATAGAGAGCATACTAAGGACACTCAGATATAAAACTGAGTTATGCCTTTCTCCCATATGAACCCAGGTGCAGTACTGTACAGTACTTCCCTTTCACATGCTGTATGCTGCAGTGGTCAATCTTTTTTGTGTGTGTGTTGAATGATGGCAACATTATTTAGTGGGTAATTTGTTGTGTGTGTGTGTGTGTGTGTGTGTGTGTGTGTGTGTGTGTGTGTGTGTGTGTGTGTGTGTGTGTGTGTGTGTGTGTGTGTGTGTGTGTGTGTGTGTGTGTGGCAGTGCTACATTCCAGCAGTGGATATTGCTGAAGCCCTCTCCTCATTTGTTTTGTTCTCTTTGACACATTCTCCTCTCTCTCTCTCTCCATCTGCCTGCTGAGAAGGCTGTCGGCAGAGGAATAGATAACCCCTGTTAGATCTGAAAATATTACTGATAGAGGGTTGTCAAAATTAAAGTTGCCAATCCCTGACCTATACTACTGTTACCACTTATCCAATCCAAGGTTGTATACAAACACTATACAGGAGAGGTGTCCATGTTGGAGAGTGAAATGCCCTGACTCCTTATCCTTATTTCTTTACTAAACTCTGCATCTTCCATTTTACATTTTAGTGCATTTGTAGCAATAGACACCCATGAGATCTGTCATTGAATTTAGAGCCAAGGACTGTAGAATCAGACTGAAAAATCCCATTTGCTACTCCATATTTAAAATACAGTCAAACCTTGCCTGAGGATTCTGAGAGCTGTAGTCCAAAATGTTAACATTTCCAAACTCTGGCATAGCAATAATAATTTTAGCATGCCGTTAGCCATTGAGCTCTTTTAAGCACAGTGTCTTTGCTATTTGCATACAGTAAAACCTCGCATAAAGAGCACCTCGCTTAGAGAGTAACTCACTTAAAAAGCAGAATTTTCTCTGAATGGTTGCTTCGCTTAACAAATAAAACCAACCAAAACTTCACTTAACAAATAAATTGGGGTTTGCAATTCCCTCACCCCTTGAAGTCACAACTGGTCATTTACAATGGTGTTTCGCTTAAAGAGCAAACTCGCTTAAAGAGCAATCCTATGGAACACATTATGCTCTTTACGCGAGGTACAACTGTACTAGTATGTATATCCTCCATCCTCAAAACATTGTGTAAACTGATGGAATCTTGGAAATGAAAAATGTAAAGTAGCCCAAAATTTCCCAGTACATTCTTTCTCTATATCATCATCATAGCAAACAAAGACTAAAATCATTTCAGAAGAGTGAGACATGAATACAAGTCTCTATTTCAAACGAGAGTTTGGCCCGTGGGACTTTGTAAGAAATTAAGCAACTATAAGGACAAATAAGGCCTTTTTGTAACACTGTGGAATTTTTCAGGAGGAGGACAGAAGGACACTAGGGCAACTCAGTGGTTTGTTCCACAAGAATCTTAGTTCAGTCATTGAGCTCTTTTAAGCACAGTGTCTTTGCTATTTGCATACAGTAAAACCTCACATAAAGAGCACCTCACTTAGAGAATAACTCACTTAAAGAGCAGAATTTTCTCTGAATTGTTGTTTTGCTTAACAAATAAAACCAACAAAAACTTGCTTAACAAATAAATCGGGGTTCGCAATCCCTTCCATCAGAAGTCACAATTGGTCACTTACAATGGTGTTTCGCTTAAAGAGCAAACTCACTTAAAAAGCAGTCCTGTGGAACACATTATGCTCCTTAAGTGAGGTACCGCTGTATTTTGCATGAGTGAATCTGCTCCCCACCATGAACCCACTGTTGTGCCTGATACAACAGGGCAGCATCGGAATGTAAAAGCTCTGTATACACATCAGAGCATGCACAGTGTTTGGCATCAAAACACTTGTTTAAAAGATACAGAGACTTCACCATAAGTGGGAAGGAATGAAGAATTACTTGAAGAGGTTCTAAGTATTTCTATGGCAGAAACAAGGGAATTTTGGTCTTGTAGGCTTTTGGATTACAAGTTCATTACTAATGTCTTTCCTGCTGGAGCTTCTAATAGTTTAAGTCCAAAACACCAGAAGGGCTAAATGTTCCACATTTTTCTTCTGTAATAATATACGATGCAGTCTTATGTATTCATCTGAGTGGTAAAACCCAATGAAATAAAGTTAAGATTTATTGTACTTCTGAACAAAAAGTTTAGCTATTTGACTACAGAGCCAGAGTTTGTTTCCCTTCTATGCCTCCTAAGAGAAGGGCCAGCCTGCATAGTCATGGGCAAGCTGCACAATTCCAGGATGCCGCCACCACCACCTCCTCCTGCCATATCTGAATCTGAATATAGGCAATCATTATGGTGAACAGCCATGAAGACTGTCCTGAGAATATAATGCAGTGGTCTTTCACCTGCCTTCAGCATGACCCCCGTACTACTGATCCAGTTCCACAAGTCACTTTCTGGTCCTGAATCCTTTTGGCACACAAAGTTCTCCTCAGTCCCAGGCCACTATTGATGAAGCTGCTGCCCTCCATCAAGAGGGATTCAAGTGGAATTTAACCCACTTGGGGACCATCACCCTTCCCTGTGGACTTTGGCACCCAAAGCCGGTAGTCCTCAGGGTTGTCAGGTCAATTAACCACCGCCTGTCACTCAGTTTTGAGTTGCTGGCAGTATGGTCTACTCTGTTACCACACCTGGCCAGTTGTAAGGATGCCACTAGAAGAAGGTATTGTCCACCTAGAAGACACTGGAAGGGATTTCCATAAGTTGGAATTGACTTGATGGCATGCAATTAGAATTATCAAAATGTATAGCGTTGCAATGTAATAATAGTTCACAGAAGAAGGCAATACAGGAAACAAGGCATAGGAAGGCATATTTATTTGAAAACTATTACTTTAAATGCAACTGAGGCCAATGGGGAATTTGTACTTCAAGGCAAGTTTCTTTGTGCAAAGGCTGCTGTGTTATTTTTGATTTTGTATCTTGGATAGCTCAGGGGTTTTGGTATCTGGCTGTAGACCCATAAGTTTGGAGTTTGATTCCCCACTGTACCTCCAAGGAGAAGAGCCAGTCTGTATGTCCATGGGCAAGCTGCCCACTCCCAGGGTTGCCTCAGAAGAAGGGAATGGTAAACCCCTTCTGTGTATTTTTACCTAGAGAACCCTGGAAGGGATACCATGAGTCAAAATTGACTTGGCAGCATGAAACGATTGCTTCTCTTGTTATTTACTGTTGTTCACTAGTGTAGACTTGAAGCAAAACTTAATTGGAGGCCATTATGAGGTAATGTTGATTTGTTTTACAATAAAGCATGGTATATTTTACCATTTTCCTTCCAGTTCTCAGACAGCACCCTCCACTCCCCTACTACACCCTGGTTAGCTCTAAAAATAGTTATGGGAGAAGAAAAAGGAAATATTGTGTAAAGTCACAGTATGCCTTGACCCAAAGGCTGTTGCAATGGGAGATGTGTGCCACCAGTGCTATCCATCTTCCTGCCACACATGGAGGGAGGGGCTGAGGGCACCCATAGCTTAACCCACACCGTTCTTTTAGCTTATAGAAATGCAAACTGGTGAGAAATGTCTAGGTTTATTGTAGGAACAAACTATATTCTCTGAGATAAATTTACACAAGATTACAAAAAAAGCTCCCACTCCTGCAAATCTTGAGAAGTTATTTCTACAAGGCAGCACCAGCAGACAAATTTAATGGTAACAACACAATTTCCTCAGCAACATGTTAACAGATGGAGAAGTCCAGTAGCCTAGCTACAGTGAATGTCACAAGCTGTAAAACATCCTATCTTGGGAATGAGAAAGTGTACACCCTACATCAGAAGAGAAGGAGCACACTCCTTTCAAAATAATAGTTTTAAAAAAGCTAACTTCTCAAAACAAAACAAAAAAGATGCTAGGGATCGATCATGTCCATCTCTGAAGGCATTTCCCCCATACCAAAAGTATAAATTAGATACTGTAAATGCAAGAGTCAAAGAATTCAGCATTAGTAAGCACACATGCTAAGCAAGATAGCAAAACAGTGTCATCTTGCGGACACACAGATGTATTACTGTTGCACAGTTATTATTTGTTGTTCAGTCGCACAGTCAATTCTGACCCGCTGTGACCCCATGGGCCACTGCCTACCAGGCACCTCTGCCCTCCACCTTCCCCCTCAACCTGCCCAGCTCTGTGCCCATTGCATCTACAATACTATCTAGCCATCTCATTTTTGGCTGCACCCTTCTTCCTTTGCCCTCCATCTTCTCCAGCATCAAGGCTTTCTCAAGTGAATCCTCTCTCCTCATTTGATTCCTAAAGTACTTCAGCTTCATCTTTACTATTTGACCTTCTAAGAAAAGTGAACCACATTGCTATTTTGCCTTCTTCTGATCCTTGTTTAAAAAGCTATTCCAAGGCTTCCACAACTACACTCTTCATATGCAATGACAACTTTCCTGGAATGAAATGGTCCCAAATGCTTTGAATTAATCCAAGGATGCAGATTAACAGATGTGGCATAATGGAGAAGAGAGTTGGGCTATGACTAGGAGTCCTAGGTTCAAATCCCTCCTTGATCATGGGTAACTCACTGGCAGGTGGCAACAGTAAATCCATCCTTGATCATCTCACGTACCTTGAAAGTCAATCTTGGTGGGCATAAATTGGAAATTACTTGACAACATGAAATAACAGAGATGACTCACAATGGGACCTGGTCAGTGACAGTATGTCCCTGTAGGTTCTTTTGGAGTTCTTAAAAATATTCTGTATCTTCAGCGTTACTTCCCTAATACAGGAGTTTGAAGCACCATTTTGTGTCCCTCCAAGAAGATGGGTCCTATGGCCATTAGCTCTGCCTCTTAGAAACAGGAGATTTGATGATAATCATCCTTGATTTAACTGCATTTCAGGCAAACTACTGTGTGGTTAGTGTGTGTATTTGTGTGCCAGGCAGCCATTGTCTAGCTCAGGAGTTCCCAAACTTTTTAAGCCAGGGACTGGGTCATACTTCCTCAGACAGCTTCAGAGGCTGGATGGCCATTTTGCCCTTCCTCCTCCACATGTCACTTCCTGGTGTAGTGGAGGTGGTGGTGGGCCACATGAAATGTTGCCATGGGCTGCACTCGGCTGACGGGCTGCAGGTTGAGAATCCCTGGTCTAGATGGCTGGTTTCTTCCTTGCCCAGAGGTCTGTTGTGTTGGGTAAGTGGCACCATACTGTGTTTTTCCTCTTTTCTCATGTACTGTTGCCTGTTATTGGAGTAGATTGATTCTCTGTTGCCATGCCTCTGCTCTTTTGGAGGAGTTTTGAAAAATTCTTTAAGGCTTTTAGAATGGATGGACTGAATTGGAAACATGAAAAAGGTTTTCTTTCCATGTAAACAAAAGGACCATTACTCACAAAAAATATGAAAATGAAACAAACAGCCTCCCCCAAAAGAATCCAAAACAAAAGCTATACAATAGCAGCCTATTACAATTCACAAGCATTTCTTTGTAAATTTTAGGCTTCTTAGAATAAAAAGACAGGATTTTGTGTGGGGAGGTTGCCTTTTAAAGGAACTCTACTTCTAATAACAGGGTTGACTGCATTACAGTTTGTTGTTCAGTCCCACAGTCGATTCCGACCTTTTGTGACCCCATGGACCACTAGTATCTAGTCTTTTTTGGAGTTTTTCTTGCAGCAGCTTCTGCATTTATTTACATCCATATTTATTCATTCAGGGCAGTGAATTCTGGAACTCCCTCCAAAAGGTAAGTCATGTAAGTTATTTTTCCATCTTAACTTTGGGACATATTGTGAAAATAGTACAGTATTGTTTTATCAGGCTTTTTGCTTTTAAAACAAGGAATAGGGGTATAGTTTTTTTGCTTTTACCTGCTATCTGTTTTCTTTTTAAGTTGTTATGATTTAATTGGATCTCACTCTATATTGCTTTTGGATCCTGGTAGGCAGGAAAATGATACAGGACCAAAACAACAACAACAACCATCACCACAATTTTCATCATTATCACCACTGAGTGTTAATTAAATCCCTGTTATATGAAGAAGCCCTCAAAAAGGTAAGCTTGTTAATGGCTTGAATCTATATATGCTTGCTTAGAAATAATACTTTCATTTCAGAGATTACTCTGGATTGAAAGGATTTTTGCTTGAGAAACTGCACTCAGGGGACACCTGAATGAAGCTCCTTTCATGGTCCCAAGTGCAGTCCTCAGGTATTGAAACCCAACCTTCCAGTATCCAAGCCACTGGGGGAGCGGTGTTCGATGTAGTGTCCTCTGAAGGAAGCATGCCTACGGCTATAAAAGCAACAACTTTTGCCTTTGTCTTTCCATGGATGGGTGAACAAGGAACATTTCATTGTAAGATTTTATTGCCCAGCAGTAAAGCAACAAACTCTTTGCCTGCTGTTCTCTTGTAGGCCAATCCACACCTTTTCCTCAAGGTAATGCCAAACCTCCATTGGGTTTAACAGCAGTGAACTCTGTATGCTTCTTTCTGTAAGATTATGAGATGCGATGACAAGACACTTTTAGGGGTACTTTCATTATATTTTGAAGAACTGTTTATTTTTCCAGGATTGAGGGCAAGTGATTTGCTCAAAAAATGATCTGCTTTTATCGTGTTCTTCCCCCCTCTTACTTGTATGCTCCCCCCTTTACAGCACCATAAGGATATTTATAATCTGTTATTTATCCTGGTGTTGGTATTTATTATGGTATTTCAATTGGGGGTTTCAATCATTTTTTAATGAACACAATATGATTTGTTGTTGTTGTTGTTCAGTCACACAGTCGATTCCGACCCTTCACGACCCCATGGACCACCGCCCTCCAGGCACCTCTGTCCTCCACCCTCCTCCTCAACCCGCCCAGCTTTGTGCCTACTGCATCTACAACACCATCTAGCCATCCCATTCTTGGCCACCCCCTTCCTCTTTTGCCCTCCACGTTTCCCAGCATCAAGGCTTTCTCAAGTGAGTCCTCTCTTCTCATTTGATGTCCAAAGTACTTCAGCTTCATCTTTACTATTTGACCTTCTAACGAGCAGTTCTCCTCGCTGTCCAGGGGACTCTCAAAACTCTCCTCCAGCACCACATCTCAAAGGCATCTATTCTTCTGTGCTCAGCTTTCCCAATAGTCCAGCTCTCATAGCCATACATTACTACTGGGAATACCATTGCTTTGACTATGCGAATTTTGGTTTGCAAAGTGATGTCTCTGCTTTTAACTATGTTCCCCAGGTTTCTCATCGCTTGTCTCCCAAGAGTTAGTTGCCTTTTTATTTCATGGCTGCAATCACCATCTGCAGGGATCTTAGATCCTAAGAAAGTAAAATCTGTCACTGCTTCTACTTCTTCCTTTCTCAAGTACCTGTAACACCTTTGTAAAAAACCCTAACCATTTGAACAAACACTGATATTAACCTAAATATTAGTTTAAAAAAACTTCCCCACCATCTATACACAAATGAAACTGACATAAGGCAAAGCCTCTTAAAGGTAGAAAAGGCTAGTTTTTATGATGTAAAGATTAATACACAATAATCACAAATGGTGATTCCTGAAGCAGCCTTTAGTTTGTGAAAGTGCTAGGAATAGCTACTTAGGTGCAGGAAGTGACATTTCATTCTAATGGGTGGGTACATGCAGCGCAGAGGAAAATTAAAATCAGCATTCAGTTGGACTTTGACCTCGCTTAAAGAGCATAATGCGTTCCACAGGATTGCTCTTTAAGCAAGTTTGCTTTTTAAACAAAACACCATTGTAAGTGACCAATTGTGACTTCTGGTGGGGGAATTGCAAATCCTGATTTATTTGTTAAGCGAGTTTTTGGTTGGTTTTATTTGTTAAGCGAAGCGAACATTCAGAGAAAATTCTGCTCTTTAAGCGAGTTACTCTTTAAGCGAGGCACTCTTTATGTGATGTTTGACTGGTATCTGAAAATGGAATTCTCTAGATCACCAGCCCTCAGATAGACTTTGACCCGTCTCGCAGCTGATACCATCTCACAGCTGATATGGAGAACTCTTTTGCTTCAAATTCCTTTGGCCTCTTAAAGATTACACTGCACAATAATTTTGCTACTGGGAACAACATATATGATTTACATGATATCGAGTGTGCTGATTCCAAATCTGAACTCAGAATTTGCCTATCACATAAAGATTTTAAGGCATGATATAGCTGTTCAAATGGTCGCAACTGGGTAATATATTTTTATATGGGAACATTTTAACAGTTGCAGATGCCACTATGCCTGCTGCTGCCTCAGCTGAATCATGTCCCCTAGTGGCATGCATGTTCCAGCAGCACCCAGACATGTCTGAGCAAGTTAGTGAGCTGATGTCGGAAATAGGTATATAAGGTGAGATGGACCAAGGGCTTGTTTCTAGTGTAAAACCATCTTATTGGATAGTACAGTTAGGCCGTAGTGGGTCTGTTTTGAGCTAAAGATGAGTAGGCATAGCTGTGTTAATAAACCAGATATTTTTTGCTACATTTGTGGCAAATATACCCTGCATGATCAACACAAGAACTAAACCACGAGGGTGAGATTTGCTAATTTAAGATCCTGACATCCTAGGCAGAATCAGACTTCAGATTTGGATTCAGTGCAGTTGATTTAGTATAGGACACATGGACTGGAACAAGTAGCAGACAATATATATTTTTTGTGATGCAGTGTTATTTACCAGCAGCTAGGGGAACAAATATGTTCAATAGCAAGTCACTTGTGAGAATGGTACACAACCAAAGCAAAATACTGTATGACAACCACTTACCTAAATGTTGTGGCTAAAATTCCACCAAGGGAAGATCCAATGATTATTCCAACTCCAAAACAAAGGCCAAGTTTTCCTAAGGCATCTCCACGTTTGGCAGGGCTAGTTAGATCTGTTATGACCATTTGAGCACCTGGGAAGCAAAGAGAAAACAATCAATTGGCATGGCAATATGGCCAGAACTAGAGTTCTCTTTTGTAATATGAAAATTAGTGGTTCAAAGATATATTCAAATTCTTTGGGTACCCATCAGTAGAGACCATAGCCTTCAATCTGTCTACATTTTTCATATGTAAGAGTGTACCTATGCTACATGGTTATAGTATCTTAATACTACTGCAAATGATACAGAAGGTACAGAATTGTAGGATCTGTTATCTTATTTATGTATAAGACAGCAGTAATGTTTAGTAGAGCAATCCAAATAAAATAAGGGCAGCTTCACCTAGTTTAGATCCTTTCCAGATGCTTTGGATTATAATTTCCATTATCCTTCTCCATTGATCATGCTGGTTATGTATGGCTGATAGGGAATGTAGTCCAAAACTTTTGGAAGGCACCTAGGCTGAGGAAGGTTGGTCTATATCAGTGGTTCCCAATGTGGGGCCCACGCCCCATGGGGAAAAATTAATTCCCAGAAGCCTAAGTCAGTACATTGACTGATCAGTGCTTTGGGGAATTAATTTAGGCTTCTGGGAATTGAAGTCCAAAGACCACCAAAGGTTTGGAAGCACTGGTCTAGATACTGTAGATAATTTTACCTCTAAAGCTTGTTGATCAATTCCATAATGCTGGCAACACAATTCTGATCCTTATTCCCATCAAGCACAGCATCAGGACCTTTGAGTACCAATCAGTGGCATATTACTAGGAATATTATAAATGCATGCGATCCTGATCCCTATTAGGACAGAATGTGGTATTCTGACATGCCAAATATGCCTCTCTTTTGCAAGTGGAGTCCCTTCTAAAGAGAAAGGCTTTGCTGTGAGGTGTTCCACCTTTTGAAACATTTTCCTATTAATTTAATTAGTTGCTGACCAGAAGTACATAGTGACAGTTTTGCACTAAGTTTAGCTTCCTTCTTGACTGTAGGACTTAAGCATTTGGGTTAGACCCAGAGCACTTGCTTAATCTAGTCACCATACCTGGTAGTCCATGCATGAAGATGCCGGGAACTCTGGAAAGAAAAAGCAGTGGGATGCTGGTGGACACAGACAGGAGGAAGAAGCACAAAGATCCAGCTATGTACGACAGAGTCAAGGCAGCCCTAGATCCAAACCTGTCCGCAAACCTGGTTGGGGAAAGGTGCAGAATGTTCTGAAACTGAACAGTTTGTGTTGTGCTAAAAACAGAACAGCCTCACTGGAAAATGCATTTGTTACCTTCCTAGCAACATGAAATATACAGAGGCCCTATGGAGTGTAGTCAGATGGCCAGGAAGACTGAGCATCAATCAAAGACAGATTGTCAAGAATATTCATTCCAATTGTGCATATTTACATATCCCTCTTTAGGCAATAAGTAGACATTCCAATAACCCAAACACACCTCTCTTTTGCAAACAGAATCCCAGCTTGAGAAAAAAACACAGAGCCCACCCCACACACACATTTGATTATTATTATTTTGCCTTTTACATTATTAATTACATGCCATCAAGTCAACTCTGACTAATGACAGTGCTCTCCAGGTTTTTGTAGGTACAGAATACCTAGCAGTGGTATACCATGCCCCTATTCTAGAGTAGTGTACAATGTACTTTCCCCCTGTGCTACTGGTGCTTCAGAATTATTATTATTTTGCAAGCAAATGCATTTGTATCCATTCAAGTACTGTATGTAGTCACTTGTACCATTGTAGAAAAGCATGTGTTGGTGATTGGTGGAGAGGGACTCCATACTGAAGGGGCCTAGGGCTGGATCTCTTGCTCTCCAACCACACCGAGTGGGTCCGACCCCTCAGAAATGAGGAAAACTAGGACCAGACAGTGCCGTGGATCCCTAAGTCTTGGAGCCACCCCAGAAGGATACCGTGATTGACAGTATCGAAAGCTGCTGAGAGGTCGGGCCAGGATGGATGGACGACCACCATCCCGCTCTCTCCAGAGATCCTCTAACAGCATAACCAATGCAGTCTCGGTACCATATCTGGGCCTGAATCCTGACTGAAAAGTGTCTAGATAATCTACTTCATTCAGGGTCTCCTGTAACTGCCGAGCCACTGCCTTCTCAAAAACCTTACCCAAAAAGGGCAGGTTGGATACAGGCCGGTAGTTAGCAAGCACTGTTGGGTCAAGCAATGACTTTTTCAGGAGGGGGCACACCAAAGCATGTTTTAATGGTGCTGGAAAGACCCCCTCCTGCAGTGAAGAATTTATAATCGCCTTGACCCAACCGCCTGTCACCGCCCTGGTAGTTTTAACTAGCCAGGCAGGGCATGGATTTAATCCACAGGCAGTGGCTCGAACAGATCCCAGGAGCCTGTCCACTTCCTCAGGGACAACTGGATCGAACTGATCTCAGATAACATGGCCAGAATACACTCCGGTCAACCCCACCTCTGTGTTCTCCATGCTGGGATTAAGTTTTGAACGAATCCGAGCAATTTTCTCTGTCTCAGTAGACCCCTGCCAACCGGGGCTTGACACCCCCTCTACCGAGGAGGGACCTGGTCACCCAGAACAGGGTCGCTGGTTGATTATCTGCAGAGGCAATAATGGCGGTGAAATATTGGCGTTTCACCACCCTTATCACCACTAGGTAGGCCTTAATAGTGGCTCTAGCAAGTGTTCGGTCGGACTCATTCTGAGTCTTCATCCAGCAGCACTCTTGGCATCTCTTTGCATGTTTGCGCACCCTCAGCTTCTCCGTAAACCATGGGGACGAGTGATGCCCACAAGCATGGAGAGCCCAAAGTGGCACGATTATGTCCAAGGCCATCAACCAACTACTTGCAATTTGTTAAGGCAGTTCCTTCTGTAGCTGTTCCTCCTGCAAATCTTGATGCTATGGCAGAAGATGCCTTAACAAGTTGCAAACAAGGGCTGACAGGTGATATTATCCTCTCCAGAGGCAATCAGAATGTTAAACAACTAGTGATTACATAGTCTAATTGACCACTATAATGTTATACAATGGCAAAGTGTATCTCATTCTCCTGATCTTGAGCAAGTTAAACCAGATGTCTATTTAAGTTATTTTTTCTGAACTAAAAATAAAGTGGCACTATTAATTCCAAACAAACCTACGTTTCTGATGCACAATAATAGCTTTTTATATTTACCTCCCAAAAATGGGGCCTCCCAGCAGCTGAAGAACACCAAAGAGTGTTTGCAAGTAGCCAAACCCAACTGCATCCAATCCCAGGTTTGTTGCCAAATACTAAAACAGATTGAAAACAAAATCAAAGAGAAGAGTTGCATGTTATATTTCTGATCAGACTGTAAATCCTACAATGTTGCTGTAGACAACGTACAATGTTTCAAGTCTGTAGATTCAAGATTTTCAGATGACCTACCTTGGGCCCCTTTGTTGTCTTAAAACATTCTGTTATGTGCGATTCTTCTTTTGTGTCTAGGTCAGACTTTAAACTGACAAAATGAAGCCACCTTCTTGGCTTTGTCATTGGCTAAACTTAAATCCTATGTTTCTAGTAGTAACCAGCAGACCAGTAGCTGATCTATATTCTGTATCTCTCCACATTCAGTTATCTGAAATGAACACCTGGGTTAGGCAGTATGTGTCACTCCCTAGATATTGAATTACTAAAGCTCCCATCAACCCTGGCTTAGTATAGCTAACTTTGATGTATAATATATTGTGATTGCTGTTAGCAGCCCTGAGTTGTGAGGCGAGTGGGCGGCATACAAGACCAATAAATCAATCAAATCAATCAATCAATAATGGAATCTGCAGCTCATCAAGCTATGCAGGTCCACCCATTCTCCCATGCCATCCCTTGGGCAATTCTTGTCTTAAATCGTTCATGTCAGCTTTTCCAGGCACCAATTTTGTGTTTGCACCATGTGCCCATCTATACTGTAAAAGACGATAATGAGTGCAGTGTTCCTGATGCAACTGCTTATTTCTGATGAGAGATCAATCCATGGAACAGATAGGTAGCGTAAGACATTCCTCTTCCAGCTTCTGGGCTGATAAATGGCTTATCTAACCTTTATTAACTACAAACCTAACATTTGGGATACTCTGAAAACTTGGGCACATATTTTCCAATCATTTTGCAGCACAAACTGTACATTTTGCAGTGCCCACTAAAACTGGGATACTGAGCATATAGGACAGTGATGGCGAACCTTTTAGAGACCAAGTGCCCAATGAGTTGGTGGTGCCACATGGGCAGGCACCACACATGCCCATGCACCTATGTGACATCACCAGAGCACTTCCAGTGATGTTACATGGGTGCGTGCACATGCTTGAGGCGCGCCAGTGATGTCATGTGGGTGCTTGCAAGAATATGCAAGGTAGCAGGGTGGGCCAGGGTTCTGAGGATTGGGACCATCTCCAGGCAGAGTGCTTCAGCTCCCCCCCCCCCATCAGCATTATCAGCCTCCTGTCTCAGCATCCTCTCCTGAGCTCTTCAGTTCAGTTGTGAGATAGTATAATAGATTAATAATCAAGTCTTCTATAAACTTTGTGGGTATAAAACAGATATTTCCTTTGACATACTCTGACCTCTGCTCCAGAAACTACTTTCAGTATTTTATGACCAATAATTCTCTTTGGCATACAATTATCCCCAGGGCTATATCCTGCAATTCTAAGTAATGAACATCTTGATAATCCAGTGGCTCAAGTGGTTAAGACACTGACTGGGAGGCGAAAGGTCAGCAGTTCAAAACCCGAGTACTGCATGACGGAATGAGCACCTGTCTCTGTTCCAACACCTGCCAACCTGGCAGTTTGAAAGCAAGAAATTACAAGTAGATAAATAGGTGCCACTTCGGGGGGGGGGAGGTAAACAGCCAGTGGCGGGCATCAGTAGGTTTGCACCAGTTCGCCAGAACTGGTAGCAGAAATTCTGGCTGGCCCCACCCACCCAAATGTTGAAATAAAGTACAGTACTGTAGTCCTCATTTGGGTGCAATGCAAGGCTTTCCCCCTGGCCACACCCATCATACCATACCCACAGTGTGGTAATTTTTTTTGGAGCCCACCACTGTAAACAGCATTCTGTGCACTTCGGTGTCTAGGCATGCCTGCCACATGTCCACGGAAACGTCTGCAAATGCAGACAGCACTGGCTCTTTGGCTATAAACAGAGATGAACACTGAACTCTAGAGTTGGATACACCTGGCTTTCAAGCAAGGGTGACCTTTACTGTTAACCCAGTCCTGTTTTTAAAATGCATTGTTATTTTGTCTATTGCCTGTATCCTCAAATGGTTGTGATCCTTCCCACTACAGGGATACATATGCACATATAAAATACAATATGAGCAATCTATGGGTCTGAAGAAGGGGATCTTGTTCCAAAAAGCTCACACAGAATACAGAGTAATTAGTCTTATTTTACCACAGTTTATTGTTCTTTTCCCCTCTTATCTCTTGGATTTTGACAACATGCTGTGGCAGACTATCACTGCTGCTTCTTTGGTGATGAAACAAAGTATCTCTTCACACAATACCTAATAATTCAATTTATAAAGTTCACTGCCTCGTGATGTGGCAATAGTTGCTAATTTCAGAGGCTTCAAGGCAATTAGATTCAGGGACAGGGCTGCTCTTCTCATGAAGCAAAGTAAAATCCTTGTCTCATATGGCAGAGCAAGGAAAGCATATTACAATCTCACTCAACTACCAGCAGGATGTCCACTGAGGTGTCATTGGTGTATTTGACTCACTATTGCTGCAGCAGAAAAGCAATTGATGGGACTTCCCAGTTTGACTATCTGACTGATCTCTTATTCTGAGATCAGATCAAGGGACAGACTGGTTGGACAGGTTATGGAGAGTTGAACCAACTGCAGAGAAACCTGAAAGCCAAATGGTTCCATTTGAGGAGAAGAAATAGACAATGTGTCTAACTGCAGACATTCCAGTCTGTGTGGTCTAGAGTCTATGTCTGCATCCAATACCATATTTCCATGTTTATGCTGATCCAGTGTACAAGATTGCACAGAAATTTACCAGAAAATATAAACAATCAGAAAAGGTGCTGTCTTGACCTTCTAAGACAGGGCTCCTCAACCTGTGGCCCATGGGCCAGATTCAGCCTATGGCACCATTTCATGTGGCTTGCTGCCCTTGCTCACACCACCGTGACCACTGGATAAGGTAGAAACAGCTGCATCACATTTATGGCTGTCATAAACACATTTACAATAGCCACAGATATGTTTTATGGCAGTGCTTGTGGCAGTGGGAACCACCCATTTGGCCTGCTCAGCTGTCTGAGAGAGCATGAGCCAGCCCATGGCTTGAAAAGGTTGAGAACCCCTGTCCTAAGATAATATCCTTGATTGTTTTTCTCTACAGTTGCCAACTCAGCCTCATTATAAGGTGAAGTGCTTATTTTAGAGTACTACACTGCTACAAAACAAATATCTTTCATTTCAGATTACATATATTTAAAAGTGGCGTATTAAAACCAATACTTTCTCTGCTGCATGAACCAATATGTCACATATTCATAGAACCACTGGCTTTTTGCCTGAACAATTCAAAGTTCATAGTCCATACTCACTGGAACAATCCCTATCTGCATGAACACGCAGCTCAGGTCCACCGCTGTAATCAGATAAATGACTTGGATCACCCATTGTGCTCTCTCTTTATTTTCCTTCTCCAATGACTCTTCCTTTAATTTCACTCTTTCTTCCTCTTGTTTGGAAAAAGCATCTACATTCATGTTGCTCTGGACCAACTGCCTGCACTCGTGTGCTTTTTCTGGAGAAACAGAAATGCACATTAAGATGAAGCTCAAGAGGAACCTACAGCCACTAGGAGCTAAAGTACAATACAGTCAAAACTTGCATAAAGAGCGTTTCGCTTAAAAAGTAACTCGCTTAAAGAGCAGTATTTTCTCTGAATGTTCACTTCGCTTAACAAAATCTTGCTTAACAACCAAAATCTTGCTTAACAAATAAATCAGAGTTCACAATCCCCCCCCCCCAAGTCACAATTGGTCGTTTACAATGGTGTTTCACTTAAAGAGCAAACTCACTTAAAGAGCAATCCTGTGGAACACATTATGCTCTTTAAGCGAGGTTCAACTGTAGTTTGATTTTAGGCTGGAAGTGGAAATTGACTGTTGAGTTACTGTTTGACTTCCCTTCTATTTCAGCCTTCTTAGAGGAGAGCAATCCCATTCAAACTAAACCCCTGCATGCTCACTTGGAAGTAAGTTTTGACAAGCTATGCACAATGATAGGGTCCAGAAGGTGGCCCCCTTCAACCAAGAGCTTTCCCTGCTCAAAAATTAAATGGTCTTCCAGAAGGCACCTTTTTATTCCTTTGATCCTGGTAGACAATGGCTCTTCTTGTTTTTATCTCCAAAAACAACCCTTTATTGCTGTCTAGTAGCTTTTAACTGCCTCCTATTTGCCCTGGACTTCAGGGTTCATATTTCCCCTTGTCAGCCTTTCCTCTCCTTCTGCTTCCCCTGTCCCCACCCACTAACACTCCACCACATTTTGGGTCCTAAATTTCTTCCCTCCTCCCAACTCACAGCCCACTCTTTCCTTCACTACAATGGATTATTGCAGTCTCCCAAATAACACTGGGATAATGAAGGCTTTTTTTTAAAAAATGTGATAATCATCAAATGTTAATCTGCAAATGTCCCCCCCCCCAAGAAACCCCCACATACACACACCAAATAGAAGAAAAGAACATCCATTACTGCCAACAAAATATACCAGAGGAAAAGGCTGCTCTACCTATAAGACATTTTTCTTTCACACAGCAGGGGGTCCTCATCCAAGACTAAGAAAAGGAAGTGAGCTATTTATGGGTTATGCTGCTTTTCCTCCAATAAGCTCAAGTTGGAAGGCATGGCTGTCATCCTCCCCACTACATTTTCACAACAACTTGGTGAGTTAGGCCACATTGGGAAAGTTTGGTCAACCAGTGAGCTTCCTATGTCAATAAGGACTTTAACCTGAGCTTCTCAAGTCTCACAATAATACGCTAACCACTCTGCCACTCTGGCTGTCCAACCTTTCAATAAAATAAGCAACATGTAATATATATGGAGAGCAAAGGAACAGCTTCTTTAGAGCATATTTCTGTTTCTAGAGGATATACTTCATTGTCCAGGGTGGAAGGCAGGTCTACGCATTCACTCTAGGGAAATTACCGCCACAACCATAGTGCCAATGATGCAATGTTTCAAACATGTAAGAAGGAGTGTTGAGGATGATGGGGAACAGGCATATATCTCATTAAATCCCAGTGGGGGTGGAGGTAAATTACATTTATCCCACAGTTCTCTTCCTGCCCAGGTTTTGTTTGGGACCATGCAGTGGATTCACTATAGTGGAGATTAAAGGAGGAAGTAGCAAGGGGGCAGACAGAAATCAGAATAACAGGGCAAGATAGCAGAACATTATATTACTGAAGAAGGATTTACTCACAGACTAATCAGAGACTGATGGCAACATTCAGTTCATTTGAGCTCTTCACTGCATTTGCTACTTCTACTGAGTTATGACATTGGAACAAGTAACCCTAACTTCCTGGTTTATACCAAATAGGGACTGTGTACAAATTACTAACAGTGAACAGAGCTGTAAAAGTAATCCTGACAGTGCACAGCAGTGAGGCAACGGTTACTCATTCCCTTTCACAAGTGTCTGCATTACTTCTTAGCCAAATTGAAGATATGCCCCAAATTAGTATAAGACCTTGTGCAGATACTGAACATAACACTTTTGTCACAAAACACAGGCATCTTATTCACAATGTTGGCTTGTTTGTTCTGCCAAAATAGTTTCTGCAGAATACAATGAGGAATCCAAAAGAGACTTGTTAATTGGTGCTACTGTGAAATATGCCATTGTCATTTCAATGGTATAAATTAGGGGTTCTCAAGCTACAGCCCATGGTCTGTATCTGGCCTGTGGTGCCATTTCATGTGGTTTGCCACCCTCACTCCTGCCAATGCCACCACCACCAGAAGAGGCAGAAACAGCCATGAATGTGTCCATGGCTGTCATAAATGTGTTAACTTCAGGTGTTAAGCCAATTCAAACCATCCATCTCACTAACACACACACAAAACGTGGCTGTTTGCAAAATGTAGTGTGTATGGAAGAAATTGACAACATTCCTCTCACAAACCACAAGAGGCTTTAGAAAATCTTGGCCATATCCAATTCTGTTTTCATAACAGAATAGATGCTAATGGAATGACAGCCAGTTTTTGCATTCCAGTCATAGCAAGGATTCCAGAAAAGGGGCTATGATAGTTTGCTGCCAATATTTATATACTGAAATGAATTGTTAGAGCTTTACTCAATAATGATCTAATCTGCAGGTGTGGATATGGAACAACATATGCCCAATAACAGTTTTTCAGAAACACGTCCCATTCCCAGAGTCTACTTTTAAGTTGGTGTTTTTAATGATGGCCAAGTCCATCAGAACTATCCAACCCAAGATGAAATCAATGAGAGTTAACAGAACAATTTCCATTGATTTTAGGAGTGTGCATGTATAGTGACAAATTCTTATACTCTGATACAACTCAGGAGTGCCCTCTAGAGAATATTGTGAGTAAATTTCCTGCCCCAGAACTGAATAATAGATTGGCAAATCTATCAGACATGATTGGAAGAAGTATTTTAATCCACCCTACCAGACCCAACATATGAAACCTACCACTTTGGATCTGAGTCTACAACTCCCAGTTTGAAACATGCTTCAAACAAAGGAGCCCTGCTTGCACAAGTGGATGTGGTTGTGAAAACTATCACATTTTTATTACTGCCAATTCTGGGGTTCCTAGCCTTGATGAAGGCCCACAGTGGGTTGAAACCAAGTTTATACTTGTGCTTTTCTACTGGTTTAATTAAGATATCACCTGCCCTTGTCTTAAAAACACACAGGAACACACAGCTTGTTGTTGTTCAACTTGATGAATTCAGCATAAAACCTCTTTACATTGCATTACAATTGCATAACAAAAGGAAATCCATAGAAAATAGTGGCTTGGTTTACAGAATTTTTTTGGAATGGATTAATTGGTTTTCAAGTGGAGTGATTCGGATGGTGGGGGAAGAGAAAGAGAAGCAACCGCTGGAAGGAAGAGAAGCGAGGCAAGGCAAGGCTGGGGTGGGGGTTCAATAGCAGGCCAATGCATTTAAAGGAGGAAACCCACCCATTTCCACCTCTGATCTTCTCTTCCTTCCTCCACTTCCGCCCTCGCGGAACCACTTCATTGGGAAGGTAAACAGCATTCGGTGTTGAGGTATGCCTGCCACATGTCCACCTTAACTTCTGCAGACACAGGCAGTGCTGGCTCTTTGACTAATAAACATAGATGAGCACTGAACCATAGAGTTGGATATTACTGGCTTTTGAGCAGGGTCAACCTTTACCTTTATTTCAATGTTAGTTGCCTCACCCACCCACCCCAAATGTTGCAGGTAGAGAGTCTAAGGACACTACTGTCAGGGATTTATTTCGTGAATTCGATTTGCTTCATGGGCGAAAAGAACATGATTGTTGGTCTTCGTTAGCGAAATCGACTCATTTCGTCAATTTCAATGTCCTTCGCCCATTTACCACATCGAATTCGCGAACTAAATCCCTGTGGTAGTGTCCTTCTTAGACTCTACCTGCCACACTTTTTTCTCTCTACCAGCAAGTCATTTGGGTGGACAGTTTAAAAAACAATTCTACCAAAACTTTTTTTAAAAAATTAAGAACCATGGGGTTAATAAGCTACTGCTTTGTTTTCTTAGGATTTTTATAGGGCATCATATCACGTCACTCTGCCCCCTACAGCTGCCCCCATCCTTTGATCTGCACAGCCCAACCTGCAGGCAACAAGAAAATACTAAGACAATTTCTTTCCAGAGTCTACCCTTCTAAAGGGACATTGTCTGAGAGCCCTGGAGTAGTCAAAGGGAGTGTGAGGCAAAGGGAACCAGGAAGTGACTCAGCATAACAGCGAAGAAATACAGTGGATGCTTTCTGATTAAACAGGGCTTTACTGTGTTTGCTTTAGCTTTTTTAAAAAACATACGGTATAGTGTTTTTCACTTTATTGACAGTTGGCTAAATTCAAATTGCACTGCGACTGTGTTTGCTTCAACATATTTTAATGTAAAAAACTAGATTAAAACCATTAAGTTTTTTTAAATGTAGAAAAGGAAAAGGGCAATTCTTCGTTGGTGTTTTTCTTCTTCTTCTGTCAAGCCATTCCCAACTTATGATAAGTCTATGAATTAATGACTTCCAAAGAGAATAGTCCTTTCATTAATACTCCTGCCCAGATTTTGCAAAGTAAAAAGTGTGGATTCCTTTATTGAGTCAATCCATCTTCTGTTAAGTCTTTCTTCCTATTACCTTCAACTTTTCCGAGTATTATCTTTTCCAATGAATCTTGTCTTCTCCTGATATGTCTAAATTATGGTAGCTTTTAACTTATCTCAGAATGAGGACTGGTTACATCTTCTTTAATGATTTTGTCAAAACTCTTAAAAGTAAGCCCAACTGATTTCAGTGAGGTTTGTTCTGAGAAAACAGGCACATGATTTCAGCATCTGGCCTAACTGCATACAGTGTACAAAGAGATACAACAAATGCTTGTGTTTTTCCAGGCAAGGATTTGAATCAAAATTTGCTAACAGAAAAAAAAAATGCTTAACTTTTTTCTCATCTTCCTTTTCTTCACTCTGAATTCTGTCTTGATCACACAAACAAGTACTTATCCTACCAACAGTACTCTAAATACACATTTATTGAGCCAAAAATGCACCTGGAATTGCTGTGCTGTAGTGTGGGTGATTTAAGTGGTGTGTTTGATAGAGAAAGGAGAAAGAAGTTAAGCATTCCTCTGGCATTTCCCACTGCCTTTCCCCCCCAAAGCTTCTTCTTCTTCTTGTGCTGTATCTGATTCTGAATATTGGCAATCCTCATTGCAATCAGCCATGAAAACTGTCCTGTGAATATAATGCAGTTGGCCTTTCATCTGCCTTCTATATCGCAGCGTGACACTCGTACCACTGGTCCAGGTCTGTGAGTCACTTTCTGGTTCTGAGCCCTTTTGGCACGCAAAGTCCTCATCAGCCCACAGGCCAGTATTGATGAAGATGCTGTCTCCCACCAAGATGGATTCAAGTGGGATTTAATCCACTTGGGGACCATCACCCTTCCCTGTGGACTTCACCAAGGGCGCTAGTCCTCAGGTTTGTCAGGTTAGTTAACCACCGCCTGATGCTCGATGCTGGCTCACTGGCAGTATGGTCTACTCCAGTGTTTCCCAAATGCTGGTGTTTGGACTTCAGTTCCCAGAAGCCTAAGCCAGTATATTGACTGATCAGTGCTTTGGGGAAATGACTTAAGCTTCTGGGAATTGAAGTCCAAACACCAGCATTTGGGAAACACTGGTCTACTCTACTCTATTACCATAGCAGGATAACCTGGCCAGACTGCACAATGCAGTTCGGAGGAGGGAGGAGGAGCTTCTATCAGAAAAATAAGGTCTGACCATTAAGAGTTAGTACGTTTCAGGTTCTGACGTATAACACATAGTTTGTTTTTCATCCAGTTTTACATATTAGAAAACAGATGTGCGAAGAAAGCTTGGCAGAAGCAAGAATGCATCACATTTCCAGGCTATTTTATTTATAATGCAACATGCAAAACCAGAACCATCGAAGCTGCTGTCCTCTGCTGATATCAAGCCAGAGATACAAATGACAGCAACATTACATTTTGGCTCCATGTCTTTTCACTCTTAAGTAGTGTTCGGGGCAGCTTACGTGCAGCATAAAATGCAATAAAATAAGCAAAAACAAATCATTAAAATTAAATAAGACAAAATACAATCAAACAAACATTAAGTTCTAAAATAAATTTGAAATCACAGCAATAGACTAAACAACACTGGGAGCCAGATTGAAAAGATATGTTTTCATATTCTTTCTGAAAGTAGCAAGATTAGAAACTGGTCACTGCATTCCACAATCTCAGGGCAATCCAGGAGAAAGCCCTGTTCTGTGTGCCTTAATGCTGATCTATACCATACAGTATTTTCAAGATGACTTCTCTTAAGGATTTTAACATCCATCTACATTCATAACAAGACAAGCAGTCTCTTAACTGGCCAGGCTCAAGCGCTGCCTTCATCGCTCCCGGTAGCGGAAGCGGAAGTAAAATATGGGTCAGGCACAGAGAGCCTTGGCCCCATTCTCTCCATTCCATGAAGGTCTTAATAATGTCTGAAGAAGGAAAAACTATGTGCAGGTCCCATGCTATTTTGAGAAGTATAGGAGCCTGTGCAAATCTGAGGCTGTTAAAAAAAGGAGGCAGTCATTGCTATGATTTTTTGGACATCAGAGGGCACCAGAGACCCACACATAGTTAACATCTTCCTCTGAATCTACATGCTCAAGCCCACCTCTTTTTCTGTATGTTAGGAACAAAGTAAGATACTCTTCACTCATTCTGTCTTTCCCTTCCACAAAGTTAACTGAATGCAAGAATATAATACATGTATGAAGTTCAAGTAGCAATTGTGTAGTGAAAGAAATTATGCATGCTTTGCAGTGCAATCCCATACAGCTGGTGTGATGACTGCCCCCATTCTTGACAAGGCCAGAGATGGCCACAGCAAAGCATACTTTAGTTAGATTGCATTATTGCAATTTGCCCATCTCTGATGAGTTTTCATTTATTTCACATGGACTAGAACAGAGATGGCGAACCTTGGCACTCCAGGTGTTCATGGACTTCAATTACCAGAAGCCCAAGTCAGCACTCCTGCTGATCAAGGCTTCTGAGAATTGAAGTTCAAGAACATCTGGAGTGCCAAGGTTCACCATCACTGGACTAGAACATGCTATGACCACTTTCATCTGGAGAGGTCTTGAGCAAGGACCTTTTCTATGGATGCTCTGAGACTCTGGGAGGTGGACGGGGCCATTCCCTGCTTTCTTTACCCAGACAAATGAAAACTTACCTCTTTAGAGGAACTGGGTGGGGCAGGCAAATGAGCTAAGGGGGTCTTTTAAAATCTGATTTACAATTTTAGCAATGTTTTTAGACTTAGTTTCAAAATGTTGTAGTTGTTGTTGAGTCGCACAGTTGATTCGGACCCTTTGTGACCCTATGGACCCACCAGGCATGTCTGTCCTCCACCATTCTCGTCAACCCACCCAGCTCTGTGCCCATTGCATCCACAATACCATCTAGCCATCTCATTTTTGGCCACGCCCTTCTTCTTTTGCCCTCCACCTTTCCCAGTATCAAGGCTTTCTCAAGTGAATCCTCTCTTCTCATTTGATGTCCAAAGTACTTTAGCTTCATCTTTACTATTTGACCTTCTAAGGAACAGTCAGGGTTGATTTCTTCTAAGATCAACCTGTTTGTATTTGTATTTTTGGATTTGTATGCCGCTTTATTCACCGAAGCAACTCAGAGCGGCTAACAACAAAGATCACAAAATATCACATATCAAAACAAATTTTTGTTCTCCTTGCTGTCCAGGAGACTCTCAAACTTCTCCTCCAACACCACATCTCAAAGGCCTGTATGTAAATACAGTAATACCCCGGATAATGATTGTACCGTATAACGCTAAAAACGCATAACGTTACAAGATTTTTGGGAAAATCTTGTCTTGAATAACGCGATTTTTAGCGTTATCTGGAACAATCGTGTGGGGGGGAGGGGTTGGATTGGGTAGAACATCTACCCAATCCAACCCCCCCGGGCCTGCCCGCATGATGTTTGGAAAGGGTATGGGCCCCCATACCCTTTCCAGACATCGTGCAAGCGTGCGCCTGTCAAAACGCAGCTTGGGGAGCATACGGAGAAAACCTCCATATGCTCCCCAAACTGCATTTGACAGGTGCACGCCAACGCGCCCGATGTTTGGAAAGGGTATGGTCCCCCATACCCTTTCCAGACATCGTGCAAGCGTGCGCCTGTCAAACGCGGCTTGGGGAGCATACGGAGAAAATCTCCGTATACTCCCCAAACCGCGTTTGACATGCGCGCGCCAACGCGCCCGATGTTTGGAAAGGGTATGGTCCTCCATACCCTTTCCAAACATCGTGCAAGCGCGCGCCTGTCAAAACCCAGCTTGGGGAGGATACGGAAAAAATCTCCATATCCTCCCCAAACCTCGTTTGACAAGTGCGCGCCAACGCGCCCGATGTTTTTTAGCGTTGTTCGGTGTATACCCCGGACAATGCTAAAAACTGGATAACAACATGACTTGTGGAACCAAGTCATAACGTTATCAGGGGTACTAGTATACTATGTTTTATTTAACAATTGACTTTAAATACCGGTACTGTATTTGTGTTGATTGTTTTTAGGGCAAAAAGGTGTGATTAAAAATTGAATGAATAAACAAATGAATATTATTCAGCATTTGCTCACTGGGTCTTACCCACAACTATCCTGCAACAGCTGCACTGGCTACCAATCTGCTTCTAGATGCAATACACAATGCTGATGATTATCTTTAACTCATGAGTGGGTGAAGTGAAGCCCTCTACCTACTGTTACACAGCAGATCTCATCAGACCTATGCAACATGGCCAATGGTAAGAAACATTAGGAGGTGCATTACAGCCACATCTGGGGAAGACAGCTCTGTTGGATCCAGGGTAGATTATGGAAGAGAAGAATATTGGACTGTTCCAAAAATGCTTTGGAGTTCCACTTCCAAAAGTTCCAGTTAGCATAACCAATAATAAGGGAGTATGGAAGTTGTTGACCAAAATTTTGGGTAGTCAAACATTTCCATCTCTGGCTTAAGGATTGCCCCCTCAGCTTCTCTCTGTTTCCTCCTTGTTATTTTCTCTCTTAGTTTGTGGAGGGAGAAAAGAATTTTTTTTCAGTGTCACCAGTGAATTCTTTACTTTGTGAGGCTCAGTTGACCTCCACCACTTGCTGAGTTTCACCAAATCATGTTCCAGCAGGCCTTCATTTTACCAGGTAGATAATATCCTATCTAACATTGCATCTCTGATACACACTGCACCATACATTTGCTCTAGAAATCATTATTACAAGGTGGACACAATTTACAGTTGGAACTCCATACATTTTTGAGATAGTGATATGTTGCATGAAAGAAAATACACTATTTGACAATGTGTTTGACAATAAGTGCAATATTGAAACATTCATACAAAATATGCAGAATTGTGTCCATATGAAAATGCACTAAGTCAAGGATAGAACAAGATTAGTGATGGAAAAAGAGAATATCAGTGACATATATTTATGTATCTCTGCTCATCATTTTTCTGTTTAGATTTAGAACCAGAACTTCATTTCTTCTGATGGAGGTACAAGATTCCCTTTTCCAATTCACTTCCTAAAATAATGTGCAAATTGATTCCTCTGTGAAGGAGACATACAACCAACAATCCAATTAATGTCACCTATCACCCAACTCTTTTTTATGAGGAAAACTGTATAAATGAAGCCACTATATGTTCAAACCCCCAAAGCCTGGAAATATAATTTTCTGGTCTACATTTACAATAATCTGCCATTCCTTGGAATCCCCAGGCAGCAAAGCAAAACAAAGCAAAACAGTATTTCTAGGCTCTGGAGTGCTTATATTATGCTTCAGTTGTTTGCATTGCAGGAAGGATGCATGCCAGTTCTTGTACCAGGCCAAATGAAGAACAAATCTAATATCTGAATCGAATCTCATAAGTGTACTTTTAGAGTTTGTGAGCTGCAGCTGAGGCAGCCAAATCTGTTATTTATGGAAGAGAAATGAGCCATTGTGAGTTAGAAAGCAGACACTAAAACACCGCTTACTTGTATCTCACATCTCCTGTGTGATTGGAGCCTTTGAATAGAACCAACATGGTGGGATTTTCAGTCTTCATTATACTCAGAATACTGTATGGTTATCTTCAAAAATTAATTGCTAAGTATATCAGGCATAGGTAAGACTAAACAATAGCGGAAAATGAGACAGCGAGATAGTTTGCTGGAAGGTAAAGAAACAGACAATGGGAATAGTAAAGGTAAAGGTAAAGGTAAAGGTAAAGGTAAAGGTAAAGGTAAAGGTAAAATTATTATTATTATTATTATTATTATTATTATTATTATTATTATTATTATTATTATTATTATTATTATTATTATTATTTCGATTTATATGCCGCTCTACTTGGTGAAAACCAACTCAGGGCGGCTCACAAAATAAAATCGAATACAGTACAATATAACAGATCAATAATACAAAATCATAGTATCCTAAAATACAGTGCAACAAAATAAATATAAACACAATATAATCAAAATACAGTCCATACACAATATTCAGTACCGAATGGACAATAAACAATATACTCACAATACAATCCACACCCAATACAAAAAACCATACAGTAATCGATTCAACAGTGTACAATAATGTGCAATGTACAATAATTTACAATGTACAAAAGGTTTCCCTTGCTCGAAAGCCAGTCGTATCTGATGCTAGGGTTCAGTGCTCATCTCTGTTTCAAAGCTGAAGAGCCAGCACTCTCTACTTCTGCAGATGTTTCCGTGGTCATGTAACAGGCATGACTAGACACCGGAGCACATGGCACGCTGTTTACCTTCCCACCAAAGTGGTTCCTATTTATCTACTTGCAATTTCTTGCTTTCGAACTGCTAGGTTGCCAGGAGCTGGGACAAAGAGGAGAGCTCAGTTGGAATAGGAAACAGGAAATGACTCAGGACAATAAGAGAGAGAGAGAGAGAGAGAGAGAGAGAGAGAGAGAGAGAGAGAGAGAGAGAGAGAAACCAGGGAGGAAACAGGGCATGGAAGAATTAACAAACTAGTTTGAGATTGAAAATGGTTGCAGACTACTGGCTATAATATGATGTCAGAGGCTCAGCCATGCAGCCTACCTAAAAGAGTACAATAGGAAGAAATGGAAGAGAAGGCTTTTTGAACCATGAAGCTAACTCTGATGCCCCAGCACACTTCAGATTCACTAATCCAGTCCTGACATAGAAACACTTGCTGGATTTGAGGTTCCATCTAACGCTTCATGTCTTGTCCATGTGGAGAAAACAGGAACGAGGATCTGACTTCCTGGCACTGCTCTTTGATGCCTGCACATTCATGGTGACATTTGGAAGGGAGCAACTGCACGTGTGCAGATGTCAAAGGAGGAGTCCCGGTACTTTTCTGCTGTCCCATTACTGCCACACATCCTTCCTGTTTGTGCAAAACATATATGAAGTAAGTTTGGACTTGTTTTGGAGGAAAGGGAAGAAAAAAATGGAAGTTGAAATGAGAAAAGGGGCTGGAAGAGGTGCAGTCTTATCAGTGGATGTATCTTACAGCAGTTCCTGAAGACATTAGACAAACCCTGAAGGCAAAGCATTACACTCCACAGAACTGTAATAGTGGGATGCAAAAGGCTACTGTATGCAGAGGCGTAGCTACCGCCGTATCTGCCGTATCAATTATACGGGGCCCCCGGGCCATGGGGGCCCCCAACGTGCGTAAGCAAAACAAATCTTTACCCTTCCTAGGGCCCCCCAAACAAATTTTTATACGGGGCCCTGCCAAGGCACGCTACTCTTCTGACTGTATGCTTACGTTGCTGTGTTAAGATTGCGGGAATCATGGAACTTCTTATCAGAATTGTTTGTGTGTCTTCATCACCATCTGTTGCAAGAGATGGATTTAACAGACTCACTGCCTGGAAGTGAAGAAGCCTGCAGAAGTTTCTAAATGGAGGTACATAATGTAGAAGACATGACAGAGGTTGAGAATTGAGCTGTATGAAAACACTCAGGATTATTATTTCTTCTTCTTCTTCTTCTTCTTCTTCTTCTTCTTCTTCTTCTTCTTCTTCTTCTTCTTCTTCTTCTTCTTCTTCTTCTTCTTCTTCTTCTTCTTCTTCTTCTTCTTCTTCTTCTTCTTCTTCTTCTTCTTCCTTGCCTAGTAGAAAGGTGCTCAGGATATAATGCCTGTATTATGGGGAAAGCAAATGTAAAAAAGAAAAGAAAATGACCAACATATGAACAGCAGTGCAAAGGGTGTAGCAAACAAAACCACTTCCAAAGTCAATACAGAAGTGTGAAGAAACCTCAGAAGCTGAAAGCAAGAGCAGTACAGGCGAACGGCTGTGAACCTGAGAACTACGAGCAGGTCTTTACACATTTTTTGAGACTGGTAAATAATGATGGCCTCCTAAAAGGAAACAGAGGGGTGGAGTACCCTCTCCCCTATATGGCAAAATAAGCAAATAATTTGCTTTTAACTAGCAGGTGTGGGGCACTGGTGATGTGGTGACCCCTGCTTGCTGGCTGATAAAATAATAGCAATATCACTCTCTCGCTCTTTTTAATTCTCATTTTTTAAATCTTTGTAGCTTTTTAAAATTGGGTTTTTAATGGGTTTTTAATGTTTTGGACTGCTGTACTGTTTTTAATGTTGTGAGCTGCCCAGAATAATTTTGAGTTGGATAGCTATACAAATTGGAAAAATAAAATAAAATAAATTCTGGCACCAGTTATAAGGTATAACTATTAGCACTGGTTATCAGAGACTTGGGGAAGGCATGGTCCTTTGAATGTTGCGGGCCTACAATTCTCATCAGATGTATACAGCATCATCAATGGCACAATCAGATGGGAACTGTATCCAGCAATATCTGCAGCACCACAAATTTTGCATCCATGGATTACTGAAAATATAACATTGGATCATGTGGACAGAGGTTTATCATATTCAATTAAAATAGCCCTGATACCTTGAAATGAGTATATATGTAAGGTTTGCAGAGCTAAAAGCAAGAAGCTGTCATACTTGTAAATACCTGCTCCTAATATATATACAGTACCTAATGCTGTTGTCAAAGTGATGCAGTGCTGCAATACAAACACTTGTTTTCATTTCCTTGGTTCTTTCCCAATATTGGCAAATTAAAAGAGGCAGACTCACATTGCTTTCATTACCAGCAATCACACACACAAGAAATGGACCAAAACAAAGCAGTCCTATCTTGCAGCCAAAAAAAAGAAAAAGAAAAAAAAGGTAGAAGCCCGAAAGGTATGGGAAGGAGTGTTCTGGGGGAGGACTGGTTTACTCCAGCAATGACACTGTCACCTTTTGGAGTGAACCATCCTGTCCCTGCAGTATACCAAATAGAAGGCTAAATGGCCATGAAGTCAGCCTCACAGTTATGGCCTCTCCCCGACCCCCCGACCCCAAGTGATGTAGCATGGCACACATCCCAAGTCAAGATCTTAGTGTTTAATTCAAATGGATTCTGGCACAAAGAACTGGGCACAGAGTTAGGCTGTCTTCTGCAACCCCATTTGGCAGCTCTAGAGACTCTTATATGGAAAGCCAGCTGTTTCCCTTCTTATTTTAAAATATCTGTTTTTCAACAGGCTTTTAGAGTATAATTTCTGTGGCTATCTTTCCCCTGCTTTATACTCATTACCTTTTTGTCATTTCACTGTTTCCTTAATGTATACTCTTTATTTGACATTATTTTGTCACTGTTCCTTTATCGCTTTTTGTTCATATAAGTCATTTTCCGCTGTCTATGCATATGAATACCACTAAGCTTCATCATCACACCAGAAGCAAAACAAAAGCCAGAAAATATTCATGGTTAACAATAATTAATGACAACATCCTAACTATGACATAAGGAGATATTAAAATAGAGCAAATAAGAGAATCTCATTTAAAAAGTCACTAGAAAAGGAAGAAAACCTAACATGAGATTAATTGACTCAATAAAGGAAACTATAGCTCTTCGTTTGCAAAAACTGAGCAGGGCTATTGGTGGTAGAATCTTTTGGATGCCATTAATTCATTAGGTTGCTGTACTCAAGAGCAACTTATTTATGTATTCTGGGTTGACCGGAGTGCAGTCTGGCCATGTTATCTTGGATCAGTTTGATCCAGTTGTCCCTGAGGAAGTGGACAGGCTCCTGGGATCTGTTTGTGCCACTGCCTGTGCATTCAGTCAGGATTCCGGCCCGGATATGGTACGGAAACTGCATTGGTCGCGCTGGTGGATGATCTCTGACGAGAGCAGGATGGGGGTCACCCGTCCAGCCTGGCTCTTCTTGACCTCTCAGTGGCTTTTGATACCGCCGACCACAGTATCCTTCTGGAACGGCTCCGAGGAGTGGGGATCCAGGGCATTGTGTTGGCCAAGTTTTCTTCATTTCTGAAGGGCTGGACTCAGTCGGTGTGGTTGGAGAGCGAGAGGTCCAGCCCTAGGTCCCTCCAATATGCCTCAAGGCTCGTTGCTCTTGCCTCTCCTATTTAACATCTCCATGAAACCACTGGGTGAGATCATCCATTCTCACAGGGTGAAGTATCATCAATATGCAGATGATACCCAGTTATACATCTCAGCTCGTGGAGATCCAAGTGATGCAGTGGAAGGCCTAGGTGTCTGGAGGCTGTCAGGGTCTGGATGAGGGACAATGGGGTACAACTAAATCCTGGCAAGACTGAGTGGCTGTGGGTCAGGCATCCTGCATTATCTCAGGAGCCACTATCTTTGGTTCAGGATAGAGATATTTTGTCCCAAACAGACCTGGTGCATAATCTGGAGGTCCTCCTGGACTTGCGACTCCTGCTCAAAGAGCATGTGGCAGTCTTGGCCAGGAGGGCTTTTTCACAGCTTCGTGTTATATGCCAGTTATACCCGATCCAAGATCGGGACTCCTTGCTCATGATCACGCATGCTCTGGTCACCTCCAGACTTGACTATTGTAATGCGCTCTACATGGGTCTGCCCTTGATGACCATTCAGAGGCTGCAACTGGTCCAGAATGGGTGGTGCTGGGGTGCGGGCATTATGCACATGCCTCACCACTGCTTTGGGAGCGGCACTGGTTGCCAGTGTGCCACCGGGTGCAATTCAAGGTGCTGGTAATTACATTTAAAGCCCTACATCAGTGGTGGCAAACCTTTTAGAGACCAAGTGCCCAGACTCCCACGCCAAACCGACTTATCTATTGCAAAGTGCCAACATGGCAACAGGGGAGAAAGGAAATGTTCCAGTTGGGCTGCTAGGCAGAGGGGCATGGTGAACTGTTCTGGGGGGAGGGAGGAAGTGTTCCCACTGGGCTGCTGGGCACACGGGTGAGGAAAATTCTGTGCTGGGGTGACTGCACACATGCCCACAGAGAGCGCTCTGAGTGTCACCTCTGGCACGTGTACCATAGGTTCACCACCACTGCCCTACATGGTAGTGGGCCAAGATACTTAAGAGAACGTGTCACTCCAAAAACATCTGTCCCTCCCACCAGAGCAAACTGGAGAGGCTCTCTAACTGTTCCATTGGCTAGAGAGGTGCATCTCTCTAGCACTAGAAGGAGGGCCTTCTCTGTGTCTGCTCTGGCCCTATGGAACCTCCTGGCAATTGAGTTGCATCTCCAGACAGAGCTGCTGCCCTTCAGAAAAGGCATAAAGACTTGGCTGTCGGGCAGGTATGCGGTGCCAGTAACACAGTAACCCCGGCCTGCTGGCTGATTTGATAATTACCTCTCTCTCTCTTAATTCTTTTAATCTTTTAAATTTTTATTGGATTGTTCATGGTTTTATTGTTGAATTTAGTATCAAGATCATTGTGTTTTTGATATTTTGTCCTGCAATACTGTGTTAGCCGCTCTGAGTCGTTCTGCGAGTAGGGCGGCATACAAGTGTGAACAAATAAATAAACAAATAATAAAATATTTATGTATTTATTTATTATATTTCTATATCACTCATTTGGGTGGTATTCCACTCTGGGCAGTGAACAAACAGATAACAAAAAACAACACACAGTAGATCAAACAAACAACTGACAAATATGTCACAAAAAAGAACTAAAAGTAATTGGCATCCGAGGGCATAGGAACTCAACCTGACTGACAATTTGTTTAAGATGGGTCCCAGCTTGCCATGAAGTGACTATGCTCTCAGAACCATCTCCTATGGCACATATGAAATAAGACATAGGATTTAACACTGGGACTGCGATGGACTACCACAGTCTTGAGGATATGGACAAGGCGCGCCTTCACAGCCAGTCCATCTGGCATTACCTCTTCCGCCTCCATGACTGTTGGGAATAAGAGTTCCTCCTCTGCTCATTTTGCCATTGGGCCCAGTATGATGGTTTCCAGTGACATTTACTCCACTGAGGGAGACCATCACCCCACCTAAAGGGGCTCATCTGCTTGTAGCCATTGGCCCCTTTAGGGAGTCAGGTTATTTACCACTGCCCAACACTTGACGTTGAGTTGCTGGCTTTATGGTCTACTCTATTACCATAGCTGAATGGCTGGCCAGACATATATGGTGTGGTAATAATGGTAGCATATCATACTTTGGTCTCTCTTTTGCAATTCAACATATTCAGTTCCTTAAACTTTTTGTCACAGGACTTGCATTCTACAACTCTTGTCATATCCCTTTTCCTTCTCTGGCTTGGTTTTAAATTGCCTTGAGAATAATGAAAAATGCAAACTAACTATAAATGACTGTTGAGAGTTGTCTCTGGAAAGTAAGAATACTGCATACTGTATATAGTGATATAACATAAATGCACAGCTGAAATTGTGCAGGGATTGGTGTAAACTGGAATTCAGAGTGATAGCAAAGAGCACCTCAATGAGGCAGTAAGCTTGAAAAAAGCAGAGGCAGAACTGTACACCTTGCAAACGATGTCATAATGGTGGCCTACTATTTCAGTTCTGGGAGATCAGTTCCATACACTAAACTACTCTAAGTGAATTAAAGAGCCATTTTGCCCACTATGAAGGAACTGGTATTCTATCTGCAGATGACTTGTCTAAGTTTGAATTGGGGGGAGGGGGATAAGAAGATCTGGATAATGCCACCCTAGATCAGATTTTAAAACATTCAAAGAAAACAGAATATAGTCAACATATGACAACTCTAGCAGGGCTTCTAAGGCATACAAGATATACAAGGAGTGTCACCAGTGAATTCCCATAGCTGTGTGGGATTTGAACCCAGCTCTCCTGAGCCCTAGACAACATCCTGAATTCTACAGCTCTCTCATACAATGGGACACTTCAACTACTAAGATATCTGCTGTCCAGCTCTGCTGCATCCAATACTGTGCCAATACTCTGTGGTCCAACAAATTCCACAATTGCCTTGCTGACAACTTCATCTTCCAAAGACTGGAAGAAGCGACAAAAAGATCAGCTGTTCTCCATCTGCTCCTAATTAACAGGAAAGAGTCAATGAGTTGGAACTAGTGGGTACTTTTGCTGGAAGTGACCCTGTACTCTTGGGATTTGTAATACTGAGGGGGTGGGGGAAGCTAAGAATGGACTTTAGGAAAGCTGATTTCAAAAAGGTTAGAAGATACTGGGTTATATTTCATAGTCAGCAGTATTCAAAGAGCAAGGGACAAGATACTAAAGGCACAATCATAAACAATTCCTGTGAAAAAGAAAAGTACGAGACATTTTAAGAAACCACAGCTACACAAGGACCTTCCAGGTGAGCTAAAATTTAAAACAGCACAAGAAAGGAAATGAAAGAAAATCACTAGAATGGAAACCAGTAGCTAATAATTGTAAAAAGAAGATTAGGAAGACTAATGCTCAAATGGAACTGCAATAGCAGTTGAAAACAGTAACAACAAAAGGGAATTTCAGCTAGGTTTTCAGAAGCTAGTTGAAAAACAAGAAAGCACTAGGTCTGCTGCATGGAAGTGAGAAAAAGCTATTGGGGTGTATGGGTGGGGACAAGAAGATCCAGGCAACTACCAACCATTCAGCTTGTACAAGTCTGTCCTCCAAGGGCCACCCTCTTGGCTCATTCAAATACAAGGGAAAGTTCTAGAACAGATACTTAAACAACCAGTCTGTAGCCACTCAGAATATTGCTGTTTCTGCAACTCAGTATGGGGGGTGTGCAGAAAGAACCTCCTCGAATATTGTGGTATTATTGAACCACAATCAGGCATAACCTGGTAATGGCAACCTTGTGTTGCCAACTGACCTTTCTCACACTATGTCAGGTGAAGGGAACTGCAGAATGAACCCACCAAAAGGTGGCTTCATTTTGGCAGTTTCATGTCTGGGCTAGACACAGAAGAAAGAACCTACTATGGATTGTTCAAAAGTAGGGGGTGGGGAGGGAGGCACTAGCTATTGGCAGGGAAGTATAAAATCTCCTTTAGTAAAAGAAATTACAGATTGGTCAGACTCGGAACTCACTAGTACCCACTTTTTCCAGGGCTAGCCAAAAATACATTTTGGCCTAAAACCAAAAGAAAGAGCGTCCTTCATTCTACATTCAACTGCTGAATTTACCAAAGCCAAACTCTGTTTTACCACTGACAACAGGATATGGTCGTCTACCACAGTGGTTCCCAATTAGTGGTACGCGTACCCCCAGGGGTACGCGAGATTGCATCAAGGGGTACGCGCAGCAATCTCTTAACTAAAATATTAAATCCTTAAAAAACAATAATGCAATAACAATTGCCAAAAAATTATTCAATTTAATTAAACGATCAGTAGGTAAGTCAATCGTATACATCAAGCGCTTTCTCCTGCGGCGGCAGTTTTTCCCGCATCTCCCGTGTCTCGCGTCACCCGATCGCAGCCGCCCCCATTCCCGCCTATTTGCTCGTCATTGTCAATCAGTCAGTTCGGTTTATGTCGCGTGAGCGTGTTGCTGTGCTCGTTGTGTTGTTTTAATTGTGAATTAATAAATATCCGTCGCACCGTGTTGCGTCGATCAGCCTTATATACCTACCTTGGTAAACGGTAAGAATGTTTTAAAACTGTGTTTAAATTTGCACTTTCACTATAAACTGCAATCACTGGTTAATTTTTGGGCTGGTCTTAAAGACGTTTATCATGTCAGCAAAGTAGCAATAAAACATTTACTGCCATTTTGCACGATGTACCTTTGCGAGAGCGGATTTTCTCCAATGACAAACTTAAAAACTAAACATCGTCACAGACTTCAACTCGAAGACGACTTGCAATTGAAGCTGATCAAAATGCAACCAGATTTTTCAGAGTTGTGCAAAGAAAAACGTGCACATTTGTCACATTAATGAAACATGTGTTCTCTGTCATTAGAATGTCTTTTGATGATAATAAATATAAAATACACCTGATTTCATTTTTTATTTAACGTTCCTGCAATAAGGGGTACACAAGTTTGAGGTCTTTCTTGAAGTGGTACGTAGAAAAAACTAATTGGGAACCACTGCTCTACCACAATTGAAAGCAGCAGATTAATTTGGGGGGTGGGGCGGGGCATAGAAGACACTAGCACACAGATTGGCACAAAAGGACCTGTAGACTGTTGCCCACCATACTACCTGCCAGCAGTTTCTCTTGATCTAATGGCATTGCCAGTCTTAGCTCTGCCTAACAAACCATTGTATAACTCAAAAGGAGCACATAGGGCCATGATGGCAAACCTTGGCACTACAGATGCTCTTGGACTTCAATTCCCAGAAGCCCAAGCATCCTGTGAATCCACATGAATGGGTTTACTGTGATTCATCCGGCCCACGCTGCCCTTGTTGCTCCCAGAAGTGGAATTAAAACGCTCTTTATGCAAGGTTTGACTGTAAACATATTTACATACATTCCACCCATACAGTGTTAACCAATCAACCAATTCACCCACTCCATCACCTACAATCCTCAGGTTTACTGCCATCTCAAAAGAACAGGTGTGTATCTACAAATGTTGAGTACCTGATAGCCTTATGTGTAAGAGATGGCGCATTCTAACTGTCTGCTACTGAAGCTTGTGCTGTGAATCTTCTGCTGTCACGTGTTTCATGCTTGACTAGTTACTGATTAAAGTTAAATTATGGCTGCAAAAGCCAAGGGCATTTTCTGCTATTTTCCCAGCCTGGTTGAGATAAACACTGGGTTGGATCCAGGATCTGTTATCTATTGACAGAAGGGCTCTACTGATGGACTTATTTTTGTGGCTCTCCCACTCCTCTCTGCACCACAATTCACTCTATGTAAGACCCCCAGATCCTCTATATTAGGGGTCAGCCTATGGCCCATGGGCCAGATCCAGCCCACAGTGCCAAATTATTCTCCCTGGCCTGGCTCCACCCACCGCCGCTGCCAGAATTGGCTGTGGACTCATTTATGGCCATCGTAAATGCATTTACTACAGCCGTAAAGGAGTCTACGGCCGTCGTAAATGTGTATACTATAGCCATAAATGAATCCATGGCTGTTGTAAATGTGTTTATGACAGCTGCTGATTTTACGGCAGCGTTTATAGTGGGGGGAACCACCAGTCTGGCCCGCTCAGCTTTCTGAGGGGTTGTGGTCCAACCCATGGCTATAAAAGGCTGAGAACCCCTGCTGTATGTGATACTTTTTGATAGATTGGACAGGGAGGGGAGGAAAAACATGGGCAGAAGAATGGGTATGTTTAAATCTGGATTCAGCCCAGTGTGTCTGGTTTGGTGGCAGAATACAAATACTGCATTACAGAATTTCTGAGTGCAGCTGGCTGGCCAGACAGACTTATACAATCATTTGTATATACATATACATATACATATACATATACATATACATATACATATACATATACATATACATATACATATAAATGCAAAAGAATACATAAGCATAGTAAAACCCCAGGTTACAACTGCTTCAGTTTACATTTGCTAAGGTTTACAATGGCAAATCCTATGGAAATGCCATCCTGATTTCCAAATGTTTAATGTATTTTTTTTTCCAGTTTACAACGATCAATTCAGGACCATGTTTAAAATTTCCAATGCATTGCTATTTTTTCGGGTTACAACAGAGGCTGTTGGAACAGACCTCTATTGTAACCTGGGGTTTTATTGTACAGTTGTACCTTGCTTAAAGAGCATGATGCGTTCCACAGAATTGTTCTTTAAGCGAAACACCATTGTAAGTGACCGATTGTGACTTCGGGGGGGGTGTGTGTGTGTGAATTGCAAACCCCCATTTATTTGTTAAGTGAGTTTTTGGTTGGTTTTATTTGTTAAGCGAAGCGAGTTACTTTTTAAGCGAGGTGCTCTTTATACGAGGTTTGACTATACAGTACTACTTTTTCCCCTTTGTTTGATGGCTATAGGTGGATATTTTCAATTTGAAACAGTATGAAATTAAATGAAATATTTTGTTGCTGAATTTAGTCTGGGAACAAACTATTGCTGTTTGAGAAGAGTATGTATGAATAAATTTTCTTCTCAGGTAATACCATCTCAACCTGGTAAATTCAATAACACAATTCTGTCATTTAAATTGTAATTAAAGTGTCAGTTTTGTCTCATTAGATATATACATGGATTTATCTGCAATCTCTTTTAAAAATAGCATTGAATTGAATATCTATGTAAGCATTAAAATGCGTGAACATTTGTCAGCCAGATAAAGCATAGAATCAAAGAATACCAATGAAGAATTCTAATAACTTCCCCTCTCCCCTAGCTTACGGCAACCATTTTCAGTCTATCTGAAGCCAGTTTGTCAGAAAGACTTTTTCCTAGGGCCACTTTTGTAACACGAACAGGACAGAAGAATTGCTGGAATGCTTGATCTCAAGTTTACTTACTGTTTTATGTATTACAGAATTGATTCCAATAATGCCTGATTTCAGAGACCAAATTGTATAACAGCATAAAGGCAATATCAAAGATTTCAAATGCTAAAAGGGGAAAAAAGTAAGACAGCTTAGTCATGGTATCTTAATTATAAAGATTATATGGTATAAAATTCCTCTGAAGCTGTCATACTTTGGGCACATCATGAGACCTTAAGAGTTTCTGGAAAGGAAAACAGTACCTTGGAAAAGTTGAAGGCAGCAGGTAAAGAAAGCCACAACCTTGTTTCCAGAAATAAACACAGCTATTAATGATAGGATATTTTGGTCACTCATTTGTGGAGCCACTACAAGTCCGAGATGACTTGATAGCACATAATAACATCATGGTATAAAAATCTACATGGAACCAGAAACTCTGATAGTCTAGTCTTCATGAATTTAGTAATTAATCATAGTATACTACAATATCTAGTACAGTAAACAGTACAGTAAAAAGGCATTCAAGAAACAAAATGGCTACCCTTTGAATCTGTTGGGACAAAATGGCCAAACACCCCCCCCCCCCAATTGTTCAGGCAGGGCAAAACAGCTGTCTGGCCCTCGAAGCTGACTGAGAGAGTGTGACCCAGCCCCTGGCTTGAAAAGGTTAGGAACCCCTGCCCTAAATCCTTGCCTGCTTTTTCTACTTGGCTTATGTTATATTCTTACAGGGATATTTTGGTTGACATGGTCTCTTCCTGTGGCCTGATCCTAATTTCAAAGGACTAAACAATACAATATGTTGCAATATGTGCAGAATGTCTATGGGAGCCACAGAACACGGTGCTGTTATGCCCTCCAAGTGTCACAGCAAAAGGTTTTCCTCCTAACGGAATACAACACTGGAAAAACAAAGCAAATACACTTAAGATTGTTGTGCAGAATCAATCAATCCTGAGGAGACTGATGACTTAAATGTTGTGTAAATTTAAAAAACAGTGCACGCTATGGAGTGTAACATTATTTGGATTGTGAGCAGTCAACTATGTGAGGTGAGAAGGTTGGCAGTGTACCTCTGGCTGAGGCCTAAAGAGAAATGCTGTGCATGTGGAATAGGGTTGGCTGCCTGCCAAGAGTCATCATAGTGGTTACTGTTACCAAGGCAGTATCTTGGTATCTTTTCAGTGAAGTCAAGCTGTTGGGTTTGTTTTCTTTAACTGGACACAGTGACTATAAATAAAATGGCAGGTTATGTTGTGCCTGCTAGAGAATACAGTACTCTAGTTATAGTCACTGGCTTTCAGATGTAACCAAACAAACCAGGTTTTTAAATGCTTATTGTCAAAGGTTTGTAGTAAAAGAGTGAGTCAACGGGTGCTGGACACTGAAACCCAGCAAAGAAGAAAAGTGCTTGACCACAAAAGCCAGAAGATTTGAAGTTGAAGATGATACCACTGATGGAGAAGAAAATGTAGAAGAAATCTCCACTAACAAAAGTGAGTTGCTGTTAAAGAGAATTTGAGTCTTTGCATGAAGGCTGGGAGACAACTCTGCTCTGTTACTCAAGTACCTGGATAGAAAGAAAATAAGTGATTTTGGGTAAAGTTGAAGCCAAATTTTCAGCTGCCATCTTGTCTCAGGAAGCCAGGAGACATCTCTAAGACACCTCTTCGATCCTATGTCCTTACCAACATGTTCCAGAAAAATGAGGCTAGTGAGACAGAATAACTGCCAAGTAGACCCAAATAGAAGGCTTAGTCAGTGGTGGACAGCAAACATTTTCGCTATCACACTGTGGGCGGAGCCTATGTTGTGGGCAGAGCCTATGCCATGGGCAGAGCCTACATCATGGGCGATCTAGTCATAACTCCCATATGGCCATGGGTACATCTGCAAACAGGCAGCACTGGCTCTTTAGCTGTAAAAGAGCCACCCTGGGTCTTTTTGAGGAGGGCGGCATAAAAGTTTGCTTAAATAAATAAATGGAGATGAGCACTGCAACCTAGAATCGGATATGACTGGCTTTTGAGCAAGAGAGACCTTTAACCACTTGCAGGGACAAAACCTGATGGGGCAGTGCAGGGAGGTGGGCATGGCCACCCAATTTTGCTACCCCCCCCTGCCCGAAGACCACTCAATTTTGCCACCTCCCTGCCCAGAGGCCAATTTTGCTACCCCTATCCCAGGATGTATGCGAACCTGTTGCTGCCCACCACTGGGATTAGTGGAGGCTGCCAAAAACCGAGTTATCTGAGGAAAGTCCTGCAGACTGTCTCACCTTGCCCCTGTTGTGTGTCAACAAATCTGGTGTCTGTTGCAGTCTGATGAAATCCACAGCCACTGCCACAAAAAGGACAAACAAAAGTTTTCTCTGTCACCAGGGTGCACTACATTTTGTTCAATTTTTATTATTGTTCTGTGGATCAAGGGGAAAGGAGGGAACATGTAAAGGAAACTGCCAGTCCAGTGTAAAGTGAGCACATCTCTAATAAGAAACCAAATAGGCTTTCTAGTTAAACCATTTATGGTGTCAAGTAGAGTTTAGGAAAGTTTCTTTTTAGGCTACAACTTACAAAATTCCCTATCTATCACTTGTAATTCTGGAAGTGACAGCCTCAAAAAGTAACTTTTCTAAGCTCTGATGCCAAGTACATCAGGGTTAAACTTTCAGCAAAAACATTCCAGGATTGCAACTAATATGCAGCATAGTTGATTTAATTGCCCCACTTACCTCATCCAGGATATTATCTCATCCCGGACACAGACAAGCATATCTATAGGATAGGAGAATTCACAGGCACCAAAGTAAACAGTGAATGGAACAAAGCTAGGTTTGTGGAGCTTATATTTTATTGGTTAATCATTAGTAGATTTTAGGGGGAAAGTAAGTTCTTTTGGCAGAGGACCATTCGTTAAAAGGATAGGTGTGTACCATAATCATTTGCTCTCTCAAGCTGGGTTGGCTCTGGGCCCATCACCATCATCATCTTTGTAGACTAGATCTGATAGGTTGTTAAATCAAAGGAATTAATATTTCATCACCTGTTTTCACACAAAGGTCTAGATGGATGACTGACCTTTTCTTCTTTCTGCCCCATCAAAAATCCTTCCAACAGAGGTTTACATCTTGCCTAATGAGGTGCATTGTCAGTGCCAATGAACCATGATAGCCTTTTTATGAACTGTTCACTGAACAGCATCTTTCTGGCCTGCAGGCCATCTCACGAATAGCCATATGGCCTTTATGGAAGTTTCAAGAAGAAAAACCCACGAGTCAATGCTGTGATGACATTTGCATCAAGTGATGCTTTAATTCAAGTTGATTTAAGAGACCAAATTATTCCGTTAGAGTGTAACACCTTGGGTAATCTCAAATCAGTTCACTCTTGCTTATATCAACAGCAAACTTGTTCCTTCCCACAAGATTACGGAGCTCATGACATGTTGATAAGTTTTTTTAATGCCATCGAGAATGCAGGGCTCTGTTTCAGTAGACCTAGATTCAAATTCCAACTCAGCTGTGAAACCTGGGCCACGGATGACCTTGTGGTAGTCACATTTTCTCAGTTTAACCTACTAAGGTGAAAGTTGTGGGGAGACGGTTGTCTCCTCCTTTTTAATCTTTTGGGTAATAGTTACAGATTTGCCTATTTAGGCAGGCATTTAAAAACTGAGTTCCTCCTAAATGTTGAACTTATGTTCCTTTTAGGTGTGCTTTTAAAAACCATTAAAATGTTTGCTTTTAAACTTTGCAATCTATTCTGTTATAGTTTGACTTGTTTTAATAATAATTTTGTATCAAAAATTATTCTGAGTTTAAAGGATTTTTGCTGAAGAAACTCCACTAAGGGAACGCCCAAATGAGGCTTATTTCATGTCCCTAAGAGCTGGGACAGAGACAGGCACTCAATCCATCATGCAGTACCTGAGTCTTGAACTAACTTCCAGCTAACAATGCAAGCTTCTTAACCACTGAGCTACCACAGCTCCCTACACATTGTGAGCCACCTTATGTACCAAGAAAAAGGTGGTCTATAGATTAAACAAATTAATAAAACAATAAATAAATAATAAATAAACACCACCTGTTCTGCCAGAGTGCCAACCTAGGCCAAAACAATGGTGGGGAGTGATTGCCAAGTTTCCAGGTGGTTTTGGGCTTCTTCCAGAAACTCCAACCAACACTGTCAATGATACTGTACAGGATTATGGGGGTTACAGCTCCAAAATCTGGAGAACCAAAGATTCCATACTCCTGCTTTAGACATCACAGTGGAAGATGAACGATCCTTTGTTCCAGTGGATGGGTTTATGAATTGCAGTTAGGATCCTCCCTCCCTCGACAGCTGTGTCTCATTGGTATCCAGCACAGGATACCAATTTTCCTGCTGGAACTGAAGCACCTATTCAGCAAACTCTGTGAGCAGAACCAGGCCTCAGAAGAGCTACTTTTTAAGACTGCAGTTCCCAGAATCCATCCATCCATCCGCCTGGCCTGCCTCCTCAGTAACCTGCCTGGCCAGCAGCCTTGCTCATCAGAGCATTCCTGGAGTTTTAGCCCAGATAAGTATTCTTCCAAGTTCTTGGGTGTCTCAAGTTAAACCACACCAACCAATGAGGAAAGCAACCAACATTTCACTTTCTGTGTGACATATGCTAGATGCCATGGTGGAAGCAACCCTGCTCCGAAGAGCATCTTACTCATAGGAATAGCAGTGCTGTGGAGACCTTGGAGGCTCCCCCAGTGCTGAAAGCTAAGCAGAAAGGGAAGCTTCTCCCAGTCTCCTCCTCTGCCAGGACAGACCATCAAAGAAGAAAAGAAAGGAAGCCTCCTTGTGGTAAAGCGCAAAACATTACTCCATCAGAGTACCTCGGATGTCGCTTTCATCCCAGTTACCACAGACCGTACCTTTGCAATGACCTGCAAAAAAAAGAGCACCATACTTGTATGGGAACTCAAGAAAGCGCCATGAAAAACCTTGCTTGTGTTACGCAGGTTCTCTCTTAAGGAAAGAAGACCAAGTGTTGCGGTTTTTCCATCCACGCCCAGATGGTAACTCAAAACCCAACCACGGATTGATTCTCTTTCCTCAAAGATGCTGAAATACCCATGGGCTGAATCAGAAGAGTAGCGTGCCTTGGCGGGGGCCCATATAAAAATTTGTTTGGGGGCCCTTAGGAAGGGTAAAGATTTGTTTTGCTTACGCACGTTGGGGGCCCCCGTGGCCTGGGGGCCCCGTATAATTGATACGGCAGATACGGTGGTAGCTACGCCTCTGGGCTGAATTGATCCTGTTCCCTAACTCGGCTTTGGAGATCTGGGTTCTCTCCTATTCTCACGGCCCACCTTCACTTCGGTTGGAGGCTGTGCTTGCAAATCACCTTACTGAACCACTCTTCCAGTAGTGCAGGGATTTAGTGCTGATGTGTCCAAACTTTTTGGGCCATGGGCTGGTCACGTGGTTCAGCGGGCCGGTCACGTGGTCCCTCCCACCGGAAGAGGAAGTAAAAATGCACCTTGCAATCTATTTTGCAACAGGATGAGATAGTATGGGTGTGTTTTACTCCCGCTTCCGAGAGCAACAAGGGCGGTGTGGGCCGGATGAATTGGTGTTGGGGGCCAGATCCAGCCCACAGGCCACAGTTTGGGCATCCATGGCTTAGTGGTTACGATGCTGAGCTTGAAGACTGGAAGGTCCGGATTCGATACCCAAGGGCTGCACGATGGATCTTGGGAAGGTGAAAGGAGCCTCTTTCGGGTGTCACCTGAGCGGACCTTCTCCAGCAAAAAATCCTTTCGATCCAGAGTAATTTATCTGTCACGAAATTTATTTACCACTCTTCCAACACGAGTGAGAGAGAATGTGAGCGCGTTGGTGTGTGTTGTGTGTGTGTGTGCCACTTGAAGCCAAGTAGCACAACCTGCCCGCTCGCTGTGCTGTGGCTAATTCGATTAAATATTAAAATAAAACTAGGAGGGAGGGGGGGGAGGAAAAGCCATGTCAACAAAGACGGGGGAAAGGCCGCCGCCCGCAGCAGCAGCCGTCGCGAGCTGCAAACAAAGGAGCGGCGAAGGCTGGGGCGGCCGGGGGAGTCAAGTTACCCAAGAGCCGCCCCTCCTCTCCCCCCCTCCCCACCATTCCACCGCTGCGACGGACAAGCCGCGCCACCCAATGGCGATTGCCGAGGCGCTTTTGGCGCCCGGCCACACGTCGCCCTGGCTCCAATCCGGCGCGGGCGGAGGCGGGGCGGGCCCCCCCCCGAGCAGAACGCGCGGCTGGCCAATGGCAGCAGTGTTATTGCCGAAAAATAGTATTATGCTAATCGGTGTTTTGCTCTCGAACTCGCTCGACGAGAGCTTTAAAAAGCGAAGCCGCCCCCGAGCAGGCGGTTAGAAGCGGAGCGAGGCGCGGGAGGTGGGGAGGCAGGTTGGCTTGGGAGGGGGCGGACGGGCAGGCGGGCGGACCTTGGGAGGGGGCGGGCGGGCAGGTTGTTTTTGCTGGAAGGCTCCCGGGCTCGTCTCTGGGGTTTCTGCGACGGCCGCCCGGACAGGCTCCGGCTCCTCCACCCCGGGCCCGGGAGGCTGCCGGCGTCCCTTCCTCCCCAGCCCGTCGCCGTCGTCATGTCCAACGTGGACCTCACCAGCGCCTCGGCGTCGGAGCGCCTGGCGGCGCGCCGGACTTTCCCCTTGCAGGCTCGCACCGGCGCGTGTCGGAACCTCTTCGGCCCCGTCGATCACGAGGAGCTGAGCCGCGAGCTGGCGAGCACACTGCGGGGCCTCTGCGAGGACAGCCAGAGGCGCTGGGAATACAACTTCCAAGCCGAGACGCCCGTGGCTGGCGCGGGCCGGCTGCAGTGGGAAGAGGTGGCCGGCGACCAGGTGCCCGCCTTCTACCGCGAAACGGCGCAGGTGGGGAGGTGCCGCGTCCCGGTGCTGCTGATCCGGGCGAAGGCGTCGCTTGGGAGCCCCGAGGAGGAGGAGGAGGCGGCACCACCTCTCCCTCTGGAGTCCAGCCCGAGGACCACCGCCTTGGAGGGCAGCGGGCAAGAGAAGCGGGCCGAGCATTTGGGCCACTACTCAGGGATCTTGATCAAACCGGTCCCGTGCGCCGCGGCGACTCTGAAGCGGGCATCGCTGTCTAACGTCACCCACATCACAGGTAGGAGCGGCCGCCGTCGGCTCGCCCTGGCCCGGCCCTTGTGTCGGTGCAAGCCCTGGCCCGCCTCCCGAGAAGGCTTCCCCCCCTCCCCCCCTCCCGGTGGGGTCCACTCTCCCTTTCCCCAGCCCAGCCACCTCTGGCGCCCTTGAGACGGGACGGGGGGGGCACCTCAACGTCCGCCTCGGCGGCGCTGGCTCCGCTTGGGATCTGGGGCTGGGCAGGCAGAAAATGCTTACGCAGCACCTCGCCGCCGCTCGGCTTGCGACGTAAACAAACCCCCCAGTAGTTGCCGTGCCCTCTTTGGCCGAGCGAGGGCGCCCGAGAGCCGGCGCGGGGGGCCCGGGGGCCGTCGAGCTGAGCAGGGCGGGGTCGGTGGCTCGCGTGAAAGAAAAGAAATGTTGGAGAAAAAAATTGTTTTTCTGCCGGGGCGTGTTTGCTACAGACTCGTGACTCTTGGGCGAAGCGGTCGTCAAGGGGCGGGGGAAGGCGGTGGCGGCACGTAGACATCCCTAACTCCCTCCTTGGATCCGATCCCTTAGATTTCTTCGCCAAGCGGAAAAGAGTCGTAGACTCGAAAGCGGCCGGCGACCCTTCCAGCGCCTTGCCAGCTTCTCTCGCGGCGGTTCCTGCCGAGCAGACCCCCCGGAAAAGGCGCCGATGAACCCGAGGTGAGAGAGCTGCGCTCGACGAGCGCGCCTGCCTTCCCAATCCCCTTCGTTAGAGACCCGACTTTTCGCCCTTGTTGTAATCCCTTGAGAGTTGGCGGGAGTGATCCTGAAGAGAGGTAGCCTTTGAGGTTGGGACTGGGCTGATCCTGATTTCAGTTTGGATGGTGTCAGGTAATTTCCGAGGGAGTGAAGCCAAGCCCTCTTTCCAGATGTAGCAGGGATTGGGTTAGGGATCGGGCCCTCTTGCTTAAGGTTTAAAAGGGAAGGATCTCAGCTGGCCGTTTAGCGCTGACCCCCCCCCCCCCTTTCACACACACTCTGTGTAGATCTGGAGTAAGTTCCTGATAGAGAATTCCATAGTGTAAAAGCAAGACACACCCACCCCTGTACAGTTTGGCTGACCAATCTGCTACCAAGGACCTGGTGCCTTCTATTGTGTCTGCTAGCAACTGACCTGTGGACTCCCTATCACTGTTCTCTGCATCCTATTTTCTTAACTGCAGATGTCTTCTCTTTCAGATTTTGCACTATAGAACACCGAAGTGATTGTTTCCCTGGAAACGTAAGAAGAGTTTAAGAGAGGTGTTTCCTCTCTGCACCTCTGAGGGGACTGACTTGCATAGAGAGACCAAGAGTATGAAAGGAGAGTTGCCTTTTTTGGGGGGAGGGAGGAAATTGTTCTTCCCTTTCTGCTCTGCCCCAGAAAGAACTGCTTGTACCTCCATGTAGCAAAAGTGGCAGACCTACAAGCCGCGCCTGACGGAGCAGTGTTAATTTACAACTGTGCAATGTATTATGTATTATATTAAAAAAAATGTATTATGCCTAATGTGAGTACACTGGCCAGAAGTGTAAAAAGCTTTAAAGTCACTTATATTAATGTTTAATCTCTGCTGATTTTTCAGTGCAAAAATGTATATTTGTAAAGAAAAAACAAACAACTTAAGAGTTCTACTAACTTATATTTTCTATTTATGTCAAAGGCAGATAACTTCAGTTGAAACCCAGTAGTCTATTCTGTGTTTTTGTTTTTTTTTCCTTGGTTAAGCCAAAGGGCACTATATATTTGCTTTTTTTTTGTTATTTACAAAAATGTAAATTTATTTTTATAGGGGTTTTTTTGCATTCACACAATGTAGCTATGAATCAAAAGTTATTTTAGGTATTACTTGAAAGAAATCTGATAACAATGGTTCCTGAGCCGTTCTGTACCACTGCCATTGCAAACGTATGCCACAATGTTGAAATAAAAAGGAATCAAATGTCTGTATGTGCTCTTCATGTCTATTGTGTTCATTTTTCTCCCACATGGTTTTCATAAGCAGATCAACGTGCTGAAAATTTAAGAAAATAAAACGTTTCTTTGGTTTCTTAAATTTTATCATACTTCCAGTTGTGCTTGTCACTTTGAGAGCTGCTGGAAGAGATGGGTGGGGAGCTATGCGGAATTGGATAGGAAGCATTATCTTGTACCATCACACTGTCTGCACAAAACTGATTCTAGCCATTAGGAAACAAGCCTAAATCTGATCCCAAGTACAGCAAATGTAAGGAATCAAATGCTGAATATAGTGTGAACACTTACACAAGTTCAGTTAGTTCAGTGGTCAGCAAACTTGGCTCTCCAGGTGTTCTTGGACTTCAGTTCCCAGAAGCCTTGATCAGCAGGAGTGCTGACTTGGGCTTCTGGGAATTTAAGTCAAAGAACACCTGGAGAGCCAAGTTTGCAGACCCCTGAGTTAGTTCAAGGGGGGCTATTTGGGACTGACAATTTGACACTAAGTGACAACTCTGTCTTTCAGAATTTATAAAGAAGCATGTGGCAGATGAAAGTTAATATGTGCCATAAAAAGATGGATCCCATCTCTTTAAGTTGCATTAATACCCCCATCTTTCCTTCAGTAAGTTTAAGGCAACATATAAGAACAATTTCCTTTATTTTCCTGACACCCTTGAGAAGGGATATCTGGCTGAAAAAAAGTGACTGGCTCAAAAAGACCCAGAAAAGGTCTGAAATGAATTCACAAATTTAGTCCGATATGCTGATGATTACACCAGACTGGCTTTATACAGAGTTATGTCATGTGAAGTGCAGAACATTCAAGGTTCTTTGCAGCAAGGATTGGAACTGAAATTGGCAGGACACAAAAGGAGTTAAGCATCTTTCAGTCCATTCAAGTGAAAATGTTCTGTGAGCTGGAAGTTTGCCTCTTCCTGGTATTGTAGATAATCCCTACTAGCATCTATGCTAGTAGTATGTGATGCAATAACCGTTCACAGACTGCAATGAAGGCTGTAGGATGTACTGCTTACCTGTCGCTACAAAGTTTTGGCTATTGAATCACAAAGTTGATCCAAACCAACAAATGGAACTTTTCCGTACTTGAGACAATGAAGAGCTCCTTAGGGGACACAAGTGAACCTTTTGTCTGCATGGAGGAGAGAGTATTTTTTAAGATGCCATAATACCTTAAATAGCAAGCCCTCTGTTTTCAAGAATATGGGGCATAATATTTTAAAGATACAGTACAGTATTTGGCCTTTCCCTTACCTCCAGGTTTTTTAACCATCTTCATCCAATGAAGAGTTCAGTTAGAACTAGAAACTCACCTTTATAACATTTTAGTTGTAATATTTCAATATGAGTATTGCCCAAGGCCAAATGTTTCTGTGCATGGATAAGAGCTGCCTTTTCTGTTTATACAACAGATTGATTTTACAGTTTTCAGTGAGGCATCTGTGACTATAGCACAGAGAAGGCAGTGTAACCTAATGTCCAGGATTGCTTAGTACTGTATGACTTTAATAAATTGGTTAATTTGTAATTATTAGCAAATGTTGAAGGATAGCCTGGTATGAAGATTGTTGTCACTGGCCAGGCCAGTCCTGGCATGGAAATCAGCTGTGTCACTTGCCAGATCTTGAAGAAACGGTTGCAGAGGAGTGTTGAAAAGTTTGTGTCCTTGCCAGCTGGTACCTGGATTCCATGTAGGAGAATGAATTCCAGCAGTGCTCATGTCTACCTTTGAGTGTTTGTGATACAACCGACCGATGTTCAGCTGCCAAAAGAACAGCTGAACACATTCCTTCAATTGATCCTGAAGGAACAAAGGAAAAGAGAATATGCAAATAAAGCCGCAGAGCTTAATGCTTTTGAATCCCTTTATCCTAGTAAAGGTAAAGGTTGCCCTTGCTCAAAAGCCAGTCATATCCAACTCTAGGGTTCAGTGCTCATCTCTCTTTACAGCCAAGGAGCCAGTGCTGTCTGTATCTGCAGGCATTTCCATGGGATGTGGCAGGCAGGCATGCCTAGAGTGCACGGAATGCTGTTTACCTTCCCACCAAAGTGATACCTATGTATCTATTTGCATTTTCTTGCCTTCAAACTGCTAGGTTAGCAGGAGCTGGGACCAAGGCAGGAGCTCATTCTGTCATGCAGTACTCAGGTATAGAATTTTGATCTTCCAGTCTTCCAGTTCAGCATTTTAAGCATTTGAGCCACCACAGTCCCTTTATCCTACTCCAACATAAAAAGATGGGATGCAGGTGTTAATATTTGGTGCATTTTCTTGTCACACCAACCTCTTCAGGGATGGGAGAAAGTTTGTCTCTCCAGAGAGTGGTTTTGGTGGTTCGTACCTCTTGAGTTGTATCCAAGGGATGAGTCCTATGGAAAAGATCCCCTTCCTCTTTCAGTCAACCGACCCATTCATTCCTATGCTTCCCAAGTTTACTGCAGATATCTGGAATCCCCAAGAACAGGACTGAAGAGAGAGGAGATACAGATGATGTTCCACTGAAAAAAGGGAAGTCCATTGTTACTTAAAACTGAAACAGCAATTTCAAACAAAAAACACCAACCTCTCACTATTTTTATTTGTTTGTTTAAAATCCTCTGAGTATCTTTGTTGCACTTGTACCAGAGCTGGATTTTCCAACCCAACACTCCATTCCAGAATACTTGTAAATAGGTCCATGGCAGTAATTTTGGTTCTGGCTGATGCTATGTATGTGGATCACACATAGCCTGTGTCCTACCCCCACCCTCACTAAGCAGGATAGCCCATGAAACTGCATGAATTTGTTGCAGCAAAAGCAATGGTCGCCGGCCACCTCTTCCCCATGCAATTTAATTCCATGGTTAGGACTGTTTTAGAACAATTACAGCATGAGGAGGAAAATAAACATATTTTGACTCAGAGAACTCCATGATGATACTGCCACAGCTGTCAGTGAAATGCAGGCTGCAGTTTGATCAATGGGGTATTCCACACAAAAGGATGAACTATTATTAACTGTTAATTATTGATCATTATGTGTGATACGTTTTTAAAATACCTAGCTATGTTAGCACATTACAACAAAGTCAATAAACCCTTGTGGCATAACACAGAAAAGTAGACAGTTATTTTCGTAGCCTAGCCTTCATGAACTAGAGCTCATCTGAAGTGAACAGTTGTTAGCAGGAGACTTCATGGACTAGCCTGCTCTTCTTGTAGAAAAGGGTAAAGTTGATGACACCTCTTCAAGTACTGTACCTCTATTTTGATTGACACATTTCTTGCTTTGGCACACCCCTCACACACCACTGCAGGGTATGAACTGGCCGATTAAATCTCCTACTGACCTCTTATGTATGGATCATTGGAAGGTGGCACTTCTACTCTGTCAACTCACTCAGGGTGTCCTTAATCCTCGAGACAATAGCTGAGAGGCATTCCAGTTTGCCCAAATTGTTCTTTACTTTACAAAAAATTGCATTTATTGGGGAAGCTACTGAAAGGCCTCAAACAAATCAACACTCTTGTAACTTCTTGAATGTCAAAATGTAGCATTTTCTGACCTCCCAACCACTAGTCCTGGACAGATCATTTTAAGGTCACAGGAAAGAAAAGTATGCTCAGATGTACATTTGGCTCTCTTTGGAGCCCTGGGTCAGCTCATGCACTGCCATGTTCCAAATCTGCCCCCTGAATGCTTCTTTTTTAACTCCCATCAGAGGGTTCTACATTTAAAAAGTTATCTATACACTGTTCCCAGCAGTGTACTGGGAATGGCATATAAGGGAGGCTTGCAGATGTCAAAGGCTGCTTCCAGAGCAAATATCTGGTATGCTAAAGGGGCTAATAAGGGACTATATCTGAGATTTGAATTAAACACTTCCCCTGCTCCTCTGAAAAATGGCAGGAAAAGTGTAATTATTTTTCCTCACCTTTCTGATCACTGTAGTGATGGATCATTTATGAGGGCCATTTCCCCCCTCTCCCTTTTATATAAATGCTATATAAAGTGAACTGCTGTGAGCAGTTTTTCAATTGATGATAAAAGGGACAATTGGGGAAAAAACATTTTGTTACTGTCCTGAAGAACCCAGCACTACAGTGATCAGCTAAAAAAAAAAAAGGGGGGGGGAGATAATTACACTTTTTTTACCTTTCTGCAAAGGAGTGTTTCATCTCTTGCTATGGTGAAGTGCCTCATTCTGCCAAGCTATTTAGCCTCTCCTTCTTCCTAAAGGGATCTAAAAATGAAGGAGCCCAGACTGCCCCATAAAGGGCAGGTTGAAGATGTTCTGTTCTAACCAGTGGTGGGATGTCAAAAATTTTACTACCCCACCGTGATGTCATCACAGTGTGGGTGGAGCTAACATTATGATGTCATGTCATGGGCGGGGCCAAAGAAAAAAATACAAAATAATAAAAATAGGGAGCTTCAGGCTATAGGAAACTTCAGGCTAGCAGCTTCTCTTCCTCCTCCCCGTTTGGGAGGATAGCAAGGAGGCCATGCATATGCGCCAAGCACTAGGCGTGCATGCACACCAAGTGCTTGGCATTCATGGGCAGTGGGGGAACCAGTGAAAAGGTAAGCCCCAAAGGTGGTTCCCCCCAAAAGCTGCTACAGGTTCTCTGGGACACTGGGAAAAGTTACTACCGGTTCTGGAGAACTGGTGAGAACCTGTTACATCCCATCACTGGTTCTAACCTAATGCAATGAATAGGGATTCAGGAATAAAGATGTGCAGGAGAATTTTTTTTGTTTGCTTTTTTCTGGGTTCTCTACTTGATTTTCATTAAATCCAAATCTTTTGTATACTTTCCTTTTGATTTCCCTCATTTGGGTCTCTGGTGCTGGATCAAATTAAGCCTTACAGAACTTTCAAAACTACAGTACTGTACTTTTTTTAAAAAAATCAGAACTAAGGCAACAGGCAAATATTTATTCCAAAAGCAAGCAACATAACAACATAAAAAACAAAAATTATCATCAGACCTGTGCAGCAGGCACTTCACCTGACCTCACCTCCTAGTCAGCATCATCTGCAGGAAATAATACAGATGACAAAGAGAAGCATCACCAGATTTATCTGATCTCACTGGTTGACTGAAGCACTTGTCTAACTATTCTATTGAAATCAACAGGCACTAAAACTCTGCTAAAAGTACCCATTGCTTTTAATGGGATATTTCCAAATAATAAAAGTAGGGATTTCAGGGTTAAAAGCTCTGACTATGAACTTTATTGTTAGATTTTGATTTTTTTTCTAGGCTGTTAAGGATTTAGGTTCGGAGTACAAAATGCCAAGGGATGGGCCTGTTAAAAGCAGCCAAACATGCAAGCCTCCAATTGTAGAGAAGACCGAAACCCTCCATGGGTCCGCCCAGGAGAAAGGGAGGCCTCTAAGGTCTCTCCTTTCCTCGCCATCCAGATCTCTCTTCTGACACACGTCTTCGCCAAGCTCCCGGCTACTGGACTGGCCACTAATGTGGTTGGCTCAAAGAGTTTCCAGAGAAGTAGCCATGTTCGTTTTGCAAGAACAGATCCGGTCATCAGTTGAAAAAGTTTCTATTGTTGGGTTGCGAGGAGAGGTCCGCTTTCTTATAAGTAAACAAAAGGAGCAAATCGTGTGTTTTTATACCAGGCAATGCCTTGATCTTAAGTCCCTGGAAACATTCCCATAACCCAGCGGTGCCCAAACTACAGCCTGGGGGCGGGATCTGGCCCACCGCCAATTTATCCAGTTGCTCCTGGAAGTGGAAGTAAAAATGCACGTTTTGCTTCTGGGAGCGACGAGGGCACCATGGGCCGGATGAATTGGCATCAGGGGCTGTAGTGACCAGACCCCTGAACCACATGACCTGCTCACGGTCCAAAAAGTTTGGGCACCCCTGCCGTAACCTGTCGATTAGCTAAAAGCCTTTGCTCGCTCTTGGCAACTGAGGTGGGTTAGGAAGAACGTCAGTACCAACAGCAGAAAGTTAAGGCTGGGCTCGGGCGCTGCGCGATCGGCTTCTCCGGAGGCGAGCCTGTCATGCTCGGTGAGCTTTGCTTCCTAAGGGGACGAGGTGGTCGGTGGTGGCGCTTCGATCCTGAGGTTTCGTGGAAGGAAAGGCGCTGCCTCGGTCACGGGCCGCCTCTTCTTCCTGAGTGCACACGCCTCAAAGTATCATCCCGCGCACTTTTACCTGGAAGTAAGTAAAACTGCGAGAGAACATACCTAGGACGAGGCTCCCCCCCCCCCGACTCTTTTAGGTTTGCGAATACACTGATCTGCTGTTCCAAGGGAAGATCTGTCCTCTGGTCGTTTTGACCGCAGAAATCAGACAGGGGGTGGGTGGGTGGGTGTTTCATGGTTTTTACAGCGTTGAATTTTTTAAAAAATCTAGTCCTCCAAACCGCGTGTGGAACGATAATGGTGGCTTCTCCTAAAGCCAAATCGACCCGACGGTTGTTTGGCTTGAACGCCTATCTTCAGAGTTTTACGGTAGCCGCCTTTCTAGTTTAGGCTCTCCTCAACAGAAATATTCATAAGTGGCACCAGGGGTGACCCCAGAAGAGTAGCGTGCCTTGGCGGGGCTCCGTATAAAAATTTGTTTGGGGGCCCTTAGGAAGGGTAAATATTTGTTTTGCTTACACACGTTGGGGGCCCCCATGACCCGGGGGCCCCTATAATTGATACGGCAGATACGGCGGTAGCTACGCCTCTGGGTGACCCTGTGGACTCCTCCCCTTTCTACGCACCGCGGAGGGAGGCTGCTTGGCGCTCTTTCCGAAGCCTCGACACCCTCCCATCCATCCCCCCTCAGCGCCCCGCCCCCGTCGAAAAGTTTCCCCGGCAGCTTCCTTTGATCTCTGGCAAAGAGAGAGATTTCGCCTCGAGACGCCCCTTTAAAAGAAAACAAGCCCCACCCACATCAAAGGGACTTGCTTCAATCTCATTCTCAATAAAGGCGTCCACAGAACGCCGGGTAACAGGATATGCGAGCGGACTGTGTGTGAGTGTGTGCATGTGAGAGAGTGTTTGAGCGTGTGTGAGAAAGAATGTGAGAGAGTCTTTGAGTGTGTGTTTGTGTGAAAGACAGAGTATGTGAGTGTGTGTGTGTGAAAGAGAGAGAGAGTATGTGAGAGAAAGTGTGTTTGTGAGAGAGTATGGGAGAGAGAAAGTGTGTGAGGGAGAGAGTGTTTGTGTGTGTGTGAGATAGAGAGTATGTGAGAGTGTGTGAGAGAGAAAGTGTGTGTGTGAGAGAGTATGGGAGAGAGAAAGTGTGTGAGGGAGAGTGAGTTTGTGTGTGTGTGTGAGAGAGAGTATGTGAGAGTGTGTGAGAGAGAAAGTGTGTGTGTGTGAGAGAGTATGGGAGAGAGAAAGTGTGTGAGGGAGAGTGTTTGTGTGTGTGTGTGTGAAAGAGAGAGAGAGTATGTGAGAGAAAGTGTGTGTGAGAGAGAGTATGGGAGAGAGAAAGTGTGTGAGGGAGAGTGAGTTTTTGTGTGTGTGTGAGAGAGAGAGTATGTGAGAGTGTGTGTGAGAGAAAGTGTGTGTGTGAGAGAGTATGGGAGAGAGAAAGTGTGTGAGGGAGAGTGAGTGTTTGTGTGTGTGAGAGAGTCTTTGAGTGTGTGTTTGTGTGAAAGACAGAGTATGTGAGTGTGTGTGTGTGAAAGAGAGAGAGAGTATGTGAGAGAGAAAGTGTGTTTGTGAGAGAGTATGTGAGAGAGGAAGTGTGTGAGGGAGAGAGTGTTTGTGTGTGTATGTGTGAGAGAGAGAATGTGAGAGTGTGTGTGAGAGAAAGTGTGTGTGTGAGAGAGTATGGGAGAGAGAAAGTGTATGAGGGAGAGTGAGTGTGTGTGAGAGAGTGTGGGAGCGAGTGAGTGTGGGGAGAAAGTGTGTGTATAGGAGAAAGTGTGTGTGGTGGTGGTGAGGGAGTGTGTGTGTGTGTGTGTGTGTGAGAGAGAGAGTTTTTGTGTGCTTGGCGGGGGGTGGGTCGGTGGAGAGGGAGGGGAGGAGGTTCACTTGGTTGCTGGATTGATAAATCTCGGGGCCAGCCGGTGCCCTCTTTAGGTGGGACTGTCGAACTATTCCGAGTCAAAGGGGCCTTTGGGGGGTGGGGGAGGCCCTGGAGGTGTTAAAAAGAGACAGCTCCGCAAGGGGAGGGCGGCAAGGGAAGCGGCGGCGACGCCGGGCTCTCTCTCTCCCGCCCCACCACCTCCTTTCTGCTGCATCTGGAAAGAGAAACGACCCCATTCCAGGAGGCTCCGTCCGAGCCGCCCTCCCGCCAGCAAACCTCCAGCCGCGCGGCCAGGGACGAAGGGCTCCGTGGCGCAGCGTCGGCGGGAAGGAAGGGGAGCCCGCCCGGGGGAGGAAAAGGAGCAAAGGTTGGGGAGGATCCGGCCACAGGGTCCGGGTTTCTCTCTGGGGAGGAAGGCACCCTTTCCTCTCTTTCAATCGGTCCCAAGGGTGATCTTGAGAAATAGGCAGAGGAGGAGGAAGGAAGGGGGGGGGGGAGAGAGAGAGGCATTCTCGGAAGATGGCCTGCCTGCTCCACTTTCTCTTCTTCCATTCTTGCCACACGAAGAAAGGAGTGACACAACCAGGGCCAGCGAAAAGGGAGCCGGCCTCACCAAGGAAGCGGGAAAATCGTGGTGGTTGTAGGGCAGGGGTGGCCAAACTACGGCCCCGGGGGCTGGTTCCACCCCCCCCTCCAATTCATCTGGCCTGCGCCACTCCCAGAAGCGTTGGGACGCATTTTGCCTCCGTTTCTGGGAGCAGTGAGGGGGGAGAGTGGGCCAGATGAATTGGTGTCAGGGCCGGACCTGGCCCCCGGGCTGTCGTTTGGGCACCCATGAACCATGTGACTGGCTCAGCCCGAAAAGTTTGGGCACCCCTGTTGTAGGGCGTGAGGCCTTGGACTCAGTGATGGGATGTAACAGGTTCTCGCCAGTTCTCCAGAACCGGTAGTAACTTTCCCCAGTGTCCCAGAGAACCTGTAGCAGCTTTTGGGGGGAACCACCTTCAGGGCTTATCTTTTCACTGGTTCCCCCACTGCGCATGCATGCCAAGCACTTGGTGTGCATGCATGCCTAGTACTTGGCACATATGCATGGCCTCCTTGCTGTCCTCCCAAATGGGGAGGAGGAAGAGAAGCTGCTAGCCTGAAGCTCCCTATAGCCTGAAGCTCCCTATTTTTATTATTTTGTATTTTTTCTTTGGCTCCGCCCATGACATGACATCATGATGTCAGCTCCGCCCACACTGTGATGACATCACGGTGGGTTAGTAAAAATTTTGACATCCCACCACTGCTTGGACTCCAGTGTCTAGTCCATTGAAGGAAAGGCGCCTGGCTTTCTGGCTCCGGGACTGCCTCCCCTCACGATTCATAAGCACTCTCTCTCTCTCCCTGGCGGAAGCTCCGGCTCTCCCGTTGCATTGGTTCAAAGCGGCTTCCCTCGCTTGCCGACTCTCCCCCTTTCCCGGATTAAAGGGTGTGAAACGCCCCTCAAAATAAAAGTTAACATTGATTATGCCCCCAGTGTATGATCACTTAATCACAGGAGGGAGGGGGGCTTCTTCTTCCACCCTGTGCTTCCCTCAATGGTGCGGGTGGAAAGCGATGGTCGCTTTTGAAATAGCACCCCCACCCCACCCCCCGACTTATTAAATGCCAACAATGCAGGAAAGGGAGGCAGCTGGAATCCTCCCGGATTTACGGGCTTTTCTCTTGCTTTCAGGCAAGCAGGTGTCTTTGGCGACACGCATTGTCTCAGGCCGGCGCCCTCCGAAGATGATGATAATGGGGGGGTTCTGAAACGAGAGATCCGTGCGCCCAGTTTTCCAATTCTTCAGATGGGCCAAAGACGCCCCCCCCCTCTCCCTGCCGAAGGTGCGACAAGCCACCCTCGGGCGGCTATTAACTGACTGAGGAGCTGAGCGCCTCCCAAAGCTTACTATTTATCTGAACACAAAGGCCTTGGCCAGCAGGGCAGCTAACCTTGAATCTGGGACCCTCCAATGTTGAACATTTAGAGATTAGGTGGCATTGTACGCTCAACCACAGCGCTCCAGGAAGAGCTGAGGTTTCCCTCTTCCCACTTGCTGGCTTTACTTTATTTTATTTTATTGTAATGCCCATTAGCATTGATGCCTACCTTGTTGAAATTCTGGCCATCATCCCAGGAAGTAGCATGAGTGGGCTTCAATACACCGAAATATTGGACACTGATTTGAGGTTCTCTTCAAGTGCAATGCCTCTCATTTATGCTTGCATGTATTTCTGACACCCTCTGTATCTTTGATGAAGTGGGCTGATGCTTCAGAATATCTTTCATAGGAAGGAACATTATCAGTCACCAGGGCCGGATTTTCCTATAGGCCTTCAGCCTAGGGCCTCAAGATCAAGAGGGGCCTTTTTGTTGTTCAGTCGCACAGTCGATTCCGACCCTCTGCGACCCCATGGACCATTGCCCGCCAGGCACTCCTGTTCTCCACCATCCCCCTCAACTCGCTGAGCTCTGTGCCCATTGTCTCCACAATACCATCTAACCATCTCATTCTTGGCCGCCCCTTTTTCTTTTGCCCTCCACCTTTCCCAGCATCAAGGCCTTCTCAAGCAAATCCTCTCTTCTCATTTGATGTCCAAAGTACCTTAGCTTCATTCTTTACAATTTGACTTTCTAAGGAGCATTCTGGGTTGATTTCTTCTAAGATTGACCTATTTGTTCTCCTTGCTGTCCAGGGGACTCTCAAAACTCTCCTCCAACACCACATCTCAAAGGCATCTATTCTTCTGTGCTCAGCTTTCCTAATGGTCCAGCTCTCACAACCATACATTGCCACAGGGAATACCATTGCTTTGACAATACGAATTTTTGTTTTCAATATGATGTCTCTACTTTTCATTATGCTCCCCAGGTTTCTCATTGCTTGCCTCCCAAGAATCAAATGCCTTTTTATTTCATGGCTGCAGTCCCCATCTGAAGTGAGTTTTGATATATATCACAGTAATGATGTATTTTATTATCTCTCATGTCATTTACAAACTTAAAAATGGGAGGTGAAAGGGCCACATAAGTGGAATAGCCTAGGGCCTCTTTTCATGTAAATCTGGCTCTGTCAGTCACTATTTACTTGATTAAAACATTCGGTCTATCAACCTGAGAGTTGCAAATACTGATGGAAGGTCTTTCCAAAGTGTCTTATCAGGATTCTTTTGCAGTCCTTGAAAGAGACATCAGGAACTGAACATAGGAGCAACAATTATTTTGGTTGCAGATGGGATGTGGATTTTGCACTAGTGTAGCAGCTTGAACAGCTGATAAATCCATTTCCACACCAGCAACATAATATTGGATTCCTTCTGTTCTTGATGGGAAAAGTTGTGCCAGGGATAGGATGCTTTTGGACACATCTTTATTTCTGCTCACTTCTGTTTACAAACCAAACAAAAAGGAGAGGTGAATGATCCTTCATGGGAGATTAAGACTCTTCACAGAACACTGAGACAAAATAAAGACTATACAACATATTTTTTTTAAAAAGAATCCACATGATAAAGATATTGGGGGGAGGGGTGTCAGATGGTCTAGAAGTGGATAATTGTGTCCCCAACACTATCTTCATCCTGGCTGAGAATATAAAACGAGTGGCAGTGGAGGGTGACAGTACAGATGTGTCCACTCAAAGAATTATCAAGGCCTCCTATCAAACACAGAAAATGTTTAGATTCTGTGTTATAAATAGCATGCTCATCAGTTGTACAGATCATAACATCAATGGCTTTTTATCAGGCAGAAGCTGAGAGAAGGCTTTCATAGCCACAAAAGATAACATTAATTGTACCAAGCAAATAAGCACAATATTTGTGCTTATTTTAAGTTCAGAATAATTTTACAAAAAAAAACTTTAAATGTGTAATTTAAAATAATTAGGATTGGTTGAGTCTCAGTTATGAGCTGCCCCTGAATGAAAACACATATGATAAAATATTACACCTAATTTTGGTAATGCACAGGGATTCCTCAAACTTGATATGTTAGGGTCCCTAATTCAGCCCTCAGTTGCAAATGTTAGGGGTCCACATAGGCAGTCTAACTAATAGCCAATCACTTTTGCTTAAACCACAACTAATCTGTCTGACAGAGATTAAAGTAGTAGCTGTCACATCTTGAGATAATAAATTCTTTTAAAATAATTACCTGTTTTGCTTTCTTTTGTCTGTTTGTAGTCTACTGCTAATAAATTTCAAAGACAAATTTAAGTTCTATAAATATGTTTCTAGTCATGTTTATTTACCTAACTTTGTACTTTGCTCGTTTTCTGACATTATCTTTAAACATAGAGTGACTACACTGTACAGAATATTTTGAATACATCTACACTTAAATTTCATTCTCTTTTCTAATAATCCCTAGCATGGGGCTTTTCTCAGAAGTGAGTTTATATTTTCAAGATATAGCAATAGTGACCCTCAGAACTCTTTCCTAATTAGTCACTGCCATGACCTCGTCAGTGACCATACAGCATTTTACTGTAATTTAGACTAAACTTCATTCACCCATTTTGAAGAGTTCTTCAGAAGATTTTTGTAGTCTTCTTGCATCATTACAATTCTAAATGTAAATCCAGTTTTGTTTTGTTTTTTTAGCAAAATAGCATCAATCCCAATGCAAATTCTTGGGGAGAAATTATTTTTTCAGACTATATCTCTGGGAACTCTATTGCAAGAACCACCTACTTACTCTCTGCTACTTATTGCCCAAAGTCCTGTTAACAGAAGCCATGCGCACAAGGGCAATTTGCTCAAGATTCCCCCCCCCCCATTAACACAATTGGTCATAAGCCCAGTTTGACAACTGGTGTGCAAACTGTTTTGTGAAGGAGAGGATACTGTGGGGAAACATTTGCACATTTACCTTTCCATATTCATGTAATTGGATAGGATTATGGCCATTTCACTGGTTGCAAGTCCTTACGGTGACATCCCTAGTCAACTGAACTTATCCAAAAGATTTTGCTGAAGATTAGAAACATAAAACCATATCAAATTATTTGACATTCCATATTTGAGTAGATGCATAAATTGATCCCTTAGTATGTGCCTGTGAAATTCACCAAAGCACCATCTAAACAATGTTATCTCAACTTTGGGGAAGAAAAAAAAGTTTTCTCATGGACAAAATAATGTGGTGAATGTCATATCTCTGCAACAGCAATAATACATAGAAAAGAAACATTTCAGAGTCACAAGAAATGTGTACGAGCTGTACTCTTCTTGTTCTCAAAACCAGAGTATGGAAAAATTCCTTATTAGGACTTCATCTCCCAGAATGCCTCAGTCGGCACAGCCTAAGTGGGGGATTAGAAACTGTAAATCATGCAAGGTACTATACTATTAATTCCAATCTTAACAGCACCAACCTGCCACTAAAAGTGCTGGAGATTTTTTTGTATTGAGAAAACCCTTTATCAGTCTTGGAAATGTCACAGAGCTCGATTTTTGCTACCGATTAACAAGGTTCAGGACCTAAAAAACGTGGAAATTCTTTGGCTTTAAATTTGGTTTGTTATGTATTTCCTGGAAGAGCTCTACAGAGAGCATCTCAGAGACCAGTTCTGCTCTTTTTTTTAATTTACCTTTTCAGTCAACTGGCATCCCTTAAAAATACATATACATTCTAACCTTTCAAACTACATTTAAATGTCTTTCCAAGGCATATGAGATAGAGGAGAAGCTAATTCCCCCCCCCCCCTCTCCTGGATCTCTTTGGAAGGTGTGCTGCTCTGTTTTCCTCCTCAACTTTGCCTGGCTACACCCTGCGTGGCACTACCTCCTTCTTATTCCCATCACAAAGCACACTGCCCCTATTCTTCTGGCCTTTGTAGCCATATGGCAAATCCATGTAGACACAGCCAACATCCATTTATTCAGGCACATAATGTCCCTCAACAGGGAACAATTGGAACTTTGTTTGCTTCTATTATTGATGCGAATGGGCAAGAGAGGGAGAGCGAAAAAGAAATCATTTAACTATGAGAGATATCCAGCTAATTATGAGCCATATGTGCCTTTAGTGTCAAAGCAATCCTATGAAGTTCATTTTATACCTAGACTACTTTATTAGATGTAGAAGGCAGATGTCCCGCAACAGGACACGTGTAGTAGAGTTCTTGAAATATTTAGCGGTGGCTTCTTCATTTATCAGGGGATTTTAAAGGACCATTTATCACAAGCATATAGAAGTGTGTATGTGTGTGAATACACTGATGAGATTTAGAATCCTTTCGTTTTGGAGCTGAGAGAATTTGTAAGTATCATAGTGACATGACAGCAGTCATTTTCTGTAGGGTTCAAATAAAATGAAGGGACTAACTGGAATAATATTAAACTTGGGAATGAATCAGAAAATGAATAATTATCTTTGCTTTTGTTCATTCTTCCAAGCACAAATGCTGCAATGCTCCTTTTAATTTCCTTATGATTGGCACCTAGAAAGTGAATTTAGAATATTAAAATCCCTTTTTTATTTGACTTCATTTGATAGCACTTTTCTAAAAGATTAGACATATCACAAGGAAATTAAAGGAAGCTTATTAGAAGACAATCTTTATTTGTTTTTACTGCTGATATTGCTGTCAGATAATTCTCTTCCTAGCTGATTAAATTCAAATACATATTGACCTCAACAGACCCTGTCAGAGAATGTTTATAGTTATCTGTGTTTGCAACACTTACGTTTAAGTTAAATAATTTCAACTTCTGCAAGCTGTAGCCCCAGTTTTATCAACTAAAAATATTTGTAGTTTACCAACTAAAGTTTAAGCACACCTTTATCTCTGTATACATAATATTTCAGGATTAACTCATGAATTGAACAGTTTTAATACAGTATTAATACAGTTTCTCCTCAGGTATTACAATCTTTAATTAAAAACAAACAAACATTTGTACCAGTACTTGAATTACACAATGCATAGGGATGGTTTAGAAATACGTACTATGTTCTATTTTGTAGAGGATAATTTCTATTAAAGTCTTGCTAGAAATCCACCATTTTCAGGCCAGCACCAGAAACAGGTTAATCAAACCAGGCCATCACTTATGCAATTATTGCTTTCTGCTACTTTCATTAAATTTTTATGGGAACCTGTCTTCACATCGAAATTAGTCTTTTAGCAGAGACATTTAGGGTGAGGTTCAGGGCAACTGCAATATTTTGCTTTCATTCATTATTAACCCATAGTTTTATGCAGAGGGAAAATGTGACCATGATATATTTAATCTACCCAAGACCAGTAGTATGGCAATGACAGAATAATAATTAAAACCCTCATCTACCAAACGTAGCCGGACCAGCAGGCAGCATAATAACAAAACTCGGTGATAAAATAAGCATGCTCTCTCACCCAAACATACCTTCTGGGATCTTTCCTAAGGGAGTGAGTTCATAGCAAGTTTATTGTGTCTTTTTTTTAAGGTTAGGGTGGCGACAGACTGCTGTGTATGTATGCCACTTAATCAAAAGCCTCTCAAAGAGCCCATCTGGGGCCTCTCTGGAAACTGAATTGATTATGGGGGAGAAAATAGATATGGTAGAGAAATCCTGCCAATATATACGGAACTAATCAGGTTACTGCAGCTGTGGTGGCAACTACTCTCTAATGAAATAACTACCATTTTGTTTCAGCCTCCCTCTACTACACAATACAGAATTCTTTATAAAGCAGGCACTCCTAGGGTCTGACTCACCAATCCATCCTACAAAAATCACCCTTGTTTCCTTCTTTAGAATTAAAAGCAAAAGATAATGGTGACAATGTCTTTAGTCTGCTTCTTCAATAGGAGCTAAAGTTATTTCAAGACAGGTAGGTTTTTTTGGCAGAAAGACAAGGAGGAGAGCAAGAGAGGCTTCTTCTAGGTTTGAGTGGGTTCACTCATGGCAGAGCCTGTTAACCCTGTCCCTTCCTTCAAGGAAAAATGAAAGCTTGTATTTGCTGGAAAAAAAAGCATTTCTTTGATTAATGGTTAACTATTTGCAGTAAAACTACTGAGAGCCAGTTACTTCACTACTCATTCAACACTTTAAACCAGTTCCCTCCTGGTTATGTCACAAGGAAAGTTAATTATCTCTTAGATATTAGTTGTTATGAGAAGTCTTAGAATCCCAGCAGGAATTCAAGATTAACTACAAAATCTTTATTGACTTGTCCAGGTCTCTCATGTCACTGCAAACCTCCTTCATTATTGGCATTCTCGCTCCTTCTCCAGGGTCTACATTTCTTCTCCAACTCTCTCATAAGGTAGATGCAATCTGTACTTTCTTTTGCCTCAATATGAAGGCCTGGATGCTCTGGATCCACTAACTACAATGACACTGCTTTTACAAGTACGTATACAAAACTTGATGGGATTGCCAGTCCAATTACTTTAGTTACTTCTACCCAATTTTTTTCTCATTGGAATTTTCCTCAAGGAAGGTATCTACTTTACATCCCTCTATCTCAGTTTCAGTATTTATTATGTCTCTCATCTCACTTCTCTCTTTCCTCTCTCAATCTCCCAAAGCATCCTGAACTCACTTGCACCTCCACACCAGCCCATTCCCTTTCCACTCAAATCTCCACAATCGCCTCAGCTTCCCCTTTTATACGACCCACTTCCTGCTATTTCCCCATGTCATATTAATTAATGGCCTCCTTCTGGGGGCTTTAACATGCCTTCCTGTTACCCCTCACCATTTTACCTTCTTACCAGCAGTGTCTGCCCCTCCGTTGGAGCAACTCACCTTATGAGTTCCCCTTAGCTCCGCTTGGCACAAGCTAGTGAGAGGGAATCCGAATTAGGTAGCAAAGATGTGGCCTCTCTGCGTGGTCCAGTCAACCCCAGTCCCAATTCAACAGACACAAAAGGTCTCTGGTTAATTAGATTTATTAAGAAATTAAAGGAATTGAATATGGCATAAGGGATCAAAGTTGCAAAACTAGTCATTCAAAGTACATACAAAAATAAAGAAAACTTAACTGGTTGCTTAGGCCCCCTGGCCTTATCTGACTCGCAATTACATTCTGTGAGGCCCTCCTACTGCTGGTCCACAGTGAAAGAGAGAGAGAGCATTCCCTGGACAGTGGTTTTATTATCCTGGTATTAACCTTCCCACGTGGGAAACACCTAGCCAATAGTGATTGATTTACATACTTCTGGGTCAGATTGGAATGTCTTATACAGATATTCCTATGTATGAAAATCTCCATCTTGAGGGGATAAGCACATGGTGATACAGAGATCAAGGAAAAGCACATTTAAAATGGGATTTTCTATGATACCTTCCTCTATAATTTCTTCTTCCACAATGCCCCATCACCTGGAAGATTCCAAATGCTAATCTCCTCAGGCATCTTTTCTTCTCCTATGTCTATGGGAGAACTACATGTAGAATATCCCCAGAACCTGGGGAAAACAGCTTGTCACCTGACCTGGGGTTCTCCTGACTCTCCTTCTCACACTGGAATTTGTCAGAACTACAGCCAGTCTCCAGTATAGATGAAACAAAGCAGTAGCATAGTGTGGATTTCAGTCGCTCGGGGCCAAATTTGCTGCCCCCTGGCATCTGCTCCCACTAGGATTTCTGGGAATTGTAGTCCAAGAACTCCCATACACCCAAAAAGTGCTGCCCAGGGCGAGTCACCCCCCCTGGGGCTGCCCACGGGACGCTACTGAAACAAAGTTCTAGTGGTTCAATCATAGCTCCTCCAGCCTAACCCACCTGCACTAGCTACCTGTGGACTTCTCTGTCAGATTCAAGGTTTTGAGTTTAAAATACAAAGCCCTAAATGGTTTAGGATCACAGTACCAGATGAAACATCTCTGTTCAAGACAATATGGTCCTTCAAGACCTGGGAGCTATGGGCACCTACCTGAAAGGAGGCCTTGTAGATTTTAACTGGAAATACAGCCTTCTCAATGGTGGCCCCCACCACTCTGACATGGTCTCCCATCTCAGGTTCACCAGGCTCCCTCCCTCCTTTTTTGTGGTAAACTAGTCAAGTCTGAATGTTACAAAGAAACATTCGAGAACATCTTGCTTCATTACTTGTTGACTGTCATTTGTTTGTTGCCTTCCTTAGTTTACTATTATCTATTAAAAAATATATCCTGAATCATAAATTTATTATGTCGTGGGTGGGTGGATGGGTGGGGGGTTATATTTGTTTTGCTTTCCTGATTATTGTAAACCACTCAGGTTGGTACTGGTGTCAGATGAATAATATATAAACAGACAGACAGACAGACAGACAGACAGACAGACAGACAGACAGACAGATAGATAGATGTAAGAGCCACCACATCTAAAATAGGGACCAGACCATCTATTTGGGTAAAGGAGATCTAGTGTTGGGTGTCTTTCTACTGATGATGCCAAATGCCAAATCTCTGAATGATCTCTCCCAATGGTTTAATATAGATGTTAAATTATATTGGGGAGATAAGTGACCCTGAGGCACCCCACATTGGAGTGTCCAGGGAGCCCAAACAAATTTCCTGATTTGGATTCTCTGGATCCAGCTACCAAGGAAATATTGGAGCCACCGTAATGTGCTTGGTTTATTCCTAATGACATAGGATGGCAGACTGGAAATAAAATATAATTGACCACAGCTTATTATATTAATTTCTCAACTTTTAAACCCAATAGATAAAATTTCATAGCACCAATAGAATGGATGAAAAGGAGGCAAGGACAGAAATATTGAAATAATTTCCTGTGAAATAATATATTGCCTATAATAGCTGAAATTCAACAAGAAAATTTTGAGATATTTCCATAATGTAGAAGATGTAGTGGCAACGGAGAAGGGCAGAGGGTAGGGATACTATGGAGAAAAAGAAGAGGTGTTTTATTTCTGTATTTGCTCACTCATTCTCTCTAATGTCAGAATAGAAAGGCAGATCAAGAAAGTGACCATTTCAAGAGAAGGAGGAGGATGCCTTGATTTCTTAACGAGACTGTAGATTATTTCAGCTTCAGAAGACAAGAATGTCCTTTTAACATCTGACCTGGCCTTTATTTAAGAGAAGCACTTCACGGTTCAGGAAAGACAGACAATTTTCTAATTCCCAGCACCGCTGGAGGCTGAAGCAGCAACTTCCAGACAGGACACCTGCTAACACAAGAGAAACGGCATTATTATGTCTATGAGTTTACAAATCTGAGGATCAGAAAGCTTTTGCTTTTGCTGCTGCTTCTGTGACACAGGCCAAAGCTGACAACTTCTTCAGTGCTTTTAAGAGAGGGGTGTTTTGTTGTTGTTGATGATGTTTCAAGGAATGGCCCCCTTTCACTTCCAGTCTCAGCAGATCAGCTTCTCTGTGACAAAGTCAATAGTCAAAGAGTTTCCTAAATTTCATTGGTGTGTAGCAGAAAAGGGATTAGGACCTGGGGCCTTTTTAGTGGCAAGCCTTTAAGCAAATAAAATTTGTTGAATTACTTTATTTCAAAGAACATGCAGAGTAATCTTATTTAAATAAGAATGTGGGTACTAGTTTTGCTTTAACATATTTGTCTATAAAGTGTTGCTCAAAATATTTCTGGTTCAAAACATGATTAGCCTTGGCTTCTCTCACTCTCTCTCTCTGTCTCTCTCTCACTAACACTTTGCTGATTTGCAGGCCACTGGATGGCTTTGGATCGTGCATTTAATAATTTTCAACACAAGGGGAAAATGGGGCTTAAGGTAACCTAGAAGGATAAACACCTTTAACAGATGTACTGAAGAAAGAATTTCAGCAGCTATAGTTTTTCTTCTGTCTGAATGATTAGGGGAAATTGGTTATTTGCAAAATTCTAGAACAGAGCCACAGATTTTTGATAGGTTGGCCTATCTAAGTGTCAGAGGCTAGTAATGGCTCCAGGTAGCAAACAAGTAGATTAGACTAACATCAACCAACAAAGTCTGTTCCTGGAATTCAATGCAACTACTGTACTGTAAATTAAATCCTGAAACCATGTTTTTGGAATTTCCTCCTCCTTCACCTTTTTTAACTTTCACTGATGAAAGCATGGATGGGCAACACAGAATACATGCCACATGTGCCCCCTCTCATTTGTATAATCCTTAGACCACTGCTAACTTTTTTCCATCTAGAAGAGTATGGCCACTCTAGTAAGGCTCTAGGAGCAGTAATTTTTCAATAAAACCTTTGTCTCATTTTATCCCTTACTGTATTTTACTTTGTGGACTTCCAATCACTTTCCAGATTCATGGGGAGGTTGAAAGAATGTAGCTTGTTCCTTTCATGTCCCCAAGATCTTTTCCCATGAAGTGGTCCCTATTTGTCTACTTGCAATTTCTTGCTTTTGAACGACTAGGTTGGCAGGAGTTGGGACAGAGATGGGCACTCAAACCATCATACAGTACCTAGATCTGGAACTGCCCACTTGCTGGCCTTCCAGCTTACAAGGTGAGCTTCTTAACCACTGAGCCACCACAGCCCCCTTATACAAATAAATAAATCAGCACAATGAAGGGAATATTATTAAATCCTGGAGATGAGAGTGTGAAGTATGACAAGGATGTGTGCTTTCATTGCTGCTTTTCCATTTGTACTCTGAACAAAATCTTTAAAAAACACTTGCTTGTTCAAATGTTATCATTGTTAATGGAAAGATTATGAACAATATCCAATATGCCAATACAGTATTACTCACTAGCAGTTTAGATTATTTGCAAAGCTTCATCTCAGAAGAGTAGCGTGCCTTGGCGGGGCCCCGTATAAAAATTTATTTGGGGGCCCTTAGGAAGGGTAAAGATTTGTTTTGCTTACGCACGTTGGGGGCCCCTGTGGCCCTGGGGCCCCGTATAATTGATACGGCAGATACGGCAGTAGCTACGCCTCTGCTTCATCTAGAATCTTGGCTACAGCCCTGGGTGTTGTACATTGTCAGTTGCACTCTACTGCATGGAATGATGGATATTAATGCAGTCAACTATAAAACAAAGGATAACCACATTTGAAATACTATATGCATCTATCACAGGATGCTAAGAATTGTTTGGATTGAGAAGAGTGTGCAGTGAAGTAATAAAAAGATGAATGAATAAAGACAAAGAATTCATCAAAACACCAACAATGCAAAAAGCTAGATTACTTCAATCATGTAATGAGGAAGAAAATGTACAGATTACAGTTGATTGTTAAAGTAAATGGAAATGGAAAAGAAGTGCAGAAGGGAGAAGAGCATTTTATCTCAAAAACCTTGGAGACTGGCATGGACACAAGACAACATCATTGTTAGAGCCTCCTTGAAGATTGTGGTATTTTTGAACCACAATAGGGTGTACCCTAGGCAATGGCAACATTGTTGTGCCAACTAATCTTTCTCACACTAGGTCAAGCAAAAGGAACTATGGAATGAATTCACCAAATGGTGGCTTTGTTTTGGCACTTTAAAATGTGACCTAGACAAGAAAGGAAGAACACCATTGTTTGGAGTTGCCACATCCCAAATCAGAATGGATATGGTGAGGTACAGCAATGTCTTGAATGGAGAGAAAAAAGAAACCTAGTGAGAGAAATAGGTTTGGACTCAGCCTTCGTCCTTCTCAAACCAGATCTGCTTAAATCAATGGGACCTAAATTCATTAATCATAAATAACATAAAGTTCAAGAACAGCCGGAGTGCCAAGGTTCGCCATCACTGGTCTATGGGTTTCCTTAGAGAATCAATCCATTTTACAGTTGGCTTTACACTTTTACACCCTGCCTTCCACATTCTCATGATGTGCCCAAATAGAACAGTCTTATTCTCCAGTTCTAGAACACTCAATACTGCCTTTTCCATCCCTTCTGGCAACTTGCCCAAGAGCTCTCCTGAAATTGAGTGAGGAACAGCAAAATGGCCTTAGAAACCAAGGGCCTTTCGCTGTAGGGTTGAGGCATCAGGGATTCAACACCACATGCTCTTCAGTCAGAGTTAGCTGTAGGGTGCGGAGAAGCTTGGCAGAGCCAAAGTCTACCACTCCCAGAATCCCTCCGCCAGGATGGCCAATGGGCATGGTGCAGAGGGGGTAAGATGCCCAAGGGTACACTGGCTGGCTCTTCTCCTTTCTACCTCTCACTCTCACAATCTTACCCCCTCCGCACCATGCCCATTGGCCATCCTGGCGGAGGGATTCTGGGAGTGGTAGACTTTGGCTCTGCCAAGCTTCTCCGCACCCTACAGCTAACTCTGTTCTAGAACACTCAATACTGCCTTTTCCATCCCTTCTGGCAACTTGCCCAAGGGTACACTGGCTGGCTCTTCTCCTTTCTACCTCTCACTCTCACAATCTTACCCCCTCTGCACCATGCCCATTGGCCATCCTGGCGGAGGGATTCTGGGAGTGGTAGACTTTGGCTCTGCCAAGCTTCTCCGCACCCTACAGCTAACTCTGACTGAAGAGCATGTGGTGTTGAATCCCTGATGCCTCAACCCTACAGCGAAAGGCCCTTGGTTTCTAAGGCCATTTTGCTGTTCCTCACTCAATTTCAGGAGAGCTCTGGTCTGGCCAGTGTGTGTGTGTGTGTGTGTGTGTGTTGTGGGGACTCCAGTGTCCGGGTGGAGGGCGAGGGAAGAGCAGCAGGACCCCTGTGGAGATTTTAATCTAATCACTTCCCTGTCAAACTAATCCCTGCCTGACTCGGATAGGACTTTACGAAACGTGCCTGGAAACCCAAAAGCAAATCTCATTTGAATGAAGCGCACACTCCGTGGCCCCCATCTGCAAAGAGCCCCAATTAAAGACGAAGAGAGAGAGAGAGAAATTAGCATTTTCCGCGGCCATCTGGCATGAGGGGCAGGCGAGGGCGAACAAAAGGCGTGGAAGGCGGAGGGGAGAGGCGAGTGTGCCACGCCATTGACCTGCAAATGAGCCTTTGTGAGCGAATTAAAGCTTCCCGGACCCCCCCGGGACGCCCCAAAACAGGCACCATTACAAACCATCCGGACAAAAACCCACTCATCAAAACTGTCTGCCACGGGGCTGGAGGAGTGTGTATATATGCGTGTGTGCATGTGTTGAAGGGAGCAGCACCACCTCATTTTAACAGCAGCCTCTGGATTTTGCCTCACCTCCAGTCTCCTAAACTACTAACACAGCCCAACCACCATAGTCCCCCCCCACACACCGCACCTTGGGGTCCTTAGGTAGATCAGGGAGGAAACAAAACAAAGACACAAATAAACCTCCGTGTGGCACTTTAAAGACTAACTCCTGTATTTTAATGTTAACTTTCGTGGATCAAGTCCACTTTGCCAGACATAAGAGTGAGAGACTTCATGGCATTAATTTATACATATTAAGTACAGAGATATACAATGAATGGCTAGTATAACAGCTAAGTATGTATACAGAAGATCCCTGATTGGGGTTCAGATTTATTACTGTGAAGTTTGGTTCTGTTGAGTTTTAAGTATTCGTTGATGGATGCAAAATAAACATTGTGACATTAAAGGTAAAGGTCGCCCTTGCTCGAAAGCCAGTCATATCTGACTCTAGGGTTCAGTGCTCACCTCTGTTTATAGCCAAAGAGCCAGCACTGTCTGCATTTGCAGACATTTCTGTGGACATGTGGCAGGTATGCCTAGACACCGAAGTGCACAGATTGCTGCTTACCTTCTCACTGAAGTATTTATTTATCACCTTGCAATTTCTTGCTTTTGAATTGCTAAGTTGGCAGTTGCTGGGACAGAGAGAGAGACCTTCAGCATCCCAGTCAGCATCTTAACCACTTGAGCCACTGTATTCCCAGCTAATGAATTGAGGAAGGTGTGAATGAACTAGCCAGAGGCCAATTACTTACTTTCTTCTATGAAGTGGCCTGAGAATCACTGACCAGCCTTCTGAAGTTTGTTCTGTAAAGGTGGTAGCATATGTCCTGACAGCATACGTCCTTAGGTGTTTGTGGTTTACAAAGGACCCATGAGGAGGCCAACTGGCAAATCTGTGGTTCCGGGCAAGCCATGCCTTTGGTTGCAGAGGGGAGAGGAGCTGCCAGTTGATACGTTGGCCACTTCATGTGGCATGGAAACCTCATGTTGCTTTGTTGGCAGCCTGGTTCCATGAGCCAAGGACGTCACAACAGCCCTGATTTTTTATTGATATGCCTTAACCCCTGATGAAGCCTTTTGGAGAACTGGAAGATTCACCTCATTTGTGGATTGCCTAGTCAGATGTCATTGAATGGGTCACATGGCCATTGCACTGTATTTGATGATGATGATGATGATGATGATGATGATGATGGTGATGGTGATGGTGATGGTGATGGTGATGGTGGTGGTGGTGGTGGTGGTGGTGGTGGTGGTGATGATATGGCCATCATGTCAGAACTGACTTACACCCATTGAAACAGGGGTTTTCAGGGTAAATGAGGTATACTGTATAAAGAATGGTTTTTCCCATTCTGGACAAACACACACCAGTAAATTTCCATGGCAAAGCAGATCTCCTGAATGTTTATCTACTACTCTATTCAGAACACCATGCTGGCTACCATGCTGATGATTTTATAACCTCTCAATTGTATTAGTTACTGTATCTGGCAGCTGGTTATCCTGGTATGGTAATAGAGTACAGTATATTGTACTGCCAGCAACTCAACCCCAATTGTCAGGTGGTGGTTAACTAACCTAAGAACTCTGAGGACTAATGGCCTTTGGTGCCGAAGTCCACAGGGAAGGATGATGGTCCCCAAGTGGATTAAATCCCACTTGAATCTATCTTGATGGAGGGCAGCAGCTTCATCAATACTGGCCTGGGGCCGATAGGGCTCAGGAATAGAAAGTGACTGGCAGAACTGGGTTGGTGGTAAGGGTGTCATGCTGTGATGTGGAAGGCAAATGGAAGGCCACTGAAATATATTCTTCCCAGGACAATCTTCATGGCCTCAAAGGGCTCAGGACTAGAAAGTGACTGGTGGAACTGGGTCAGTGGTACAAGTGTCATGCTGTGATGGAGAAGGCAAATGGAAGGCTACTGCAATATATCGTTCCCAGGATAATCTTCATGGCTGATTGCCACGAGGCTAGCCAATATTCGGTATCAGATATGGCTCTTAAAGAAGAAGAATCTGGCACCAGAGCCAGAGGTTGGGAATTCAATTCCCACTTCCACTCCTGGGAGAAGAGTCAACTTGTGTAGCCATGGGTAGGCTTCACAACTTGGGATGCCTTCAGAAGAAGAGAATGATAAACCACTTCTGTGTACTCTTTACCTAGAGAACCCTGAAAAGGGTCTCCATAACTCAGAATTAACTTGAAAATACATAATTAGTACAATGAAACCCCAGGTTACAATGGAGGTCCATTCCAATAGCCTCTGTTATAACCCAAAAAATGTGTAAACCAAAACATCCATAGGGATGCACGGAAATTTTTTTTAAATGGTCCTGAATTGATTGTTGTAAACTGAAAAAAAATGTACATTAAAAATTGTAAACTGGGATGACATTTCCATAGGATTTGCTGTTGTAAACTGCAGCAAAATTAAACTGAGGCTGTTGTAACCTGGGATTTTACTGTATTATAATTCTACAATTTGAATTGGGTAGGAGGTAAGGGGAATATATTAGCCCCCAGATATCGGGTAGGTGTGCAAATAAGTGGTTTTTTTTAAAAAAAATCTAGTAAACATTTTTGGCAAGAACTAATCCATTACTGTAAATGACAAAGTGACAAGGCAAAAACCAGCCCCAGACAGGACTTTTGAAGGAGGCAGTTGTTACCCAATTCTGGGTGATTGGATTCACTCTCTGGCAGAGGTACTAGAAAGACCCAAGAACTTACAATGAGGCAGGTTTTTCAGTCAAAACAAAATATGGTTTATTGGGAGCAAAAGCAAAGGGAAGCCTATTCAGGCATATAGTCTGGCCAGACCTATAATTCTAAATAGCTAACCTTCCCGCAACCGTTCTGAGGAAAAGACCCCCTCGTGATCCCTGCTCACAAAATTTGGTGAACAGAAGATGGAGGCCCCCACCCACCTGGAAGGGGTATTTAACTATTCTATCTAAACTAACTCTGCATGCAAGGGGAGGGGAGGAGTTTGGGAGGAGGTAAGGAAATTAGCATAAGTTAACAAAAAAAATCTTTACATTGCTGGTAAGCTAAAACAGTATGAACATTTGAGGTTCCACAGGAATTTGCAGAGGGGAAGAGGAAATGCAATTAACATGTTTTAATTACATGTAAACATGAAGCAAAAGGTAGGGGAATTCAGTCATACAGAAACTGGTTCAGCAGGATTACATTGAGCAAACACAGGCAGGCAATTCTTTTGTTCTTCTGGAAGGCAGGACCGGCCAGTCCATCTTCGTTTGCATCAGCTTAATGTGGTGTGAAGCTGCTTGGATGGACAGGAACAGATTAAGTAAATGCCTGTTACTTAAGTAAAGAGAAAAGTTTTAAGTTAAGTGGTCCCCAGGGTGAACTCCAGTTAACCTTTGTACCTTGCCAGGTGTGTGTGACTTGTCACGTCCTCTCTTCCCCCTCCCCCTTCCTGATCAACTTTGGGGTTGTATGGTTGTTCCCCACAGAATGTTGATTTCCCTCTTTAAGCTATGATTGTGCTCGGGTCAGTGTTCTAATCAATGTTTAATTGAACTTTAATCAAACCAGAGGAATGAGTCATTCAGCTTCCTTTGTGAAGGAATTTCTGCTTATCAGAACACCCGACAAACCAGTTTTAAGAACAATGGAGGCAATCAGGGCCATGTTTACATTCCTTGCCAGAGTCTATTGACTTTTCCTTCTGGAGAGCATTCCAATCATATGATTTAACTTTTGGCTTCTACCTTATTTTCCATGTGTGTGTGAGTATTGTGATATGTGGCGTTTAATAAATGCTGTGATTAATTATGATGCTTTATTCAAAATTTCAGGTATCAATCCTTCCCTTTTCTCTCGGCGGTGAATCTTTGAAAAGATTTCTGGAAGCAATCTGGGGGATTTCTGACAGGAATCTTTGAGAGAGATTCTCCGTCGAAACTGAGTGGGTCCTGGTGTGATGATGTACCCACTGGGACCTTGGTTAAGTGGGACCCTGCACGACGTTTTCAGGGATTGCAAAAGGGACATACACACACCAATAATTACAGCAACCCCAAGTCCCGTCATGAATAAATGTTTCCAACATCTGGGAGCAGGCCAATTAGCCAATTCCCCAGTGAAAACCCAGTGTTTTACTCTCAGTGGTGAGATTGTGGAGTCCGTGGATGGTTTCCTCTGCCTGCTTGCTGTTAAATTTAGGCAGCACATCCATTTAAAATAAGGGGGTTGTCCAAACTACCAAATGAACATCCTAACATTCTATACATTCTACACCTGTTTAGAAGTTTTTAAACAAAAAAATACAGGAACACAGTGTGCTAGCAATACTTTAGAGAGAGAGAGAGAGAGAGGTAGAGAGAGAGAGAGGTAGAGGTAGAGAGAGAGAAGGGGGGGTCGAGAAGAAATGAGGTGGTAGGAATACTAATAATAAAAGACATGATACTCCTCCATTGAATTTTAGACATGCTCTGGAGCACTGTCATCCGTTCACTTTTGGGATCCAACACAAGGCTTCCACATCTTTAGGTTTTCCTGTAGTGAGGGAGAGAAAACACAACACATCTCCCCAAAACCCTCCCACATTTACTTTTAAACTTTTATTCCTTAACCCTAGTAACAATAAACGACAACCACTCATGTTTTCAATGTACTTCCATTGCATTCACTGTTCCCTGTGGATTTATGTAAGGGAATTCCTTAAGATTCCAGGTTTAGTAGGAGAAGAGGGCTTTTATTGTGCAAACCCCATACTTACTCCAGAAGCCACTAATGCATGATCCAATTGCAACTGTGAGTGCTTTTTAAAGGCAGGAATTTACCTTCCTGGCCCAAACCAATGTAAACCAAATTAAATACTTTGAGTAAACAATTGTTTCACTCCCATCTGATCTGAGGAAGGTGCTGCTTCCCTACCAAATTCAGCCTCCCCCTCCCCTTTGTGAGTCTGGGAGTCTCCTAACTAATTTCTAAACTGGCCTCATTGTGAAATCTATTTGTTTACCTTTACCCTGTTTTCCTTCTGGCATCCTGTATAATAAGAATGAGGGTTTAACAAACGCACTGCAGATGTTTTTGAAATAACTTTATTGTTGGAGTTGCAAAGCAATCTTTATGGTTCAGTTTCTTTAACTAGGATTCTTAACTGGGGACGGTGCATAGGGACGCTCAAATTTCCTTAAGATTGTGCACTTAGTAGGATGAGAGGAAATTTCCCATGTGCGATGTACCAACAATCTTCAGAAGCCACTCACACAACATACATGCAGACAAGACAAAATACAGCTCTTATTAGATGCAATGACAGAACAGACTATGCAGGGCACCTCTCCTGCCTTCCTTAAGGGAAATTTTGGCAGGGAGTTTGCCCAGAAATAAAACATTTGGCTTTATTAATTTTAATTAGGCAGACATCAGTTTGTGGTGTTAAAAACTTCAAGCTGCTCTTAAGGAGCAAGCTACTATGTGCTTATCTATTTACTATGCAAGACTTCTCCCACCTTTTTCCGGAACTCTTGTTGCAAGGTCCTGGGTTCGAGTCACAATTTTTAAAAGCATTTTTTTTTCTTTCACAAATCAAATGTGCTTCCTAGGGCTTTTGCAGTTCAGTTAATTCAACCCCAGTACATGTGTGTATTGAGCCACATTATACAAAATCAAATTTACAGCAACCATTTCAGAAATGCATATGTTTTCAAAAGGTTTTAGGGTTATGTTCAAATTAACTTTTCACTATGGAGCAGCAGTTTCCTCCTTTAAAGCAATTACTTTCTTAGGTAGTCAGTATTTATGTTCAGACAAGCAGAGCTTTGCACAGACATGATTCCAAGTTTCCAATTTAAACTTATCCAGATTATAACACATGCATAGCCCCTCTGTTTAAGCAAGTATCAGATTATACAAGACAATGTTCCATTTCCCTGTGCCACACATTAAAGGTTCCCCTTTACCCATCCATTATTTTCCTACTAGGCCATATCTCCTTTTATTTCTGAAAATGGGTCTCCACGTGCCACAATTTAGAGACTGTTAAGGCATACACCAGACAAACCAAATTCTGAGTTAGCATGGCCCTTTTAAGATGTGGGCCAGATTTTCAAAATACAGTTTTGCATTTTAGGCAGATGCTTCTTGGCCCCCCTTTCCCACAAAACTGGGTTCTCAAGTGAGACTCCAATTGTCCTTTTTCCCAGGGAAAAAGACAAGCCAAAACTTCCATTTCCGCTATCTTCATGCCCTGCCTTGGGACAGACACTGGGGCCACCCAGAACTCCAGGATTTGCTCCGAAGGCTTTCTTGGGGTCCCTTGCCTATCTGCAAGTTTTCCAATTCAATTATAATATTACCAGGTTGAGCTGAGCACTTTAAATGAAGCCGGGTAAAAGGGTGTTTGCAGTGATTAGCCTTCTTGCATTGATATTTTGTGCAGGCCAATTCTGCCTGCGGGGAGTACCCTAAATTTCATCCATATGTGGGGCGTATGGCCAGGTAGCAAACTTATGTTTATTTGTCAACCTTGCTGGGACAGCAGGGTGACACAGATTAATTTGAGGCACAACGAAAAGGAAGAAAAAGTCCCCATTTCTTTGCCAACTAGGGCAGTGGAATCAGAATTTGGGTGGGGCAGTGCATATGCCTGTAATCTTGGACAGTATGCGACTTTGCTCTTTTAGTGGCCAAACAGGAAATTCAGCTGATGGCCAAGCTTAGTGGAAGAGGAAGGAGGGGCTGCCTTCCCTTCAGGCTATTGTGAATAGAATGTTTTTTTTTTCTCAGCAGGAGGCAATTTCTTAACCTTTCTGCAGTGCTACAATGTTTGCACTCTGCACATGTTCTATGGAAAGTCCGAATTTTTACTTTGGAAGCCATTTCTTTAAAAACAAATGCATTTTCAAACACATATTGGTTGCAGTTGGCTTTTTATGGGAAAGAGGGACCTTTTCTAATTAATCCATCCCAATTTCCAGCCTTTGCCAATCTCAAGTTTTTAGATATACCAATCATTTAGCCAGTATATTTGTTTTGTTTTCCAATTAATTCCATTTTATTTGCTGCATTTCCCCACCATTTCTAAGTTCCAATTCTTTAATTTTCAAGACCTTTATTGCTTGATCAGTTCAATTTCAGGCCTTATTTTAAAGCAGCAATGCATTTAAGCGTTGCTAATTCACTAGCCTTATAATACTTTTGCCATGTCCCAATCTAAAGGACAATAATAATCCCGATTTATACATTTCCAATCTCTGTCTTGAAGTTTAAACTAGACAGAGAAAGGAATATTATCATTTTGTTAACCATACTTTTTGTATACTTTTTACATTATATTTACAGATCTGCCATATGCTCGCATCAGGACAGGATATTCCTGGAAGCATGACTTCTTAAGGAAATGCTTCCTTCCCCTTTGAAGCCTTCTGCAGAGCATGTTAATACCTCACAATGGCAGTTTAAAATTTCTAAGTTTCTAGTCCTCATTATTTACACATCACAAAAATGCAGGCACACATTTATTTCGTTCACACACACACCCAGGGCCCTCACTAAATTCATTCATTCATCATACATGCATGCATATTTACATATATTCATTCCGTTTTCAACCTGTGTATTAGACCTCCTTCTTTCCTGCACTCGCTATGAAAGCAAGGGAAAATGCCATACTTTCTTCAGACCTTAAGGGTCATTGTTCACTATGGGTTCTCAGGAGGCTGGTATTAATTGCCACCTGGGCACAATGACTTAATCTTATTGCTAATCATTCTTATAAGCCATTCCCAGGCTGCTTCTTATGGCAATAGCCTGGGATTCTTCCAATTTTGGCTGCCCTGTGTTCGAATTCAGTTACACTTTAACAAATTGCTTTGACTTAATTGGGGCTATCCTTTGAAACAACGGACAAATTACAATTTATGTGGGTGCTGGGCTACCTTAACCCTTTGTTTAATCTATGACTGCTGTCCCCTTCAAGCCTCTCAGCCTGAATGGATTGCAGTGGGCTCAAATTTTAAATGCTTTTCTGTTCTGGTTTACTCTTTTTCATTCTGCTCTATTTAGCACCCCCACTCTGCTAGCAGGGATGGATGGCAATAAACTATTCCTCCTTCCCTTTTCTCTTTTGACTGAGGGGTCCTGTTCTGCTTACTGGGTCCTAGCTTTCCCTTTTCCAACGAGTCCATTGAGATTGGCTCACTGTCTGTTTCAATTCGAGCTTTTAATTTTTACCTTTTTCTTTGATTTTATAGTGCCCAATTTTTCCTCATGATTTCCTTATTTCACTAAGGGTGCCTTCCATCATTCCTTTCAGCCCGCTCACTCCCGCAACTCCAGGAACTTCCATCTGTTCCCAAGGTCCGATATCTGCTTCTACAACTCCCCTTCTCAACATGTCCCGCTGGGGCATGTCTGAGAGGTCCAGTAGGTTTACCTCTGCGGTTTAACCCACTGTAACCTGGGGGGGCTGCAAAGTTACGGACCCCAGACTCTCCCGACTGGATTTGTTCCTTTTGCTGGCAGGGGTGGTGGGCATCAAGGGCTGAGGAAGCACCCCAGGAGTTTTATGGAGACCATGAGCAGCAATTTGAGGAATTGAAGGAGGCAGAAGGTGCAATGGACCCAAAAGGTCCTCTTTAATCCTCCTCAATTGCCTCTCTATACTTTGGGGGACCCCCAAATTTGGGAGGAGGATTAGCCTTCTCCCATTACAATATAAAGATTGCCCTCGCAAGGGTATCGTTCAAGGTTTTGTGGGTGCAGCCTCACGGAGAGCGCTGCATGTTCTGAGTCCCCAGATCTCCTCAGACTCACTTCTAGCCTTCTAATAAATTCCTTTAGGTGCCTTAAACTTAAGTTGCCTTCTCTAGGCCAGGCGGGCCTCAGGTCCTTCTGAAAAGGGCCGGTCTTGGGTGCGTAAAAGTTTCAACCTCCATTTGCTCAATTTTAGACTTGGGTCCCACCAAATTCTTCCAATTCTTGAGGACATTGCTGCGTGGCGTCCCACCAGCTTTTTCCTTCTTCCAGCCCAGCCTGAACTCTCAAAAAAAAGCTCCTCCCATAGCTTGCCTTAGGCCTAGGTCTTGGTGCTTACCGAGTTACCCCGCACAGCGAACTGCCAGGAGCGGACCACACAAATTTTTCCTTGTTTATTGCGTCTCTCACCGGTAATCACCCGGCTATCTTGAGACTAATTTACCCCGGTCTCACGGACGACGAACCCCGCTATCTTGACCAGGCTATCCAATCCGCCACGTGTACTCAGGTAATTACTTCTGGTACCCCGTGCCTTTCGAGATTCCTCACCGGATGCTATCCGGCTATCTTGGAACTCTGCCCAATCCGTAAAGACCCCAGTGTCAGGTGATGAATCTGCCCACTGGACCCTGAAATTTAAACTAAATTGCTCACGGGGGGACAATTCCCGTTCTTGCTTGATTTCTAGCTGGCTAGCGAGGCCAGACCAGTGTTCAATTCTTTGTGCAGCTCAGGTTCGTCAAACCGTATCTGCTGCACCACAGGGGTGGGACTCTAACCCACAATCCCTAATACTCGAGCTGCCACCCGAGGGGAAGTTCAGTTCAGTAGGCTTTTTCTTTCTATTAAGACCAAATGGCTATTCTGTAAAAAACAAACTAAAAAAACAAACGATTGAGCTATCTTGGCAAGAATTTCAAAGGGACCCCAAAAATCAAAATTATACGTTACCGATCCTGAAGTTTTCAGTTGTAGAGACGAACCGCAGATGAGTCTCTCAAAGCCTGATTGAAGATTTCGAATAGGAGGTCGTTCTGGTTTTTCTTTCCCTCTCTTTGTGTCCTGCACCTCTTAAGGAGGCTGTAGGAACCAGAGCTTATCCCGGACGAGCCCCCAATTTTGTTACCCAATTCTGGGTGATTGGATTCACTCTCTGGCAGAGGTACTAGAAAGACCCAAGAACTTACAATGAGGCAGGTTTTTCAGTCAAAACAAAATATGGTTTATTGGGAGCAAAAGCAAAGGGAAGCCTATTCAGGCATATAGTCTGGCCAGACCTATAATTCTAAATAGCTAACCTTCCCGCAACCGTTCTGAGGAAAAGACCCCCTCGTGATCCCTGCTCACAAAATTTGGTGAACAGAAGATGGAGGCCCCCACCCACCTGGAAGGGGTATTTAACTATTCTATCTAAACTAACTCTGCATGCAAGGGGAGGGGAGGAGTTTGGGAGGAGGTAAGGAAATTAGCATAAGTTAACAAAAAAAATCTTTACATTGCTGATAAGCTAAAACAGTATGAACATTTGAGGTTCCACAGGAATTTGCAGAGGGGAAGAGGAAATGCAATTAACATGTTTTAATTACATGTAAACATGAAGCAAAAGGTAGGGGAATTCAGTCATACAGAAACTGGTTCAGCAGGATTACATTGAGCAAACACAGGCAGGCAATTCTTTTGTTCTTCTGGAAGGCAGGACCGGCCAGTCCATCTTCGTTTGCATCAGCTTAATGTGGTGTGAAGCTGCTTGGATGGACAGGAACAGATTAAGTAAATGCCTGTTACTTAAGTAAAGAGAAAAGTTTTAAGTTAAGTGGTCCCCAGGGTGAACTCCAGTTAACCTTTGTACCTTGCCAGGTGTGTGTGACTTGTCACGTCCTCTCTTCCCCCTCCCCCTTCCTGATCAACTTTGGGGTTGTATGGTTGTTCCCCACAGAATGTTGATTTCCCTCTTTAAGCTATGATTGTGCTCGGGTCAGTGTTCTAATCAATGTTTAATTGAACTTTAATCAAACCAGAGGAATGAGTCATTCAGCTTCCTTTGTGAAGGAATTTCTGCTTATCAGAACACCCAACAAACCAGTTTTAAGAACAATGGAGGCAATCAGGGCCATGTTTACATTCCTTGCCAGAGTCTATTGACTATCGGGTAATCCCCTTTTCCTTCTGGAGAGCATTCCAATCATATGATTTAACTTTTGGCTTCTACCTTATTTTCCATGTGTGTGTGAGTATTGTGATATGTGGCGTTTAATAAATGCTGTGATTAATTATGATGCTTTATTCAAAATTTCAGGTATCACAGTGTTTCAAGTGTTAGAAACCTGAAAGCTAGCTGAAATAAACATACAAAGTTTCTTGAGCAGTTCAGACTGCCACCTTTTCAGTCCTGGTCTTAATAATTATTATTCCAAATGAAATGCCACCCACAATGATATGGCAGGGGATTTATTTTTACCCCAACCTTGACACAGACTAACCCTAAGTTTGGAAGCTTAGATTCAATAATATTTACTTCCCGATAAATAAGCTTGCAGTTGGTGGCTGAGAGCGTGTCTTTTGAAAGAAGGCCTGCTTACTCCCAGCAGACTCAATACACAACTATCCCAGATAAAACTGCAGTGACAGTTTCCTTAACCCTGCCAGACCTGTATGGCTGTAGCTGTCCCAGTAAGTGGCCTGATTATGGGAGAGTCTGCAGGAGGCAGATGATCATTAAATCTTTGTTACATGACTGGGAAGACAACAGACTTCCTGAAAGAATCAATTCCAGTAGGGCAGGGCTGCCTGCTTTTTTCTGGACTACTATTCTCCAGAGAGTAGATCAGAAAATCTTTTGTTCAACACATGCCTTCTGTGACAGTGGATGTGTTTCTGCTGCTATGACTACTCTTCTATTTCTTTATTTCTCTAGCCATTCTCATTCATACAAATTCCAAAGTGGTTTACAGCAACACCATAAGAAATAAAAGAACTCAACATATTTATCTCTCTCTCTCTCAATCTATCTCTATATGTATAAAAGAAACAAAAAATCCCACACAAAATCCCACAAACTCACATGACAAATTGAAACTGTCTACCTTTCACTTAGATACTAATGTATAGCAGACAGGCTGGCAAAGATCTGGCAATCCAAGTTAGTTGCTACACTTCTCCAGTAGCATTAACACTTGCATGTGCCTGATAAATGTATCATTTCTCTTCAGCATTATTTTGAGACAGACCATGACTGTATTATCTGTAGTCTTAGACAGTATTTTCATGTAGATCGGTAGCCTTGCTCTCACATTGAAAAGCATGCTGTATCAAAACATAAAGAGGGATAACGTAAGAGCTCTAACTACTTTACTGTCACTTCTGCCCCCCACCCCATCCAGCTAGAGACTTCTACTATTTGTTTCAGCTTGTCACATGAGTTAGATTAGAACCCTTGAAAGCCAGGGTTCCCTTGCAGGTCATAGGGATGACCCCCAACTGTTAGCAGAGACTCTACACCTCACATTTTAACCCTCAAAGGCAGTGGTTGGCATCCTACGGTCTGCAGGCCAAATCTGGCCCACAGTACCAAATAATCCAGCCCCCACCCTTGCTCCAACCGCTGCCACCACTGCTGGTGTTTATAGCAGCCATAAATGGGTTTATGACAGTCGTGGACATGTTTGCGGCAGTGTTTACAGCAGCCCCCCCCCCAGTCTAGCCTCCTCAACTGTCTAACTCTAAGGGAACGTGACCCAGCCCCCAACTTAAAAAGGTTGCTGACCCCTGTTCTAAGGAAAGGAGGCTAAGAGAACCAGGAAGAGAGTGGGAAGGTTAGTGCTTCTCTCTCCTCAGATGTTAACACAGCACACTTTTAAACTATCCAATTGGTTATCTGGTTATGTATTTATCTGTTGTGCACTATTATATACAGTCAAACCTCGCGCAGAGTGTTTCGCTTAAAGAGCAGAATTTTCTCTGAATGTTCGTTCCGCTTAATTAATAAAACCAACAAAAAACTCGCTTAACAAATAAATCGGGGTTCACAATCCCCCCCCCCAAATTGGTCATTTACAATGGTGTTTCACTTAAAGAGCAAACTCGTTTAAAGAGCAATCCTGTGGAACACATTATGCTCTTTAAGCGAGGTACCACTGTACTGGGTATTGTGCATTTCTGCAGAAAGACCATGACAAAGGGCTTAATGCAGATGATTGCTTATGAGAGTTCTGCTCATATTGGACCTAGAGAGAAAAGGCCCTGAAGCAGTGGATTAAAATTACACAAAAGAAGATTCCAGTTATATGTGAAGAAGAATTTTCTGAAGGTAAGGTCTGTCCAACAATAGACAAGATGGTCAGGAAAGGCCTGGAACTCTCATTTGTCAGAAGTTTATTTAACAGAAATGACAATCAGTCAAAGATGCTTTATCTGTGGATTTCCTCTCTCAGTTGAGGGTTGGACTAGAGAATCTTTGGAGTCCTTACCAAATCTACTGTTCCTCCATGATTCTGTGGAGGAAGGAGGCAAGAAGGGAGAAATCTTGTCAACTTTTTTCCTCATGGTGTCTGATGCCTACTGAAAGGGTTGCTTTGCAGACCTTCCATTCACAAAATGATCAATCTGGATTAATAATAATAATAATAATAATAATAATAATAATAATAATAATAATAATAATAATAATAATAATAATAATAATAATAATAATAATAATAATAATAATAATAATAATAATAATAATAATAATAATAGTTTTGCGCTCTGGTGTCTAGTCATGCCTGCCACATGACCATGGAAACGTCTGCAGGAGCAGACAGCGCTGGCTCTTCAGCTTAGAAACTGAGATGAGCACTGACCCCTAGAGTCGGATACGACTGGCTTTCGAGCAAGGGAAACCTTTACCTTTACTAAATATTCAAGAGAGCTTACACACAACACATTTCCTCTTTGGTATGGTGACTATATTTTTTACACACATATTTTACATTTTATAGATGTGATAAGACCATGTGACAATTTGATGAGTCCAATGTGCGACTGATTTTACTTAAGTCAATGTAGAAATAAAAAGGCGACTGATTCTCGGGAGGCAAGCGATGAGAAACCTGGGGAGCATAGTGAAAAGTAGAGACATTAAATTGCAAACAAAGATTTGCATAGTCAGGGCAATGGTATTCCCTGTGGCAATGTATGGTTGTGAGAGCTGGAACATTAGGAAAGCGGAACGCAGAAAAATAGACACCTTTGAGATGTGGTGTTGGAGGAGAGTTTTGAGAGTACCCTGGACAGCGAGGAGAACAAATAGGTCAATCTTAGAAGAAATCAAACCTGACTGCTCCTTAGTAGTCAAATAGTAAAGATGAAGCTAAGGTACTTTGGACATCAAATGAGAAGAGAGGACTCACTTGAGAAAGCCTTGATGTTGGGAAGGGTCGAGGGCAAAAGAAGAAGGGGATGGCCCAAGATGAGATGGCTGGATGGTATTATTATTATTATTATTATTATTATTATTATTATTATTATTATTATTATTATTATTATTATTATTATTATTATTATTATTATTATTATTATTATTATTATTATTATTATTATTATTATTATTATTATTATTATTATTATTATATTATTATTATATTATTATTATTATTATTATTATTATTATTAACTCACATTTATTACCCCGCCCCAATCGGGTAAACCCGACTCTGGGCGGCTTACAACATGAATTTAAAATCACAAGTAAATCTGTTATGATAATAGCATTTAAGATCTCAAAACCTTAAAATTAAAAGATTAAAACAGTGCAGCAAATAAACAAAGCAAGAGGGGTAGCTGTCCCTTAAATAAGCCAACCTATGTGGGATCCCGTGTTACTGGGCCCCCATACATGCTCCGCCAGCCAGGTCTTCAAGCCTTTTCGGAAAGGCAGGAGCTTTGCCTGTAGGCGCAGCTCAGTTGGAAGGAGGTTCCAGAGGGCTGGGGCAAACACAGAGAAGGCCCTCTTCCTAGTGCTAGAGAGATGAGCCTCCCTAGCCGATGGAATAACAAGAGAGCCCCTCCGAATCCGCCCTGGTGGGACGGACAGACGTTCTTAGGGTGACGCGGTCTCTTAAGTATCCTGGCCCACTACCATGTAGGGCTTTAAAGGTAATGACCAGCACCTTGAATTGCACCCGGAGACATACTGGTAACCAGTGCAGCTCCCGGAGCAATGGTGTGGCACGAGCATAACGCCCGCACCCCATCACTACCCGGGCCGCCGCATTTTGGACCAGCTGCAGTCTCCGGATGGTCACCAAGGGCAGCCCCATGTAGAGCGCATTACAGTAATCAAGTCTGGAGGTGACCAAAGCATGTGTGACCATGAGCAAGGCGTCCCGGTCTAGGAGGGGGCGTAACTGGCGTATTACACGAAGTTGTGCAAAAGCCCTCCTGGCCACAGCTGCCACCTGTTCTTCGAACAGAAGTCTTGAGTCCAGGAGGACCCCCAGATTACGCACCGGGTCTGTCTGGGGCAAAGCTGCCCCATCCAGAACCAAAGCTGGTAACTCCCGAGATAACACAGGGCCCCTCACCCATAGCCACTCAGTCTTGCCAGGATTCAGCTGTAGCCCGTTGTCCCCCATCCAGACCCTCACAGCCTCCAGACACCTGGAGAGGACTTCCACCGCACCGCTTGGGTCCCCACGGGCCGAGATGTACAACTGGGTATCATCTGCATACTGATGATACCTCACCCCGTGGGAACGGATGATCTCTCCCAGCGGCTTCATGTAGATGTTAAATAGGAGGGGAGAGAGTACCGAGCCCTGAGGCACCCCATATTGCAGGGGCCTTGGGCTGGACTTCTCACCCTCCAACCATACAGACTGGGTCCGGCCCCTCAGAAATGAGGAAAACCAGGACAACACAGTGCGGAGATAATGGGCACAGAGCTGAGCGAGTTGAGGGGGATGGTGGAGGACAGGAGTGCCTGGAGGACAGTGGTCCATGGGGTCGCAGAGGGTCGGAATCGACTGTGCGACTGAACAACAACAACAAGACTCTCCTGACAAAAAGCCAACTGGCTATACACAGGCACTGCAAATGGTTTTTTTAAAGTCATAAGTTCTTCTTTACATACCTTTATGGGTTATTGTTTATTCCACTTCAGTTGAAGAAAGGCCAGATTTCTCTGCATTATAGATCTGATACAGAGATAGTGATAAATTCTGGATTTGGGAATCCCATCTGCCAATGCAAGAAACTATAAGGGAGAAGTTCAGTCACTTTGCTGGTTGTTACACATTCTAGCCAATGCAGAAAACATTTGCTTTAATTTATTTATTTATTTATTTATTGGATTTATATAACCACTCTTTTCATCTAAGTGACTCAGGGTGGCTCACAACATCAGTTAAAACCTATACCCAATGTTAATTAAAACTGAATACTATAGAACTATCTAAAAACATTTATAAAACATCCCCAATCCCCTTAAAAAGAAGGACACCCGGGCAGGAGTAAATAAGAACCCTGGGCAGGGCTAAATAAGCCAGCAGGGCTGCATTGTGGTACCAGTTGTACCCCACACCTGCTGGCATAGCCATGTTTTTAAGGCCTTCCTGAAGGGAAGTAACTCTGCCTGGAGGTGCAATTCAAGTGGCAGGAGGTTCCATAGGGCCGGAGCAGATATCAAGAAGGCTCTCCTCCTGGTCCCAGTGAAATGTGCCACCCTGGGTAATGGGACCACTAGGGAGCCCCTATGGTCTGCTCTAGTATGGATGGGTCGAAAACCTTGGGGTGATGCGATCTCTTAAGTATCCTGTCCCACTACCTTGAAGGGCTTTAAAAGTCAAAACCAGCACCTTGAATTGCACCCTGAGGCACACTGGCAACCAATGCAGCTCCTGCCTGCACCCCGTCACCACCCAGGCAGCCACATTCTGAATCAGCTGTAGCTTCCTAAAGGTCATCAAGGGCAACCCCATGTATTGCACATTATTGCACATTGCAATAATCCAATTTGGAGGTGACCAGGGCATGGGTGACTGAAAGTAAGGAGTCCGGTCCAGTAGTGGGCTTAATTGGCAGATGACACGAAGTTGCGCAAAAGCCCTCCTGGCCACGACTGCCACCTGCTCTTTGACCAGTAGTCATGAGTCCAGGAGGACCCCCCAAATTATGCACTGGGTCTGTCTGGGGCAAAAAAAGCCCGATCCAGCACCAAAGATGGTAGCTTCCGGGATAACATGGGTCCCCGAACCCAGCCAGTCAGTCTTGCCAGGATTCAGCTGAAGCCCATTTAATATTGATATTATTATTATTATTATTATTATTAAATTCAAATTTATATGCCGCTCTCCTTGCCGAAGCAACCCAGAGCGGCTAACAATGTTACAAAATAGAACATAAAACATATATCTGTTTTACATGAGGAAAAACAAAAGAATTGTAAAGCTGCAACTGTGAACTTGTTCAGGCTGTGCTGAAATCAAAGGTTTGAGTACACAGGTTTAGGACTGCATTTTTAGTATAACATGTGAATAGACTCAAAGTACCTCACATTGACATTTTGATAAAAGCCAAAACAAACAGTCATCATGTACAAAGAAAACAAAGCACTAATCAAAGCAGTCAGTGGGAGACCTAAATTCCCGCTGTTAAAGGTAAGGAGAAATAAGAATGTTTTTGCTTGATATCTCAAGGATAACAGAGTCCATGCCAGGTGAGCACCTCTGTAGAGGGAGTTAAAGAAACAGGGCCTCATAAGAAAAATGTCACCTTACTTACTTACTGTCTGCTCACCTTAGATGATAAGAATTCCTAAACAAGGGCACTGACCGATGATTTTAACATCATGTCAGATTAATATGGAGACAAGTATGTCTTTTGATTCAAGAAATCAAGTACTGTACTAAAATTCAGCAAAAAGCACCTTAACGTGAGCTTGAAAAGGAGTAGACAACTGGTTAAGTTTGAGCTATTGCAGTTAGAATTCTCACAACCATATCTTGAACTAGAACCACTTCCTGGACCACCTTCAAGGCAACCCCATGTGCAGTGTTTTGCAGTAGTCTGTCCACAAAATTACCAACTTTTGGATGAATGCCCAGGTTGTGCCTGTCTAGCAGAGGGCACAGTTGCTGTATAAGCCTCAGTTGGTAAATGGTAGTCCATGCCACTGAGGACCCCTGGATCTCTGCTGACCAGGATGAATGTTCCCAAGCTGCAGACCCAATCCTTCAGTGGATGGACAAAACCATGAAGCATAGGCTTACATCTTTCCCCAGGAACCACTTATCCCCGCAAGTCACCGTCTTTTTTCAGTGTTGAGTTTTAGAGTACAGTGGAACCTTGGTTAACAAACAACTTGGTTAACATAAAAATTGCATAAGAAAAGGAAATCCATAGAAAATAATGGCTTGGGTTACAGATCCCCCCCCCCCCCGAACAGATTAATTGGTTCTCAATGCATTTCTACGGGAAAATGTGGTTTGGTTAATGTATTTTGGTTTTCAATGCATTCCTATGGGAAATTGCATTCAATCCATTCCTATGGGAAATTCAGTTAAAGTAATTTTTCCTGTAAGAAATGTCCTGGATAATGCATTAATTATGTTAACCAAGGTTCCACTGTACTGTATTGGTCCTCAACCAAATGAGTAAAAGAGAAATCAAAGAAGAAGTAGTCCTCTACCAGTCCATTAAAGTCCAAGTAAAATTACTGTAATTACTGAGGGATTTAATGGAGGTGAGGGTCAGAATGAAAATACTGTAGTCATACAGCAGTTATAAAACAAACTAGTCATCATTTTCCATGTTGTCATTTGGCTAAGCACACTTCTTCAGATTAGGCGTCACAATGTTTTTTTCCCTCCTTTCTTTTGTTTTTCTGTTTTATTTTTGTTTGATATACTGTACTTTCCTGAAGCCATAGTTCTCTCTGTGTCATTCAGGACCTCACTAAAGTCTCCCTCTGCACACGTATTCAGTATAATGTTCTTTTTCATTCATTCATTTCTCTCTCTCTCTTTCAGGAGAACCCCTCAAACTCTTTCTTTCTCTCCCTTCTGAATGTCAATAACATTCAAACACATTGTAACTTTTTAATTTTAACTAGTTTATTCTCTTTGTGTAATTTTAATTATTTTTTTTAACTTTTAAATATTTTTATTTCTGAACTTGAATGGTGTTCTTGATTTGTTAGCCGCCCTGGGTTGCTTTTGCAAGGAGAGTGGCATACAAGCATAAATAAATAAATAAATAAATAATGCACATAACTCGTGCTTAAAACACACACAACTTCTTTCTTGCTTTTTCCTCTCATCAGATCACCCCACAAACCTTCCTAACTCTTCCTTTATTCTGACCATCCTACCACCATCCTGCTTTCCCCATACCTCTTCACAACTTATGTATCCTCCAACCGAGAGCTCTTCGCTTCTTCCTCTTACATCTCCAGGTCACATCTATCTCAGACTCACACTCTAATCATCCTCCGGATTGTCTAGCTATTTTTAAAGGCATCCCAAGAGTCATTTCCAAGTTTCCCCTCTTTCAGGAACAGGAGATGTGGTTTCCATCCTTCCCCTCCTTCTTTTGTGGGGAAGCGACAGGCTGATAGTTACCACAAGGATGTTCAAAGAATGTTTCTAGGTGGACATGGACCCACAAAAAGCTTGTGACATTTTAAAAATCAAAACAGTAAAATAACAGATATCAGCAGGATGCTTTATAGGCACAGGAAGAGTCCCCTGTGGTCAGCATATTGTCTACTCCAGAATTAGGGATTTTTTCTTGTATTTGTATGTGGGGACTGAGTCACCTTATTGTTACTATTGTTAAAGAATGGCTAGTCAGCAGTCCTTCCCATTCTACAGCAAAATCATGGTAGGGAAAAGATTTATCAGCAAATGAAAAACAACCTTCTCCAACATTGCATAAATTAAAAGCACAACCTCTAAAGAGCTCTGAGGAGCAATTTTTAAAGAAATAAAGAAGATCCCCCACGTCGTGTAGTGAGTGTAATGGACTAGAACTCGGAAGACGAGGGTCTGAATTCCTGAGCATTTTTGGATCAAAAGCCTCTTCTACAGCAGATTCAGTATTTATGTGCCTTGATTCATGAAGAAATGAATTTGTCAGTCTTTAAAGCAGGGGTGCCCAAACTTTTTGGGCTGCAGGCTGGTCACATGTTTCAATGTGCCGGTCATGTTCAGCAGGTTGGTAATGTGGTTCCTCCCACCAGAAGCGGAAGCAAAATGTGCCTTGCAATTTGTTTTGCAACAGATATGCTTTGCAACAAGATGAGGGGTGCATAAACTACAGCTCATGGGCTGGATTCGGCCTGTGACATCAGTTCAACTGGCCTGCATTGCCTTTGTCACTTCAGGGCACCCATATGGTTGTACATTTTACTTCTGCCCTGGAGCTACAAGGTTAGCGCAGGGCAGATGAATTGGCATCACAGGCCAGATCTGGCCCACAGGCTGTAGTTTGGGCACCCCTTTTAAAGTACTGTAGCATTTTGACTTTTTCTTTATCCTCCGCTCCCCTTTCCCTTTAAAGCCCTGCTGACTTCGTGGTGGCTTGGTTTGGCTTGACTTTTGTAATACCACTTGCAAGAGGCTTACTGTCACAACCCTTGTGTAAGCTCTCCCAGTGCCTGAAATGCAAAGGACATGCCTGGCAACTGTCATCTGGGCAGATTCTGAAGACCTGGAGAGGCTTTCGAATTGCCCTGAAAAGGAGATGAGCAAACCAGCAGCCCAATGGAGCCCCAAGCAACCTGCAAGGAGACCAGAGAGGGAGCTGAGGGGCCTTTGACCCCAGCAGTAGTCCTCCTCCCCCTTCTCTTCAGAGTGGCACTTAGGGCCTCCAGGTGCTGCTCTGTCCAAATATGCTTGTAGTCAATATTCATTTGCCCCCGTCGCCAGGGTAGCTCTTTTCACAGGGAGCAGTCAGGCAGAAGGTTGACTGACAGGAGACTCGTGGCTTCCCAGATTGTAGCCAGAGGATGGAATGGACAGAAGGGAAGGAGCAGGGCATTTGGGTTTTGGGTGATAGGCAATGCAGGGTAATGGTTAGAGGGCTGAGTTGGAACTTAGGCAATCCAGGCTCATATCCCTGCTGAGCTGTGAAATTTACATACTGTAGAGGCAATCACTTTCTCCCAGCCTGACCTGCCTGACAGTTTTGCTCCGAAGACAGAGAGAGCCATGTATGACCCATTAAGTTCACTGGAAGCAAAGGGAGACTTAAATGTAACAATTTTTTTTAAAAAAATAAAAGCATGCTCCCATGTTAGACTATACAAGATAATTCCTCAGTGTCAGGCCTAATGTTTCCCATCTTACAAGGAATGACTTTATTAGTTACTTATGTGCAAGATGAAAAGAAGAACCTCAGGGTCTCCATTTCCCAAAAGAAACGTAAAGAATTGGGAATGTACAACCAAATTTGTGTTACCTTGCTACAGGAGGGATATAAAGCAAAGCCAATGTGCAGGACATTTTAAAGATGTCTACTCAGCGATTAATCCAACTGAATCCAGTTAGAATCCACCTACTCTCAGGTGCCTGCACATAGGATTGTAGCCATAGTTTGCCAGCATGCCTTGTTATGCTTTGAATATTGATTCTGAAGTTCCAGTGTGTTTAGTTGGACTCACATCTGATATGTTTGCAGAAGATGCATCCTAAAGCTGAAACCTAAATGCGCTTACTGTACTTAGATGGAAATGGGGCTTATTTCCGAGTTAACAAGCATAAAAGTGTGCTGCCTTAAAGGGACAATGGCTGCATTCCTGTAGGTGCTTACTTGCAAGTTTGTTCTCGTGTCAACAGGATGCACTCGAGGAAAATAAACAAAGGCCCTGAATGGATGCTATCTAACTTTCAAATTTATGAGTTGCAACATTACCTTGATTAGGAGAGGATGGCATATCATGTTTAGAAATTTTTATTATTACCTCTGGTGATCTTGTGATATGGATGGGTAGATCAGCATTTCTGTGTGAGTCTACAGGAGAAATGTGAGAAACATAAAAGCCTCCTCCACTTTGCTTTATTTATCTTTTAGGTATGCGGACCATCCTTCAGAAAAATATGCAAAAATGGACAGGTGCATTTGTATCATTCTAGGATGGTACTAGGTGGGTCAAGGAATTGCTGTTCATCTCCGGAATGGAGTAGCACTGTGACAGATCCTTTATGTCACATTCAGCATTTTCAGAGTTCAGAAGGTGGCCACTGATTTGAATTGAGGAAAATGGTAATGGAGAGTAGTACAGTACATTCAGCTGGTGCCAAAGGAGAAGGCAAGTGACAACTGAACCTCCTGTCCTACCCCAAAGTATTTGGGCCTAGCTCTGGATTGAATCCTTACCTACAAAAAACATTGTCCAAACACAAAAAGAAAACCGACACCAGAAATAGCAAACCTAGGAAAGTGGCTGGGTCAGACTGGGTTGCACACCCACCAACAATAAGAAAAACAACTTTCTCCCTGTGCTAATCCTCAGCACAATATACTTGAGTCATATGATATAAATCAGCACATGCCAAACAAGTAGATTTAGCTCTTAATCATGCTAGATTATCATTGGCTACTTGAAACCTATCCCCACTGAAAAGGTCTATTATTTAGCTAGCGTTGCCCTCCAGAAGTACATCAAAAGATGCTAGCAAATACTGAATGACATGGCAATAAAACACCAAAACCATCTTCTTCATGGACACCAACCTCCTAGATGATGGTAGCTCTTTATTTTTTTCAGTTTTTCTTATCAAATATTAATTGAATATCAGACTAATAACTCCTTGAGCGTCTTCCATCTCTATGAAATTCTTGGGTTTGGAAATTCACATTTTCCAAATTGATTCTCCCCTTTTAGAGATTGTTGTTGTTCACTTGCAGAGTCGATTCTGACCCTTTGCAACCGCATGAACCATTGCCTCCGAGGCACTCCTGTCCTCTACCATCCTCCCAGTGATGGGATGTAACAGGTTCGCACCAGTTCGCCAGAACCGGCAGTAACTTTTCCCAGTGTCCCGGAGAACCGGTAGCAACTGTTGGGGGGAACCACCTTCGGGGCTTACCTTTTCACTGGTTCCCCCACTGCACATGTGCGCCAAGCACTTGGTGTGCATGCACACCTATAGTGCTTGGCGCATATGCACGGCCTCCTTGCTGTCCTCCCAAGCGGGGAGGAGGAAGAAAAGCTGCTAGCCTAAAGCTCCCTAGAGCCTGCTCTCCAGGGTAAGTGACTCACCTTTGGATGTGGTGTGTCTGTGTGTATTTTAATGTGTATTTAATAACTTTATCAAAATTGATGTACTACCACAGTTCCTAAAAAGGCCTGGTGGCCTGGCTTGGGGTTTTTAAGCAAAGTCTTGGAGTTACTGCATCAATAAGCTACACCTGTGCTGTTCCAACTGGAGAACCCTTAAGGAGGTACAGCTGTTTTACATTTACATTAAGGCATATTATCCTAGATAACTGGTTAGGTAAAGACTTAGTACCTAACTTCTTTAACTGTTGAAAAGTTGAAAAGTGCCAAAATGAAACCATCTTGTGGTGAGTTCATTCTGTAGTTCCTTCCATCGGACCTAGTGTGAGAAAGATTAGCCAGAATAAGCTTTAAGCTCTGGTTTAAAAGCTCTGGTTGATTTGTGTTTGGGGTGGGTGGGTAGGTGTTGGGGTGGGTGGGTGTATTGTAATGTATTTTTATTGTATTTATTTAATTTATTTACGGGTTTGTGTTGTGGGTGGGTTGAGTGATATGTGTGCTTATTTTTATTTTATTTTTTATTATTATTTATTTTGTTCTTTGGCCCTGCCTACGATGTCATGAAGTTAGCTCCACCCACACTGTGATGACATCACGGTGGGTAGTAAAAAGTTTGACATCCCACCACTGCATCCTCCTCAACCCACCCAGCTCTGTGCCAGTTGCATTTACAATACCATCTGGCCATCTCATTTTATGCCACTCCCTTCTTCTTTTGCCCTCCACCTTTCCCAGCATCAAGGCTGGGAAAGCATCAAGTGAATCCATCTCTTCTTGATGTCTAAATTACTTTAGCTTCATATTTACTATTTGACCTTCTAAACAGCAGTCAGGGTTGATTTCTTCTAAGATCAGCCTATTTGTTCTCCTTGCTGTCCAGGGTGCTCTCCAAACTCTCCTCCAACACCACATTTCAAAGGCATCTATTCTTTTGCATTCAGCTTTCCTTATGGTCCAGCTCTTACAACCATACGTTGCCACCAGGAATACCATTGCTTTGACTATGTGGACTTTTGTTTGCATGGTGATGTCTCTGCTTTTAACTATGTTCCCCAAATTTCTCATAGCTTGTCTCCCAAGAATTAGTCGTCTTTTTATTTCATGGCTGCAATCACCATTTGCAGTGATCTTGGATCCTAAGAATGTAAAGTCTGTCACTGCTTCTACTTCTTCCCTGTCTATTTTCCAGAGACTGATAGGGTCTGTTGCCATTATCTTGGTTTTCTTGATGTTGAGTCTCAAGCAGTGGCGTAGCGTGGGGGTGTGTGTGGCGGCAAAATGTCCCCACCGCTTTGGCCTCCCTCTGCCTGGGCTTAGGAAGCAGGACTTCCCAGGCAGAAGGCGGCCCTTTTGCTGCGCCGGCGGCCAGGCTCCCCCCTCTTTGTCTCCCGCTGGCCGTGGCTGCCCTTGCTCTGCCTCCTCTGCCACCTACCCCTGACGAGCGCCCCACGCGCACGTGCTGCTCACCTCCACCCATCCACCCACCCACCCAGCTAGCCATCAGGGGCTCTCCGCCACCTAACCCTGATGAGCGCCCCGCGCGAGCACGGGGGGCGCTCGTCAGGGGTAGGTGGCGGAGAGCCCCTGACGGCTAGCTGGGTGGATGGGCGGGTGGAGGTGAGCAGCGTGCGTGCATAAGCGGGGCGCTTGTCAGGGGTAGGTGGCAGAGGAGGCAGAAAAAGGGCAGCCATGGCCGGCGGGAGGCAAAGAGGAGGCAGCCTGGCCGCCGGTGCAGCAAAAGGGCCGCCTTCTGCCTGGGTCCTGTGGGGGGGGGGCATGGCAGCGGTGGCGAGCTGGGGGGAGCGAGTTTGTTCTTCGCCCCAGGCGGCTGAAGTCTGCGCGACGCCACTGGTCTCAAGCCAGCTTTTGCACTCCCTTCTTTCAACCTAAGCAGGAGCTTCTTTAGATCTTTCTCACTTTCTGCCATTAAGGTAGTGTCATCTGCATATCTCAAATTGTTGATGTTTCTCCCAGCAATTTGGATCCCAATTTGTGATTCATCCAGCTCTGCATTGCACATTATGTGCTCTGTATATAAGTTTAAAAAAGCAGGGTGACAAAATGCTTATTCCATACCACTCCATCATTCCATATTCTGTCCTAACTCTTGCTTCTTGATTCATGTACAGATTTCTCATGAGGCATATAAGGTATTCTGGTATTCCCATCTCTTTAAGTACGTGCCACATTTTGTTGTGGTCAACACAGTCAAAGGTCTTGGTGTAGTCAATGAAACAGAAGCAGACTTGTTTCTGATATTTCTTTGTTTTCTCCATGATCTACCATATGTTGGCAATGTACCTTTCCTGTATAATCTTGAGCATAACCTTGCTAGCATGTGGGATGAGCACAATTGTTCGATAATTTGAACATTCTTTGGCATTGCCCTTTTTGGGGATTGGAATGTATACTGATCTTTTCCAATCCTTTGGCCATTGTTGTGTTTTCCAAATCTGCTGGCATATTGAATGCAATCCTCTTATTCCATCATCTTTTAGGGCTTTGAAAAATTCAGCTAGGATACCATCATCTCCACTTTTAGAAACAGAGAACCACAAATAGACCATAGTGTGTCAAAGCACTTGTATTTATCTTTGAGTTGCCAGCTTTTGAACCTTTAGACCAAGTTGAGCTCTACCAATCAGCGGGTGGAAATGGTCCATCTACCTGTCCAAGAATGCTTCAACTCTTGGTTCTTTCAGATCAAGCAACTGTCAAAAGGCATAAAAGCAAGCCTGGCTATTTTATTTCTGGTTAGTTGGTGCCTCTAAAGTAGCTGTAAGTGATAGTCCAAACAAAACGTTTCCATGCCTTCCTTGTGCCACATTTTCATCCAGAGTGGAAAGAAACATCCTGACCCCCCTTCTACCTTTCCATATAGATGAGCTCAGTGTCTTGGGCACAGGGCTTTCCAGAGAGTCACTGCAATCAATTGATACACGATAATTAGATTCCTCAAGGAAAGCCAAACAAAGGCTCCCATTCACCCCCTGCTTCTCCCACATGAATCCTAGTGAGAGAGATCTGGGACTTTCAGCAGAAACCAGACAGCCAACATTCTCCAGTGCTAAAAACACAATTTGGCTTGGGGTGTTCACTTAACAAACAGATCCTTGAACCTTGCTTCTGTTTTTAGCTTATTTAAACCATGTTTCTTTGTAGTCAGTTCATTAAAACATCTTTCTTTCTAAGATCTATTTTTATGTTTCAAGAATCTAGTATTGTATTTTCTGTGGCTGCAGATGGCCCTGAACATTCAAGCGTAAGCTGTTTTCCTGACACACACACACACACACACACACACACACACACACACACACACACACACACACACACACACACACACACACACACACACACACACACACACACACACACACACACACACACACACACACACACACACACACACACACGCTTCAGCATCCTTCTCCACATGCCACTTTCAGAAACCACAGGTTCACTCTAAATGTCTGGCAAGAGTCAGCTACATACATGGGCTCATGGTGATATTGTGTGCGTGTGTGCATGCATGCATGCATTTGTTTGTTTGTTTATGTGTAGAGAATTGGAGTTAGAGACAGAGACAGTGATAGAGTTAGAGTTAGAGTTAAGAGACAGAGATAGAGATACACACACACTGCAAAAAACTCCCACACTTTTTGTAACCATTCATTACTGCTGGGGGAATCTTTTTGTTTGCTTGTTTGTTTCGTTTATAACTCAGGCTGCTACATATTGGTGGATTTCCATAGTCATAACCACAAAAGTCTGAAAATTCTGTATGAAGAAGCTATGTTTTTCTAAGTGCATGAATTGTGTTAATATAGCTATTGATGTAAAACTGCACAGCCTCACACAGTCTTTCCTTCTAGGTAGCAGCAGGCAATAACAAAAGGAAGAAAACCACATAAATGTCCAGAGGGAGAAGGATAATGCCATCACCCCTCCTTTTCCTTTCTTTATCCCTAGTTCCTGACTTCCTGATTGTGCTGAGGGGTCTCTAGGGACAGCTACAGCCAGCTGCTGAACCCAAATGCCTACAATTTCAGCAAAGCTGTTTGTGAGTGGTATTCCTTAGGAGGTGTGTAGATACCACAGGTATTGTTTCAGTTACCTCCACACCCTATTTGAGTAGAGGCACTGCAGTGAATGATCCTCATTGAGTTTTTTTATCTCTTGGGGAGAACCCAACCACTTCCTCTCTGCTTCAGCTAAATAATGGCTTATTGCCAGAGAAAGGCCACCAGCTTTTTGACTTCTAAATTATTTGGGGTGTGTAGGGAGTAGGTGTGGAGAGGGATGTGTGTGTGTGTGTTGTCAGCTCATGTTTGGGAAATGAATGCAGTTAATTTATTTATTTATTTATTTATTGCATTTATATGCCACCTGCTCAGGTTTTTATTTATTTATTTATTTAAATTTGTTTATCGCCCTCCTCCCTGAAGGGACCCAGGGCGATTCCCAACAATCATCAAGACAACAATTTAAAACCAATTTAGAAATTAGAAGTTTTAAAAGTTTTAAAAAAGCTTAAAGACTTAGCATTAAAAACCAGGCATTATGGCTAGGCATTGGTGTTAGATATTTAAATGTCCTAGCGGCGGGAAAATCGCCGCTACCCATTGGTCAGTGGGCTGGGTCAAGCAGGGTATTTAATCCCCTGCTGACCCAGCCGTTGTTGTTGTTGTCTGTGCTAACCACAATAAACAGACGTGTTGTTTGGTTCACCCTTAATGGCTTCCGTGTCCTCACTCCCGCGCCCTGATCTCCGGATCTAACACTGGCGACGAAGGTGGGATTTTGAGGAACAGACCAGAACCATCACACACACCAGAGCCACCTCTCACGAAGGCACCTCGCCATGGCTGCTTACGTTCCACCGGCTCCCTTCCAACCGAAGGACGAGAGATGGAAGAGCTATATGGACCGTTTTGAGTTCTCCCTGCTAGCTGCGGAACTGGGAGAGATAGCACCGGAGCGGAAGAAGGCATTCTTCCTCACCCACTGCGGAGCCAAGGTCTACGAAGTGGCCCAGTCCCTGGTGGATCCAACACCAATCCTGGACGTCTCATGGGAAGCACTACAGTTGGCCCTCAAGAACCACTATGCACCGGAGCCATCGAAGTTCGTGTTCCGGATCCAGTTCCGGGACCGATACCAGATGCCAGGGGAAACCATCGGCGAGTACGTGGCCGCCCTAAGGGCAGCAGCCGTCCCGGCGATATTCGGGCCATTCCTCGAGGACTCCCTGACCGAGCAGCTTATCAGAGGAGTCCGCGACAACAAGCTCCGGAAGAGGCTATTGGCCCGGAGAGACCTGACCCTGGCCGGGGCCATCGAGGAGGCCAGAGCTTTCGAGCTCTCGATGTCGACCGCATCCTCCCTCAACCGGTCCCCGTCGGCGCCCCGCCAAGCCTCCGCTCACCATCAAGACGTCGTTTCTGACGAGGACGAAGAGGAAGAAGCAGAGGTGTGCGCGACCGACGGGGGAAACTCGGGCAGGAGCGGCCAGCGCTGCGCCAGCTGCGGAGGGCCACACCAGCGGGCACATTGCCGCTTCAGGGAGGCCATCTGCCGCTATTGCGACAAGCGGGGACACATTGGGAGGGTCTGCCGGGCAAGGCAAGCGGAGAACCAAGCTGACCGGCAGATTCAAAAGTTCCTGCCGGGCAAGATGGCTGCCAAACAGAGGACAAATCAGAGGTGCCAGGGACGCAACAGCGGCAAATTCGAAGATGCAGAGACGCACACGCTCACGATAAGCCACACCGCCACACAGAAGGGAGAGAAGTACCACGCCACAGTCACGATCGACGGGGCAGAGTGTCCGATGGAGGTCGACTCTGGGGCCGCCATATCCATCATTCCGTGGAGGTGGATGAAGAAGACATTCCCGGCCCTAAAAGAATCAGACCTCCAGACCCAGAGGATCCGAATCAAGGACTGCCAAGGCAAGTTCCTCCCCGTCGCAGGACAGAAGTGGGTCCGTGTCAAGTACGGACCGAAGGAAGAAAGCCTACCGCTGACCGTAGTCCACGGTAACATCCCGACGCTACTGGGCACAAACTGGTTCCCCGCCCTGGGACTGTCCATCGCTGGCATCCACAACACTGCGACTGACCAGCCCGGGGACGCCTCGCTGAGGGACGACCTGATGGCCGAATTCCAGGACGTTTTCGGAGAAGGATTGGGCAGGTATGTGGGGTCCCCTATTTCATTTGCACTCAACCCGAGCGTTGCCCCCATCCGACTTAAGGCCCGGAGAGTCCCACTGGCACTCAAGCCCAGGGTCGAGAAGGAGCTCGACAAGCTGGTCGCCCAGGGAATCCTCGTTCCCGTAGACCACGCTCGGTGGGCGACCCCCATAGTGACCCCTATCAAACCGGACGGGTCAGTGCGCATCTGTGCGGACTACAAATGCACGATCAACAAGGCATTAGAGCCGAGCGCGTACCCGGTTCCCGTCATAGACCACTTACTCCATTCACTGGGCCCTGGCAAGATCTTTGCCAAGCTGGACCTGGCCCAAGCGTACCAACAGCTTCCGGTGGATGACACTACGGCCGAAGCCCAGACCATTGTCACACACCGGGGGGCATTCAAGTGCACGAGGCTGCAGTTCGGGGTCAGCATAGCTCCGGGACTGTTTCAGAGCACGATGGAAAGGCTCCTCCAAGGACTCCCGGGGGCGGTACCCTATTTTGATGATGTCCTGATAATTGCGGGGGATCCCAGGCAGCTCAAGGACAGGGTCGCCGCTGTCCTGGCTAAATTCAGGGCCGCTGGGCTCAGGGTGAAACGGGATAAGTGCCTGTTGGGGGTCCCCTCCGTGGACTTCTTAGGGTTCCACATCGACGCCAAGGGCATCCACCCAACGAAGGGAAAAGTGGAAGCGATTCGGAACGCCCCGGCCCCGAAAAACAAGCAGGAGCTGCAGGCGTTCCTGGGACTCCTGAATTTCTACGCAACCTTCCTGAAAGGAAAGGCCACCGCGGCTGAGCCCCTACACAGACTGTTGGCCGCGAAGGCAGAGTGGGTGTGGGGACCCGAGCAAAAGTCAGCTTTCGCTGCTGTTAAAAATCTTCTCTCCCAGGACAGTTTCCTGATCCAATACAACGCGACCCTGCCACTGGTCCTCGCCTGCGACGCGTCTCCCTACGGCGTCGGCGCAGTCCTGGCCCACCGACTGCCCAACGGCCTCGAGGCGCCCATCGCCTATTACTCCAGGACCATGTCGCCGACGGAGAGGAACTACGGCCAGATCGACAAGGAGGCGCTGGCGGCAGTGGCAGGGGTAAGAAAGTTCCATGACTACTTGTACGGCCGGGACTTCGAACTTGTGACTGATCATAAGCCCCTATTGGGACTCCTGGCTGGCGACCGGCCTACACCCTCTGCATTGTCCCCCCGGATGCAAAGGTGGGCCATTTTCCTGTCGGGGTACTCATACACCTTAGTCTACCGGCCCGGGAAACACATGGGAAATGCTGACGCCTTGAGCAGATGCCCCCTCCCGACCCAGGAAGGCGCGGAACGGGGGGAAGCATCGGTTCTTGCCCTGGACATCCTGGACTCTGCCCCCACTACGTCGGTCGAGGTTGCCAGGGCGACGGCGCGGGACGCCGAACTTCGGGCCGTTTCCAGCTGGGTTCAGCGGGGGTGGCCGGACAAGGGGGAAGGGGAGTTCAAGGTATATTTCGACAAGAAAGACGAACTGTGCTGTGTGGGGGGGTTGCTTGCTGTGGGGGGACCGGGTAGTGGTGCCCAGGAAAATCCGCCCCAAGGTCCTAGAAACACTGCATGCCAGCCACCCGGGAATAGTAAAGATGAAGGGGTTAGCCCGAAGTTACGTGTGGTGGCCTGGTATTGACAAGGACATAGAGTCGTGGGTGGCCAAATGTACACCTTGCCAATCATCACGACCCAATCCACCAGCAGCCCCAGTCAGAGAATGGGAACAGCCCTCGGGCCCATGGCAGAGGATTCACATCGACCTCGCCGGCCCATTCCACGGCCAAACATTCCTGATTGTAGTGGATGCCTACTCGAAATGGTTGGAGATCCGACTCCTGAGTAGCACCACAGCCAGAGCGATGATCCGGGAACTCAGACAACTCTTTTCCACACACGGCATTCCCGACACCCTAGTCTCTGACAACGGGCCTCAGTTCACGGCCACTGAGTTTGAACAGTACCTGGCATCCCTAGGAACCAGGCATGCTCTCACATCCCCGTTCAGGGCGCAAGGGAATGGGCAGGCCGAGAGATTCGTGCGCAGCGCAAAGGAGGCCCTGGGAAGGCTAGGACCCGGGGACTGGCAGGAACGCGTAGACACGTTCTTGCTGGCCCAACACAACCTTCCCTGCGCTGCCACGGGAAGGGCCCCCGCAGAGTTACTCATGGGTAGGAGACTCCGTTGTCAGCTTGACCGGTTACACCCTAGGTATTCTCCAGACAAGTTCAGGGGGGACCAACCACAGGGCCGGACACTGGCCATTGACTCACCAATCTTCGCTAGGAACTACGCGTCGGGCCACCCGTGGGAAGAGGGAACCGTCAGCGAAATGCTGGGCCCCTACACCTACAAGGTTCGCCTCACTGATGGTCGGACATGGAAACGCCATGTCGACCAGCTCAGGAGGCGAACGAGTCCCGACACGGATAGCAACCTCCCCCGGGGAGTGCAGACCGGCGCTGAGCCAGACATGCACCCGATGGACGAACCGGTCACCGACCCGGTTCGGCCAGAAAACAGCCCCATTCACGCAGCACCATCACCGGCCAGCTTACCGTGTGGAACAGGCTCACCCCCGGTCACCGCGGAGCCCGACGCTCGTATTCCGGATCCGCTCCCGGCCCAGCCAGGGCAGAGCGAGAGCGACAGGTCCGCTCTGCCCGATGCCCCAGCGCCGACTGAACTGCGCAGGTCCGATCGAGTAAGAACACGCCCCCGTCACCTGGAGGATTTTGTATGCAAATAGCAGACTGGGGCATTCTGGGGGGAAGGGGTGTTAGATATTTAAATGTCCTAGCGGCGGGAAAATCGCCGCTACCCATTGGTCAGTGGGCTGGGTCAAGCAGGGTATTTAATCCCCTGCTGACCCAGCCGTTGTTGTTGTTGTCTGTGCTAACCACAATAAACAGACGTGTTGTTTGGTTCACCCTTAATGGCTTCCGTGTCCTCACTCCCGCGCCCTGATCTCCGGATCTAACAATTATAGCTAGAAGGCACTTGGTGTCAAACCATCCAGCCAGCTGGGGAAATTGATCGATCCATTCCCCAACTCAGAGTGGCTCACATCAATTGAACAATTACAACTATACAAATCATGAAAAATTTTTTTTGCACATTATTATAAAACATACAAAAAGGACCTCAACACCCCTGATAATCACAATGATGAGAACATTGAACATGAGCCAGACACCTAGAGAGTGAAGTCAGAAAGTCCCTAAAAAGCACTGTAAACAACAAAGCCAGCGGAGATGATGGTATCCAGGTTGAACTTTTCAAAGCCCTACAAGATGATGGAATCAAATTATTACATTCTATATGCCAGCAGATTTGGAAAAGACAACAATGGCCACAGGATTGGAAAAGATCAGTATATGTTCCAATCCCCAAAAAGGGAAATGCCAAAGAACATTCAAATTATCGAACAATTGCGCTCATCCCACACGCTAGCAAGGTGATGCTCAAGATAATACAGGATAGACTGCAACAGCATGTGGAGAGAGAATTACCAGAATTGCAGGCGGGGTTCAGAAGAGGCAGAGGGACTAGAGACCACATCGCCAACATAAGATGGATCATGGAAAAAACAAAGGAATATCAGAAACAAGTCTACTTCTGTTTCATTGATTACACTAAGGGCTTTGATTGTGTGGACCACAACAAAATGTGCCAAGTAATTAAAGAGATGGAAATACCAGAACACCTTATATGCCTGATGAGAAATCTGTACATGAATCAAGAAGCAACAGTTAGGACTGAATATGGAATGACGGAGTGGTTTGAAATAGGAAAAGGAGTAAGACAAGGCTGCATTTTGTCACCCTGCTTATTCAACTTATAGACAGAGCACATTATGCGCAATGCAGGGATGGAGGAATCACAAATTGGGATCAAAATTGCTAGGAGAAACATCAATAATTTGAGATATGCAGATGATGCCAACCTAATGGCAGAAAATGAGGAGGACCTAAAGAAGCTCCTGATTAGGTTGAAAGAAGAGAGTGAAAAAGCTGGCTTGAGACTCAATATCAAGAAAACCAAGATAATGGCAACAGGCCCTATCAGTCCCTGGAAAATAGATGGGGAAGAAGTAGAAGCAGTGAAAGATTTTACTTTCATTCATTTCATTTCATTTATTTGATTTGTATACCGCCCTACTCGGTACAACCGACTCAGGGTGGTTTACAGAAACCATACATATAAGACAATCAAAAATAATATAACATATAGCATAATCACAGGTCATACAGTATAATACAATAAATATAACAATACAGTACAGCAGTGCAATAAAACAAAACCACACTGCAAAATAAGGTTACAAAATACAATTCCAGTTATATATACATGAACATAGTCTCAGTAATGCAATACAATGTAAAAATACAGTACATGATCCAACATTGTCAGGGCTCTTACCCTAACCACAAGCATGCTCTGGAAGCCATGGCAGCATCCCGCTGCAGAGGGCTTTTATAGCCCGGCGTGGGGGTGAGGCTCGGGAGTACCGGCAGGTGAAACGAGTCCTGGTACTCCCGGCCAGAGTCCTCCTCGCCCAGTTGGTCCGACTTTCTTAAGATCAAAGCTCACTGCAGATGGTGATTGCAGCCATGAAATAAAAAGGCAACTGATTCTTGGGAGGCAAGTGATGAGAAACCTGGGGACCATACTGAAAAGTAGAGACATCAAATTGCAAACAAAAATTCGCATAGTCAAAGCAATGGTATCCCCTGTGGCAATGTATGGTTGTGAGAGCTGGACCATTAGGAAAGCTGAGCACAGAAGAATAGACGCCTTTGAGATGTGGTGTTGGAGGAGAGTTTTGAGAGTCCCTTGGACAGCGAGGAGAACAAATAGGTCAATCTTAGAAGAAATCAACCCTGACTGCTCCTTAGAAGGGCAAATAGTAAAGATGAAGCTTCATGTACTTTGGACATGAAATGACAAGAGAAGATTCACTTGAGAAGGCCTTGATGCTGGGAAGGGTGGAGGGCAAAAGAAGAAGGGGGCGGCCAAAAATGAGATGGCTAGATGGTATTGTGGACACAATGGGCACAGAGCTGAGCGAGTTGAGGAGGATGGTGGAGAACAGAAGTGCCTGGCGGACAGTGGTCTATGGAGTCACAGAGAGTCGGAATCGACTGTGTGGCTGAACAACAACAATAAAACATTATAAAGCCCTATAAAAACACCAATATTAAAATCTAGCAGATAACAAAAAATCAAGAAATAAAAAGTTAAAAATTAACAGATTAAAAGATTAGAAGGGAGAGAGATCTCTTACTGAATTAACTAGCAGGCTGGGGTCCCTATACCATTGGAGCTTCACACCTGTCCTGCCAGCAAAGTCTTCAGCCCTTTGCTAAAGGGCAGCAACTCTGTCTGTAGGCATAGTTCATTTCACTGGACACACACACACACACACACACACACACACACACACACACACACACACACACACACACACACACACACACACACACACACACACACAAGGGCAAGGAGCCAAATTGGAGGAGGGTTTTTAATATAATAGCCATTTTGCCCCCCATGAAGTAATGCCTGACGGCGGTCCTGTGGGGTGGCAGGGCGTAATGGGAGGTGGTTTTAGTGGGTAAAAATCCCACACACTGTGAAGCCAGAGCAAGGGCTCACAGTGTCTTTTGAAGATTTCCACCTGCCTTTATTAAAAAACACACACACAACATTGGCATCCCAGAGTGGGTTGGGGGGATTTGTGTTGCGCTGAAGGATCGAGTGCCTAAAGCAGGCTTTCTCAATCAAGGCTCTCCAGCTGTTCTTGGACTTCAAATCCCAGAAACCCAAGTCAGCACTCCTGGGCTTCTGGGAATTGCAGTTCAAGAACTGCTGGAGGGCCAAAGTTGAGGAAGCCTGGCCTAAAGCAAAAAGGGGAAAATTGTATACCTCAGACATTTGTTGAACTGTATCCCCACCAATCCTCACCCTTGGTTATCCTGAGAGAAGTTGCAGTCCAACAATTGGTTGGTTGTCTTTTGCCAGCTTTTGGTCAAAGGGAAGGCATCTGGCCCTTGGAAATACATGTATATATAAGGCTAGTTTGCTTTTTCTCGAAGATCCTTTGAAATTTGATAAGGTTCAAAAGTCTTGTAACATAGTGCATGCTACTCAGGGGAAGGGAGAAAATTGGGTTCAGAGGATGTGCAGGGGAGGGGAAACCAGTGGTCTTGTGGATGCTGCTGAGCCACAGTTTCCATCATCTGTGACCTCTGGCCATGAGAATTTAAACTGACAGGAGCTCCTTTCTCCCATTTTTTTTTAAAATTATAGAACTATTATAAAATCTCCAGCCATATAGCAGGAGTAGCAAATGCTATGGGCCCCACGCTCAGTTAGAATGAAAATCCAAATTTAAATATTCTGTGCATTTGTGTGGATATTCAAAAAATGTTCACTCGGAGCGACTCGCTGATGCCTCATTAGCGCATCTGTTTTTACTAGTGATGTTTTACTTTATTGGTATCCTAAATCCTAAATCTAAGCAAGGGCCTCTTGACATGATTTGCTACAGGCCTTGCGCTGGCTTAATCCAGCACTGATTTTCTGGAGGGCCACAGGTTCGTCTCCCCTGACTGAAAGGCATTCATTCTCTGAGGCCTATTCATTCCTCACCTTTGGCCCAAAGGCTGAAAGGAAGCAAGTCTTTGCTGGCTATGGTTTCTCTTGGCTTGTCTTCCAGCCTGCAGCCTCCTGGGAGCCCATGCCTGCGCACTATTCTACTGCCCACATCTCCTGGCAGCATTGACTTGTTCATTTCATTTTCAGCGTTGTTATGCCATGCCTTCATACCCAAATAACGTTTCAGGCCACTGTACACAAAGAGTAACCATTCTGTATGCTAAAACAACTTAAATCTAAATAAATCATACAATGCAGAGGTTTAAATACTTTCAGCAGCACTAACAAACAGAAATTTAGGAATATCACTTTTAACCAGGGGAAAAAAACCAGGGCAAAAATAAAAAGGAGTTGAGTTTGTGCCAAGAGCAACAATACAAGTCTAGAACAAGGTGAAATTCCTGTGGGATTTGTCACTGCAGAGAAGATTTTCACTGTTGCAGTTGATAACTCTGCTTTTGTCAAGGAAGGTCCTCTGATTATCTTAATTGATGAGCAGAGTGACATGTCACAAGGAGCTTGTTCAGTTATTTGAACTCCAGAAAGATTTAGTGGTTTTAAAGTAAGCATTAGGACTTTGAATTAGGCTTAATGACAAATAAGGAGCCAATATAGTTCTTTCAGAACTGATGTAATATCACCCCGCCCAGAGGCAAACCAGTTCAAAGTCAAGCAGTCAAATTCTCTGCTAGTTGAGGCTTCTCTTCTGGCTCATCTTCAAGAGCAGTTCCTTGAGTATTATATAGTATTTCAGAAATCCAGTTTGGAGGTTACCAAGGGATGCCTAATTTTAACCAAATGACCCCATCTCTATTCCACAGCTTCGGAAAGCTACTTTTTTTTTTGACAACTCCCAGCTTTCAAACAGTTAAATGATATGCAGATATATATTTGTTTATTTTGTTACATTTATATATCTCCTTAACCCCAATGAGTTAAAGGCAATGAATGTGGTTCTCCCACTGTCTACTTTATCCTCACAACAACCCTGGGAAGTATGTCAGACCAAGAAAGTGTGCTTCTGCTGAGATCACTCAGCGAGTTTCACAAAGGAATAGTGAAGCTGTCTAAGCAAGGGAAACTTTCCAGCACCACTTTATTTCCACAGTTTGGTGGTGGAAGTAGTAATGGTGGTGGTGGAACCCCTGTGTGCTAAATTTCTGCTTGTCAGCCAGTTGTTGAACAAATAGAAATCCTGTTGGAGAAAATGTGCTTCACTTATAGATGACAGATGCGTAGGTTCATACCTACATCACATGCTTTCTAAGGTGGAAACTGAGCATTTCGTATGTTGCCAATTCCATTCATGCTGCACCAGCAAAGACTTAAAAGGAGGAAATTGAAAAACCATGGGAATCCACATGAAAGTGTACATTTACCTGGCTGCCCTTCTCTAGGTAAATAAAACTGCATATTAAAAACCAGAGACAAATTGTAAAATAGGAAAGTAGAGAAAAACAGAAAAAATAATTTCATGAAAAGGATAAAAGCTCTTGCAAATACAGTACTTGAAATTTTAGAAGTGGTAGCCATGTTAGTCTGTGCAAGCATATCAAAGAGTAAACAAAACAAGTAAAAAAACCATTGTGGCACCTTAAAGACTAACTCCTGTACTTTAATGTGAGCTTTCATGGGCCAAGTCCACTTCATCAAACATAAGAGTGAGGCCTCATGGCATCAAGTTATACACATCATTGTAGCTTTTTACAACTGACCAAAATGAAAAATCCCAGTTGCTATTCAAACCTGCTGCAAAGCCTGGCCCTATTGCAAATTTGTTGCAAAAAAAAATCTCTTGCAAGCTGATGCATCACATCCAAAGGGTTGACACATCACTGTGTGTATACATTGGTGCCATGAGGCCTCACTCTTATGTCCAATGAAGTGGATTTGGTTTATGAAAGCTCATATTCAGATGCAGGAGTGAGTCTTCAATGTGCCACAACATGTTTTGTCTTTTTTTTTGCTGTTTTGTTTACTTTCAAATGTATTTGATACCCCGCCCAGAGTCGGGTCTTCCCGAGTGGGGTGAGGTATCAAATTCGAACAAATAAAATAAATAAATAATAAAATATTCTTCTATGCCAAAAAGTAACTAGAGCGATGTCTTGTACCAGCTATAGTTAAATGGAAGCCTTTGCATAGGATTTTTGTCACCATTGTCCAACTAGTTCTTGTGGTTGTGGTTATTTAGTGCAGAAATTGCTTATTTGCCATCCAAATTTCTTATAAAAAAGGATCAAACATTGAATGTTTTATATCATTTCTTAGGGACTGCAGTGGCTCAAGTCACTAAGACGCTGACTGGGAGGTGGAAGGTCAGCAGTTTGATTCCCGAGTACTGCAGGACGGAATGAGCTCCCATCTCTGTCCCAGCTCCTGCCAACCTAGCAGTTCGAAAGCAAGAAATTGCAAGTAGTTAAATAGGGGCCACTTCGGTGGGAAGATAACAGCGTTCCGTGCGCTCCGGTGTCTAGTCATGCCTGCCACATGACCATGGAAACATCTGCAGAAGCAGACAGCGCTGGCTTTTTGGCTTAGAAACAGAGATGAGCACTGACCCCTAGAGTCGGATATGACTGGCTTTCGAGCAAGGGAAACCTTTACCTTTATTATATCATTTCTTTAATATTAGTTTGCTATTTAAAACTGTTCTACTGAAAATGAGAGGGATTAAATTGTACCACTGAACAAAGGTCAAAATCAAACATGTGCAAAAGTTATTAAATATTTGTTGTTCTTACAAGTTGTCCGAACTGATTTTTCAAATGAGACCCACAAAAACACAGTGTTGTATGTTGCTCCCTCTACTGGCTCAGTTTCAGCAGTAAGAGTGTCTTGGTAATGTACTGTACTGTATCTTGTTTCAGCTTTTAAAATGCCATATGATGTGTCAAATGTAAAGTACAGTACTGTACCTCACACAGTCATGGCTATCAAGAATGAACTTACAGAATCCTCTACAATGAGATGACCTTAGCACAAGGATGGGCAGGGGTAGATCTGGATTTCATGTTAGATTTCTTGGTGACTTGCCAAAGTTTGAAAGGATTACTATCTGCAACAATAAAAAGGTCACACACACAACAAAAAAAGTCTTGAGGTAATATGGACTGTATTTTGGACAAAAAATAATAATCTATGAACTACATTCACATCTGCCACTCAACATTAAACCCTGGATTCACAATTTTAAAACTCTAGGCCAACTGGGGCTATCTACGCAGGCATTTATACAGCAGCAATTCATGGCATTTTTGTGGTGGTTGGTCTCCCCCCCCCCGACATCCACACACGTTGTGTGTTGTGTACGGTTGCAGAACAATACCATTTTTGAATCCCCACCAAGGGGTTCTGCTATTGTTCAGTGACCAGTGAGCTGCTGTTCAATGCTGGCAAATGAAAGGCTTCCTCTGACTGTCTGGAAGTGTAAATTTTTACTTACATTTGGAAGCTAACCACTGCAGTATAAAAGTAACTTTCTACCAAACATTTAAAAAAATTACACTACCCCTGACTACCCCCAGGTAATAGGGGGAAGTATTTAATTTCCAAGCAGTGTGGCTTCTCAGCTGATGAAAGATAGTGGCAACTTAATCAACTCTGTTTGAAGTGGGGATGATCAGGATAATTTTTAAAAATATATACAGTCAAACCTCGCATAAAGAGTGCCTCGCTTAAAGAGTAACTCGCTTAAAGAGCAGAATTTTCTCTGAATGTTCGCTTCACTTAACAAATAAAACCAACCAAAAACTCGCTTAACAAATAAATCAGGGTTTGCAATCCCCCCACATTTGGTCACTTGCAATGGTGTTTCGCTTAAAGAGCAAACTCACTTAAAGAGCAATCCTGTGGAACGCATTATGCTCTTTAAGCGAGTTACAACTGTAATTCTTTTCATCAGCTGATGGATGATAGTGGCAAGCAGGGTCTCTGAAACTGAGGATTGTGCCAAACAGTATTTTGCTACATCTCCTATTCCATTGTACCACAGTGGCCTAAAATTGGCCAGTGTAGACAGGCCTAGTGTCTTTTGCATCAGCCTTCAGCTGGTGCATATCATGGTTGTCGAAAACAATACCTGAAGTTTGCTTAACCTAGCACAGACACCATTTTTTGTTGTTCAGTCACACAGTTGATTCTGACCCTTTGCGATGCCTGCCAAGCACCCCTATCCTCCACCATCCTCCTCAACCCGCCCAGCTCTCTGCCCATTGCATAAACAATACCTTCTGTATTGTTGTGCTTGCTTGTCTGTCATTTTGCTTGAACACACTCTTCTTCCTTTGACCCCTGAATTTGGTGTATAAAAACCATGCCTGTAAGTTTCACTCCTTGTCTGAAGAAGTGGACTTGATCCACGAAAGCTACCAATAAAAAATAGCAGTTAGTCTTTAAAGTGCTCCAGTGTTTTTTATTTTATTTTGTTTATTTTGTTTTGTTTTCTTATATACACTGTGTTCATATTATCTTAAACCAGGGGTGCCCAAACTTTTCGGGCTGTGGGCTGGTCACATGGCATCAAGTTACTTCCACTGGAAGTGGAAGTAAATCACATCTGCATATGCGCAAAATGCTGCCACAAAGCATCCACAGCTGTTGTAAAAACTGTGCCATACCTAATAATCTGGCCTGTGACACCCATACCACTCCTGGAAGTGGAAGTTAAATGTGCCCACACATTCACAAAACGCTACCGTAAAGCCCCCGCGGCTGTCATAAACCTGGCCATGAGCTGTAGTTTGGGCGCCCTGTCTTAAACAATAAAAGAACCTACCTTGCTTCATCTCTGATTGTATCATCAGGACAGTCAGAGTCAGCATCTCTCCCCCGCCCCACAACACTATAGAGTGGTCTGACAAAATTAGTCTCAGGGTATATCAGGAAAGAGTCCTCACAGGGGGAGAAATGATGACTCAGTACATTCCCTTGTATGCTAAGCAGTGTATCTTTTCTAACCAGAATTATGAAAGGAAAACCATTCATTTACTTTACATTTTCATCATTCGTCTCTTGAGTCAACCCATTTGGATGTTAAAATTGAGCATTTAGCACTGGTGTTTAAAAGCTTGAAGAAGCTCTTCCAAGGTAGGAACAAAATTTTAAAAAGGTCTTGACAGAGGACTGGGCAGAAAACAATAGAATGAAATTGAACAGGAATAAGTTCGAAACCTAGCAAGCAGAGGGGGTCGGGGACAAAATGCACAGTTACAAGGTGGGGCATATTTGGCTCAGTAATACTATGAGTGAGAAGAATCTTGGAATAGTTGTAGATCAGATGCTGAATATGTGTGACCTGCCTGCAAAAAAAAAAAAAGACAAATGTTATTTTAGGCACATTAACAGAAGTATAGCCTCCAAAATCCATGAGGTATTGGTCCCTCTCTATTTGGCAGTAGTTGGACCATATCTAAAGTACTGTGTCCAGTTCTGGACACCACACTTTAAGAAGGATGCCAACAAACTGACACAAGTTGAGAAGAAGGTAACAAGGATGATTAGGGGACTGGAAACAAAGCCCTATGAGAAACGACTGAAGGAACTGGACATGTTTAGCCTTGAGAAAAGGAGATTGGGGGAAGATATGATAGCACTTTTCAAATACTTGAAAGATAGTCATAAAGAGGAGGGGCAGGATCTGCTTTCATTCATCCCACACAGTGGTGGGCATCAGCAGGTTTGCACTAGTTCACACCAGTTCGCCAGAAATTAGGTAGCAGAAATTCTGGCTGGCCCACCCATCCAAGTTTTGAAATAAAGTAGTCCTAATTTGGGTGCAATGCAGGGCTTTCCCCCTGGCCACACCCACCATACCACTTCCACAAAGTAGGTAGTAAAAAAATTGAATCCCACCACTGGGCAGGCATGACTAGATTGCCCACCCAGTCACATGGTCATTCTCACAGAGTAGGCCATTCCCACAAAGCAGGTCGCACCTACAAAGTAGGCCACATCCACAGTGTGGTAGTAAAAATTTTTTGGAGTCCACCACTGATCTCACAGTACAGGAGAAGTAATAATGGGCTCAAGATACAGGAAGCCTGATGTAGGCTGAATATCGGGTGGGGGGGGACATCTTAACTGTTAGAGCAGTATATCAATGGAAACAATTACCTCAGTAGGTAGTGAATGCTCAAGGGAAAATCGCTTTGATTTAGATTCCTGTATTGAGCAGGAAGTTGGACTGGAGGGCTTCAATCAGCTCCTTCCAATTCAATGATTCTATGGCAAATCAGGTCTGCCTCCATTCTCCTTTACACTGATATGTGGGAGAGTGAATATGTGAATGGGGCTCTTGCTATGCAGGGCGAGCTGCTTCTTTATATGTACACAGAAGTACTGATGGTTTATGTTCAGAACCTTGTATCTATTCTGATTAATGAAAGAAGATAAATAATGAATCATTTTTCTTGATGATGAGTATGCTGTGGTTTTATAGAAGGGAAGAAACCTTTTACCTTTCAGGGCTTGACAGAGTGGGTAGAGAATACTTCCTCAGAAAGTCTCAGAAAGTTTAGCTTTTGTAAACTGTGTCCCCTGAGTGGAGTTTCTCCAGCAAAAATCCTTTCAACCCAGAATAATTTCTGACATGAAATTATTATTATTATCTCTCTTGAAATCGCTAAAGCTAAGGGACAGTTAAATACAATTTTCTGTAATTGAAGGCAGATCCTCGCAATGTTACCTTTAAAAAAAATTGGCACTATAATTCCCTAAATCCAACAACCAGCCTAGTACAGTAATGGCATGGGTATGCTAGCTTGGGAATTATATGATGTGAAGGTAAGGCTTCAATGTCCTAACTAATGTAACAATAGTATAACTAGCAAGACTAGATTTAATTATACAGAAATAAGACAAATTATGTCAATAATCTGCAAACGTGAACTAATTCAGTTATTTGTGAGGGAGAATTTGGATTATTGGGCAATGCATTTCTATTTTCCTTTCTTTCTTGTGCAGAAAACCTTGTTTATGTTTTTGTATATGCATTCTTTCAGAGAACAGGAAATTCCATGTAGACCCACTGAAGATGGAGGAGTGAGGGAGATGAAAGCAATTTCACTGGGGGCAGTGATGTCAGCTAAAGATAATATCTGTCACAGAATGCATTTGAACTGTAATAAATATAACTGGTGAACACAAGAGACTAGGTTAACATAACATAAAAGTCAATAGGACCCAAAGCAGATTTGATCTTCTCCACAGAACACGATTTATAGTTTTAACCTTAAACTTTCTAAAATGGTTGAAGAAACTTGCTTTGTATTACTTAGTCTGTGTTTTAAAGCTAATTTCTTAACTTTTAAAACCTAGAACAGTGCTTTTTTTATTTAGATGGTTGTCAATGTTATGCTGCCTTCTGACTTGAGCTCTGATTTCCCAAAGATGTTGTAATAATAAAAGCCAAAACTGCAGTCATTAGTTTTAATCATACCGTAAACAGTCAGATTGCTGTGGCCTACATCGTTTTCATTAATGGCTTTCCCCCTCTGTTCTTTAACATTCATGCTGCATTTGAAATCAACATTATTCCTCCTGATATTGGTAAGGGTCAAAGTATTTCTCATCATTTCATCTATCAAAACTGTGTTTGGAATGCCTGCTAATATAGGGCCTGACTAGGAGTGATCTCCCAGGGTTCTTGAATGTGTATAAAACAAAACATACATACAGGTACAAGCAGGATCCTTCCGCTTTTTAGACCTGCCACTTTTTACATAGAAAAAGCAAAACTGGAGATGCAAGTACTGAGGTGCTCTTGTATGATCTTTGTGCCAAGAAGTGAGTGAGTAACCATTGAACAGGGCTGTGTGAGGAGAAACCCCTTGGAGCGTCTAGTGGGTCACCTGCTCTCACTCCATACCCTTGGTGGACCTGATGGGAACACTGGTACCTGGGTCCAGGAAGGTGCAGAAAGGGAGATGGAGGCTCAAGGCAGTGGAAAGGTACTGCCCAGTTGGCAGAAGACAGGCATAAGGGAGGAGGAGGAGGAAAAGGGAGAGATCCCCTTGCCTTCAACTGAGTCTGAGAAAGAAGAGTGGAGTGCTGTTTTGTACCCTGGAAAAGGGTGACTATGTGGAGGCCCAGAGTCCCTGGACTGGTGTCTGGGTTAAATACCCAATGGCCAAAGGGTGAAAACATGGCAGCTACATTCCAGTCTTCAGCTCAGTGGGATCCCTGACTCCTGCTCTAACTCCATGGAGATAATGGTGATTATCATTTGACTTAATGGAAGAACTGGAGACACCTAAAGGAGTGCCAGAGACAGCAGAAATAAAGGAACTGGGGATACTAGTTTCCTGGTGAGAGCCAGCATTATAAACCTTCCTTAAAAAAACTTAGGTGGCTCAGGGCTGTGTTGACAACCTGACACCACCAACTGATTGAGGGGAGCCCAGACCAAGTGAGCAAAACTTGGTTCTGGGCAAGGACTAGACTTGACAGGGGACTTGTGCAGTCTACTCAGCCCTTCCAGCAACCTGGTGTGATGGGGTGCCATCAGTGTGCAATCTTTCTTTTACCCTGTTCACCTTCATTAATACAATCTACTTGCAGTAGCCCTAGGAATCTTCACTTCATGGAAGCCATAGGACAATGATGGCGGACCTTGGCACTCCAGATGTTCTTGGACTTCAATTTCCAGAAGCCCAAGCCCCTGTGAACCCACACAAATGGTTTACTGTGATTCACCTGGCCCACACCACCCTCGTTACTCCCAGAAGCGGAAGTAAAATGCACCCGTATAAAACACATTCTTATAAAAACATGGCTGGCGGGGCAGGTATGGGGTCCTGGTGGTACAGTGACCCCAGTTCATTGGTTGATCTGAGCACCTCTCCCTCTCAAACTTTTGATTCAGACATTTTTTAAGTGATAGCTTTTAATTATTTGATTTATTATAATTCGTTGATTTTTTAAATTTTTATAAGAATTTTAAATGCTTTATAATTTTAAATCTGAGGTTTTAAGAATGTTTTTCTATTGATATGTGGGTATGTTTTATGTGATGTAAACTGCCCTGGGTCACCTCAGTAAGGGGGGGGCGTATATAAATGCAAATAAATAAATAAATAAATAAATTTTACTTTCGCTTCCGGGAGCAATGAGGGTGGTGTGGGCCGGATGAATTGCAGTAAACCCATTTGTGTGGATTCACGGAGCTTGGGTTTCTGGGGATTGAAGTCCAAGAACATCTGGAGTGCCAAGGTTCACCATCACTGCTATAGGAGGACAGGGTCATTCTACAATCCCCACCTTAGGAGTGGGCAGAGTACTCACATGGTTTCCCCCCTTTCTTATTCAAGACAGCTTCTACATAGACCACAACTTTCATTTTGCTAAAATCCTTTTTTCATTGCTGGCATGTCTAGATGAGAGCCAAGCCTATGCTTATCCACAACTTGGATAGTTCTGTAACATTTCGGTATATGACATGGTTAGATCCTCCTGTCTAACAGAATATCAGTAGAAATTGGATTGGTTCCAAATGGGGCAATAATTAATTTTTAAAAAGCAGCATGGCTTCATAATTAATTAAAAGGATGTGGACCACAGCTGTGCTGGGAGATAAAGTCTGCATGCCTAAAAGCAATTAACAATGTGGATCTGTAGTATCAGAGATTCAGTTTTGAAGTTAAAATAAAATTAATATATACAAAATATTTAAAGAAGAGGAACAACATAGAAACAAGTGGGCAAAATCCATGAAGATTTTCAAAGAAATGTTTTGACTGAAAATTGGGATGGCATCCCAGAATTTGGAACTGTGTTTGGAAAGCATCAGAACACTTACAAGATAGTAGACTAGAACAGGGATTCTCAACCTGTGGCCCACAGGCCATATGCGGCCCACACCACCATTTTATGTGGCTCCCCACTCCATCACACCCAGAAGTACATAATCAACCAATTTTTATTCTGTAAAATAGGGGTGCCAAACCTTTTTGGGCCGTGGGCCGGTCATGTGGTTCAGTGGGCTGGTCACATGGTTCCTCCCACCGGAAGTGGAAGTAAAACATGCCTTGCAATCTGTTTTGCAACAGATATGTTTTGCAACAGGATGAGATAGATTTTAGGCTGCTATTTTCACTGCCAGGGGTGCCCATACTACGGCCTGCAGGCCAGATCCAGCCCCCAACAGCAATTCATCCAGTGCACACCGCTCTCGTCTATCCTGGAAGCAGAAGTAAAATGCACCTGTACGGATAAATTGCATTAGGGGCCGGATCTAGCCTGCAGGCCGTAGCCTTGGCACCCCTGCTGTAAGAGATAATGCCTTGGGTTTTTTTTTAAATTGAACTCATTAGAGATGAACTTAGAAAGGGATTTGATTTAATAAATGGAACATTTGCTTAATAAAATAAGAACATTTGAAAGCTGGCAGTTCCAAGACTGCCTTTTCAAATCCAAGTTGATGGTATTGCTTTGTGTGCTGAAGCCTTTTTGGTTTAGTTATCTATTGATGTTTGAATCAAAAACAGACTTTTTCAGAAGCACCAGGCAGCCAGGAAGTGAACAGAGCAAAGGACAAAGCTGTTCACCATTGTGGATATAGTCTATGCCAACAAGTGTCTCCTAGGAGTGGCCAAGCTGATCCATCTCTCTGTCTGACAGTCTTTTTGTCTAACATGGCTGTGGACTGAAGCTTTAAGACTAGGCAGTAGATAAAAACATACAATTGACCATATCCAATGGCTGACATTTTGCCCATATACATAAAGGCGGAATTGACACTTTGGACCTTGCAGATGTTTTACAATTCATTTGGTTCCCACAATGATACCAAAAAAACACATCTTATGAATGGACAATGACTGTGCTTTTCAATGAGCATGTTCTTCTTACCCTTAATGTCCAGAAAGTCCTTATTTTATTTATCTTTGCACATTGTATTGGAACATATATTAAAATAGCCTATAGGAATGTTTATATATAGGCTAGGTATTCTAGCAGTGGTAAACAATTCTGAGCTCTCTAGAGGCTCTTGAACTACAACTCACACAATCTTCTACTATTAGGCATGTTGGAAGGTGAATGTGGTCCAACACATTGGCTGAAATCCTATTGTGCAGTTACACAAACAGTGTAACTTTTAGAAGCAAATTACTGTAAATTAAGAAATCTCATTAGACATTTTCTCCTGCATACTGAGATGAGTGACACAGCTACTGCAAATCACAATTGAACTATTTCCATTTGAATTAATGGAACTTACTGAAGAGTTGAGTCACCAATGAGCCTACTCTAGTGTGATTTACTATATAGAACAACAGGATTTTGGCCTATGTCTATGCAGATTTCATAATTTGCAGCAACAGGCTCCTAAAAGTTATACTGTTTGTTTACCTGAATAAAAGTTTAAAGAAAAGAAGACTGAGCAACACTATGAAAGACTAACGGCCATCTGGAGGATGGTATGATCTTACTTTCTACAGCTCCAAAGGATAGACAAGAAACCAAGGTAGTCACATTATAAGACAGGGGATTTCAGCTAAACACAAGGAAGATCGTCCTGACCAATTACGGTAGTAGAAGTGCAGATAGCACCTTGAAGGTGGTGGTCTCTTTCACTTCAGTTTCTTAAACACTGTTTCTTAAACAGTGAATGGATGATCATCTCTCAGGGGTGCCTTTCATGTGGGTTTTCAGCACTGAAAGGTCCCTTCCACCTCTACATTTAACATGTTTTTTATAATTTAATGTAATTTAATTTAATTATAGACCACCCTATCCAATGGACTCAGGGTGGTGCACACAAGTTAAAACCAATATAAAACAATTTAAAAATCCTTAGAAACATAACAATATTACCACTGCTGTGCCATTTACTATCTAAAAACAAATATAAAATCTACAAAACCTTAACATTAAAAAAATTAATTACAGGAGGGGGGGATCCTCAGATGAGCCAGAAAGGGGAGCTTGTTGACAATCCCAGCCCTCAGACCCATTTTGCCAACCATGTCTTCAATTCTTTCCTAAATGGTAGCAACTGGGCCTGGAGGCGTAGTTCTACTGGGAGGAGGTTCCATAGTGTGGGGGCTATGATCGAGAAGGCCCTTTTCCTTGTGCTGGAGAGGTGAGCCTCCCCAACAGATGGTACCTGAAGGGTGCCCTCTTGGTTTGATCTCATGGGATGGGTTGATGTCCTAGGGACGATGCAGTCCCTGAGGTAACTTGGTCCGCTACAATGAAGGGCTTTAAAGATGACAACCAGCACCTTGAATTGCACCCAAATACATATAGGCAGCCAGTGCAACTCCCACAGCTGTTGGCGAGGCACGGGTGAAATGACTACACCCCACCACTGCACGGGCTGCCGCACTCTGGACCAAGTGCAGTGTCTGGATGGTCATCAAGGGCAGTCCCCATATAGAGCGCATTGCAATAGTCCAAACAGGAGGTGACCAGGGCATGGTGACCGTGAGTAGGGCCTCCCGGTCCAGGAGTGGACAGTATTGATTAATAACATGCACTTGTCCAAAGACCCTCCTGGCCATGGCCATAACCTGCTCCTGGAGCAGAAGCTGCAAGTCCAGGAGGACCCCCGGGTTGTGCACGGGGTTGTATTGGGGCAACGATGCCCCATCCCAAACCAGCAGTGATAACTAGCAGTTATGCTATGGGAATTACCACTAATGGTGCCATTTATCAGCTTTTCATTTTTTTACTTGCCTAGTCTCTGGAATAGCTTTACACTGGTGCTTGTAGATGTCTAGGACTATCAACTGCATCATTCTTGCACACTGATGATGTCAGTTGCCAAGTTGTTTCATTTTTCAAATATACAGTAGCATAATGCGTTCCATGGAATTGCTCTTTAAGCAAGTTTGCTATTTAAGCAAAACACCATTGTAAGTGACCAATTGTGACTTCTGGTAGGGGAAGATTGCAAACCCTGATTTAGTTGTTAAGTGAGTTTTTGGTTGGTTTTAGATGTTAAGTGAGGTGACCATTCAGAGAAAATTCTGCTCTTTAAACGAGTTAGTCTCTAAGTAAGCCACTCTTTATGCGAGGTTTTACTGTACTGCAACTGGAATTCACTCTTTCACTATCGTCATTATAATCTTGTAATCTTCTTTCTTCTGTTCCTGAATCTATTTGCTATTGTTTTTTAATCTCAATGTATTTTATACTTTGCAATTGCCATTCAGATAGAATGCGATTTCTTTATTCTACTTTTTTTACTAGCTTCTGCTTTCTTCTTATCATCACTCAATGTTTCTTAAACTGTTTTTCAAACGTTTCTACAACTTTGTTCATCAATATCTTTTCTATTTCCTTCTTTCTTATGCTACTTTCTAACATCTTGGTTGCACATTTCCAATCTCCTATTTAAACCTAATATTTTTTTCTCCCAGTTCCAGAATAATTTTCTTATCGAAGCCTCGCTCTCCTGCTGCTGAGTGGTGATGAGGAGTAAGAAATTTATTATTCCATGTGAACTACTGTATAATGAAATTCATCAGATCTATGAGTGATTATCCATAATATTAGGCACACACACACACAGAATTAGGCATGGAACTCTAGAAAATAGATGAACATCCTAACATCAAATAATCATCAGGTGGCTTGGTAGGAAAAGCATCGGCTCTCTTTCTCAGTTTTGAGGCAACAGGCTAACATCACTGCCTCTTTACATACTGTGGTTAAAAACAGATATTTCACATTAACCCCTGATGAAAAGTGCCACAATCGAAGAGGTAGATGCAGCAGGAAGATGTCTGGCATCCATCTTGTTCACGCCTATCTATTTTTTCCACCTCAAACCATATTCTCCATGTCACACATATGGAAATGGCTGCCAGCAACAATGCCATGTCTACAGAAATCCATTGCAAAGATAGGACAGTGAAGTACCCTGCCAAGCTATATTTTCACATCCTGACTGATACTCCATTTTATCTTCCTTCCTGTTCCAGCTTCATCTGGCTTTGGTTAAATAGTATGTCTGTGGGCAAAACTTATTTTCAGTTTTGCTGTTATTACTGCATGGCTTCAGGCATCTTATTAGTAAAAACAGAAAGCAGTAAAAGAAGCAGAGAAGCTGCATGTTCAGCCTCTCTTAATCTATACTAGCTAGAAAGTTCTTATCAAATAATTTCCCACTCTCTTTCACTACTGACCAGCCATGCTCACTCAACCCCCCAAATATTACGTGTTCTGAGCAGTGATGGGCAGCCAAAAGTTTTACTACCACACTGTGGACAGAGCCAATGCTGTGGGTGGAGCCAACATCATGACATCATGGGTGGAGCCAACATCATGATGTCATAGGCAGAGCCAGGTTCATGGGTGGAGCTGAAGTAAAAAAACCCATAAAAATACAGTACACATAAAAATACAAGTAAAATACACATAAAAATACACATAAAGTACAAATTAAATACACATAAGACACATAAAAATACAAATTAAATACACATTAAAATACACATTAAATAGACATAAAAACACAGAAAAATACACATTAAATACACATTCCACCCACCCACCCCACACCCAAACGTGAGTCACTTACCCTGGGGAGCAGGAGGCAAGGTGTTTTCTCCTCCTCCCAACTTGCCAGCGCGGGACACGTGGCAGCATGGCGGTGCGCAGTGGCACGGTGCGGCAGTGTGGTGCAGCAGCCTGGTGCAGTGGCATGGCCTGGCATGGTGTGGTGGCACGGCATGGCGGCTCAGCCTGGCCCAGTAGCAGCCTGGCAGCAAGCCCTGGTGGTGCGGTAGCTGCGTGGTGCGGCCTAGCCCGGTGGCGTGGGCTGGCCTGGCCCAGTGGCGTGGCCTTCCCTGGCCTTCCCTTGTGGTGCAGTGTTATCTGGCACATTGGTGTGGCGGTGGCACACGGTGGCAGCGCTCGGCAACTCAAGCAAGGGCCACAGCCTCAGTTGCCACGTCCACCGCCACACCTCCAAGGAGTCCACTGAGGGCCTCTCCAGCTGCCCAACACTGCAGCTCAAAATGGCTGCTGCTGAGTGCGCATGCGTTAAAATAACAATTGATGCATGTGCACTGAGTACTGGAGGCATGCATGAGATCTGATGCATGTGCGCTGAGTACTGGAGGCATGCTGGAGAGGTGGCCGAACCGGCTGCCTCAATAAACAAGTAACAACCCCGGGTGGTCTCCTGGGAAGGTTACTACCCACCCAGGAGACCACCTGGAATTGCTACTACAAGTCCTGCTGAACCGGTGCGAACCGGCCCATGCCCACCACTGGTTCTGAGACTAAAACTGTGGCCAGAGCAAAGGATGAGAATTTATTTGTGTATGTTTACGTGTATATAGAAGTGGCTAGAGTTGTGTCACTGGTGTGAGAGGAGTAAGATGAAGATTTGATAACAAGGAAGGAAGGAAGGAAGAAGCAATACCTTCCAGAGGGTCATCATGCCTAAATAATTTTCTGATTGAATGAAGATACTTCCAATGTAACGCTAAATAAACAAAATTGTATTTATATGTTCAGGTTTCTAAAGAACACATCAACTTTCAGGAAAAGGTCACCAATCACGTCTCTTTAGGCAATTGAGGATTAGGTGCTTAGCGGCAGATACTGTGATATCTTTGACTGTATTTACACACAATAAAGGACCAAAGGGTGCTCTCAGAAAACACTTCTGGGCTTGCCTGTATTTTCTTCTTCTGTGCTGCAAGAGCCAAGATTCTGCTAAGAGGGAGCAAACAAATAAATAAGCTCCCTGCCCCCACCTTCATATGCACTCCATTGAAAGGCTGCCAATTGGAAAGGCTTGTCCGATCACAACCTAAATAATTCAAAGCTTTGTCAGTAGGCAAGAGCAAAAGCTCTCCTTCTAAAATGGCCCTTGCCTTATCACTCTCCAGCAGATGCTTCACTCAACCCTTGGATATTGACAACATAAATAATGAAACAAAAATCCGGAGACAATAGCTTCTGGGATCCGGGGACCAAATACTCCCAGATATTGTCAGTCTCTGAGTAACCAAGCAGCAAAAGCTCAAGTGACAACAATAGCCAGGCAAAGAATAGAGACAAGTTAGGAGGCCAGAATCTGAATTAGGCCTAGAGCTGCACATGCTGCTGTTACCGTAGAAACTAACCTCTCCCCTGAAGAGGTTTGCCAGGGTATTGTTTGTGGGACACAAGATGTGTCATACACCAGATGGTCGTGTGCTGTATAACTCAGTTATCTGAGAAGACAGAGTAAAGGAATGTGCACTACAGATCTCTTCAGAAAGGAGAGCAGAACACCATCTGTTCCTTCAAATGAAGGCACCTTTTTTTAAAAAGAAAGGGGGATATATATGTATAAAGGCTTTCCAAATCAAATGCCCACGTTAGTCACCATATTCTGCTTTTGTTAGTCTAATTTTACTGTTGGGATATATTCCAGGTGGATTACATTTCAGCATATGAGCAATTAGCAATTATTTATCTCTCTTGATTCTATCATTTAGAAATCAAACTCCCCCGACAACTCCTTGGTCATTTACCATCAGAAAACCACAGAGCAATTTTAACCATATGGTGTTAGAAAATCCAACGTCTTTCCCCCTCCCAAATGCTCCTTGTAAAAAGAAGAGGGAAAGCTACTTGCATTTGTATATTACAAAGCTGGGGAGATCTGTTCTGCCTCTCTTCTGGAGGCTTATTTTGGCTTTAGTTGATGGTGGAAATGGAAGAAGAAAAAACAAGAAATGAAATTTGCAATCTGAGTATATTGTACAAGAAGGAAATGGAAGAATGCCAAGTTGCTGAACCTTTGGCTTATCTGGTCTCTAAAATGTAATAAATTGACATGGGCAGAGCAATACCGTTCTGTATGTAGGGTGGAAAAAGTAAGTGACTTCGCTGGTCCATTAATCAAGTTTCATAAGTATTTTTGAAAGGCAAAAAATACATGAATATAAAAATCCGCAGCCAAAGACGCATGAGTGGAAGGGAAACAACTGCTAGATACTGTTTCATAAATGTGCAACAGTTTATAAAAGTTCATACAATGTCAGTAGAAGGGCAGATCTACACCAATTCTTACACTTCTGCGTGTGCAAATGTTGTGTAGGCCATTGTGCAAGTGGAAGAACATATTTTACTGGGATTTGCCACCCCCTCATTATTGTTCTGATGCAAGAGGTCAAGTAGCCCTTTGGGGAGCGGAAGGTAGATAGAACAGGTCGTGCTTTGTTCCAGCCTAATGACATGCCCCATTCAGATGCTAGCAAATTGTGTATACTTACTGACAGAGAGGGGAGGTCCAGCCCTGTTCTCTCTGTGCCTGGCTTACTTGCTGCCTTACTTGTGAAGAAGAGAACCTCTACTACCCTAAGAGCCTGCTGTGTGCCTTGGCCTCCTGAAAAATCAGTGTGCTAAGTCAATGGAGTTTTGAGACCAAGAGGACAGGGATATTTTAAGCAATTGATGACCACAGTTTCTTTAGAAAGAACTGACTTCATTGGGGTTGAAATAGTGCCTGAACCTTGTCCACAAAATTTAGCAGGCTGCATGTATGCGTGTGCTTCTAGACATTTGCCTGTCAATTTTCAAAGTGCTAATGAAAGACAACCAGGTGTCAGTTTCAAAGGGAATATTCGGAGCTTTCTGAGTTATGGATGGGAAAATGATAATGAAACAATGGGGAGTGATGGCAGCAAATATTTCTTGCCATTTTATCTATTTATTATTTATTGTTTTAATTTGTACACCACCCATAGTGGCATTCTTTGAACAGTTTACAGAAATAAATTAAGTCAAATAAACAATTCACCCAATAAACAATACAGAACAATATTAAAAAAATCCCTGCCACAAAGCAACCACAACTTTCAATACATTAAACATTAAAACAACCTAAAATCCCAGGTTAACATTAGTAAAAACAGCTCTAAAAATTTCTACAGTACAGTCAAACCTCACATAAAGAGCAGCTCGCTTAAAGAGTAACTCGCTTAAAGAGCAGAATTTTCTCTGAATGTTCACTTCACTCAACAACTAAAACCAACCAAAAACTTGCTTAACAAATAAATCGGGGTTTGCAATCCTCCCCCCACCAGAAGTCACAATTGGTCACTTACAATGGAGTTTAGCTTAAAGAGCAAACACGCTTAAAGAGCAATCCTGTGGAACGCATTATACTCTTTAAGCAAGGTACAACTGTATTTTTACACATTTCTTAACGTTTGTCAGCCTGGTGAGCATCTATTGGAAGCTTGTTCCAATCAGATAGTGCCAACACTGAGAAGGCACGGTTCCTTGTTCTAGCCTCTCTTGGGGCCACAATTCTTAATACAGTACAGTATCTCAGATTAAGAAGAATTGGTGGGACAGTTAGTTGTTTTGTAGAAGCATTTCAATTATCAAGGACCCAAACCATTAAGGGTTTTATGGATAATAACCAGCATTTTTAATTGTTCATGGAAGCTAACAGGGAGCCAGTGTGACTGTGGCAGAACTGGAAATGTGTGGCTGCTGTATTTTGGACCTGCTGAAGTTTCTGAACTGCCTTCAAGGTAAGCCTTATTTAGTCCATTATTGTAGTCAGGCAGCACTCAAGGATCCATATCACATCATCTGCAGAAAAGAAGAGATAGAGCTATACGTCACCTGCATATTGGTAACCACAACAAACTCCAAACATCTGTATGACTTCTCCTTGCGGCTTGTTGTAGATGTTAAAGAGACTTGGAGAGACAGCCATTCCACAGCAGGTGCTCCAAGTGGTGGGCATCACTTCTCCAAGCTGAACTCTCTAAGAGCAGCCCTCCTGGAAGAATGGAACCACCAAAAGACCACAATCCCTAGTCCATAAACTAGATAGCCATTTCAGATGGATACCATGGTCTGCCATATTAAAAGTTTCAGACGAGTCCAGAAATACTAGTAGGGTTACATTTTCTTCCTTTTCATAGGACACCCTCTTATGTTCACTACCATTCAGGCTGACCAATGCTGTTTCAGGTCCATTGTGCAGTCTAAACCACAACTGATGCTTTATCTGGGTATTTATATAGAAATATATGGCCCATTTTTATATTGCTTTATAATATGTTCAACTGTTTTGAATGGTGAATCTTTCAATTTACTACCCTTTAGTGATGACTTATTGATTACTATATCAGGACAAACTTTCCCTCTTATGTGTTAAATACCAAGCTTCCCCACATGAGGGCAAATTGTAGCAAAAACTTTAGTAAGCTAAAATAAACAAGGTAAGGCCACCTCATATTAAATTTTACATGACCAAAATAAGCTTGAGAATTGGACCACATGACTGTTTCACTTAATTACTTTTAAGGCATACATGTAAAACGTGTATTTTACATGTAAAACATGTACTTAAAAGTGGGGCTGTTGTTAAGGTTGATCCACAACCTGCAGTTAATTTAGACTATCGCAATATCATGTGTGTGTGTTTTCTATCATATTCAGTTCTTTTTTTAAAAAAAAAAAACCCCTCTGGTTAATGAATGTGGGATGTTGTGCTTCTGTATCCATGATTCAAAACTCCAGAAAATGTCCTATTGCAAGGAAGAAAAAAGAATGCCAAGCTTTACATAGCAAACATCAAACAGAATGTTCATGCAAATGGCAGCAGTTAAGATAGTCTACAGGATACCCTCTTATGCTCACTACCATTCACAATAAACCATCAAACAAGGGGAAATCCCAGAAACTGACTCATTTTCATTAGTTAACTACTTCTCACCCAAACACAACCATGACTGTTTTTAATAAGTTCCCTAGCTATCTACTGCTTGGAAAATATGGATTATTACTAACAGCTATAATGAAACCTCTGCTTCTTGAGGACCGATTAATAGGAGCTAATTTATCCCTATACTCAATCATATTTATGGGTGAACTGGCCCTCCAGCTCTTTGTCAGAGTGTATGGAGAAGAGCGAGCTAATATTACATTTCAGATCATGGATTTTTACAGATTCAGAGGATGAAAGTCTTATCTCTTTCTCCCCATCTGCACTAAGACTTTTCTTTTAGAGAAAGCATGATACCAGCGGAACTTGATCTTCACGATTGCTCTCACTTTTGAAGTGAGATGCTGTCAATGTTTCAAACACAAGGAAATTATTAATAAATTTAGGTATTTAGAAAGAGGCTAGTAAAGTATTTGACATTTGCTGCTCCATTCCTCTTTACACAGAGTAGCTTTGTTTGAAGAATGGGAGATGCTGTCCAACCAACTACCATCTGATTTCTTCAAACTGAACTCTTAAGAAACAAGGCCTGGCACACACATCTCCCATGAACTTTGGGAACTCTCTTTCATACTTTTTATGCACTATCCACAAGAAAATGATGCATATCTAAAGAAGCAAACTTGATTCATGAAAGCTAGTACAGTGGTACCTCGCTTTACGAACACTTTGGTTAATGTAATTTTTGCTTTACAAATGAAAATCCATTGAAGATAATGCCTTGCTTTACAATATTTTTTTTTTTGGAATAGCTCAATTGGTTTTAAGTGCATTCCTATAGGGAAATGCGTTTCACGTTACAAATTTTTGGGGAATGATTTTCAATGCATTCCTATGGGAAACCACATTTTGCTTTATGGATTTTTTGTAATATGAAACGTCCTGTGGAACTCATTAAATTTGTAAAGCAAGGTACCACTGTAAAGTGTTTGATTTTTGTGTGTGATAAAAAAGGTATTGCCTTGCTTCTATTTTTGCTCTTAGCCAAATGAATAGGAGTGCTATGAGCAAACATAGAGATTATATCAATATGCAATCTTCTCACCAGCAAAACCCCAAGAAGTAAATGTGTAGCCCAGTAATTAAATGGGCTGATGTACAATTACTTGCTTGCTTATCTGTAAGACCCATTTGTCCTGTGGTTCTTATTTCTGAGCAGTTTTATATAGAATTGCATTGACAGAGGCAGTTATGAAACAACGCAGGGGTGGAGAGGCTAAAAGGAAGCCTACCAGATGTACATGGTGTGATACAGTTTCGTTCTAGCTGTGGTCCACCTGCCCTCATCCAGCTTAGTGATGAAGGTGCAGATACCTTTCTCAGAGTTTAGCAAGTCAACTTTAAAACAAAACATTTCAATACAGTGATCAGAACAGGTTTTACAGTCAATGTTGGCCAACAGGTACTTCAGAGTCCCACTTTTCCTCAGTCTTTCACAATCCCTTCAATGTCAGATGACCTACTACCAGCCATGAGGACATCTGGCTGGGCAAGCCCTGGTTGCACTCTCTGTGTGCAATTGCCCACGGACCCAACTTGCTCAATGCACCTCACAAGAATCTACTCGCCTCCAATGTTCCCTCCCCCTGCCCCCAAAAGAAGAGTTTACAAGGTCCCTTCACCCTGGCTTGGCACTCTGCTTCCTCCAGATAAACTTTTATCCAGACTGGTTATCAAGTCAATGGGTTCTCATGAATACAAATGTTCACCTAAAAAATAACCTCAAACCCTCTTGCTCTGGGCGCCTTCCCTCAGGCTTCTCTCTCACTTTCTTAGTCTCCATCACTTTTATTTCCTCCTATCATTTTCACTCTCTTTCCTCCACCTATCCTAGCTATTCCATCCTTTTCTATACAGTTGCTAACACTTTCTTTTCCTCTTAAATCAATACTACCTTTCCTCTATCCACCTCTTCCCACGTCTCTTCCACAGCCACAAAACCCCCAACCCTTTCTGACTCATCCTAGTGCAACTAGAGATCTCAATTTCTGGACCCTTGTCTGCAGGGGCTGATGGGTCACCTTGTCTTCTGGGGTCTCCTATACACAAGCATAATTTCCAAACATCAGTTGATCTTGACTGACACATGCCTGAAGAAGTGAATTAGATTTATGAAAGCTAGCATAATGTTTGATTTTGGTGTGTGTGTCCATGTCCAAAATGGTATCACCTTGCTCCTACTTTTGCACTGTGCAGGGATCACATCACTCTCTTTGTTTCTGGATAAGAAATGGTTCAAAATCCACTTCTTCAAAAGCAAATTCATTAACAAAGACAGCCATGTGATCCATACACAAAATAAATGCAGGAGGAAGGTGATACACTTATAGGGTCACTTAAAAAATCAAACAATGTGCCAGCTTTCATGATTCAAGATCACTTCTTCAGGCATGCATCAATTTCTTGTGGACAGGGTAGGAAAATTACAAAGTCAAGTCCCAAAGGTTCATGGCATGATGTTCAGCCAGACTTTGTCTCTTCCATGTATTGTGGGGGAAAACAGCAGGCTAGATCTTTTACTACTCCTATTCAACAAACACAGGAAGCCAGGTACAGTATCTGTATATATATTACCTTCCCAGATGGCCTTTATTTGAAGCTGAAGCTCCCTTTGTGACCAGAGGAAGGCAAATTGTAATGTATAAAGGCACACACTTAAATAAACCTGCTAGACATAACCCTCCCCCGACTTTTTTTGTCATACCTGCTGAGCAGACCACAAGAGCCATCTCTTAGAAAACTGAGGGAGGCAGCTGATACTATTTTGTATAACTGATGTTTAAACCTCAAACTGAAGTTTGAAGTCTGAAAACTGCTGGGAGGGTTGAGATTTAGAGGTGCTGCCTATTAGAAGACGATTACAGAAGTAAGAGAATGCTTTCAAAACAAATGGAAGTGAAAAAGCATTAGTTGCATTCTTCCATAAAATGAATTCTGGCATGCCCCAAAGATGAGGCTTATTCCTAAAATGTTTCCTTCCCCATAAAACCCATGGAAGATGGCTGGTCTGACTTCTGGTGCACCTGGCTGAATGGTTTAGCAGAAACCTGATCAACGGAGGCCATTGAAGCTTTCTTTTCTTTGTTCTGTGGGTGTCTGCTGTGGAAAGCCAAGGTTGGATTAACTCAGGCAAAATCCTTGGGCATTTTGCCAGAGCAACACTAGCACTGAGAGGGGGAAAAATTCCACTAATTCTCCAAAAAGATTTCAGGGCTGGCTTTACTTCTTCGTTCTTTTACAGAGTAAAGCACCCAGTATAAAACCCTGACTCTTTCCATTTCAAGTCTAACTGCAAGTCAGACTAGGAATCATGTGGATGCAAATGAAACTCTATGCAAAAATGTTTGACTATGAGCACACGTGTGTGCATGCACGTGCATGCGGGGGATGGAAAATGACCAGTAGGTTTAGAAATGCTTCATTTTCTTTTCTCTGCTGGTGTCCTACCTAGAACATTCTCCTTAGGTTTTAGTTGCCAGCTCCAACTAAAGTGAATCAACCAAATCAATTGGTGAAAGGCAAGTAAACTCTTATAAAACTCCATTGAGTCAATGGGTCTATTGTAGTTTGGATTGAGGGTGGCCACTGCTGCACCGTCAAAATGAGGACACAAGGGACAGGGAATGCCCCAAAGGAGGACATTTAACACGAAGAGGAGGACATTTTTGATTTAAAATTACATATACTAATTCAGGATAATATATGCAGGTATAGTTATAATTGCACTTTCTTCTTATTACTTGTTGTTACATGTTGTCAATTGTCCCCAATTTATGGTGACTCTATGAATGAATGGTATCCAAAATGTCCTATTCTCATAAACCCTGTTCAGTTCTTGTAAATTCAATGCTGCAGCTTATTTAAGGAGACAATCTATCTCACAATTGGTCTTCCTCTTTTCCTGCTACTTTCAACATTTCCTCTCATTATTTTCTTTTCCAGAGAATCCTGACTTTTCTTGATGTGTATGAAATATAATAGTCTCAATATCTCCATTCTTTTTTTGCCTCTAGAGATAGTTCAAACTTGATTTGCTCTAGGACTCTTTTGTTTATCTTTCTGGCAGCTGAAGGTACTGGCAAAGCTCTCCTCCAGCATCTTAGTTTAAACAAATCAATTTATTTTCTGTCAGCTCTCATACTCTCCAGCTTTCAAACCAGTACATGGCAACTGGAAAAACAGCAAAGCAATCACAAAGCAATCACAATTATATACCGCCCCATAATGCTTATGGCAGTTCACAAGTTAATTAGCATTTTGCCCCAAACATGCTGGGTACTCATTCTTCTGACCTTGGAAGGCTGGAAGGCTGAGTCAACCTTGTGTCTTGGTCAAGATCAAACTCACAACCTTTTGGTTGCAGTACAGCAGTTTAACCACTGAGCCACCAGTCTTCTTCTGACTTTTTGGCTGCCGTCCTTACTTGGATTGAAGACTGAATCAAGGCATACACTTTTTCAGGTTCTTCAATGTCAACATTAAAGTTATGTAGGTAGTTCTTCTGTAATCATTATATTTATTTTCTTAATGTTCAGTTGCTGCCCTATTTTGGCACTTTCTTCTTTAATTTTCACTGAAAGTCATTTCAAGTCATTGTTTCTGTCTGCCAAAAAGAAGGCGTCATCTGCATATCTTAAATTACTGATTTTTCTTAAACCAATCTTTGTTCCTCTTTCATCTGAATCTAGTTTGGATATCTGCATGACATGTTTTACATATAATTTAAGTAGAATTGCAATGTTGACAGTGGATGAGGTATCTTTGCTAGCTGTTGCTTCCATAGCCTCTCATGACATTAACCTTAATAATGTCTGAATTGCTCTTCAGAATGTCATTTAATCAGTGAGCATAGCCTTTACTGTGACAAACATTAGTAAAGTATTATTTATGTCGCTAGGTTGCCTCCAATATATGGTAACCCTAATAGGGTTTTCAAGTTATGTGAGATAATCAAACAATAGTTCATTATGGAAAGCCTCAGTGAGTTTATGTGGCTGAGACAAACCCTGGATTTCCAGAGTCCTTGTCCAGCAATTTATTCACTACAGCACACTGGCTCTCCCTCAGGAATATGCACCACAATTTGAGAGAAATGGATGGGTGGATTTTAAAAAACCCCCACAGGGTTTTGTTGTGTTGTAGCACTCTGTAACTTGGCATACCTTTAACATATTTTAGCAAATCTTTTTGAAGCTTGTCAGCACTGTAGATGCTTTCATGTGCATAATGCCTGATCATCTAGTTTCATATTACTAGCTCAGGAGGCATCCTTTTTCAAAGCGATGGAAGGTTGACACAAAGGTGGGACTTTTCTTGCAACACCATGGCATCCACTTAACCAAAATAACCATAGATTAGGGATGTGCAATGGCCAACGTCTGAGTAAGGGCATCTATATTGGTGCCACATCCATTCTGTTCCCTTTTAGGGATGCTGTGCTCCAATCTTTGTCTAGTTCTGTGATAGTAATTTCTGTGATAAAGTCCATTTCTGCAAATGGGGAAATGCAAATGGCAAGGCCAGGCCATTGATCCAAATGGATATAACAGAAAGGTTACAGTTGCAGTTGTCGCCTGCCACCCACACTACAGATCGGGGCCAAATCCAAAATGGGTCAGACAGAGGGGTTTAGCAACCGGGTGCACCTTGATGGGACAGCTAGGTCGCGCATCCCAGTCTTCCCTCAGACTGCCGGGCAACAGATTAACTCTCACAATTGTCCTCCTTTTCATGCCCTGAGAATCGTACCTCCAGTCTGAGCATCTCCTTGGCTTTGATCTCCCCTCCTCTTGGGCAAATTCCAAGGACATGCAGTGGGAGTATTGCAGTTCTCAAAACTTTGGTAGTGAAATAATCTTGACACTGAACTATCAATCCAGTTCACAAAACAAGTCCTTTTGTCTTTTCATGGAAGAGAAACCCAGCTGGGCTCTTTCCTTTTGAGATAAGAAGCAAAACAATTTCCATAAATCCTAAACTGGTTAAATACTTTTAAAATAAAATATCCCATTCCTGGATCCTAACTCTAACCTAAATCTGTATAACTTAACTCAAAGTAAGAAAATGCACAGATTCTAAGTTTGAAGATTCAATGTAAATTCAGTTAAGTGTCCCTTTGGCAAGATGTACTAAGTCAGCCATCCTAGCTGTCTTCCATCTCCCAAAGAATAGCCTTGCTTTGGCTCCATGTCAGAGTCTCATCTCCCGATCCTCTTGTGATGGTTCCAGACTTCAAAGGGCTCTGCTACATCTGGTGAAGTGTCTCCTTCCTCCTCTTCTTTCAACTGGACAAATCTGGGGCTTTTTATGCTAAAATTTCCCTCATTCTCTCTCCTAAGGAATTTAGAGATGTCCTTGAGATAAGATCTGAGATAAAAATCTCTTTGAGATTTTTCAAGGCCAGTGCTAACTGGCAAGGTGTCCAGGGCCTAACCTTGCCCCCTTCTCTAATGTGAGGTGAATGGCTGCAAGTTCAAAAGGACAATGAACTTGAAATTCAGAGTTCAAACAGGTGCATTGAACCCTGGGGAGTCCCTCTCTCTGGTGTCTCTAAACCACTAGAGTTGCTAATCCCAATGATGTACTGCATTCCAGGCAAACACTGGGTTCTCTGCTCTGCCCTGTACTTCTCCCAGAAATGCACACATATCCAAACGTTATTTGTCCAAAGACACTGCACAGCCTTTCCATATAATTTGTGTAGGGTGGGCAGGTCTTCGTACATAAGCCCTTAAGGACAACTCTCAAAATCACAGTGGCTAGGAGCCTGAGTGGCCTGTCCATAATGTTCTGATCCAGTGGAAGTTTCCATTGTATAAAGTGTAATCTGGAATCTGACTTTTCTAGAGCAGACTATTTTGTCAGGGGGTGGGTGGGTGGATGTGGAATAAAGGGGTTCATATTGTGGGCCAAACTATGCACTGCACTGCTATTCAACTTCAAGAAAGACTCAGACACCAGTGTTGGTTGTAGCTGAGGGCCACCTTTATTATAACGATAACTTTGGAACCAATCAATATGTTCCCTGAATATGATTTTTGGATAGAGTAATTGCATTGCGTTCATCATATGCTTAAGTAATTTCACCCCCCCCCCCGGTCCATCTGCCCAAGTCCTTCACTGGACTCCCATCTTATCTGCTATCAACCATCCATCTGACGCACAGCCAGACAAAGATAGCTTCATCCCCCAAGGTGTCAAACCCCACTCGGGCATAATTTCTTCTGAAGTCCCATGTTTAATCTTGGGCTCTTATAGGACCCTAATGACCACACTACCTGCAAAGGTGATCGAACTGTGCCATCTTATCCTTCAACTCAAATTCCCATCCATGTTAATAGGACAGGGGGGAAACCCCACACCAATAGCCAATGTAGGTGTGAGTAAAAAATTCCTGTCTGGCCCCAAAGAGACCAGTAAAGCTCGTCATGCACTTCTAGGTGGGTGGGTCACTGTGTAGGCTGTAAATGATTCATGAAGCTATGGAGAAAACATTAGTTACTTATGCAAACTCTTGGGCTACGCCCAAACACCCCATGTAAACCTGATAGGCCCACACTGGTAGTCCTTCTCTTACGTGATTAGCAAATGTCATTCTGCTGGTGCAATTGCGCGGGTAAATGCCTGCATTATATTTAAGTGTCCCTTGGGCATGTTTAAAGGTACATTGGAGGATTTGCATAGTGCCATGGATGAAGCCCTTCGATGGCTTTCAAACCTAGACATGGAACTCTAGTTAGGAACTTGAGATGGACAACTTGTGCTCACTGTATATATCAGCATTAATGTAGACAACTGAAGTTCATCATACAATAAATAAATTGTGGAGGGAATCAGCCCAGATTTTGCCAGCAGGAGGTTCCTGCAAGTGCACTTCTGCTTATGGGGGAATATATGTCTTGTATGGAAAGATGGTCTGGCCAAGTTATTCTGCTATGGTAATAGAGTAGACCACATTGCTAGTGACTCAATGCCAAGTGCCAGCTGGTGGCTAACTAGCGTGACAACCCTGAAGACTACAGCCTTGGGTGCCAAAGTCCACAGGGAAGGATGATGGTCCTCAAGTGGATTAAATGCCACTTGAATCCATCTTGATGGAGGGTAGCAGCTTCATTAATACTGCCCTGGGGCTGAGGAGGACTTTGCATGCCAAAAGGACTCAGGACCAGAAAGTGACCCATGGAATTGGATCAGTGGTATGGGGGTCATGCTCCAATGCGGAAGGCAGAAGAAAGGCCACTGCATTATATTCTCAGGACAGTCTTCATTGCTGATCGCAATGAGGATTGCCAATACAGTATTCAGATTCAGATACGGCAAAAGATGGAGAGATGGAGTGGTATTCCTAATAAGACTTTGTGATTCTCAATGGAGCAACAAGACAGGCTTGATGAGGTATATGGATAATGTTCTTTTGTGAGATATTGTCTTTGCTGGTGGCTGGCAACAGATGAGTTACATTTCCTAAAGTCCATGGATCCCGATTCCTTCTGTTACAATTCAGCTGTAATCTTTGGGGCAAGGTAGAAGCTGCCCCATTTCACACGTATGATCCATTGAAGCAGTCATGTGTTTAGCACTGGTTCTGGTTTAAGTCTCTCATATTCAAGCATTATGAAATCTCCCAGATGTTCATGTTCATCCCCAATTTGATAGCAGTATTTGATCAGCAATCATTATATATATAATGATATATTAAGATAAACAGTCAATAACAAACAATAAAGTACAATAACAAACATTCTGCACAGTTCTCTGCTTCATAACTATTCCTTTTCATACTACTGATTGGGTTTTTCATTACAAACTAATAATGATCTTATTTATTTGCCATTAAGGTGAATTCATGCTGTGTAAATCTGTGGCTAGAATTTTAAAAATAAAATAAAAATTATACATTTCTTGCTCTGTATTTTATTAGGAAATTAACAACCTCAAATTACAACATCAGTGAGCATAATTTAAAAAAAAACAAAAGAGATTCATAATCAGAACAGTTTCTTTCAATCTCTTATAAAATATAATGCCCCAGAGTAATTCCCACATATATTTTTAAAGTTCCTGCAACCATTAAATATTCTTCTACAATAAATAGAAAAAGCAACTAACATTAACTATATTCCACATTTCATTAAAGGAAATATCTGAGGATGTGCTTTGCTGTATAAACAAAAAAAATAAATGATTGAAAGAAAGCGTAAAAAGATCAAGAAAAGTCAATTTTTTGTGTGCAGATGAGGGAATCATAAGCCAAAGTAAGATGATCTAGGCCAGCTAGTGGATTCTGGGTGCCCCAAGTGTGGCATAGAAATGTGGTGGTGGTGGTTTTCTAAGAGTAATGAAGGACAATGTTCAGTAATAAGGCACACCAATTCAGTACATGGGCTACATCCCATTTATAAAATTACCAGTGCAAGCTCAGAGATGGGGGAAATTACTCTGTGTGTGGTGTGTGTACTACAGCTCCCGGATACTTCAGCTAGCAGTGCAAGCTCTACCAAATCAGATTGCCAGAGATATGATTGTTTGGATTATTAGTATTACTTTAATATATGACAGTATTATGTAATACTACTCCTTGTTTTTAACATAAAATAACTTTAACTTATCTAGCTTCTTTTGCTACAGAGAAAAAGAAAATGGAATTGAATTGCAAAAAAAGAGTAAAAACCCTATTGCAGTGGTTCCCAATTAGTGGTACGCGTACCCCCAGGGGTACCCGAGATTGCATCAAGGGGTATGCGCAGCAATCTCTTAACTAAAATATTAAATCCTTAAAAAACAATAATGCAATAACAATTGCCAAACAATTATTCAATTTAATTAAATGATCAGTAGGTAAGTCAATCGTATGCATCAAGCGCTTTCTCCTGCGGCGGCGGTTTTTCCCGCGCCTCCCGCATCTCGCGTCACCCGAAAGCGGCCACCCCCGTTCCCGCCTATTTGCTCGTCATTGTCAACGTGCACATTTGTCACATTAATGAAACATGTGTTCTCTGTCATTAGAATGTCTTTTGATGATAATAAATATAAAATACACCTGATTTCATTTTTTATTTAACGTTCCTGCAATAAGGGGTACGCGATATTTAACATTCCTGCAATAAGGGGTACACAAGTTTAAGGTCTTTCTTGAAGTGGTACATAGAAAAAACTAATTGGGAACCACTGCCCTATTGCATATAAAATCATAGTACTGTATCATAATCTTGTTCACCACTGCCACTATGTGAAATAAAATCTAAATTGGCTTGATCCATGATTTTAAGGACCCTGTTTGTGACTTGATTGTGTGCTTTTGAAAAAGATTTGGTTTACGATGTCACATTAAGTGGCATTTTATTCATTCTGATGTAATTGAAAACATTTTTTAAAAAACTGGTGAAAAAGGTTTCTGCACAGTTTCTTATGAATCTGAAAGATTCATAAGCCGGGGGCTGGGTCAGGTTCCCTCAGACAGCTTCGGGGGGCAGATAGCCATTTTGCCCTTCCTCCACCACATGGCACGTCCTGGCCACATGAAATGGTGTCATGGGCCACATCCGGAGGCCACATAAAATGGTGTTGTGGGCCACATCTAGCCTGTGGGCCGCAGGTTGAGAATCCCTTTGTTAAAGCTTTCCAGTTCAGATTTTAGCACTGCAATCTTGATAAAAGAATACAAATTGGGCAATACATTTACAAAGCAAACAGAGCTACTGTATGGACTGATAGCAAAGATAAGTAAAAGGTCACTTCAGTGTGAATTGTGCAGATGTGAATCAGCAGAAAGTTCTGAATTTTCCTGTCTAAGCCAAATGACATGAAAGGTAATGGAAAGTGGAAAACAGGAATCAACTGAGATTTTTATGACATTAAATTCTTTCTGGTAGGAGTGTAGCATATGCAGGCTTGGGGAAAGCATTCAGATAGTAATATCTTACACTGCAGCTTTGCTGCTGTCCCCTGTACAAAATTGTTAGTTAAATCGATATTGTTCAGGTTAGTTGGCTCTCCATTGGGTATTGAACTTTCAACAATTTTCTCTCTCTCCCTTTCTCCATCATATGACATTTTGCTGCCTGAGGCAAAGATGCTATGATGCCCTCCTTCCCCTTCATGTCCATGTGTGCTGGCCCACAGGGATACAGGGACTCATCCTGGTGCGCCCCAGTGACTGGCACCCCCCAGAGGCAGACAGAGGTAATGGGAATGTATGGGATGTCTCCCCCAAACCCCCCAATAGGCACCCCATCACTTCCTGTCCACTGCTCTCCAAAAATGCCCAGCACACCCCTGTCCAGAAGCTGACTAGTCTGACAGTTTAAACTGACTTCAATACTCGCAACAAGAGGACCACTGCCAAGCTAACTTAAGTGGACCAGGACAGGTTTGTGGCATGCACAGCTTAGTCATTCAACAGTGGGGAATGCAGAGTTTATAAGCAACAGCTACAGATAGAAAAGTCGATTTTTGATTTAAAGCTCAGAGAATAAGCAAGCCAAAATGGCTACTGGCCATGTTGGTTGGAATATTCTGCCAGTTATATCCCAAAGAAACAACTTTCCTCAACTCTGGAATAGTCCTATAGAACATCTGCCACACGAGGCTTTATTTTGCCTAATGGCTGATAGGGCTGGGCTGGGTGTATATATGGGACAAGGCAGTGACAAGTAAAGTAGCAGTAACTATTTTTTTTTTTAATCTTAGAAATTACTTGTACAAAATGGACAGATACACACTTGGGACAGAATCCTGTTGTACAATTTTACATTGCACTACTCTGATGACATCAACAACCATAGCCATTTTGGGGCATTAAAAGCTTCCTATCCATCCCCAAATTGCAGGGATCCTTAGGTAATCCTTTCATCCTGGGGAAGCTTATGGAAGGGGAGAAGGAACTTCTTAAGGCCTGAAAACCACTCCAAAAGCCCTCCCCTATTCCATGCCTCCCAAAGTCTTCATCAGGACAAGCGGATTGCTAGGAAACCCCCCCCCCCCGGAAGCTGAGTGAAGGGATAGGAAACTTTAAATAAATTAGTTCCCCTGAAATGGCTGCCACAGATGATATCTCAGCTGTGCAACAGGATTCTGGGCTTTGAGTCTAATGAGATCCTACAATACTACAATGTGCCAAGCAGCCCTTGGAGAACAAAAGTGCATGTTCCTTTCATTGCAGTACCATGGAACAAATGCTGTTTGTTGAGAATATGCCATAGCCTTTGCATTTCTTGATTCTGGATAGGGACAGGTTGCATTTTCCTGGCTGATACACCTATTTTCTGGCTGCTAAACTAAGGTACTGTATTGGAAGATTCTTCCAGAACAGCTCCTCTTTTGTTCCTCTTCCTATAGATGCCCAATATGGGCACTCTGGAAGTAAGATTAGATTGTAACTACAGTGTTTCTTTCATTGACTATTTCTCACTAGCCTATTGCCCCTTTTAAAGTTTTACCAATTCCCGTATCTGCTTCGCAATCTTTTCTAAACCTTAAGTAATAAACATCTCTTTCTTGAGAGTGAGATAAATCATTCTTCTATGGGCCATGTGCTCCAACCTTGAGACATGGTCCTGTAGCTGAGGAGAGGCGTTTCTATCAAATTTTTCTAAACAAATCTAGTAACCTTAAGGTTTAGACTTTCTGCATGGTTTATTGCTCTAAAGAACAGAATACCACAGTTTCTTCTGAAAGCTCATAGAAACCCTACTATGCTAATCAAGGGATCTCCTAACATAGATTCAACAATTTGAATAAAAATGTATAGCACCAAGAACCCATTCCAGAGGTGGATCTCTGAAGCTGTATTGACAATTAATTCAACCAGGCAGTGGCTTAAAAATAATCAATATAAAATAGTTGGGTGTGGAACAGCCAAGGGATCAGACATACAGCTTTCACTCCTTCTCCTTCATATTACTGGTTTTATATTACCAGTTTTCTTGCTAATTAAATAATCAAGGAAGCAGTTAGAAGCACGTATGCTAACCCTGAGAAGGCACTGCATGACCACTATATCTCTGGATTGCCAGGGAATTCTCAGTGCATCTGTGGACTCGGTTACAGCTTATTTAGTGGAAAAATCCTTAGATATGGAGTTGGAGAATATTTGATCCTCCAGATATTTTGAGGCCATGCTGGGCTTGTAGGAGTTGTACACAGAGCTTTAAAAATTATTTTTAGGGATATAACTTTTAGAATCCCCCAATCCACTCCAAACCTAACATTTCCAGTTCTGTTAGTGAGCTAAAACATCTGGGTGGCCAAAGGCTCCCCTCTCTTGCTTTACACCCAAACATAGTACTATATATGTAAGTGCTATACTAAGGGTTAGGAAAAATAAATAAGGTGAAATAAAGTGGGATGGCCGAAATCCTATTACATATTTACTCTGGTGCAACACCACCAGTATAAATTTCAGTGGTGAATTGCCCTCAGTCAAGAAATCAATGTAGGCAAGTCAGGTGACCAGTGTGCAACAATTATGCCAGTGGAGTTTTGTTGGGGTAGTTAATAGAATTCTGGCCAATAAAATAAAAATTCTCTGACAAAGAAGAATTTTTTTCCCTTGCTAGCTACAGAAATTTTGTATTTTCATTTGTCCTCATTAAATTAAAATGAATTGATCTTAGTTTCTGTGAATTGCTCTGTTGAAAAAGCTTAGATATTTGTCAAATTCAATGCAAAGCCAGACGGTTCTCTCTTAACACTGTAGTTCCCTTTGATTCTTGAGGGCTGGTTGACCTATGTATAGACATTACTTGATCACACAGCCATTGATGCCTCACAAATAAATGTGGGGATCCATTCTATCATAAGCCCCTAAGGTTAGGAAGGGCAAAGGCAAGATTACTACTGAACAGCACTATGGCTGAGATGAAGTGAGGTAACAGGGACAATCCTGTTGGTGATATTGCATGTTGATATCATACAGCTTGAAAGGAAATTCGAGGAAGACGAATATTAACAAGGCAAGTTCCTAAGAAGCCATATGTCAGAATATATGTTGCAAGAGAAATATGGGCAGCTGTTGTAGTAAGTATCAAATGCAGGATGCCTTTTTGCATGAAACCCGGTTTTCATATTAACGAAGCAGGGCTTAGACACACACACACAAGTGACCCCTGCTCCCACCTCCATTAGAGAAAAGCACTACCTGCCAAAAACTCAAAGCACATCTACATTTAGCTATCGGTGATTTTTTTTATGTCACAGACAGAAAGGCAGTGCATCATAGCATGTGGGAGGTGCCCAGGTTTCCTGGCATTTGCCAGCTAACATGGGTGTGAGTATGCACTCAGCTGGCAGTGCCAATGTTTAAAACTGCAGAAGGTATTTTCCCTAGGTAGTAAGGTTCAAGCTCCTGAGCAATGAGATCCAGTTACTTTACAGTTGTGCTCGTTACAGTACATCAAGAATAACACAAGACCTATATTAACGTAAAAGGAAATGAACTATGAAAGCTCCTCCCAGATAAACACACTCAAAAAGGTGTGATAAATACTATATACAAAGAATTTGGCAGCTGCATGATTAAAAACTAAACAATTTTCTCATGTCATATTTCAATGTCTTCGTGTAATTGCAATATCATACAAAAAAGAGAGTAAAAATTGCTTTCCCAAAAGCAAAATCACTCTTCTCTGAAGAAAAGTTGTGATTTTATGGTTTTTTTTTTAAAAGTTGCCTTCATTACCTTAGATTTATGTAACAGGATAAAAATGAAAACAGGGGAGCAGAAATAATTCTTTTGCATGCTTTTGCCAATTTTTAAAAAGATTGGCTGTGGTACGTTTATATAATGCAACCCACATACAGCATTTTTCTTTAGAAATCTAACTAGCAACATATGTAACTATCAGTAGACTCCATAAACAGAATACAATCACAATACTCTAAATCAGGGGTTCTCAACATATGGCCTATAGGCCAGATCTGGCCCACCATGCCATTTCATGTGGCCCACCATCCTTACTGCCGGAAGCGCTGCAAATGCATCCACAGCTGCTGTAAATGCATTTATGACAGCCATGGGTGCATTTTACAGCAGTGTTTACAGCGGGGTGAACCACCAGTTGGGCCTGCTCAACTATCTGAAGGAGTGTGACCTGGCCCACGGCTTAAAAAGGCTGAGAACCCCTGCTCTAAATTCAAGTACTGCTACCACCAAAAAGCCACAGTTTACCAGGCAGGGCTGTTGTGGAATTCACAGGCTGTTTGCAGGACTTCTGAACACCGCTTGCAGCAGTGGCCAGTAAATTGGGCAAATAGTCAAACTGGCTGACATACTGCCTCTGTTCTTGCCAGATCAGTGTCACCACCACCACCTATTCTATTTGGTCTTTCAGTGTAGAGACAAAATGTAGTAGAACTACCTAGTCCCATGCGGGGCAAAAATAAAGCTTTTGAATTTACTACTTTGACAAGCATTGACAATACAACAACATCGCAGTTCAGGCTTTAAGGTTTTGTGGTTGTCTGAATCATTGTCTTTGTAAGAATACACCTGGGGTTAGTAACATTGGTTTAGTATATAGGCTTAATTCTTATATGGCTGATTTTGAGTTTCAGTTTGTCCACAACCCTCATCAAGCTCCACAACATTCAGTATCTGCTGAAGGGAAGGGGAGCAGATTCTCTGCCAATGCATCAGGAAACATCATTGTGGTTTCTGTTTGGAACTGTCAGTTGCTCGTAGGTAGGGAGAGTGTTACTAGAGAGAGAAAGCTCTGTGTTAACTTCATTCCTGTGAGATGATAGGTTGCTGCCTTGGTTCCCCTGCTGGGCAGAAACCAGATGGTGCAGGAGGTCAGAGATGTGATTCAGCTTCTGGTCCATCTGAACGACCTACAGAGAGAAACACAGAATGAAGTGAGTTTAAATGCAAGATAGTTTTAAAAAAGAAAGAAAAGAAAAACAGAATTAGCACAATCATAGCCCACTTGTAATCTGACACTTCTTGAGGTTGCAGGGTATCACCCTATTCCTCAGATTTCAAAACATAGGTCACACCACAGTGGTATATCTGGATGTGCATCCAAACATTGTTCAGTTCACTTTCTTTTGCAAAGAAATGTGATGCTGCTAAGACATTTGTGTAGTAGATTGCAATGAATGGCCTCAACAATCTGCTTGTGTGCCTATGGTCTATATAGGAGATTTGGTGCTGCCGCTACTATACATTTCTGTCCCCTGCTGCATAGAGTTTGCACTGCTGTCTTCCAGTGAAATGTAAGAGGAGTACACACAGAAGTACTTAACCTCATCTTGAGTGTGTAAAATAAAAGGTGCAGAATTGAAAGTAGAGGTGGGTGAGGTGGGGTGGGGTGAATAATATGACCTAGACTGAGCAGGGATAAAATAATGATCTGCTAATCTTATAGTACAGTTAAAGAAGGGATACATTAAAGAATTAAATTAAAAATGGTGGGGATGTGGCAAACAGATTCAGACACGACCCCGAGTCTATTAGATTTGCTGCTTCATTCTATTTGAAGGTGTGTTTCTTTTTAAAATGAAGCTCCATGCCTGGAGCAAGTTGTTGAAACACCATAATGCCAGCACACCAGCTGGCATGGAGCGGGAAACTGACCTCTTCAACTATGATCCACAAACAATACCAAAACAAATGCTGGTAATTGGGAAATGAAGAGAGAGAATTTGTTGGGAAGATTGATTTTTTCACAATCCCAGCAACAAGGGATTTGTGGAACCTCAGGAAATGAATAGGAGAATGGAGGGTATGTTTAGCCCCTGTTGCCTTCCTTTGTTCTTAAAGGATAAGAGAGCATGGGAGAATAATCTGTACCAGGATTTACTTGGCATGAGAGATTCTACCTCTCCATTCCACTCTAGTAGTGTTGACTGGCATTTTGAGAGGAGAGGGCAGAATAAAAGCCCTGCTAATTCCCTGACCACTCACACAGGAAAATATGACCTTTGTCTGAAAATGGGTGCTGCAGCTCCTACTGTGCGTGGGCATCTTATGTTCCCATGCTCGGATTTAGCTTCTGGGTAGTCACAGGAACCTAAGTGGCCATAATCAGACATTTAAAAATGGGCTTTTGCTAAATGACAATGCTGAGGAAAAGAGAAATAAGGTTAGAAATAATTATATATATTAAATACAGACCAAAACTAAGGAACAAAAAAATAAATAAAACAAAACTTCAGTGGCTGTGCAGGCTCAGGGACTCTGTGAATTGTAACCCCCCCCAAAAAGTATTTTTCCCAAGAGCTGCCATAACCCTTTGGTATCAAAATGACCAGGAGTTTGGCCCAAAATACCATAACCCTTTTACTGTACAGTCAAACCTCGCATAAAGAGCGCCTCGCTTAAAGAGTAACTCGCTTAAAGAGCAGAATTTTCTCTGAATGTTCGCTTCGTTTAACAAATAAAACCAACCAAAAATTCATTTAACAAATAAATCGGGATTCACAATCTCCCCCATCAGAAGTCACAATTGGTCACTTCCAATGGTGTTTCACTTAAAGAGCAAACTCGCTTAAAGAGCAATCCTGTGGAACACATTATTGTGCAATCTTCTACATGAATAAACAAGCCAAAACATGGCCAAAGGGTTTTTCTGGCATGCAAAGACCCAGAACCACATGCCCTCTTAACATGTTCAGCAATGCCTTATAATGCACCTCTAACTCTTTCTCTCTTGCGTCAACAGTGGAGCTGTTTCTGTGAATGCCTCTGCTGCTATTCACATGGACAGAAAGGGGTTAAAGGCCCCTTTGCATCACTTATAGAAGAAGAGCTTTGAAGGGAAGTAAGTACAGCTGGTCATTGAGTGAAAAGGCAGCCCTCCCCTGAAAAAGTAATTGTGGACCAGATTTTAAGATTGCAGGCCTCAGTCTGGAAACCGGCACTGCCCCACCTTTCCCCACTGCAAAACCTAGCAGAGATGCTGTAGTTGCTGGTAATCCTGCTTCACGGAAATTAATCTACCCATGTCTGGTTATCATCCAAACATCATTCAGGACAGTAAAAGATAATAAGTCTGAGCAGAATGTCAACAAACCTGGAGAATTTCAAGAGCGGCTCAAATATGTTTTCACCAAAAGAGAATACTGTTTCTGTCAAGTGATTTGGACACTCACGGGGAAGCAGATACAGAGACCACAGAAATACGAGGTGCTAAGGATGCACTGCAGCTGGGCCTCCCCTCACCATTCCCTTCACGCAAAGACAAGACAAAAGCTGCACTCCTCAGACCACAAGCACCATGAGAAGTAATGAGGGACTGTTATCAAAATATCACAGATGGTGTAGCATAAACTGCTCATGTCACAAAGCAATGTATTATTGTTGGAATTGTAAAAAGTGCTGGCTTGTTAGATGAATTTTTTTTTACAAAAAAATTATCAGGCAAAGAAAGTACTAAATTTTTCCTTCAGAAAGAATAACCACGAACTACAGATAATACTCTGGTGTATGGCATAAAAATTATGTGAAATAGCACTTGCAAAATGTATTTCCAAGCTGATGGTTGTGTAGAAAACCACTGTAGAGCCAGGGGTGGCCAACCTTGGTGCTCTAGCTGTTCTTGGACTTGAATTACCAGAAGCCCAAGCCAGCACACCTGCTGATCTGGGGTTCTGGGAATTGAAGTCCAAGAACAGCTGGAGTGTCAAGGTTGGCCACTCTGTAGACTCTTGTCACTACAACTCTGCCCCTCTGTCCCAGCATCTATCTGCAAACTTTCTAACGATTTTGAGAATGCAATCTTCTACTCAAGGTGCAGAGCAAACATCTCACTGGATCACAAGATCACCACCTTTAGAGTGAGTGCCATACAGTGTATCGCTAAAATGTGCAACAAAAATGGAGTGGTATGAATTGGCTATATTTGGCAATTTGGTGATGACTAGACTATAAACATACATGTAGCCATACATAGATTTTCTTTGTATTTATCTTTTTAAAAACCAGCCACACCAAAAAAAGAAAAAATAAGAAGGAAAAGGAAAAGGATGGTCATAACAGATTTTACTTTCTTAGGATCAAAGCTCACTGCAGATGGTGATTGCAGTCATGAAATAAAAAGGCGACTGATTCTTGGGAGACAAGTTATGAGAAACCTGGGGAGCATAGTGAAAAGCAGAGACATCAAATTGCAAACAAAAATTCGTATAGTCAAAGCAATGGTATTCCCTGTGGCAATGTATGGTTGTGAGAGCTGGACCATTCAGAAAGCTGAGCTCAGAAGAATAGATGCCTTTGAGATGTGGTGTTGGAGGAGAGTTTTGAGAGTCCCCTGGACAGCGAGGAGAACAAACAGGTCAATCTTAGAAGAAATCAACCCTGACTGCTCCTTAGAGGGGCAAATAGTAAAGATGAAGCTAAGGTACTTTGGACATCAAATGAGAAGACTCACTTGAGAAAGCCTTGATGCCTGGAAAGGTTGAGGGCAAAAGAAGAAGGGGACGGCCAAAAATGAGATGGCTAGATGGTATTGTAGACACAATGGGCACAGAGCTGAGCGAGTGCCTGGCGGACAGTGGTCCATGGGGTCGCACAATTTGAATACTCAATAATAATAATAATAATAATAATAATAATAATAATAATAATAATAATAATAATAATAATAATAATAATAATAATAATAATAATAATTTTATGTTAGAAATTATTCTGGGTTGAAAGGAGTTTTGTGGAAGAGACTCCATTCAGGGAATGCCCAAATGAGGCTCCTTTCATGTCCCCAAGAGCTAGGGCAGAGACAGGCGTTCAATCCGTCGTGCAGTACCTAGGTCTTGAACTGCCGACTTGCCAGCCTTCCTCAAAAGTTTTAAAGATGTTAAACATAACAATTAAGACAAAACAACCCATCAAATTAAAGAATTTGAGACCAATACATACTTTTAAAAAAAATTACCACCTGCTTGGAGGAACATCAGGTTTTCACCTGGCACTGAAACAAAGGCAGTGTTCATGCCTATGTGCTTCCAAGGAGAAGGCATTCCATAACTGGAATGCTACAGCTAGTATATGTTATCTGCTGCACTGGCAGTTTTAAGATTTTTTTTAAAAAAAATTGCAAACAACACAACAACAACAATCATTAGCATCAAATTTCCTCTGTGGCAACTTGCAAGTCAGAAACTGTGCACAACTGAATGGAATTTGTCACACAAAAAAGGTTCCTGCAGCAAGTTGGGCCTTTGGTCTCTCAACTTTGATACCCTGATTTGTAGCAGCTGTCCAGTGGTGGGGCTGGGTAGAATCATTCCCAGCTCCACCAGAGTATGTCAAGGGCTGATCCTGCCATGGTGAGATGACCTGCTAACTGATTTATTGGACTAACAACTCTTCCATTAGGTGTAAGATTTATTAGGCATGTGTCTATTGTGTTAGATGCATCAGATCTTGAGGAATAGAGCTACAGTATTTGCCTCTGAAAGCTCATGACAGAGTAACTAGTCTCTCCACCCCCCACCCTTGAGATGGTACTGGGTTTTCTCTAATGTTTGCCACAATAGGCTGATCCTTGTTATGCAGTTTATGTCTGAGCACCACACATTCTTTCAGTTATCTCATATTCTATCCCTGGATGAACAAACGTGTCCAATCACAAATCGTACATTAAATCCAGAAGTGTGTTAGCTTGTTGTGGCAAAAGCAACAGAAATTGAAGCAGTGCCGGCTTTTCTACAACTAGTTTAGATTATGTTGATGTACCTTACATTCAATATACCCAACTTTCCTCTATGAATCAGGCTTTCAGACACGTTTACTTGATTAGAAAATTACTACAATGCCAGAAGTGTAATAAAGCAAGGCAAGCAGAGGGAGAAAAATTGCTGACTCTACTGTAATGTCAACTTTTCTGGACAGCTCAGAGCGATTTAGTAAAAACAGCAAACCATACTCATAAAATATAAAAATAATTTAAACTGATTCCTTTCCTTCATATAAAAGGCTAAAGAGAGTAGATTCTTGGCAGATGCACGTGTCATGAAAAAAGAGGCCTGCAACATTTATGCAACCAAATTAGGTGAAGCTGTAATATTCTTTATTTTATTTCCTCCCCCTCCCCCTCCCTGTGGTCTTCTGTAGTGTATTTAATGAAAGTGACTCTGGACTGAGAAAATGCTTTTGTGCAACAAATCATCCACTCGACTCATTAATGCAAATTTTGCCCTGAGATACATAGAAGTTTCTGTAATTGGACAGTACACATGAGCACTCATGAGTGCTAGTGTGTTAAGAAAGCATTTTATTCCCTCACTTGATAGCTAAAATCATGTTGCTAAATTGTAAGTCACAACTTGAGTAGGCCTATTGAATCAAAGGAACTTAAGGAAAAGCTGATCCACCAACCCTCCGTGGATTCAATGGGTCAACTCAAATACTACTCTAAGCAGCAGGACTCGATGAGTCATTTGGTCAAGTTGCAATCAGAAAACTGGTACAGTAAAACACTGGATAACGCTAAAAGTTGGTTCCACAAGTCTTGGTGTTATCCGATTTTTAGTGTTATCCGATCCATGTTAAAATCCTATGGGATGGATCAGATGACATTAAAGCTCCATAGAGATACATTGTAACCACACAGGCTTTAGTGGTTGTTATCCGATCCATCCCATAGGACCTTAACATTATTCGATCCAATTCTCCTCCCCAGATTACTTAACGTTATGCGATTTTAGCGTTATCCGATCCAAACGTTATCCGGTGTTTTACTGTATTTGGTTTTAAAGCATTATACAACAATCCCTCTTATTTCAGACTGACTTCTGTTTCACTGAGCAGGAAGGGATCAGAAAGCCACTGTTGACTAGAACTTCATGGAATTAGACAAAAGACAACCAAGAAATAACAATAAAATAGTGAACAGTGGGAGAAAATATAAGAAGAAAGGATATGCCTGTTGTAGAATTAATTAATTAATTATAATTACCTGCCTGGAGGGGAGTGATTGTTTGTAATTGTTTCTATGATATACACTGATAATATTGATGTATTCGTTATTTTTCTGTTGTGTTGTATCATATTGTATTTTCTATTATATTTAATTTATTGTGATTGTGTAATATATTGTTGATTATAGTGTTGAATGTCATATTTTTTGAGTTTTGTGAGCCGCCCTGAGTCGGTTGCACCGAGTAGGGCGGCATATAAATTGAATAAATAAATAAAATAAAATAAATAAAACACTTGGAAAATTTGACTTGAACTTTAATATAAGGACAAAGGCAAATTGGCTAATACAAATTAGAGGGAAATTAGTAGCTGTTAGTAATGCTGTATCAGTGGCTTAGTGGTTAAGGCACTGAGCTGGAGACTGGAAGGTTGGGTTTTTATACCCAACAGCTGCACTTGGGGACATGAAAGGAGCCTCATTCAGGTGTCCCCTAAAAATCCTTTCAACCCAGAGTAATCTCTGACACAAAATTATTATTAATGTTGACTGTATGAAATCCTATGGGCAACTAAAGATCTTGAGGGTGAGGAATATGAATGTGAGCTACCCTGGGTCACCTCGGTGAGGAGGGCAGTTGATAAGTATGAATAATAAATGAATGAATGAATGAATGAATATTAAAAAATATCTGAGAATGTCTAAAAACCCCTACATCTGCATCAGCTCTGGATCGATTTAAAGGTTGCCATTTACATGACACTACCAAATGCAGTTGTACCTCGCTTAAAGAGCATAAAGTGTACCACAGGATTGCTCTTTAAGCGAGTTTGCTCTTTAAGCGAAACACCATTGTAAGTGACCAATTGTGACTTGGGGGGATTGTGAACCCCGATTTATTTGTTAAGCGAGTTTTTGGTTAGTTTTATTTGTTAAGCGAAGCAAACATTCAGAGAAAATTCTGCTCTTTAAGCGAGTTACTCTTTAAGTGAGGCACTCTTTATGCGAGGTTTGACTAGTTGATTTTAAACCACTGCTGGGGTGTTTATTTTATACTGATAGTTTTATTAATGTAAAATGATAAATCTGGGTTGTTTTCCAGAGCAACGTGTGGATACAGTTAGGATGGGCTCCAGCTGCCACTGCAAATCATTGTCATCAAGCACTCCAATTTTAGCTTGCTCCAGCCTGCTCCAATATAGCTGTCTAGCCAAGCCTTAGTACCTTGACTCACAAATCATTACTTTGTGAAGTAATAGCAGTCATCCTTTAATGTTAAGATGTGATGAGTTGGGGGTAATGAGTCACTTTTACTTGTTAATTTTCATGTTATTTTTAAGAGAAACTTGGAAGAAGTTGTTTTTGGCCAGTTTTTACTATTTGTAAAATAATAGGTAAAGGTCGCCCTTGCTCGAAAGTCAGTCGTATCCTACTCTGGGGTTCAGTGTTCATCTCTGCTTATAGCCAAAGAACCAGCGCTGTCTGTGTTTGTAGATGTTTCCGTGGACATGTGGCAGGCGTGCCTCAACACCTGAGTGCACGGAACACTGTTTACCTTCCCACCAAAGTGGTACCTATTTATCTACTTGCAATCTCTTGCTTTTGAACTGCTAGGTTGGCAGGAGCTGGGACAGAGATGAGAGCTCACTCCCATCTCCCACCTCGCTGGCACGAGAAGGAGGGCCTTCTCGGTGTCCGCTCCGGTCCGTTGGAACCTCCTGCCAATAGAACTACGCATGCAGACGGAGTTGCTGCCCTTTAGAAAAGGAGTGAAAACCTGGGTGGCAGGTTTGGTCTGGGGAGTGGATGGTTCAATTTCCCCAGCCAGTTGGTTGGTTTGACCCCAGCATGCCTGTGTTGTAATTTTTGGCTTTTAATACTAAGTTTTTATTTATTTATTTATTTATTTATTTATTTATTTATTTATTTATTTACTCACTCACTCAAATTTACTATCCTGCCCCAATCAGGGGCAAACCCGACTCTGGGCGGCTTACAACATAAATTAAAATCATAGGTTAGACCCATGATAATACTAATGTTTAAAACCTTAAAAATTCATAAAAAGAATTAAAACAGCGCAAAAGATAAAAACAGAAACAGAAAGGGGGTGGCTGTCCCTTAGATCAGCCACCCTACATGGGATCCCACGTTCCTGGGATTTAAAAGTTCTTAGAGTTTTTAATTTTTAAAATGATTTTATAATTGTTGTAAATTGCCCTGGGTCCCTTTTGGGAGGAGGGCGATAAACAATTTAAATAAATAAATTGTGCAGTACTCGGGAATTGAACTCTGACCTTCCAGTCACCAAGTTCAGCGTCTTAATCACAGTCCCAACATAAAATGACATGATATTAAGACACTAAATCTAAACTCTTCAAGGACATTAAATTTAGGGATGGTCCATTTGGGTTTTAGGTTTTCTTTTTATTACAAACCTCAGAATTATCCACTGTTGGAGTCCCACCTAACAGATTTGTTGTTGTCCAGTCGCACAGTCGACTCTAACCCTTTGCAACCTCATGGACTATTGCCCACCAGGCACCTCTGGACTCCACCATCCCCCTCAACCCACCCAGCTCTGTGCCCTACAATACCATCTAGCCCTTCTTCTTTTGCCCTCCACCTTTCCCGGCATCAAGTGAATCTTCTCTTCTCATTTGATGTCCAAAGTACTTTAGCTTCATCTTTACTTTTTGACCTTCTAAGGAGCAGTCAGGGTTGATTTCTTCTAAGATCGACCTATTTGTTCTCCTTGCTTTCCAGGGGACTCTCAAAACTCTCCTCCAAAAAAACAGATATACGCCTATAGACACCAAAATATGGCTCACCTAGGGGCAAGGACTTGGCTGGAGGGCTTCAAGACTAGCATAACCTAGTTTCCTCTTCAAAAATTAAGATTCCAGTGAGCAGCAGGACAGATTTCTATTTGAACAGGAAGCTAAAAATATGCTTTACAGATTATCCTTCCAAGTGAACCACATTTAAATTATTTGTAAGTGTCTGTCTGTTGGGACTCTCAGAATTGAGGATTTTGGGATTGGTAATCAAAACCAAAACCAAAAGCACATCCTTAATGAACAATCTGTAAAAATGTCAGATAAATGCACTAGCCATATTCCAGTAAAGTTTCAAACATGCCAGTGCAAGTGTAAATTCATATGTATACAAAATAGCCTCCTTCTATTAAATCAAAGTTGCCTGACCGCAAAGTGTGCATTAAGTAGTTCCCTGTCCCCTATGTACACACTTAGGTAATAAATTATTTCAGAAGTCCAATTTACTATAGGAACAAGATGCTGAAGAAACATATGTGCTGATTTGGGTTGCAGGTAACAAAGATATTCTCAAACACCATTTGTTTTTCCTTTTCCCAACCCTATGATTCACCTTTGTACTACACTGCAAAACAACATAGCATAAAGAGAATTAATCTCTTGTTTCAGCGAGTTCTCAAGTAATTACAGCTAGCGGCTGAATCTTGTTGTAGATAAATCAAGCATTACTAAAAACATATGGGAATTCTCAGGTGAACATGCTTTCTAACAGCTACAGTTTGTGGGTTGGACACAATTTCGAGATACAGCCAGTGTAAAGGAACACACATACACATGTCAGAGATTATGCGTTTAACACAGGGCTTCTCAACCTTTTAAAGCCGGGGGCCAAATCACCCCCTCTCACTGGACTGGTGTTCCACCCACTGCCACAGCACCGAAGGTGGTGGCAGCAGGGGGGATGGTGGGGTCTTAGGGTGATGGAGGGGAGAGTGATCCCACCACCCGACCCTCCACCATTCCCCTGCCGCCACCACTGCCTTCGGTGGCAGCAGCAGTGGCACGGAACACCAGTCTGGCACACCAACACTCCCCCCATGCTGCCGCCACTGCCAACACTCCCCCACTCCCCCAGTCCAGCCCGCAAACACTCCCCACATGCCGCTACTGCCACTTCCCTGCTTACCAGCCTGCCATGGATGAAGGAGGGTTCCTGTCTGTCCTTGTCAGTGCTCAGCCAGAGTGGCACCCAGAAAAGAATGTGTGCTTCTGCTACTTCTGCCACCAGTGACACCGTCCTTGTCCCCTCTGCCTCTCTTGGCATGTCCCTAATGCCACTCTGTAGCAGGGCGGATGTTGTAAGCCTTCTTACAACATCTGCCCTGCTATGGAGAACAGTTAAGGACCTACCAAGCCAGATAGAGGGGAAAAGGACAGCAGTGGTACCAATGACGGGAGTGAGGGGTGTGGGCTGGATGGGATGGAATGGTGCTGTAGACCAAATCTGGCCCATGGGCTGTAGGTTGAGAACCCCTGCTTTAACACTTTCAATTAGAGTATTTTTATTTAGAAGATTAAATATGTGTGCGCAAAAGAAAATAATGTAAGAACAAGTGCCTCTTATGCTGTTCTTAACAGCCAGCATTTCACAAAAGAGTATAGTGAATGCAAACATGTGAAAATATCCATGTCCCTACCCCTAACTATGGGGTCCCAGGTTTTATCCTTTTATGACCAAATACATTTTGACATTAGTTCAGTCGCCACTAGTGTCATAGTCTTCCTCCAACTGTCTGCACAAATAAAAATCAAGTACAGTAAAACACTGGATAACGACTGGATTGGATAACGCTAAAATCGCATAACGTTAAGTAATCTGGGGAGAATTGGATCGAATAACGTTAAGGTCCTATGGGATAGATCAGATAACAACCGCTAAAGCCTTTGCGGTTACAATGTATCTCTATGGAGCTTTAACGTTATCCGATCCATCCCATAGGATTTTAACATAGATTGGATAACACTAAAAATTGGATAACACCAAGACTTGTGGAACCAAGTTTTAGCATTATCCGGTGTTTTACTGTATCCACTTTAATAGCCCTTGGTTCAGAGACTCAAAGAGTCTGTATGTTGCACTTGATCTTTGAAGTTGAACTGCTGAGTATTAGCAGTACATGTGCATCACTTTTTAGCATGGAAAAGACTTAAACAAGAGTAGCATTATTCTGTTTGAAATTATGTCTGAACATGCCTAAGAGAACAGAAGTGTAACTATGGTATAAACCAGAATGTACATTACTTTCAAGGGACTGTGATGGATCAAGTGGTTAAGATGCTGAACTCACTGAATGGAAGGTCGGCATTTGATTCCTGAGTACTGCATGATAGAGTGAGCTCCTGTCTGTGTCCCAGCTCCTGACAACCTAGCAGTTCGAAAGCAAGAAATTGCAAGTAGATAAATAGGGACCACTTCAGTGAGAATGTAAATAGCGTTCCGTGCACTCCAGTGTCTAGGCATGCCTGCCACATGTCCACAGAAATGTCTGCAGACACAGACAGCGCTGGCTCTTTGGCTATAAACAGAGATGAGCACTGAACCCTAGAGTCAGATACAAATGGCTTTCGAGCCAGGGTGACTTTATATTACTTTCTATGAAAAAAAAAAGAGACCTCTGGGGAAAAGGAGACAGAAGAAGACTTTGGATCTCTCTCTGCGGCTTTTCTGTCTCACAAATATTGAACATTCTGCATTCAGAAAACTTTAAGTAAGATTATGGTAGAGAGATACAGTATGTACTTTTTTAAAAGTGGCAGGTAGAGTCTAAGGACACTACCATCAGGGATTTAGTGTGTGAATTCGATGTGTTGAATTATGTTCACTAGTGCATTTATTTCTTTTATTTCATTCATTAGTTAAGGGTGATGTTTCAAATGGGGAAAAATAAAGACATTATGTTCATAAAATTAAGGTTTTCATAAAATGTTCATAAAATCTAAGGTTTTCTAAGCTAAGTTAAAGGTCTTCCTTGATCGAAAGCCAGTCATATCCAACTATAGGTTACAGTGCTCATCTCTGTTTATAGCCAAAGAGCCAGCGCTGTCTGTCTGCAGACATTTTGGTGGACATGTGGCAGGCATGGAATGCTGTTTATCTTCCCACCAAAGTGGTCCCTATTTATCTTCTTGCAATTTCTTGTTTTTGAACTGCTACTTTGTTTTAACCCAAAGCCAGAAATCCCAATTTCATTTGTGTTTATTATTATTTTGTATTTTATTTTTCAATAAAGATGCTTTTAACCTTTATTTTCCATTCTCCTCGACTCTACCCACTATGCACACATGTCCATAAGCAGCACACTGTACAAACAACAATTCATCACAGGTGAATAACTGCAAAGGATCTATTTTAAATTAAGATTTCAATAGTCAAACTGCAAAGAAAAAGAGTTTTTCCTTCACGATTCCTTGAAAGCAGTTTTTCAAAAAGAGGGAAAGCCAAAAAGGAAACTGGCTATGACTTCAAAGAGGACACTTCCTACAGTGTATCCATTCTCACACCAACGTATCTATTCCAGAGTGGAGAGATTCTTTTTTTTTTTGAAAGAAAGAAGTTTAGAAAGAAAGTGGGTTTTTTTTTGTTTTAAACCTTCATAGAAAATGTTTCTGAAGTCCAATCCAAATTGTACAGTATCAAAAGAAAGGTTATGCTGTCCTCTTTCAAGTGCACTTTAGATCACTTCGATTGGTCAATCGGTTTTTTGTTGGATTACCGCCAAAAAAAAAACCCTCCACGGAAATGTCATTTCAACGCGTCACATTTTTCCTCAATATCTTTTTTTGTGGATTCCTGCTTTGGCGTAATTTTTCTCCACATGTTGTATGTGAACTGTATCCACCTCGGGAAGTTGTCACATTCACTTTTTAAATTGGTTTCTTCTCCTTTTTTGGGGTTTGTGTGACCTCTTTTTAGTAGGTTTATGTAAAACGCTTCATAGATTATGTTTCCGAATTCCAATTGCAAATCTGAAAGTGTCCCCACAAAGGTTAATCTTTCCTCTTTCAAACGCACTTTGGATCATCTGAATTGGTTGGGTAGTTTTTTCACTAGACTCCCAACAACTGACCCCCCTAGCAAAACTGTCACTTTTCTGATGCTACTTCCGAAAGCGATGATGTCATCGCTTTGCATTTCTTGGCTTTTGGATTCTACCAATTCTTAAAGTCACTGAGATGATCTTTCAAATGACAAAACCCTTATTTTCGTGGGTGCCTTAGTTTTGGGGTTGCAGCTTGGCTAAAGTACATGATTTTTGTTACATTACAAGAGCTGTCAGACCACCCAACCAAAATGTAAGACGTTCATATAATTCATGTCAAAAAGTAAATATCATATGTCAAAGGAGATATTGCTAAGTACCAATAATTACTGACATTTTGTATGTAGATCCATGTCTGAATATACAAAGATAAACTGAATTCATCTTTCCTAAGATTTTCAACACTTAAGAAGTCAATCTCTTTTGGGAAGTCATAGTCTCACCTCCCTGTGTTTTCAGGTCCCTGTGTTAGAATTCTCTCTATTGTGGACAGAATAAGCTGGCTGGATAGCCCCATGAGTTAGGCCAGCCAAAGACTTTGAGTTTAGTTCTCCACTGTGTTTCCCAGTTAGTCTGGTGAAGAGCAAGTGGCAATGTCCCAGAGCACCCACAGAAGAAAGGGAACTGTAAGCTGCTTCTGAGTACTTTTATACTCAGAAAGCACTTGAAAGGACTGCACGTAAATTGGAATCAGCTTGATAGCACGTAATTACTATAAAGACAGAATAACATTTTATTTTAAGGTAATATAAAGTTCCAGGAGCTGTTGCCACAGTAATGTGAATTTTCTGAAATATGCAGCTGTGTGGGGGATGCTTCTCCATTCCTTCCTCACAACTTTAAAAACACAAAATGAGTCTGAAGCTGTATAACAGCCACCAGCCCTTGTTTCTGTTTGCTGCAAGAGGTTTTGCTATTAAATGGCATGGTCTTCTCAGGGCTTGTTTCCTATTATGAACTTTATCCAGTGGAATAGCAGGGGTTAAAAGAGCAGGACGACTTCAGCAGGAATAAAACAATCTCTACAAAGTCTCCCCTCCCTGAATGAACAGACACACTCACACAATCCTTGGTTCCCTTCCAAAGTGGACTGCTATGCTTCTTCAATCTTTGACTGTAATTCCAGTATGGTACTAAATAACCTCCTGCCTGAGCCTGCTGATAATTCTACCGCTGAGTAGCTGTTCTGGTTCTGATTCATCATAGTTTGTCCTCAAGATACCAAGAGCTTTTTTTTAAATCAAATAAAGACTGCAAGAATGAGATAAAACTCTTGCAGGTCTTGAGTGCTATAAATACATCTCCTCCCCCTCTCTGATGTATTTAACAGCTATGCTGTTACAAAGCAGACATTCTCTCTCTTCTCAAAGTTATTTTATTAGATGCTGGCCAAGACAATGGCTTCCCCCTTTAACTCCCCCCTTTTCCCTGTGTGTCTTGCACATACATTTTCTAATTCAAACCAGATTTGAAATTGTTCCCATCTTTTAAAGCAAACATGCCATGTATCACGTTGTGTTAGTTCAGCACTGCATATGTTATATTTCACATTTTGATATTCTTGGGCAAGAGTGTTGCTTTTAAAGAGTACGTGACAAATGTTTACTTAGCATGCTTTATTTCTTCTTCTTCTTTTAAAAAAGAAACAAACTATTTACACCTCCAAATTTTCCTGGGTTCCATTTTACAAGACATATGTAGTATCAGGAGTGTTCATAGTATTAATGAGTGTGACTTTGGGGTGCATTGTCTTCAGATCAATTTGGCATGACATAATTAATGTTGATTATAAAATTCCACCTCTGATCCTTGGGCTGGTTACACTTGACTGTTCACCATTTAGACACTGTAATGTGTAACAATTGCTTTAAATGCATGAATGAACTAGCATAAATCTAATTTGGCAGGCAGAATTTATATGATCCAATGACACCTCTTCAGTGAAGTCAGCTCATGTCATCCATTGCAACTGGAGACTAGACAGTGGACATATTACTTTGGATGTCAATTCCCAGGCTCTCCAGCTAATAAGTGGCAGTGTTGCCTAAAGATTCTAGCAGCTGTGTGTAAAACTTATTCAAACTCTGGTTGTAATTCATCAATTGTTAAATGATCAGCACAGTGGTATCAATAAATGTACATGAGCATCTGAACCAGGTATTTGTCAACAATTTACCCAGCTTGAAAAGTTCCTAGCACAGGATCAATCACTTTTCAGCAATTCTCTTTGCAAAATGCCTGCAATACCTAAACTCAAGTTTATGTTATGTGCCCCACTTTGCTAATCTGGGTTATGTTGTTATGTTCCCTTAGCCACTTTTCAAAACTCTGATATTTGCTTTTTTGTGTTAATCTAATCCACATGCTTAGCTCATATTTAAAAACAATGCTCCCTTAAGTGGTGAAATTGGCCTGTTTGTCCTAGCACATGCACACAGTTCTGAGGAAATAGCACATGCACACAGTTCTGAGGGTTTTGGTGTAGGACACTCCCATGTAAACATGAGATTCTGATATTTTTGAATAGCATGAAAAGAAGTAACACTGTAGATACTCCAGTTTCCACCTAAAGGTAATAACAGTGCAATGATCTGTTGATTGAGCAATAAACATTTGACTGATTGACCTAAAAGTAATACACCTGAAGGAAGTTGTAAGACTTTGCAGTGTGTACAACTTTCAGGGGGTGGGGGTGGGGACCCAAAAACAAATACTTCTGTCCAGCAGTAGTTCTCGTGCTGGCTCTCCAGCAGATGGAATTGGACACAATCTTCATTTCTATGCAGAAATTTTTTGTCTTCTTAATGATGGCTGGCAAGGCCAAGTTTTCGGTAATTCACTACTTGTTCCCAAAATATGTCAAAAGCAAAACACCACCTTTCTCTCTCTTTCTAGAAATGATGCTAATATTTATCCTACTGTATTGGTATGGGAAATGATATATAGGAGGGCCAAAGAGGATAATCGCTGATCTTACTATGGAGTAAGGACAATTTTTAGATTTTAAAAATAACATAACAGTGTAATGAAATGGATTAGAAAAGTCCGGGGAAGTTCTGACCCTCAATATGAGTGGATTGCAAACTGAGACTTTTGCTTACTTGAAGCTGAGGATGAAAATCAGAATGTTTGACAGTTTGTAGCCCAAGACAGAGAAAGAAATGAAAAGCAGACAATTGTCAGTACCACAATTTTTTTTAGAAAAAGGTGGATGGCAATGTTGCATGCAAAGCTTGTCATCGCCTTGTCAACTGATCCTTCCATTTTGGGAAGCACAAATTGGATTGCTTCTGACACAAATGAAGAAGAAGAAGAAGATCTCTGGTAAACATAGTTTGCAGGTATTTTAGGAACATGCTGGTTGGAAATAAGGATGACAGAGAAGAAACGTCTGTGCAGACACCAAGAGCAGCAATGACTCATCATGCTACATCCCTCTCTCTCAAAGTTTCGTGCCTCAATCACACATATAATGAAAGCCAATGGGAAGACTGGCAGATGTGAATAGGTTTATTTTGCCTACAGAAATACATAATCACATCTGGCTGGTGTCTTCAAGCCTGATGTCTTAGCTCAATGTTGGATTAAGGCCTAGATCTGCAAGGTGCTAAACATCTTGTGTGCAGTACAGCGTAGCCAGAGTTGATGTTCACCTCCCTGTGGTCCCTTGTCTTACTAAGATATATGATTGACCCAAGACAAAGCTGGAACCAAAATCTATGTTTTAACTATATTATGACACATATGGTGCTATTTTTTCATTAAAGCATGGGATATACACTATGCAAATGTTGATTTTTTTAAAAAAAGTAAATTTAGGGTTTCCCAGAACAATTTGCTTCTTTTCCCAGAATGTATTGGATTATCTGTAGACTAAATCCTCACTAACAATGCACTAGCTACCAATCGAAGCTGAAGCTACAAATCCTAAGCACAGTGATGATTGCATAGAAGGAAAGGTCAAAATGAGGTTTCCTCTCCCCACCTCACAACTGCAGTCTATTTACACTTCTGTGGCTAATTTCATTATAAGAACAGGCTTGTATATTGGAGCTGGACAAAGAAGCTTTCCATGTGTAGAAGATGACATGAACTTGACCTCTGCCAAGAGGCTCACATCTTACAAGTGCTTTTGTGCCTACGGTGAACACCTGTACTAATCATGCTTTCCACTAACTCAGGGGTCACCATATGTGGCAAAAGTTTTAAATCAGCCACAATGGGAGACAGGCAACATTATATTACTAGGAAAGTTCTTCAGAAAGTGGAAAGAAAAACAAAACCATTTACACAAGAAAATAGAAAAGCTTAAAAAGGACCTGATAGTGCTACTCCAGTGCAACGCGTACACGGAAAATGTGGATGAACTGGAACATTGCTAGTTTCATTATTATAAGCCATTTTTTAAAAATCTGAACAACACACTAGCCTTACTGATAATAAGGGGCTCTTTCTAACAAAACTAATCAAGCACAGCAGGTGACCTCTCCCACTGATATAATATGTGACACAGAGCTATTTATGCATCAAATACACATGTGTTTTTAAAGTGCTTCTCTGATTGCCTTTCAACCTCAAAATCATGCTCAAAACAAGGTACAGCCTGCCAAGGGAAAAGCTAACATCAAAGGAACATTTTGTGGACATAAGCAAGGTTTTGCAGAGCCAGTGGGAAAAGGTGGGACAAGTGTAGAAAATACCAAATGTGGACTGTCCAGGAGAATGAATCGGATAGGAAAGACTTGCTTGGTATCTCAAGATACATGTCAGTATTAGTTAATACTTGAAAGGTACAGTGGCAAACTTCAGTTCTAGAACTCAGTCAACATATATTTAAAATGTTTATATGCATTATTGATGATGTAAAACAGCAATGTAGCTCAATCACAAGACCTAATGTATTAGCTGGGGAAAAATATCAAACACCCAAATTGCTGCAGACGTAAACTGATGTGATATAGCATTTTTTTTAAAAAAAATTGCAATGTACAGTATTTAAAGCAAACACTCCGGATGATGGCATATACCAGTGATGGTGAACCTTAGCACTCCAGTTGTTCTTCAACTTCAACTCCCAGAAGCCCTGATCAGCAGGAATGATGACTTGGGCTTTTGGGAATTGAACTTCAAGAACATGTGGAGTGTCAAGATTTGACATCACTGGCATATACAGTCCCCGGAACTGAAGAACAATAATGGGCTTGTGAATTTGGACAATAAATACACCATTTTAGTATGTGACATATCAGGAATAACACATGGCTGAGTCAGTGGTTGTGAAGACATACAGCACAGGCCACTTATCATTTCCTTGGCAAGAATCCTTTGTCAACACAACAGAGACCCACTCACTTCCAAAACAGCTCCATCATTCCAGCAGATTATTGATACCATTGTAATCTAAGCTCCTCCCTTCATATCAAGTAGTCTTCTGTATTGGTTCCTAGTTAATGAAGGAAACATCCTTGACACACCTCTAACCTTGCTTTAAACAATCACACACATAATGAACCTTCCAAAACGAACTCTTAGCAGCACATTGAAACTAAGGGGTAGGTAAAACTATAACAAAAACAAAACAAAGAAAAATACCAAAGACCTCCTGCCCTTCACATCTGGAATTGAACTTCCTTCATTTGGTTGTTAACAACAGACTTTAATTGCACCAAAGTTTGCAATAGGAAGAAGGTTTTTATCAAGTCCCTTGAAACAGAGATTTTACGGCAGCATAAGTGATCTCTCTCCTTCCTATTTCATCTTTACTACAACTCTGAATGAGGACCACTAGATTGCATAGTATTGAGTGTTTCCAAGTGACAAAGGGAGCCTAATCTCTCATTGGGGGTTGGTAGCCAGTATTTCTTTTGCTATAGTCTAAGAAGCCATACTACACTGGCTGTTCACAGTTCAGATTCATCTTCCACAATTTTTATTTAATGCCTTGGTATTTATTGTCTTACAGACTGCAATTGCTTAGTTGTTAAGACACTAAACTTGAAGACTGGAAGGTTGCAGTTTGAGACCCGAGTACTGCATGATGGAGTGAGCTCCCATCTCTGTTCTGTTGTTGTTCAGTCGCACAGTCGATTCCAACCCTCTGCGACCCCATGGACCACTGTCCGCCAGGCACTCCTGTCCTCCACCATCCCCCTCAACTCGCTCAGCTCTGTGCCCATTGTCTCTACAATACCATCAAGCCATCTCATCTTGGGCCGTCCCCTTCTTCTTTTGTCCTCGACCCTTCCAAGCATCAAGGCTTTCTCAAGTAAATCCTCTCTTCTCATTTGATGTCCAAAGTATTTTAGCTTCATTTTTATTATTTGACCTTCTAAGGAGCAGTCAGGGTTGATTTCTTCTAAGATTGACCTATTTGTCCTCCTCGCTGTCCAGGGGACTCTCAAAACTCTCCTCCAACACCACATCTCAAAGGCGTCTATTCTTCTGCACTCAGCTTTCCTAATGGTCCAGCTCTCGCAACCATACATTGCCACAGGGAATACCATTGCTTTGACTATGAGAATTTTTGTTTGCAATGTGATGTCTCTACTTTTCACTATGCTCCCCAGGTTTCTCATCGCTTGCCTCCCAAGAATCAGTCGCCTTTTTATTTCATAGCTGCAATCACCATCTGCAGTGAGTTTTGATCCTAGGAAAGTAAAATCTGTCACTGCTTCTACTTCTTCCCCATCTATTTTCCAGGGACTGATAGGGCCTGTTGCCATTATCTTGGTTTTCTTGATATTGAGTCTCAAGCCAGCTTTTTCACTTTCTTCTTTCAACCTAATCAGGAGCTTCTGTAGGTCCTCTTCACTTTCTGCCATTAGGGTGGTATCATCTGCATATCTCAAATTGTTGATGTTTCTTCCAGCAATTTTGATCCCAAATTGTGATTCCTCCATCCCTGCAATGCGCATTATGTGTTCTGTGTATAAGTTGAATAAGCAGGGTGACAAAATGCAGCCTTGTCTTACTCCTTTTCCTATTCCAAACCACTCCGTCATTCCATTTTCTGTCCTAACTGCTGTAGCTCCTGCCAAACTAGCAGTTTGAAAGCAAGAAATTGCAAGTAGATAAATAGGGATCACTTGGGTGAGAAGGTAAACTGCATTCTGTGCACTCTGGTGTTTAGCCATGCCTGCCACATGTCCATGGAAATGTCTGCAAACACAGACAGTGCTGGGTCTTTGGCTATAAACAGAGATGGACACTGAACCCTCGAGTTGGATACGACTGGCTTTCGAGCAAAGGTAACCTTTACCTATTTATTGTCTTAGATAGTTGCATGGCAAATGGAAGAGCAGGGATCCATACTATAGAAGAAGTTGTGCAATGATACTGTAATAGTTAAACAATTCTTTTGCAAAAAGCCTGTCTGGTTCATTAATTAGGGATGTTGTACTTCTGTATCTACAATTCAAAACACCAGGAGATGGTCTGATATTGCTGCCCAATATCTTGCCCACAGGAAAAAAAAGGTAAGCCCGAAAGAGCAGCTTAAATATTGCCAACGCCAATGGCAGCAATCGAGATGATCTACATCAGGGGTGGCCAACTTAATTAGACCCAAGATCTACTGTTTACTGAGGAAACCCTGTGCGATCTACTACCACGCCATGGGCGTGGCCAATGTCATGACGTCATGACTTCATGGGCGGAGCCGACGTCATGACGTCATGACGTTGTGGGTGGGGCCAAAAATAAAATAATAATAATAAAAAATAAACACACACACACACCCCTCAGCCCACCCACCCACCCAGACAGCTACAACACAAACCCGTAAATAACTTAAGTAAATAAAGAAATAAATAAAATAAAAATTAAATAAAAATACAACCACCCACCCAAAACACAAATAAATTACCCACCCACCCCAAATAAAAAACCCTCACTTACCTTCCTTGGGACAATGAACCCCCATGGCCCGGGGCCACCCGGCAAGGCGCGCCGCCCCTGACTGTTGCCTCCTCCTCCTCTGAAGGCTGCGGCCACAGGAGCCACCGCCTGCAGCCACTGCCCGCCACGGCTGCGCCCGCCGGAGCTGATGTGTCCGCCGCACCGCCCTGGGCCATCCGCTGCAGGCAAGTCCCCAAGCCCAGGGGACGCCCGGCAAGGTGCACTGCTGCCGCCGCCTCCTCAGCCGGGCGCCGCAGTCAGAGCTGCCGCGCCCGCTGGAGCTGCTGCGCCTGCCGAGCCTCCCGGGGCCATCCGCTGCAGAGAAGCCCCCATGCCCAGGGGATACCCGGCGGGACGCACCGCCGCCGCCTGCTGCCTCCTCCTCTGCCGGGCACTGCAGTCCAAAGGAGGAGGAGGAGGCCATAGGCGCCCGGCGGAGGAGGAGGCTCCAAAATAATTTTTTTTAAATAGGAGCAAAAATGGCTCCAATTGACTGCGCATGCGCAGAAACTCAATCTGACGCATGCACAATGCATCAGATTGAGTTTCTGTGCATGCACAGTCAATTGGAGCAAAATTTGCTCTGATTTTTTTTTAAAAAAATTCTTTCGTCGGTGTTGACTCCGGATTGACTGGACTACTGGTGGCGATCGACTGGTCGATCGCGATCGACCGGTTGGCCACCCCTGATCTACATGATACCCTCTTGTGCTTACTCTCATTCACATGGCGACTTCAAGCAGGAGAAAATACTAGAAACTGATTCCATTTTTCAGCAGTTAACTACTTCTCACACAAACACAAAGCAATTATTAGAGCTAATTTTTGAGAAGTATGAAAAGTAGTGTGCACAATAGGATATTCTGTAGATCAGTGGTTCTCAACTTTGAGACCCAGATGTTCTTGGGCTACAGCTTCCAGAAATCTTGGTCATCACAGCCTAAGGTGAAGGCTTCTAGAAGCTGTAATCCAAGGACATCTGGGCCCCCACAGTTGGAAACCAGTCATAGACTATCTTGACTGCAGAAACATTGGGCCGTTTCCTAGAATTTTGAATCATGGAAACAGAAGCCCAATATCTCGCATTCATAAACTGTCTACTTGTAATGTGCCAAAATTGGTGCTGACCTGAAGCCTGGTTTAAAAAATAAAATGTTGTTGCGGCACCCACATTTTTAGAGTTGCCTTGTTGAACACTGTTTTGCTCTGCCAGCACAATAACACAAACACACTGTTATGCAGTGTTTTTTTCCTACCTCATACTCTATTCAAGGTGCTGGTCATTACCTTTAAAACCCTATATGGTAGTGGGCCAGGATACCTAAGAGACCGCGTCACCCTAAGAACATCAGCCCGTCCCACCAGGGCAGACCGGAGAGGCTCTCTTGTCATACCATCGGCCAGAGAGGCACGCCTCACTGGCACCAGGAGGAGGGCCTTCTCTGTGTTCGCCCCGGCCCTTTGGAAACTCCTGCCAACCGAGCTGCGCCTACAGACAGAGCTCCTGCCCTTCCGAAAGGGCCTAAAAACCTGGCTGGCAGAGCAAGTGTGGGGACCAGGGAATGCGGGATACCATGTAGGGTGGCTGATCTAAGGGACAGCCACCCTTTCTGTTTTGTTTTAATGTTCTTTGTGAACTTTTAAAGTTTTAAATTAGAACTAGTATTATATTATTATAGGCTTAACTTTTGATTTTAACTTATGTGGAAGCCGCCCAGAGTTGGGTTTTACCTGATTGGGGCGGGATAAAAAATATTAGTAAATAAGTAAATAAATAAATAATATTAACAAGAGGGGAAAATTGTAAGGAAAAAATCCCCATTGGAACAGTTAATGAAAGTAGTTAATTAATCATTCAATCAATCAGCTCTGGATGAAATTTGGTCATTATTAAAATAGGAGTTTGGAAGGAAAAAACATTCAAAGATAGATAAAGATGCTTTCCTAGAAGAAACACTGCTTTCTATGCACAAGACATGATCATGTTTTATCCCCCAAGCATTCAATATTGCCCCTTGCTATATTGAAGACTGCAGCCTTACCTTTTGTCCACAATGTGTGCTGCCTAATCAATCAAAGATGTCTTTTAAGTTGATATACTGATTTAATCAATTACCAAGTTAAAGACCGCAACTCAAATCTAGTGGCAGGAAAAAATGGCTCATTATTTCTTTTGCCAAGAACTAAAAAGGTAAAATGTAGGATGACTTTTTAATGCTATTGTCTCACTGAGCAATATATTTTTGGGACTGCAGGCCAAAAGGCCATCAAAACAAAATCTAAGTTTTGACAAACTATTCCCAGCTGTAATCTAATTTAATCAAGCAAATGCTGAACTACCGATAAAACAGACAACACTCACCAATGACAGATTTAAGAAGCTCTTACATTTGTAAACATGTGCCAAAACAGACGAAATTACTGAGAGGTTCCACATAGGCTTAATTATCTATTACAGTACTTAATTACCTAGCAAATTTATAATAAAGAAATAGAAAAACAATTCTCACAGGCATGGACAAACATATAAAGCATATAAAAACAAATGAACCCAAAATGTACTTTTAAAACATTTTTTGTTAAAAAATGCATCAATATCTACACTTCTGAGTCAACAAAGCATTCTCAAAGACATGTATGGAAAAAAAAATCCTCCACTATTGGCAGATAGCTGTAATGTGTACAACCAGGCATTTGTGTGCTACAGTAAACACTATGTTAATAAACTGGGAATAAATATACAGTAATACTGCAGAGTTTTGTATGCGTTTATAAAAAATAGTGTTACCTCGCTTAAAGAGTATAATGCTTTCCACAGGATTGCTCTTTAAGTAAGTTTGCTCTTTTAAGTGAAACACCATTGTAAGTGACCAAGTGTGACTTCTGGTGTGTGTGTGTGTGTGTGTGTGTGTGTGTGTGTGTGTGTGTGTGTGTGTGTGTGTGTGTGTGTGTGTGTGTGTGTGTGTGTGTGTAAAATGAGATCCCCAATGTAGTTGTTAAGCGAGTTCTTGGTTGGTTTTAGTTGTTAAGCGAGGCGACCATTCAGAGAAAATTCTGCTCTTTAAGTGAGTTTGTCTCTAAACGAGGCGCTCTTTATGTGAGGTTTTACTGTACAGTAATACCTCGGATAACGTTTACCTCGGATGACGCTAAAATCGCATAATGTTAAGTAATCTGGGGAGGAGAATTGGATCGAATAACGTTAAGGCTATGGGATGGATCGGATAACAACCGCTAAAGCCTGTGCAGTTACAATGTATCTCTATGGAGCTTTAACATTATCCGATCCATCCCATAGGATTTTAACATGCATCAGATAACACTAAAAATCGGATAACACCAAGACTTGTGGAACCAGGTCTTAGCGTTATCCAAGGTATTACTGTACATTGTTTCCATTTGACTTGAGACATTTTGTAGGCTAAATAACTTAGCCAGATTATATGACTGAATCATATGACTACACCAGAGGAATAACACAGTTGAATTCCCATATTGAATTAGACAACAGTTTACCTGCACCCTGTGGGGCTGGCTGGACAAAGAGAATTGGTTTAGTCTAAGTCTGAACCCAGTGTTTACAGTAGACCATACATTCATTTCATTCCAGCAGATATACAATAAATACTATGACAAAAACAAAAAAAGAGCCACCTCATCTTCAAATTATTTTCACTGTTGCTTGTGATCTCTTTCCCTTGTAAAAAAAAAAAAAATACAGTAATAGTGTGCCTACAGCAGTCAGCAGTGATAGCTATGCTGTAGTCTGCTTTTGGGCAAAACTTTTGCAAGAATTTAAAGAGAATAAACCCCACTAACTCCAGGACCCTCTTTCTGCTGATCAGCGAGCTTGATCTGCCAATGCAGATAGCCCTTGCCAGTTAGCCGTGGCTTTGCCAATCAGCTGGACTCTGTCTGTTGGTGCCACCAATCTTTTTTCAAAAAATTATTGAAAGTGGCATATTGAGATACTAGTTTGAATGCATTTTTATGCGATCTGAAGAGAAACCAGAGTGCTGATTTTTTTAATGCAAATAATATATATTTTTAAAAAGTACAGTCAAACCTCGCTTAGCGAGTGTTTTGCTTTGCAAAAAACTTGCATAATGAGCGGGTTTTTCAAAAAGCGATCTGACTCTCATAGCGAATATTTTCACTATGCGAGTTAGACTTCCTCTATGGAAACGCTTGCATAGTGAGCATTTCTATGGGGAAAGCTCGCATAACGAATTTTTTTTTGCTATGCTAGTCCGATTAGCTAGTTCCTTCTATCTTTCCTTAGAGGAGTTGGTTTCCAGGACCCAGATCATCCCTGTTGCCTTCTTCTGAACCTGTTTCAGTTTTCTGGCATCCTTCCTAAAGTGGGGTGTCTAGAACTGGATACAGAACTCTAGATATAGACTTGATTGCAAATATCAACAACAATTATGGTTGAAATGGGAAGAACTGCTTTTTGAGATTATTACTCTCCTAACACTCAGGCCCAGAAATAATTATGCAGGAAAGTCTTGGATTTGTAATCCAGGAAAGCAACTTTTTCATGGATGCCATTTCCCCCCCTCCTGTTCAAAGAGCACAATGATATTCTTTGTGATATCCAAGTGTTTTTGCGTCCTCAGTCTTCCCCAAATTCAGATTTGTATGTATTTTAAAATATCAAATTCAATCCTTTAAAAATGATAAAAATAGAGAGCTAGGGTAAACAGCATGAAATTAATGATAATAGTACTACAGTGGTTTGGGAATAATTTTTTCCACACTTGTGTCAATTTCTGACAGCAACTGTACTGTCAAAACTACTTCCAGCAGGATGTATAGAATGATCAGATGCAAAAAGAATTGTGTTGTTTTTGAAGTGGAAATTGTGCTAGTCCGTCACCAAGACATGAAAAGGTGCCTCCTACAAGGAATATGTTAAAGCTTCAGTCTGTCCTTTCATCTCCTGTGATCATTGTCATAATATTAAATTCCATGTTCCAAAACTATTACCAGAAGTGAACGTGCATAGAATATTATGCACACTACATACACTTCTTTCCCTTATAGCTTCTGTGTTTTCTGGCTATTTAAAAGCCCCACTTATTCCTGCGTCTATTCTGGTCATTTATAAAGTGTGGAGTAAGTTGCATGCACACCATTACATCTCCTTTGGCCCCTTCTTACTCAGTACAATCCAGAATTCTTCCCTGCTCCCAATTCTTGTCTTTTTCATGACCATACAACCTTCTACCATCTCCCTCCTATATTTTATACAATACCAAGCAAACTTTAGGCATATCAGAGAATAAAAAATAAAACACAAACATTGTAGCACTTTAAAACTGTCATATTTTAATGTGAGCTTTCATGGATCAAGTCCACTTCATCAGACTTGATCCATGAAAGCTCACATTAAAATGTAACAGTTAGTCTTTAAAGTGTTACAGCATTTTTGTTTTTATTTTGTTTCTTCTCCGATATGCCTGAAACACAGGCTAACATGGCTACTATTCAAAAAAGGGGGAAAGAAAAGCAAAAAGCAAACTTTAGGCTGTAAAATAGAACTTGTTAAGTACTACAAGCAGCAGGAGCAGTGCTTATAGTAGTAAAGGTCATAAACAGAGTTAATCATAGTAGCACCCACGTTTCCATGCAGAGCTAGCCTAGATCTCTCTGCAATGGTCATGTCAGATGGCAATGCATAAGAGACAGCAAATTTGCCATTGCCTTCTGCTGGGCCCCAAGAAGGCTTCTGACTCTTCTGGCGAGATGCCCTTAATATGGACAGCTCCTCAGAGCCATTCTGTTCGTGAATAGCTAATACCATTAAGGTGTCAGTTACTATTCACCTGCTGGCATGTCCACAAAATAGGAAAGAGCCAGAAATGTTAGAGGGTTGTTTACTGCAGAAAGAGTGAGTGAGAAAGGAAGTGAACAGATACTGTTGTCATTTTTGTTCCCTTGCACCTTCAGGGGCTGCTACAGCCTCTTCCTTTTCTTCTTCAAGGATCCCTGGTGGCACAGTGGTTAAAACTGCTGCACTGCAACCAAAAGGTTGTGAATTTGATCTTGACCGGGAATCATGATTGACCAGGAATCATGATTGACCAGGTTTCCATCTTTCCAAGGTCAGTAAAATGAGTACCTAGCATGTTGGGGACAAAATGCTAATTAATTGTGGACTGCCTGGAGAGTGTACTAAAGCATTATGAGGAGTATATAAGTGTGACTGCTTTGCTTCTTCCTTCTCTTGAGGCAATGACTGGGATGAGTGTGAAGAAGCCTTCATCCATCTTCCTCCTATGTACCTCCCTCACTGGAATGGCCTGGTTTCCTAGGTGGATAGTGACAGGCAAAACCTGCACATTGTCTGGAAGGAGCATTTCCCTCCTCGGACAGCAATTTGGTTACAACAGCTTCCATGCCAAAGATGCTCACATCTGGTTCTTTTTAAGGTACAGACAGGGAGTGCTTACACCAAGTCCTGTTTTGGGGTAAAGCAATCTCTTACAGCAACTTGCACTTGGCTGAGCTATTCCCAAACTGGTACTTACCAGGAGGGGTAACTACTGGAAGAAGATTAGATTTGTAGTTCAAAACTCTGAGGGGCACCATGCTGAGGAAATCTCCCTTAGACCTAAATCATGTGTTCACATCCACAGACAAGACCTCATGTTGTTTGGCTATTGTGTCATCCAGATTGCAAATATTATTAGCTATTACATATTTTTTTTCAAGGACTCTTTTTGAAGTGTGAAGAACTTCACAAATAACATTTGGACTTGTATGGTTAGTGTATGTATTCATTCTATTGCTCATATAAATAAATATGAACAACTTGGCTTGGGTTATTACTCCAGGGAACCATCTGCCAAACATGAACAGTTTATCTGGCAAGAGGGATTTCCCCCTTCTCTCTCAGTTGATGAACCTGTTCCAACTTGTTTTCAGATAGTAAATTACAACTGGCATGGTTGTAAAAAAAAACCACACACACACCACACTCCAATAAGGCTGAAGAGATGTGAAGAAAGAAAAGCTGTCTCTTTTGTTGAGAAGTGTTAAACAATTTTGTTGGAACAAGTTAGCCCGTGGCATGTTTACTAAGTCAGAGAACTGATAAAGGAGAAATCTGATAATCATCTCTTTTCTGGTTTGTCCTCTAGGCTTTACTACTTTTCTATTGCAGGTCACAACCAAGCTATACATATGAACTTCTATTTTCATGGGACCTATGCAATTTTTACTTTTTTAAATACATGTCTTTTCATAACACTCCTATAAGGCAAGAGCATACACAAGAATTCTATTTTATAGGGTGGAACAAAAAAGAGAGAAAGTAAAAGTGAAAAAGAAAGCGAAAGACTCACTTGGTCTTTTGAATTAAGCCATAGCACCTGAATAAATATATCACACTTTTCCTATGTGGGTTCTTTTCACTCATTGTGTTAGAAGCATGTGAAGATACTTAATTTGTAAAACCTGTAATACCTAATTGTATTGAAAAGCAACAGAGGCCTGTAAAAGTTACTTTTAAAAATGACAACTTTGGGATAAGCAGTAGCCATGCTGGCCGTGGGATTCAAGGAACTGTTGTTATATAGCAGCAACTTTGCTTCTCAATAGTTTGTTGTTCTTGTTGTCGTTCAGTCACACAGTCAAATCTGACCCGTTGCAACCACAGTATGCCACCATCCTCCAGAGCCTGTCCACTATCTTATCCTTTTTTGATGGGAGGTAGCAGCATATATGTGCTCAAGAAACTAATTGGAAAGCAACACTCAAGATTTAATGGGGGAATTTTGTTGCATACAACAGCCAAGATTCAATAGGGTGATATTCTTAAACAGAAAAATAAATCATACTACCTCTGTCCTCTGTCAAGCAGGGGAAATGATTAATTTGCCAAAATCTGGAATTGGCGCAGTGGTTAAACTGCTGTACTACAACCAAAAGGTTGTGAGTTCAATCTTGACCAGATGGCTGACTCAGCCTCCCATCCTTCAAGATCTGTAAAATGAGTACCCAGCATGTGTGTGTGTGTGTGGGAAATGCTAAGTAACTTGTGAACTGCCCAGATAGTTCATTAAGCATTATGGGGTGGTATAGAAGTGTGATTGCTTTCCTTTCCTGATACAGTATTGGTAAATTGACACTGGTGCAACTTGGGCAATCATGTGTCAAGACAATGGATTTCTCTAGAATAATCTTTAATCATTCCAAATAAGCAGTAACCTCAACGGAATGGATTGGTCCACATTAGGGATGCTTTAGGACAGTGGTTCCCAACAAGGGGTACACAGCCCACTAGTGGACTTCAATTCCCAGAAGCCTAAGTCAGTACACTGGCTGATCAGTACTTTGGGGAAATGACTTAGGCTTCTGGGAATTGAAGTCCAAAAACCAGCATTTGGGAAACACTGCTTTAGGATGACATAACAAGATGCCGTTCAGCACTCCCAACTGTTCCAGCAGGTGGCTACAGAGTGGGCTAAACTCCATTATAGCTGACCACTGAGTTGGTTTCCTTAATGTTGGAAGATTAGACAGTCAGGTGCTAGCATGCCAATATATTTAGGCCTATGACTACAATGCTCTAGTGCAGGGGTGCCCAAACTATGGCCTGTGGGCCCAATTAGGCCCCTGCATATAATTAATGTGGCCCACGGTGAGTACCCGGTCTCACCATGGACCGCCCCTACCCTGACGTCAGCAGGGGTGGCGGCGGAGGCAGCGACCGTGCTTTTTCCAGGCTGCTCAGAGCAGCTTCTTGCTTGATTCTTTCCCCTCAGCAACCTTTCCTGAAGCCGATTACTGCTTCGAGGAAATTTTTGGAGCATCCTGTGAGTCAAAATTCATGGCGCTAAGAGAGGCCCCCGGTGCGCTTGGGATGATGCCTTTTCCAGACAAGCACACCTGCATCTCATTGCTAGATCCCTGTGGTAGCTTAAAGGCACACCAGCTTTTCACATGCTCCTCTTGCACTTGGCCTTTCTGTACTTTGTCAATCTGTTTCTTGCACTACCACTAGCCAACTACACTAGTCAACGTTGTGTAAATTATCAGAAGTCTTGAGCAGCAGTGCTGTGGTCAGTTTTGAGAAACTCCAGATGGCATTGGCAAGATAAACTATAATTTAAAAATCAGATCACTGTGTTCCAAGTAAGGGTTTGTGTCTCAGGCCAAACTTTGTCTTCCAGTGCCCTAAATACTGGCTGAAAATGTCACTGTTCCTTGTTCCTGCTAGGAAGCAAATGCTGAGTTGAACTCCCAATATAGCTCTTCTACTATATTGCTGGTACTGGTGAGTATTGTCGGATGATTATTAATGTGAAGAAATCCCTTCATTGGATACATGAACCCCTTTTACCCACCTTACTGTTAGATGTGTACCTTAGATGGAAACAAGGAGATCGTCTACATTTTTAGTGATAAAAGCATCTAAAAACACTGAAAGGGAGAGGTATAAAATAGAGCCATTTCTGAGTGTAAAAAGAAACCTTTAAAAGCCTTTTATTTTGTTGGCAACTAGACATGGTCTATGTAAAAAAAAAAAGGTTAAATGTATGTTTAGGTTTAATCTAATGTGGGCATTTAATAGCTATTATAACTCCTCAAATGTATATGCAATGGGCCTCAAGACAGTTGCCAACAATGTTAATGGAACAAGAGATATTAGTTGATTGGACGGGGGTGGGGGGGGAGTGACAGTACTGTATTTCAGAAAAATACGCCACTAGCTAAAGCATAATCAGACAAGCTTTTCTCTTTTTAAGCAGTACATTCATGAAGAAATGTTCTTCAAGCAGGAAAAACAAGTTCCTCAAATAGGAACTTTGAAGAGTCTGAGAATCTGAAATTGTTGTTGTTGTCTGCTACTCATGTCTGAGTATACATTCCCCCCCCCCCAATCATTTTAGTGACAAACAGGGAAAATGCCATTGGTGTGAATTTGTTTAAGGTGGATCCCAGCTTGCCAGGAAGTGACCCACACATGATGATCACGGAGCCGTCTCCTGCAGCATGTATGAAATGAGAAATGCATGATTTGACACTGGGACTGCAATGGACTGCTGCAGCCTTGAGGATATTAACAAAGTGCGCCTTCACAGCCAGTCCATCTGGCATGGTCTCTTCTGCATCTATGACTCTTGGGAATCAGAACAGTGAAGTTTTTCCTCCTCTACTCATTTTGCATTGGGCCCAAAATGATGGTTTCCAGTGGCATTTCCTCCACTGAGGGTGAGCATCACCCCACCTAGCTGCCCCTAGCTGTTGGTCCCTTTAGAGTCATGATGGTGAACCTTGGCACTCCAGATGTTCTTGGACTTCAATTCCCAGATGCCCAAGCACCCTGTGAATCCATACGAATGGGTTTACTGCAATTCATCTGGTCCGCTGATGAATATGGGCGTCTTTTACTTCCGCTACTGGGAGTAATGAGGGCAGCGTGGGCCGGATGACTCACAGTAAACCCAGTGATGGGCTATTACTGGTTCAGACCGGTTCACCCGAACTAGAGGTTTGATGCATGCACTGTTCTGGGCCGCCATTTTGGCTGGAGGAGCAGCAGCAGACCTTCCCCAGTGCACCGCCGAGCTGGGCCAGGCTGGGCCAGGCTGCACTGCTGGGCTAGGCTGCACTGCGCTGCCGGGTTAAGGTGTGTGTTTTATGTAGTTTGTTTTTATGTGTATTTAATGTATTTATGTATTATGTGTATATGTATTTATTTTAATTTATATGTATTGATTTGTATTTATATGTATTTAAATAATGTGTATTTTTTATATTTTACCTTTGCTCCATCCACAACATCATGACGTCATGACGTGGGCTTTGCCCATGACATCGGATCCGCCCATGGTGGGGTAGTAAATTTTTTGACAGCCTACCACTGAGTGAATCCATTTGTGTGGATTCACAGGGGGCTTGGGCTTCTGGAAATTGAAGTCCAAGAACATCTGGAATGCCAAGGTTCGCCATCACGGCTTTAGGGAGTCAGGTTATTTATCGCCACCCAACACTTGGCATTGAGTCGCTGGCTGCATGGTCTGTACGAGATGTCCAGCCAGACATAGATTCTGAAATACTGTTGCTACTTCAGTTTCCTTGGTGTTCCAAATATTCTGTGAAATGAAGAGGGCCATTAGGAGGTGTTACCCTTGGCAGAGAGCTTCCAGTAAGGCTCCCTGCTAGAGCAGCCTTTTGGGTTCTGGAGCCTAAAAGGGTTGGGAATGTTTCACTCTGGTCCTGACATACACAAGAACACTCATTGCGTTAAAAGGTTACAAGGAGTGGCTTGCCTTTCCAGGTAATTTTCAAGCCCTGTTAAAGTAATTGAGCTGTATGGGAAAAAAAACTTTTTGCTTTTAGGAAGGAAATGAAGACACAGTTTGGCCAGAAGCATTTGATGATTGATGATTACTGCAATGATTTTAATGGTTTTGTTGCTTAATTAGCTTCTCAAGACGTTTGCTGGCTCAAAGCATTGCTTTTTAATGGTAATGTAAGACAAGGTTTTTGAAGTTTTTTATAATAAGCATGGCAAATAGTTTTATAATAGATTGTTTTTTTAAATTTAATTGTTCATATATTTTCAAGACTGCGATCTTCAAAATCAGCTGCAAATCCTTTCTATAGAAATATGTAATCTTTTAGCTATAATAATTTAATGTCAGAGATTACTCTGAGTTGAAATGATTTTTGCTGGAGAAACTCTGCTCAGGGGGCACCTGAATGAGGCTCCTTTCATGTTCCCAAGTGCAGCTCTTGGGCATTGAAACCCGACCTTCCAGTCTCCAGCTGTGCGTCTTAACCACTAAGCCACGGGGGAGCTGCAAAAAGCTCCAAAAGACTTTAGCTGAGGCAAAAAGATCCAAATGACAGTGCCTGGGAAAACCAGGTTTAGGTTTCCCTATGGCAGCTGTATATGGTTTAGGACAGTGGTTGCCAATCATTTTTTAGCCATGCCCCATCAAAGCATCTCTAAAATCCTACCCCCCTGGCGATATATAATTCTTATTATTCAAAAAGTGAACTCCTATTCACAGGGAGGAAACTTAAAAGGCTATTAACTGTTAATAACTCATTCTTGAATTGCCTTCCCCCCTTAAAAATCAAATCGCCTCTCCCCTGGGCCATGGGCCTCACATTGGGAACCATGGGGGTGGGTGGAATTGGATGGTGCAAGGGTATAATAAAATACCTGCCAGCCACATCATTTCACTCGGGTAGTGAGGTATCACACTGCACACAGGCAGGGGTGTGTATGTGGAGCCCCACCGTAGTTAAGCAACATGGAGGAGGGGCCCAGCCACCTACCTATCTGCTGTGTCTGGTTCAGGACAGCCCATGGCCCATTACTGGTCTGTGGCCCAGTGATTGGGGACCCTTGGTCTAAGATAAGAGGAAATTAAATAGGACCTTTAAACAGGCAATGACTTTCAGTCACACATCTTTTAAAACACAGATCAGCTGCCTGCACCTTTGTTCTTCTCAAACTGTGCAATTCTTGGTGCCGACACTGAGAAATGAAAGAAACAAGCCTTCTATGTTCCGGAAGGCTTTTAAAGATCTGCTCCCTGCAGCTATTTAGTGCTATTCAGTTCAGGTTAAATTGCAATTTAAGTACTATATTAGTTAAAATTTATTTATTTATTTATAAAAAATTAAATTTAACAGTAACCTTTTATTTTTACAAATGTATTCTAAATTTTTTGGTCTTTTGTGTGTGTGTGTGTGTGTGTGTGTGTGTGTGTGTGAAAATTTATCAAGACTCTTTTTGACTTTTTGATATGCTGCCACCAAGTGGGGTTTGTGTTGTTTTATTTTATTGTATTATGTTGCTTTATTTTGTAAACTGTCCAGAGTGAGCGCAATATCCAGATGGGTGCTATAGAAATCAATCAAATCTTGAATGTCACCTCTCTGCTACCTCCTACTTTTTTTTAATGAACTGCATAGTTTAGGATCATGTGTAAGGTACAGCCAACACTTTTAAAAACATACTCTTTACTCTTTCATTCATTTGTAAAATGTTGAACAACGTTGGACAATGGCAAAACACTGCATGCTACTAGTTGGAACTCATAACCAGCTACAAATTTAGTACTAGTAGCATCATATGGATGCTATTAGATCTAAAATGCTGATCTTTGCTGCCAATCGTCTAAGGAGCCATGACTACAAGAGGCATCCGTACATAAGCAGTAGCTTCTGGTTATTCAGAGGAGTCAGTAGTAACACTGAATATAATAAATAATAACTGTGTACAATTAAGTTGATTTTAACTCATGGTGACCCTTTTCAGGGTTTCTAAGTAAGGATTATACCAGGGGTGCCCAAAATTTTCAGGGCGTGGGCCTGACAACATCCCTGGACAGCTGCTCAGGCCAGTCATGTGGTTCTTCCCACTGGAAGCAGAAGTAAAATGTACCTATGCATGTGCAGTACACTGCCATAAATGCACCAGCAGCTGCAGTAACTGTGTTTATGACAACTGTGTGTGCATTTACAGCAGGATTCTGTGCATGCATGGGTGTGTTTTACTTTTGCTTCTGGGAGCAGCGAGGGCAGTGCAGGCTGGATGAATTGGCATAGGGGCCACATCTGGGCCCAGTGGGCCATAGTTTGGGCACCCCTGGATTACACAGAAGTGTTCTACCATTCTCTTCTTCAGGAGCCAACCAGCTACAAATTTAGTACTAGTAGCATCATATGGATGCTATTAGATCTAAAATGCTGATCTTTGCTGCCAATCGTCTAAGGAGCCATGGCTACAAGAGGCATCCGTACATAAGCAGTAGCTTCTGGTTATTCAGAGGAGTCAGTAGTAACACTGAATATACTAAATAATAACTGTGTACAATTAAGTTGATTTTAACTCATGGTGACCCTTTTCAGGGTTTCTAAGTAAGGATTATACCAGGGGTGCCCAAAATTTTCAGGGCGTGGGCCTGACAACATCCCTGGACAGCTGCTCAGGCCAGTCATGTGGTTCTTCCCACTGGAAGCAGAAGTAAAATGTACCTATGCATGTGCAGGAGCTTCTTCAGGAGCCAACCTCAGACTATGCAACCTGCCCTGGCTGGCTCTTCTCCCAGGAAACAGAGGTGAATTGAACTCCCACCCTTCATTTCATCTATACCACTGAGCTATTTAGACAGCTCACATTGATTATGGAACTATTCAAATTCCATCAGCCTCATCTAGTTCTCTAAAAATTCATTTTTAAAACCAGTTTAAAGTCTAAACTCAAGTTCCATGATCTTTCTTGCCCAGCAGAAATACAAATCAGGTTGGTTTGTGATATCTCCAAACAGGTATGTGCAAAAAGAAACAAAATGCAGCTGCAAAAACAGTGCAGGTTTCTGTTCCAGAACAATCTTAGCTTTTGTCTCAAATTGCAACATGTAGTTCTCACTTTTGTATTTATTATTGACATTATACCACCTAAAACCAAATACAAGGCCCTTGAAATATTTAAGAGAACAACAACTCATGGAATAGTTCCTGCTTGTAGGCAAACATTCTTAAGAAGAAAAACCCCTGAGAGTAAAGGTTTTATCTGAGAGCAGCCATTTACAGGCATCAGATATTGGCCTGGAACATTGCCAGTATTTTCTGTATAAAAAGAGGAATGGCTGGCCTGGATTTAGGAAGAAAGGTTGCTTTTATATGGAGGGCTCCCTGCATTAATTTATCCCCTTCTACTCTAATTATCTTTATGTTAATGTTTAGGAATAGTGGTCCTTAAAAAAACCAAATCTACTCTGCTGGTACTAATGGATCATCCCATCTCTGTGGGTCTTCACTGCACACTCACCCGACAGCATAAAGAAAAAGTGTTTTTTTTTTTTTAAAAAAGGCAAGTGACACTAAAGACAAAACAGAAGAAGCAGAATCTTCATTTAAGGTTAGGATTTTGGAAAGAGAGAGTCAAGGAAAGAAGAAATTTCCTTGGTGAGGAGAGTTAGGCAACTGCCCCTTGGTCAACAAACAGCTCATTTTGACAAAACATTAAAATCCCCACAGTTTTCATAGGTTAATACCATTATCAATCTCTATAACTGGTACATGGTGATTTATACCACTATCCTTAAGGTCAACCCACTTAGAATGTTTCATAAGGTCTGGAAATTCATACTTCAAACCAGGAGTGATGACTTTTGCACAGCAAAAAAACATGTAGCACACAAAACACAAGTGCCACCATGGTTTAAAAAGAAATGATCGAGAAGCCAGTGTAGTCCAATATATTTGTATACCACACTGAAGGGGGGGGGGGAATTGAGCAAGGTATCACAATGGACACACACACCAACTCAAACATCACATTGATTCTAGAAAACCCTAGTTGGAAACCTAATTTATTCCACAGTCAAGATACACCCATAGAGAGGGCAAACATATATAAACTGTTCAAGAGAAGCTTGTCTAGAGAAGAGGCATATTTGTAGGCAGTCATTTTTGCCATGTATTATTATCAACAGCAGTAAGTTAGTTCTTAAGATCAAAGAGATGGCAAAATCACTAGAAGCCATTCTTTAAGATGGGAGGAGAGAGAAAGAAAGAGAGTGAAATGGGCATTTTTACATTCCACTGTGACAAAACTTTTTAATATGTTATGGTTTGCATTAAACTGTCTGACTGTTATTCATAGTCACTGTGTCCTTTTTATTTCCTGCCTACACTACAAACATCATTTTTGACATTATTTTTAGAAGATATTGATATATGTGTGCATGCAAAGTTCTAGTATGCTAAAGGTTAAAAAAAGTCAATGTAACATTTATTTTTTATAGAAATCAGACATACATAGATTAAATATGCCAATTCAGCAGTGTTATTGAACTCTAACTGTACTATTGTACTCACTATATGATTACTGTACTAGGAGTTTGAAAATATTTTATATTTTTACACAAGAATTTGGCCATAATCCAACCATTTTAAATTCTGTAATTATAGTCTTTAAGAACAACTCTAATGGTAACATCAAAGTGCAAGTTCAGAAACTTGGACTGTTTCTAAAGATAAATTTGGAATAGAAATACATGACTGCCCAAAGTTATTTTCTGATGACTTTCTGTTAGCAGTCCATACAGAAACAGAAACACTGGGATTTCTTTCTTGTTATTCTAATTTCTGTATCTAAGATTTTTTCCAGGGGAAAACCTGTGTTAACTACAAGGAAATGAAAATATTTTCTAAGGTGTCAGAATATCTTCAGTCCACTCAGTGCAGATGGTTAGTAGAAAAGGCATTTAAAAGAAGCTGGAAATGACCAGTTTGTATACAGCCAAGAAACAGCATTCATATGTGTATGAAAACACTCCATAATAAATACATATTAATGCTGCATTTTTACTGATGTGTAGTATAAGACTGTGTACTATAAGTCCCTACTTTGCATCCCAGAAGAGATTACCTGTATGGTTTTGGGAAAGCTGCAAAGTCCCAGGGTTCCCCAGAAGAAGGGAACAGCAAAGCAATTTTGGCCTTATCTTTAAAATCCTGAAAAGCGTTGTTATAACTCAGAATTGGCTTGAAGACAGAAAGCTTTAAAAAGTATAGCACTATATAAACGTAGAGATGTATGTCACAATAAATTATTTATATACCATAATTCAATTCTTACATAGTTCCAATTAATGGACTCAGATGTAAATTCAAGCCCGCCCACCCACATCCACCCACCCTAAAAGAGAGAGATTTCTCCTTTTTAAAAGTTTGGGAGTGCATGTATACCAACCAGACAGTTTTCTGTTAATTGCTAAAAGAAAGATAACAGCAGTCTCCTGGAATCCCCCTGCACCTGTAAAGAAAAGCACATGACTACACCAGCCATATGTAATCTATTTTATATAATAAAGCCAGATAGAAGTAGAATATGTGCAAAATATAAAAAGCCTTTGTGGTCTTCCTCTATGTTTCATACATATACTGTACAATAAAAAGTGTTGGCAGCAGCTATAGCACAATGTTGTCTTGGAAATGTCCCCGTCTATTTTTTAGACTGAAGGCGAAAAAGCCACATCCAGTCCCCTTAAGTCAAAGGGTGCCATGTGCTAACATCCCACCTATGGACACAACCCACGAGCCCTTAAGGTGCAACCTCAGTGCATTGGGTCTTGCACGGTTCTGCTGAACACACTCCAAAAGGCAGAGAGCTCAGAAGACTTTCTTACGTAACCTCTAGTCAACAGCAGCCAAGAGAGTGTCTGGTGTCATTTTCTTAATTCTGTCCAGGTTTCTCAGCTCTGAGTAGAACCTTGGCTGGGGGTCAGATCTTTGAAGAAAACTGCCCTTTATTTTTTTCCAGTCAGAATCTTGGGCTAGGTCCATCAGCTGAATGAAACAACAACAAAAACAACAACAACAACACACACACACTCATCTGAAAATGGAATTTCACTTTGTTCCAATGTAAAAAAATAATAACCAGAAATCATTTCAAGGGCTGCATGGAACCAAGCCCAGTTTTGGTCGAGACATTGGTGAACCTTAATGAAACTTCCCACAAGTCTGGATGGAGGATCTAGGGATTAGAACAGAGCTGGAAACTCATTAATTTTGGCCCAAATTTGTTGCCAGTCTTTTGCACGGATCATTGCACTAAATGATACAACCCAAATTTTCTTTTCAGAGATGACAAAAACATGATCTTGAGAGGAGCTATTTTTGTTTCAAACAGCAGCACCCCCCCCCCCAACACCTAATGAGAGGGAATACCTATTCCCTTTTTGGAAAGGGATACATCATTTCCACATGTAGCACTGCAAGTGTGTACTTCATTAAGAGGGCCAGCACATTTTGACAATGGCCTCAAAAGTAGGCAGTCTTTAAAAAGTTGATAGCAGTGGAACACACGCTGTTTGTCTTGGCCACTTAGTACAAACCCTCCACCTGCATTTGATTCCACTCAGACTCAAACTCCTCCTTCCCTTTTGAGCCATGGAAGTACAGGAAGTCAGGGAGGGAACAGAGAGAGAACACTTTGTACTAGCAGCCAGACCACTGTTTAACTTATCCAGCCAAAAAACAAACATGAATATGGAAAGATTTTATGGCAAGATACATCAACAATCTGTGCTATTCCGAAAACCCTCCTTACAATTGCTCATTTGTTCAAGGTTTTCCACCTGTGGATAACTGGAGCTTTTAGTCATATATGTCTTGCTAAGTGCTTGCATTAAGGATTTTCACAAGTTATCTGGCATTTCAGTTCTCCCATAAACCTTTTGAGTGCCAAGCACCCAGCAGGATTTCTCTTGTGCTATTCAGTTTATCACTTTCATTTCTGAAACATGGTGAAATACAGGTATCACATTACTAAGAAGAAACCTTGAAATTTGGTTGAGCAAAATACAGTGACAACCGACTGTTGTGATACAGGAGTAAGAAATACCCAGTTAATTAAATCACCCAGAAAACTGAAACAAAACATCTAATGCGTATATGTAAACAAGGTCTCTTTAACATGGTTTGCCCTTTTGGACTAAAGTTCTCAGAACCCCCAAAGGTATTCTGGGAGTTGCGGTGTTCCTTTTTAAAGGCAATCATTTCAGAAATTTTACTTTTCACATTGTCTTAATATTTGTTTCCTTTCTAAGTTGCAACCTAGCATTTTCACAGGAGCACTTCAGAAACAGAATGTCTCTGCATTAACAATATTTCTTTGGGAGTGAATGTTTAAGTCACTTGAAAGAACTGATAATGGACAATTATATATTTAAGGTATAATTACAATTGTTGGGGAGGAGGGGGACTAAGGTCTAGAATAAGGTGTGTGTGTGTGTGTGCATATTTTAGGCTCAAATATCCATGGAGATTTTCTTCATGTTGATGAGAGGCTAAGGTGGGGCATGGGGAGTGAGAAGGAAAAACTATAAATAGAGGTCCTCAATATTTTGTTTATAATATCTATCTATCCATTTATTTTATTGCATTTTTATACCACTCATTTGGTAAATTTCTCATTCTGGATGGTGTACATACAAATATCAAAATAACATAATAAAAAACACTATTAGGTGAGGAAGATCAATTTGTTCACAAAAAGTGGCCTTTGCTTCTGTTTCAGAAATATTCCAGGGCAAGAAAAAAAGCCTAATACATTGTATGTCCTGTAAGTACATAATTTTACAGTAAAGGAAACTAGGTATAGCTGTACAGATGTTCTGGTGTAAGTTCCAGAACAAAGCAATGAGGATCCTGGCAGGACAGCAGGAATCTCTTCTTCAAGTCTTGACAGACCACAAGTATTTAAAAATTTCACTTAGAAAAGTGTGTTTCAGATTTGAAAAATTCCATGTTATGGTTCTCAAACTAACACAGAATGATTCATATACTGTACCTGGTTCTTCACTTCTTCTCTATTCAATAGCAGTGAGTGGTTTGACCAGACATAGAAGCAAACCCGGGGGGGGGGGGATCATTGCTATACCTCGGTATATGCACTGTTTCTGGTCAATATTATAAGCAAAGCAAAGGAGAATATATTGGAATGCACAACTAGTTTGGGAGTAAAGTTGTATGTTACAAATAGTCCATGATTAGAAATGGGAAAACTATTACAGCTCCAGTTTTGTGATTCAGGAAATTGTTAATGAGTAAGAAATCATGCTTGCAAACAGATCCTATGGTTATGATCTAAAGACCAACCAGAAAACAAAGAAAGTTGAGTTGCAAACTACATAGTACAGAAAAACAAACAAACCGTACAACTTTGCTAACTACAGAAGGTATGGAAAGCTCTTGTAACATACAGACATTGTTATCACTTAAAGATATCTCCCTTCTAATAATATAGCTTTTACTGGTAGTTCTTGGACTTCAATTACCAGAAGCCCAAGTCAACACACCTGCTGATTAGGGCTTCTGGGAATTGAACTCCAAGAATAGCTGGAGTGCCAAGGTTCACCATTCCTAGTTTAGGACTTTGTTAAAGAACATTACAGCAAGCCTTCTGAAGGAGGAGACTACAAAAAATCTGTTATGAAACTTTCAAAGGTATAGCAATAGCAGTTACACTTGCATACTGCCCCATAGCACTTAATGCAATCTTGGGGTGATTCACAAGTTAATTAGCATTTTGCCCCCAACAAGCTGGGTCCTCTTTTTTCTGATCTCAGAAGGATGGAAGGCTGAGTCAATCTTGATCTCTGGTTAGGACTGAACTCACCAATGTTCTGGCTGCATTACAGCAGTTTAACCACTGCGCCACCAGGGCTCCTGGTATGCATAAAGCATCTATTTTATTTTATTTCTAGAAGTATTTGCTTACAGACTACTTTAACTGGGTCTAAGCCCAACTGAATGGATTCACATTTGAAGGATGCAGTATTGTGAATTAACTGCTAGACTGCTGCCACATTATTTCTAATAAAGAACTACACTCCAAGGCTGAAAAGACATGTTTTAACCAATACAAAATTCCTTCCTTCCTTTAAGTGGCTATAGTGAACAAAAATACAAGAGGAGAACTGCAAGTGGAGGAAGAGGCTGTTTCAAAAACAGCCACTCAAAATTTTCTTATTTGCTACCTGCTCAAAATCACCTACAATGTGGGGGTTTTCTACCTTTGAGGAGCCAGGGGAGGGGGAGCATTCTTTGGGTTTTTTCCCCCATTGGGAGAAAAGTAGCTTTGGAGAAAGAAATATGAACAATTGGCTAAAAATTGAAAGATGTGTAAGTCTCATTCAGGTGTTGGTCTACTCAAATCTGAAAAGGAAATTCCATAATGGAGGAATATAGAATGTGAGATCTGGTCCTCCAGCACTGCATCACATGCCAGTGAGACAACCAAAGGAACGGTGAGATTTTCAGTATTTCTAGAGAGCGCACTAACATTCTGACCCAACAAACATAAATATATGTGATAAGTTTATTATTATGCACACCTCTGCTGATATAAAAATGCATGTAACAGGACTGATCATATTAAAGTTTGCATATAAAATATGACATCCCAGGAGCAAGCTACCTTTGGACAGATTGAATTAAAGAATTTGGAAGAATGAGAGAGAGAGAAAGGAATATTATATACCTGGATTTAAATAAATGGTGTGTCAGGCATTTGAGCCTGCTAAATTTGACAGCAGAAGAAATGCTGATGAAGAAGAGTAAATCATGAATGGACTCTGCTTTGGTGGTCTCTTTCACAACATGCTTGGGAAGCACAAAGATACAATATCTGAAAATAGGGAGCTGTGGTGGCTCAGTGGTTAAGAAGCTTGCCTTGTTAGCTGGATGGCTGGCAAGTCAGCAGTTCGAGACACAGGTACTGCATGATGGATTGAGTACCCATCTCTGTCCCAACTCTTGGGGACATGAAAGGGGTCTCATTTGGGTGTTCCCTGAGTGGGTTTTTTTCCACAAAAATCTTTTCAACTCAATATAATTTCTGACATGAAATTATTATTATTATGAGGTTGTGAGGAATGATCACAGAGTAAAAATAGAATATTCAAAGGAAAGCTTTATCATCATAACTTTAACTATAGAGAAACGATGTGGGACTCTCCAAAAGTGGTTTTTCAAACTACATTCCACATGTCTTTCAACCTGTTAATTGTGTTTCAAATAGCTCTGTGGGATGCTAGGAGCAGCAATAAATTTTAAATAAATGCTGATAATAATACAGGCTTGGGTTTGTGGGGTCTACATCTCCAGTGGGTGGCACCTAAATATACAGCCCTCCAAAAGTGCCAGCAGCCATTTTGCGGTTTGATTTTGAATCAATCTGCAGTTTGAGTTGGCTTTCAAATAGTTCTAAAAATGGTTAGGGTGGGGCACAAGAATACAGAGCTGCCTTATTCTAATGGAAAGGTCTTTTTTGTTTGTTTGTTTGTTTCACCCTTTCCCTCAGCCATGGTTAGCTTTCCTTTTCACATATTAAAGCAAGATCAAGGGAAAGTCACCCACCTCTAGTCCTTTGAAACGCTTTCTCTCTGTGTGGTCCTTCTGTGCACATGGTTTTATAGTTAAAATGGAGTCTGCAACTAAAACATGAGTTGGATCTCTTCCCAACTTACCAAAGGTTTTTTTTTGAAAAGTTTATTAATGAATTATGTTTCCTTCACAATCAATAGGAGATTTGGAAGGTATAAAGTTCTTAAGAGGTGAAACCATATTAGCTGGATTGAAGCATAAGCCAACCTCATTGGCACCTTGTCATACCTGTTTTGCCACAGAATTTTTAAAATAAGAGACATGTTAGGTCTATTTTTAGTAGGTACTAAAATCAGCTATAAGCAAGAGAGAGTGCCAATTGCAACGTGGAATGGAAGTTCAGCACTGATAATTCAGAATGCTCAGTTGATTTGAAAATGTAATAGCATCCCCCCAAAAAAGATTCATTGTTGACCAGTAGTTCTTAAGAAGTCTGAGCATCATTGCTGACAAAAGGATGGAATGTTACAATCATCTCCTTGAGACCCCAATTAAGGAAATACTATACCATACTATATACCTCTGCCTAATTTTCAGTAGTGCTTCACCTATAGAGAAGTCTCTTTTGTAAGGTAAGTTTTGTGCCTAAATAGATCAAGAGAGTATGTCTAGGGCAGGGGTTGCCAACCTTTTAAAGTTTGGGGCCAGGTCATGCTCCCTCAGACAGTTGAGGGGGCTGGACTGGTGGTCCCCCCCCCAATCATTTACAGCTGCCGTAAATGAGTCTGTGGCTGATTCCAGTGGCGGTGGCCCCTGGAGCGAGGGTGGGGTGCCATGGTCTGGATAGGTTTCCTACCCCTGGTCTAGGGCAATCTATAGTTTTTTCATCAGTGTTCATTGCTAGTCATCCCTGCTCATCCCTGCTATCTTTTTGTGTTTCAAGACAGTGTTCTGAGCATCCTAAGGAGAACTGAGCATCAGTTCAGAAGGATGCCGGGGATATGCAGGAAGGTCTGCTTGTTTGTAATAATAATAATAATAATAATAATAATAATAATAATAATAATAATAATAATAATAATAATAATAATAATAATAATAATAATATGATTGCAGAGCTGGTGGGGACCCAATGGATCATTGATTCCAGCCCCTGTCAAGCTTATAAAGTGATGAATCTAGCTCCCAACCTCTGGCCAGGTACCCAAATCATTGAACTATCCAGCAGTTTTGTTTGCTTGCTTGCTTATCCTCATTAAAGTAACCCTTCTGTCAAGTGGGGACACTCCTGCTTGGCCCCCAAAAGTAGTATCCCTACCAGTGATGGGATGTCACCGGTTCCAGACGGATCTCTGGAACCGGTAAGACCAATCCCGGAGGGTTCTCCGTGAGGGGAAGTCCACTTTTGGGGCGTCCGGTTCCGGACGCCTGACCGAAAGAAAAAAAAAATTAAAATCGGAGCGAAAATGGCTCCAATTGACTGCGCATGCGCAGAAACTCAATCTGACGCATTGCACATGCGTCAGATTGAGTTTCTGCGCATGCGCAGTCAATTAGAGCCATTTTCGCTCCGATTTTCAAAACATTTAGAACTTTCAGGGCAGCGGCGGCGGCAGCAGCCCTCTGAGGGGGGCGCCTCCCCGCGGCACGTTGAGGGCTGCCTCGGCCGTCCGCTGCTGACAAGCCCCATGCCCTGGGGACGCCCGGCGGGGTACACCGCTGCCGCCGCCTCCGCCGGGCGCCTGTGGGAGGAAGCTGTAGGCGGCGGCGGTGCGGCATGGGGACGGCCCAGGGAGGCGCGGCAGCCGCGGCTGCCCGTCGCCCCTCGCCATGGCCGGAGCCGGGCTAAAAAGGTACCGGCCCAAGGAGGACGCCACAGGGGTGCAGGCAGCTCCAGCGGCGGCGGCGGCTGTGGACAGCAATCGGGGTGCCGGGTCCCAAGAAAGGTAAGCGAGGGGTTTTTATTTGGGGTGGGTGGGTAATTTATTTGTGTTTTGGGTGGGTGGTTGTTTTTATTTTATTTATTTATTTGTGTCTGGGTGGGTGGGCTGAGAGGGAGGGGTGTGTGTGTATGTTTATTTTTATTTTTTATTTATTTTTATTTTGGCCCCGCCCACAACGTCATGACGTCATGACGTCGGCCGTGACGTCATGACGTCATGCCATTGGCCACGCCCATGACGTCCGTGACGTCATGGCGTGGTAGTAGAATTTTTGTCATCCCATCACTGATCCCTACACCTTGGTCCAGCCGAGGAATGGATTTGGGTTGGTCTGGAGTGCATTCTCATGTATGTTGTGGGATTATTGGGAAATGACTCACACCAGACTATGCCACAAGTAGACCAAAATATGATCTGTTTGTCTGTGTGATCCCACCCTTACTTTCAAGTTATTCAGCTTTCATGGAATTGTGGATTACCTTGTTGTCCTATACGTTACAGTTTGCCCCACCGTACACAATTAATGGAGCTTATTTCTGAGTAGTCATCTATAAGAATTCACATTAAGTCATCAATACTGAGGACTGTATTATCATAGCCCTAAAAAACAGAGGCCTCTGAAGTGTGGAAATGAACCTTCATGTTTCCTACATGAACATCCCTAAAAGTATATTTGAAAAAAAAAAAAGTTTTTTCTTTCCACTGGATCGTTATGAGTGGAATAGGAGAGAAAAAGCTTTCAGGAGTGATTTTGGACAACACAAAGCCAGAGAAAGCTTTAGTTCCCTGCTATTCTATATGACATTTTAAACCATGGGTGCCCAAAATTTTCAAGCCATGAGCCAGTCACGTGGTTGTGCTGGCTGGTCATGTGGTTGGGGGTTGAACCGGGGTTCGCGCTTGTTCTCCCCCCCCAAGCGCTGATCACAGTGTGCACAGTGTACAAAGCACGCAGTAGCGGCGTGTTTGGGAACAAGAATGGGGAGTCCCTGGTCTCGTTCCCAAACATGCCGCCGCTGTAAAGCGAAACACATTTTCCATAGGGCGAAATGTTTGGGAACGAGACCATGGAACGCATGTTGCAATCCCATGGAACACATGTTGCTCGTTAAGCGAGGTATCACTGTATCCATAAAAGAAATGTTTATTATTATTATTATTATTATTATTATTATTATTATTATTATTATTATTATTATTATTATTATTATTATTATTATTATTATTGTGGTTGTTGTTGTTGTTCCTCCACTTGTATGCCACCCCACTCGCAAAGCGACTCTGGGTGGCTAACAAAGATACAAAATATACAGTTACAATTACAAGATACCACATTATCATAATACAAAAACATTTCAAAACATTTCAAAAAAAATATCCCAATTACAAGTAAAAATATTGAATTATCATGATACAAAAAACACTTCAAAAAATAATACACAGAAAAACATCAAAAACTCAACCACACCAACAATGTCCAATTTTTTTCAGATTCTTGACATACCATTTCCAGTTTTAGCCATAGGAACTACACATTATCACAAACACCTTTAACTGTATCAAGCCTTGTCTTATTTACTCATCAGGAAGCGCACACACTTCGGAGTAAATCTCCCCCCCCCCCCCAATATTGCCTCAAATCCCCTGGATTAAAGGGGACAGGACCTGAGTTAAAAACCAGATTGCAAATCTGACTTCAAGGTTCAAGAGCCAAGTTTATATTCTTTTTCCCAAGATATAATAAGTGCAATGGCCATATAAATCAAACTAGTGAAATAAATGTTTTAAGAAGACAGTAAATGCTGGTGGTGGGGGAGGGGCAACCAGAGGGGACCATGCCATCGGCTAGAGAGGCACATCTCTCTAGCACCAGAAGGAGGGCCTTCTCTGTGTCTGCTCCAGCTCTATGGAATCTCCTGCCAACTGAGCTGTGTCTCCAGACAGAGTTGCTGTCCTTCAGAAAGGGGGTTAAGACCTGGCTGGAGGGGCAGGTATGGGGGTACGGCCCATACGGTTACCCCGACCTGTTCGCTCATTTGACTCCTCCCTTCTCTCTGTGTGAATTTTTAACCTCTTTTTAACCTCTTTTAATCTTTTAATTCTAATTTTTATCATGTGTTTTAATTGTTAATTAATTGTTTTTAAAGCTCTGTTAGCTGCCCTGGGTCACTTCTGAGGAGGGCGGCATATAAATATGATTAAACAAACAAACAAACAAAGAATAAACGCAGAAGCTTATCTATCTCAGAAGTTTATTGGTGCCAAATCTCAAAGACCTGTCCGAGCAAATTACAATACAGGTATCTATAATATTTTTCATACACCTTTTTGTCTAGACAAACAAATAAAGAGAGAAGACAAAGGCAAGGAGGGAAGAAAGGGGACTGAAGCGTTTACAAGCTTTTATCAGATGACTTTTAATTACTTGACCCAGATATCATATTTTGGTGATTTTGTGCTGATCTTTCAGTTTGTCAGATCAGTTACAGTTCATGGAAGTTCCAACTGTATTTTCATGCATTGTATTAAGGCCTGACTCAAAAGCAGTTTTATGTGATAAAAAACAGATGTCCTTAAAAGAAACTTCTTCCTCTTCAGTTAAACACATTATTCTTCAGAATTGAATGTACCTTACCAAATTTATAAGTGCACCTCTTTCCGTGGCATACAACATTAGTATATTTTCTCCCTGCTTTGGGATTTGGAGACGCTGGGGCTGTGACCCCAAAACCTTATGAGAAATGGAACAGCACATGGTTCTAATTTTATATTCAACCCTGCCCTCATGCTGGCATGTATGTTTACAATATGGTTCACCTGCTGACCTTTCACTCACACTTAAGATATTAGCCAACATATTTCAATCCCAATCAGAACTGTATGTAACAATTAGCTTTTACATGAGGAGTCTCCCTTTTCTTAAGGTCTTTATGCACTGGAGACAGTAAGAAACTATTTACTGATTCTATCATTACAAACCAGCGGCAGTATAAATGATCCTAGGCTTTAGCTTTGAATTTAAAGTTTCACCAGGTGATTGAAACTCTGAATCTGAAGTTACACATACATTTTACAATTAAATTTATTATTGCTCAAGATTCAGTAACGTGACATTAACACCACTCACAAATTGTGCTTGTCTCATTTCGAAAGTTTACCACTATGCTGGAATATAGAAAAATATAAAACCAAAGAGAATCCATCTTTGCCCTCTCAATAACCTACAAAGTGGAGTGACAGTGATTCAGCTTAAACTTGCCTGCCTATTGTCCAGGCTGATGCAATAGACCCTTCCTCATTAGAATAGAGGTCTTATAAAGTTACCCAAAAGTAGAGGACAGGTAAGTGTGAATTTTGGCCATTAGCCAATACAAGTGTTTTATTTGAGTTCCTTTGTCCCTTGAACCAATACTAAGGTATTAAAATTATACGCCCACCACATGGTGGAAGGGCCATGCATTTCCTGTTTACTACTGTGTATATAAACGCTGTTTTTTGGACCCTTCGGGGTTCTCAGATTTGAGTAGCGATACTATCTGTGAACCATTGCGCAATAAAAGACCCTAAAATCTGTACGACCTGGAATTGCTGTCCCGTCTCATATGTTTTGCTACAACACCACAACTAAGTAAAATAGTACTGTTCCTCAAAATCGAAAGGGAAAGGGAGGGGGAGGGGATATAAAGTGCCATAAAAACCTTCTTTTTCTCGACAGTAGCCTGCATCAAGGCTATTGCATGTTAGCCACACAGTTCTGGGAGGACTGACATCAGTTTTTTTTGTCAGATAACTTTGACTTACAAAAAGTGAAAAAGTATGTAGCCCCCTCCAACCCTGTCCCAAGCTGATTCAGAAAGTATACGAAGAGAAAAATTCCTGATAATGGCAGCCTAAAAACCTATCTCATCCTGTTGCAAAACAGATTGCAAGGCACGTTTTACTTCCGCTTCTGGTGGGAGGAACCATGTGACCAGCCCGCTGAACCACATAACCGGACCACAGCTCAAAAAGTTTGGGCACCCCTGAACTAAATCTTTGTCAATTTTGCATTTGCTCTTTAGAACTTAAAACACTACAAGATGTATATTTGTAATTCATATCATTGTTCCAATACAGTTCCATCCATGTAACCTCCCTAAAGCCCCCCTCCCCTTACACTGTGATGTGAGAGTGGGGCCTGCACAGATGGAGCAAGGCAATCGTAATGAAAGCCACCTGGTCTCTCCTTCCAATTGGCCATGAATCAAGCCACAAAATTGGGGAAAGAGTTCTAGTAGGGTTAAATAGGTGCTAGTTACACTAGATGGCCTTGCAGGCGTAGGAGGACTTCTGCTTAGGCTTTCTGCCCCAACAATGTAAGGTCCTGCTGCTATCCTGCTACATCCACCACTTTGACAGGGAGATGGATGACATAACTGGAAAGAGGATGAAAGGTGATGAAAGGACACTTTTGGAATCCAGTACACCTCGTTCACATGCCTCTCCCAATGAATAGGTCCTTGACCTTTCCAATGCTTTATGCACCAAAATGTTGTGGGATTTTTTAGTTAGTTTACTTTGAGGGCAATCAGGTGTGGGGGAAGAAAACATCTATCTTAAGATCATTTCCTTTTGACAAGCTATCTCCTTCCGAAAACAAAAAATCCAACAACAACCAAACAAATAAGGCCAGTACACCTAAAAAATCCACAACAAAACGCTATTCTTTATCCCAGTTTTTTCTTCTTACATTCAGTTTCTCTACCTCTGTAAAAATCTAAAATGTTCAGTCTGTCCTTGAGCTTAGCAAACACTGGTTTCAGAAATCTGGGTTTAGAATTCTTTTCTGCAACTTTATGCTGCACAATGAGAAATGACATGATTAACTGTATCCATGTCACAACCATTTTGTGGTAATAAAAAGTTTTCTGGAGCAGCCCCCTAGATGATGATGATGATGATGATGATGATGATGATGATGATGATGATGATGATTTCGATTTATATGCCGCCCTTCTTGGTGAAAACCAACTCAGGGCGGCTCCCAACATACAATTAAATACAATATAACAATTCAATAATGATACAATATAAAATAGAGTGTAACAAAACAAAATAAATATAACCACAATACAATTAGGATACAGTCCATATTCAGTACCAATGGACAATAAACAATATACTCACAATACAATCCATACCCAATACAAAAAATAATAATATTATACAATAATCGATTTAACAATACGAAATACCGTCCCCAATATTAATATACATCCTCTCTACCACAACCGCAATTCAGTCCTAGTACAGCTGCGGCGAGATCCTACCCCCTATCCCCAGGTGGTCTCTGGGTGACGGCGGGACAATGACCAGGTGTTCTGGCTTCTCTCAGCCCCCCGGCCGAGAACAAGAGGAGCAAGAGGTCTAAGGTCTAAGCTGGGCAGAAGCCGCGCAGAGTACCGAAAGGCAGCGACAACGGCCCTTCTCAAAGCTGCCAGCCCAGCGCAGGTGTCCTTGCTCTCCCCAGTCGGATCCCTAAGTATTCCATAAATCCCAGCACAGCCTTTAGCAGGAGAAATTTAAAAGCCTGAAAATCAGATACTACACTTGATCTTAGCCAAAAGGCAAACTACAGTGATACCTCGGATTATGAAATTAATGCATTCCCCGGGATGTTTCATATTACGAAAAATCCGTAATGTGAATTTCCCATAGGAATGCATTGAAAACCAAAATTTGTAATGCAAAATGTGGTTTCCCATAGGAATGCAGTGAAAACCAATTAATCCATTCGGGGGGGGGGGATCGTAATGCAAGGTAATGTTTTCAACGGATTTTCATTTGTAATGTGAACATTATGTTACATGAAGCGTTCGTAATACGAGGTACCATTGAACAAGATTTGGCTGCACTGTTTTGGATCAACTGATATTTATGAACATTCCCCAAGAGTAGCCCCATGTAGAGTTCTTACAGCAATTTAGTTAGCTGCAGCAAGTTACATAAACCTTAAGCAAACATCAGTAGGATTTCGTATGAAGAAAATGGTGGATGGGAGACTGAAAATACACTTTAGAGCAGTGGTTCCCAACCTTTTTTTGGTCATGCCCCACCCAAACATTTCTAAAATCCTGATGTCCTGACCTCCTTGACATATAATTTTTATTATTCAAAAAGTGAACTATTCATGTGGAAGAAGCCTAAAAGGTCATTAACTGTTAATAATTCATTCTCAAATTGCCCCCTTAAAATCAAATTGCCCCCCATGGGGTGTTTGCCCCATGTTGAAAACCACAGCTTTAGAGGGAACAAAATTGCAGCAGTATTTAACAACTATATCCCCCTTCTTTTCCATCTTCCACATGATGGATGGAAGATAGTCAATATCCCTCTATGCACTAATAATAATTTAGTGTCAGAAATTATTCTGGGTTGAAAGGTTTTTTGCTGGAGAAACTCCACTCAGGGGACGCCCGAATGAGGCTCCTTTCATGTCCCCAAGAGCTGGGACAGAGACGGGGGCTCATCCATCATGCACTGAAGAATACTTTAATATGTAAAATCAAACACACTTCTGTTTTTTCTAGACATGCAGTATGGGGAGAAATAGCATTATCCATACTTGCAGGATTAAGTAAATATCTGTAAGAACCAAGTTACAATAAAATACATGCTTCCAACAGCTGTCTTGGTCAAACTCTTTTTAAAAACCCAAACCAATTTGACCACAGAGATATTCAAATAACAGGCACATACACTCTGTGCAGTTTTAATTCTCCAGTACCATCTCTGCATTAGTAAATAGACTTCTGCAGAATGAAATAGCATACTCTGTGGTTTTTAAGTCACTCTAAGATATACTCTGCACTCATATTAGGGTTTGACCTTGGCAGTGACTCAATATAGTGCACAGTGAACTGCTAGTGACCACAATGGGCATCCTTCCTCTTCTTTCCACTCCTCAACCAGTAGTTTGCTTTGTATGAGAGACAGAGTCATTGTGGAAAATGTAGTGCCCTCTAGAAATCTGACATCCGGGTCCACTGGCAGGGTCTGCACCTTAACAGAAAAACACAGGCAGGCTAACATCTTCCAGGAACGCCATGTAGCTTAACCACAAGGTGTAATGAAAGCTACGGATGGGGGGCCACTGTACCATGGATTGTTTCCTGTTAAGTGGCTGCAACCATAGCAACACATACAGCCAGAGCCTTGCTAAGAGAAGGGGTAAGGCTGATTTGCATACAGCACTGTGCGACTCTTCCCAATGTCAACAAGACAAGGATTTTGTTTTATAGGAGCAAAATGATTAACAAAATAGGCCTCGTTTCCCTCAGCTCCATGTGCACATCCCTTTAGAAGAAGAACCTGGCACCCAAGGCCTTACAAGGCCATTTCTATAATTTTTAATGATATTGTCTGTGATGATTGAGATTGTGAGTCGAAACCAGTAAAAGTGGAGTATAAAGCCTGTGAAGTGAGGCCAACTGCTTTGAGCTTAAGGAAGTTCACAAGACAGAAAACTACCTTAAAAGCAGTGGTGGGCATCAGCAGGTTTGCACCAGTTCGCCAGAACTGGTAGCAGAAATTCTGGCTGGCCCCGCCCATCCAAGTTTTGAAATAAAGTAGTCCTAATTTGGGTGCAACACAGGGGTTTCCCCCTGGCCACGCCTACCACACCGTGCCCAAAGTGTGGTAGTACATTTTTTGGGAGCCCACCACTGCTTAAAAGTAATGGAAGAAGAGCAGCTCTTTTCTCCCCATGTGGCTAAGCTGGCAACTGGCCTGACAAACTAAGAAAATATGTCATTAGCCTGTGCTGCATCCATACTGTAAGTGGGGGACGGGGATGCCTTGAACTGTCAAATTTGAAAGCAAACTCTCATAAAGGTTCTTTAACATTATTGAAAAAAGAGACCAGGACAAGTTTATACAACAGGACTTTTAATGGTATCTTAATAACATTTATATTCTGTTAATAACTGTTGGAAGTAGCATCAAGCTTGGCCAGGAAGCATTTGGCTCTACTGTTGCAAATGTAATTTTCCTAAATTACTTATGTGGTGCCATGAAGAAGACCCCAAGGCATCAAATCATGTAATCATCTGCTTCTTCCCCTGGAGAGGTTTGATGGAAATCATTAAGAGTTGTCACCAGAAGACAGTTCCGATGGGCCTCCCAAGTTTCTGTAATGCACACTGGGCCCCAAAATTACTTTGTGCAGAGAGAATCTAGCTGCAACATTCTTGTTGATAGTAGCTGGGACAGGATCAGTCAGAATTAGGCCAGTTGGGAAGTACAATGCTTTTATCAGATATGAATAAATTGCATATGAAGGCTGTGGAAAGTAGACAGGAGTGTACAGACTTATTACCAAAGAAACAACAGCTTAATGTGTGCTGGGAAATGTCCACTGGAAATATCTAGCAGATGATAGGAGCAAACAAGGCAAAGTTTAAGAGCCAAAAGTCCAGTCATATTTAAGAAGCTAGTGCCAGATGTGAATATGAGGACAGATGTTCCTTGGATGAAATAAGGAAACAGAATTTTGAGAGCTAGATTCCCCTAGATTAAGCATGCTTGGTCATGAGTGTCATTTTCCACAGTCTGAAGTATTTTCTATGTTATACCAATTATCCTCTCAAACACAACTTCAAAATCATGAGAGGGAATATGAAGCAACTGAGAAGGTCAGAAGTAACTCCCATAGTACTATGACGGCTGTTGCTTTACAGTATTCTCATTTAGACAGAATCCTGGAGATATTGGTTGTAATCCTAGTTGTAGTTTAAGATGAAATATAATTTACTGTTCATCTGTCAATGGTAAATAAAGCATCATTGATACAATTCTCTGCACCATGTGCACATTCCGGCTTGCACACACTGCCCCCACCCGAATTGCTGTGGTGGCACTTTGTTTACCAGAGGAAATGGATGGAAAGGTATACTTAGGCTTCCGCTATGAACAGGATTTCAGTCATTGTGGTTACCACAGATTTTGAAGAAATTGGTGAGTATGAGAAGATTTATTGATAACTTAGCACAGAGCTGTATACAAATTGACTTCAGCACCTTTAAGGCCATGGACTCTGTGTGAAGCTGCTAGGCAAAGTCATTCAGAGATTTGAAGTGTGATTGTATCAATATGCTGATGGCACACAACTCTATCTCTCCTTTCATCCTCAGCAGTAGAAGCTGTGGATGTCCTGGAATGGTGCTTAGCCACAATAATGGACTGGACAAGGGCTAACAGGTTCAAGTTGAGTCCAGACAAAATGAAGATCCTTTTGTTGGAAGGTTCATCTGATGGGTTAGGTGGTACTCGGCCAGGGTAATCCTTCACCCGAAAGATCAGGTACAATATCTGGGTGTTCTTCAGGACCCAGCTCTCTCTACAGAGAAGAAAATATCTGCTGTGGCCAGAGTTGCCTTTTTCTACCTTAGACAAATTACCCAGCTCCACCCATTCCTTAACACTAAGTCCCTTATGATACTGGTTCATGCACTGGTGATCTCAAGAATTGTTTACCGTAATGCACTCTACATGGGGTTGCCTTTAAAGATTGTTTGGAAGTTGCAGAAGGTCCAGAATGTGGTTGCTTGGCTGGTGGTGAGGATATATCGTTTTGATTGGATTTCTCTAACACTGGCTCAGGTGCACTGGTTCCCTGTAGTCTTCTGTTCAGGGTTCTTAAAACCCTGTAATGGTTTAGGATAGGGGTGCCCAAACTATGGCCCGGGGACACCTCTGCGTAAAGCAGAGAAAATGGCAGCCTAAAAATCTATCTCATCCTGTTGCAAAACAGATTGCAAGGGGTGTTTTTACTTCTGCTTCTGGTGGGAGGAACCATGTGACCAGCCCTCTGAACCACATGACAGCCTGCTGAACCACATGACCAGCTCATGGCACAAAAAGTTTGGGCACCCCTGGTTTAGGATACTGGTACCTAGCACAGCATCTCTCTGATAAACTCTGCCTGGGCAAATCAGATCCTCTCAAATCTGCAGACTACAGGTGCCTAACCCAAGAGAGGTCAAGAAGACCTTTATTAGGAATAGATTCCCGGTAAAATGCACCACTTTTATGGAATGCCATTTTGAGCAGGCAGGTGCTGGTATATCGGGCAATTGAGCTTTGTCCCACCCCACCTTCTCCTCTGGTGCCCTGGGGTGCCAATAGCAATGTATGGGATTCCCCCCAGCCCCCCTCCCAAATAGGCACCCCCACCACTCCCTGTCCAGTGCCTTTCCATGGTGCCCTGCACAACCCTGATTCTGAGATATTTCATTAGGCTTCACCCCTTTCTGTATTTGAGAAGCTGGTTAAGACAAAATGCTTTAAAAAAAATTTGTAAATATCCTCCCTGGAGTTAATCCTGTTTTGTTTTTCTTTTACCACTAATCAGTCTATCCTTGCCTCTTCTTAGGTCATTTTGTGTTACCTAAAGAATATATTTTTATAGTTGCAGGGCGAGAGGAGGATTCTATATTATATATTTTTATTGATTATGTTCACCACTTAGAGTGACATTTAAACCAGATGGGCAGTATAGAAATGGAATAAATAAAATAAAATGAACCAGGCTTGAAAGGACTAAAAGTGGTGTCACTTCAGTGGATGGTGATTCCTTACAAAAGGGAATCTGGATACTAAGACCCTCCATGCTGGAAATGGGGACTTTAAATCTGAAGGCACAAAAATGAGAGTTTCTGTTCTTATGGGTATCAAGCATGGGAGAAGAGGAGAAGTTTGGATGTCTATCATCAAAGCTTGCTAGACGCAGGAAGTCACTTTTGTATGGAAGCATATTTTGCCTAAGCAAGCAGATTCCTACAAATAGAATGGCAGAGAACTCACAAAAAAGTATTACAACATTTTACAACTCTATTTATTTCTTTGAAAAGCTAATACTTCTCTGCTTGTACTAGAGGCCTTATGAAATGTGATTAACCTCATTAGACTAAAGAAAACATTTAAGGACTGGCAGATGTTGATAAATCAGCTGTAATGCCTTTACGTATATCTACAATGTTATAGTTCTCCTAATTACAATCCCCCCCTTCTTCTTCTTTTTATCACTTGCCAATGTTTGGGGGGGATCCCTTCTCATCAAGATGCCTAGCAGTCTTGAACTGCGTCCATAAACTTTATGCCAACAATGCGTGAATAGTTAATGGTCAGCACGGTTGGCTTGTTTCCTCAGAAAAATGAAGACATCACATTGCCTTTGCTGCTAAAGTAACAGTGATTATGATCCAGAACAAGAAATTGCCTGGTGTAAAACACAGAGTTCCCCACTGAGAAATAAAATCAACCAAAACAATTGCCAACAACAAAGCTGAATGTTGCCAGATTCCCCATTGTCTCTTTCTTAAAAACAAGATTACCTTGTAGAAGACAAGAATGAGATCCCCCCCTTTTTGTTTAATTATGACACTTAATTATGTAGTTCACAAATCCCAAAACATCTCATAAATCATCTGGAATTATGTCTATTCAGACTTCAGGATTTGTATATATGTATATGTATATATAAATGTATATATATATAAATTTTGCCTGATTTTACACACACACACACACACACACACACACACACACACACACACACACACACACACACACACACACACACACACACACACACACACACACACACTTGAGCTCTGATATGGCATTTGGTTGTGAGGTTTCAACCAAATGGCATACTGCACCTCTAACTGACCCTCAAGGGACCCTATTTAGTCAGCTCCTGCCTGCTCCAATCTGGCCTTCTAGTCAAGCCCTCAGCTCAGCTGCGGGCTGGAATAGAAGCAGTCCTCAAACCATTGGTGAAAAATATCACTGGTATCTAGGCCCATACAGATTTCCACTATCATAACTAAAGTCTAGGAGAGAATGTAACCAGAAATCAGCTAAGCTCTCACTTGCTGACAGAGAAGAGCTACAGGGCTCTCACCCTACTCCCTCTTGAATAGCATGTATGGTAGGTGTGTAATTGCCCTGTATATATGGCATTAAAGAACTTTATTAAGTACAGTAAAACCTTGCATAAAAAGCACCTCGCTTAAAGAGTAACTCGCTTAAAGAGCAGAATTTTCTCTGAATGTTCATTTCACTTAACAACTAAAACCAACCAAAAACTCGCTTAACAACTGAATCGGGGTTTGCAATCCCTCCCCAGAAGTCACAATTGGTCACTTACAATGGTGTTTCACTTAAAGAGCAAACTTGCTTAAAGAGCAATCCCATGGAACCCATTAAGCTCTTTAAGCGAGGTACCATTGTATAGTGTACTTATAGTGTACAGTAATACCCTGGATAACGTTATGACTTGGTTCCACAAGTCATGTCGTTATCTGGTTTTTAGCGTTGTCCGATGCATCCATCGAACAATGCTAAAAAAAAAAAAAAGCCCTGACGTCAGGGACAAACTGCACGGTTTGTCCCTGAAGTCAAACTGATCCTAGTGATTGCTAGCCTAGGATCAGCTTGAGTTCGGGGGCAAACCTCTTCTCACCACCCGACAAGAGCCTTGGCAAGTGCTAAGGCTCATGTCGGGTGGGGAGACAAGGCACCCGCTTGTGTGCTTTGTGTGCTTTGTAGTGCACAAGCGGGTGCCTGTTCCCCTCCACCCCACTGGCCCCTTAGAGCTTCCTAGGCCGCCAGTGGGGTGGGGGGAACAGGCACCCACTCGCGTGCTTTGTAGCGCGCCAGCGGGTGCCTCTTCCCCCGATCCTACTGGCCCCTTAGTGCTTGCCAGTGGGTGCCTGTTCCGTCCACCCCACTGGCCCCTTAGCAAGCGCTAAGGGGCCAGTAGGATTGGGGGAAGAGGCACCCACTGGGGCACTACAAAGCGCACCAGCGGGTGCCTGTTCCCCCCACCCCACTGGCCCCTTAGCGCTTGCTAAGGGGCCAGTGGGGTGGATGGAACAGGCACCCGCTGGTGTGCTTTGTAGCGCGCCATTAGCAAGTGCTATGGGGCCAGTAGAGTGGGGGGAAGAGACACCCACTCTGTGTCCAAACCCAGCGGCTTCGGACACAGCATGCAAGGGCTTTGGAAGGCTAGCCCAGCCCAGCTGACCTGGGCTAACCTTCTTCCGCAGCCCTTGAGGGCTGTGTCCGAAGTCGCTGGGCTTCGAACACAGCATGGAAGGGCTTCGGAAGAAGGCTAGCCCAGCCCAGCCAGGCTCAGCAGCTTCGGACACAGCCCAGATGGGCTGTTGACGAAGCTTAGTGACACTCGGGCTAGCTAGCCCGTGTGCCGCTAGGCTTCACCCAGCAATCGCTGCTACTGAACTAGGGTCAGGGGAATGGCAGGCACCTGCATGCCTTTCCCCCGACCCCAGTTCAGTAGCAGCGATCCATCGCTGGGGGACCCCTTTCCCCACACACGATTGGCTCGGATAACGCTAAAGATCGTTGAATAGAATCGTTATCCGAAGCAAGGTTTTTCCAAAAATCTTGCATCGTTATCCGATTCTAGCGCTATCCGGTCCAATCGTTATTCGGTGTTTTATTGTACTTATGTTTCTAAATTTTACAAATACAGTAATAGTAAACAATACAGTTTTATAAGTGAAGTTATACATAACACAGCTCCAGTTCTCCAAGTAAGCAAGTAATGTTTAGTCTGATAAGGGACTAAACATCAGATATTTCAATCACCTCCTCCTGAAATTTCCTTTCACCCTTCAGACCTCTTCTTTAGAAAAGAAAAAAAAGAAAATACTGTAAAAGCAAAGTTTCTCCCACTACCTTCCCCAAATGCTTTCATGCAAAGGTTCCTTAAATACCTTCAAATGTCTGCATCTCTAGAAAGGGAAAGAACAGTCCAGGATAGGACTGAATTTCAATCTCTGTTGCCCCCTCACCGAAAGAACAAAAACAAAATACTCACTATATGCCCCAAGGGTTTATGAAAAGCCAACAACAGGACACAATGAATGGCACGAACATCCATGGTTTTGAAGCTGATCTAGAATTACAAATTGTCACATAATCCTACTATAGCAGGGATTCTCAACCTGCGGCCAGGATGAGGCCCGCAGTGTCATTTCATGTGGTCCACCACTACACCAGGAAGTGCCATGTGGTGGAGGAAGGGCAAAATGGCTGTCCGACCCCCAAATCTGTCTGAGGAAGAGTGACTTGGCCCCCGGCTTAAAAAGGTTGAGAACTCTACTAAAACAAACAAGTTTAGCTCAATTAAAATGTCTCTGAAAAAAAAAAATAACTGTATGGAGGCCGAGTTACTTCTATCTGATTTAGTAGAAGAATTCAACAAAGTGAGAAAACACTTTCAGATTCTACATGCAACAGATGTTGTTTTGGTCATTTCCAGCTGGCTGCGAAGACAGAGTTCCAGAACTGCATTTTCACATTAGGTGTTAGTGTGGGCTGAATTTATTCTAGGACAAGAGAAGGGAAGGCTCTCTTGTAAAATCTGGCATGCAAAGATTTATATATAAAATCTTTAATACTGTATATACTTATCTCTCTCTCTGTGGCGTGTATACATATATGCATATGTGTACGTATATGTCTGTGTATATATGTATACACATATATACATATATAGATATGTACACACACACACCACACAAACTATCCTCTAATTTTTCCATTACAGAGATGTCTGCACATAATTGTTCGAAGTTTTCCATTGCAGACTGCCAAACAACAAGCATGCAAGGATACAGAGTGTAGAAATTCCAGTCATTGTGCTGCAGTCTGACAGTAAACATTGTGAAATAAGAGTTTACTAGACAAACACAACATCTGGACAGGCACAGAATTCACCCTCAGCTAAAACCAGGAGGTTGGTCATGAGGGAGCTATATAAAGCCCACAAGATCAGTTCCTTGACATGTATCTAAACCTGTGTCCAATGAAAACTTTATATGCATGGTTACTGTTAGGGAAGTGTTCCCAGGAAAGGAGTTGAATGGATAGCTCAAACGTTGGGTACCCTGGCTAGGGAGCCAGAAATCAGCAGTTTTGATTCCCTACTGTATGTTCCAAGAAAACAGCCAGCTTGTGTAGTCTTTGCCAAACTGCAGGGTCCTAGTTCACCTTCAGAAGAAGGTAATTACTTCTGCAATCTCTATATACAGAAGATCCTGCAAAAGGTTGCTGTAATTAAGAATTGACTTGATCATCCATTATTACTAAATAAAAATTAAAGAAGCATAGTAGACAAGTACAAGTAGCTCTCTTGCTAGTGGAGCAATTAGATCAAAGATGAAATAACATCTAATGGCTGATGAGCAGTCTAGTTTCAGAAGGAGGAGTGAAAATTGGTGGCAATACATTGATAATTTACAATATGTACACAACATCATCTTACTGGCAGAAAGCAGCAATGGCTTGAAACAACTTTTAGTGAAAGTGAAAGAAGAAAGTGCCAAAGCAGGACTGCAGTTGATCTTCAAGAAGAAAAAAACCACAACTAAAGAAAAAGTAGACAATTTTAATATAGACAACAAAGAAATTGGAATTTTTAAGGTTTGTATATCTTAGTTCCATCAGACTGCAATCAAGAAATCAGAAGAAGACTAAGATTCAGAAGGGCAACAATGAAGGAATTAGAAAATATATTCAAGCATAAGGATATGTCACTTAAGACCAACACCATCCATACTCTTGCATTTTGGATCACCTTGTGTGGGTGTGAAAGCTGGACAGTAGATAAATCAGACATGAACATATTTGATTTGCTTCAAAAATGGAATTGGAGGAGAACGTTGTGAATACCCTGGACTACCAGAAAGACAAACAAATGGGTCCTGGAGCAAATCATGCCTGAATTGCCTTTGAAGGCTAAAATGATGAAACTGATCCTGTCCTAGTTTGAGCACATCACAAGAAGGAAAGATTCTCTGGAAAAGACTGAAGGAACAAGAAAAAACAGAAGACCGAATATGAGGTGGACTGACTCTCTGAAGGAAGTCACAGCCTTGTGTTTACAAGAGCTGAGCAGAGCTGTTAAAGACAGGACTGCTCATTCATAGAGTTGCCATAAGTTAGAGGAGATGCAATGGCACATAACAACAATGGCAAGAAAAGTTACTATCTGTTACATTCACATGTGTGTGCGTGAGGGAGAGAAAAGGAGATCTGGCCATTCGTTTTAACCTTATGAGCATACTGTGTCCTAATATTTCAACAACACGACAACACAATATAGTGTCACAGGCATGCCATTTTTGAAAGAAAGGCATCCTTCTCTCTAATAGGGCTACTGACTCTTGATTCATAGGCTTTCTTTTTCCCTTAATATTCCCAGTTCTTGCTGGGTTACCACTACCTGCAGGGTGTGTGAGAAATCCATCTGCCGTAAGAAGTAAAGATATAACTGTCCAAATATGGGCAGATGAACTAAAGAAGTTATATTTTGGCATCTGTTTAAACAATAGGTAGCCTAGAGGAGGTAGAAGAATGTGTAGCATATATACTTATTTATTTATTCAATATCCTACCTTTCTTGTAAGAAATATTTGAGTAAGTCACAAGGGGGTGCCTCTCCTGCTCAAATTGTATATTATTCATTAGCCAAATGAAGACTCTGGGAAAGTTACTTTTTTGGGGGATGCAACTCCCAGGATTCTCCCAGAAATAATCCCTGCTTTCCTGCATAATAAAACTCAAAAATATCTCCTTTCCAAGGGAACAGATCCTGAAAAATGGCCACTCCTTGAACTGGGTCTGTGTTTGTCCCTAAGGCAGGGTTTGCATGCCTAAGCAAAAGGCATAAATGAATGCATCGGACAACGCTAAAAATCGGATAATGTCATGACCTGTGGGACCAAGTCATAACGTTATCTGATGTATTACTTTCCTTCCTGCTGTAATTTGATAGCAGAGTGTATGCTTTACATGCAAAATATCTCAGTTTCAATTTTTTGGATACAGCTGGAAAAAACCTCAGTTTGAAATAATGGAAACTGATACAATCAGTGTAGATAATACTGGGTTAATCCCCTGATTTGGTATATGGAAAGTTCTTGGGCAACTCATGAGACACTGGAAGTTTCTATATACGAAAGTAATGGGTATGTGGGGGCAGGTTGGAGTAGGTATCTGAATGGATTCTTGTTTCTTCCAATTAGCAATAGTAATAACACTTATATACCTCTCCATAGCATTTAGTGCACTTTCTGGGCAGTTCACAAGTTAATTAGTTTTTTGCCCTCAACATACTGGGTACTCATTTTACCAACCTCAGAAGGTCCGAAGACTGAGTAAACCTTAAATCCTAGTCAAGATCAAATTCACAACCTTTTGACTGCAGTACAGCAGTTTAACCTTATGCTTATATTTTCTGAATTCAGCTTTATTAGTTTACTCTAACTTTATGATGAGGAGAAGCTACATCTGAATTATTACCTTTCAAGTATTCAACATCTCAGAGACATGATAAATTTTAAACTTGTTTCATTTCCTTAATTTTTTAAAAAAGTGGCAACTTCATGATGTTTCACTTCCACATAAGGAAGATGAAATTTAAAACCCCATAATAACTATTAGATTAACAGGTAAAGTGTTGTTCCATCAGGGGGCAATTTAATTTCTGCCTGTCATTAAAATGTATTCATTCACAGACCCAGGAGCCATGCCATTAAAAAAACCAACCAGCTTTGAATCTAGCAGACAGCCCAATATTCCCATATATTTCCATTAATTTTACCATAGGCAGAGAATTCTGAAAAAGTCAGAATAGGGAACCAGCAACAGAAGCTGTGGGAGAGTAGTTGATAGAGCTATTTACCCCCAAATGTAGCATGTTATAACACAGTGAATGCTTAGGGTACTCTAGGTGAGGCATAATGTAATAAATGCCTTGCAGCCTGGTTAACAGTAGTTGACTTGTTTCCATATTTTAAGTACCTTTTAGCTGTCAATAGCTAATCAGTGCTGAATTAATGAAAACAAACAAACCTTTAAGCTTCTGAAGGACATCCTGAAGAAGGGTTAACTGTACTAGTCGTTTACTGTATTAGTCCCACTTGAATTTGACATAAAACTGTTTTCATAGCATAACTGAATACCAGCATATTTGTGGTTGCATTCAGATGTTTTTAACTATATTGGATTTAACCCACAATGTACTCAGAAAGATATTTCCATTGTTTCAGCCAGCAATGGATTAAGCAGTGGCATACCAAACCCTGTTGTGTTTATATATGTTGGTATCTTTTTTACAAGGGAAAGAAAATTAGATTCCATACACTGTTAGAAAGTAATTATTTTCTAGCCACTCGAAGAATTACTGAAAGATAGTTGTTACATATTGAATCTTATTACCTGATAGAATTAATTTTGGATAGTTAACATCTGTAGTTATTTATACTTGTTATATACTGCTATGTAGCATTACTGTCATATAGAAGAAGATACAATGGTATCTCAGTTAATGTAATTAATGCGTTCTCTGGGATGTTTCTTACAGTGATAATTACTTTAACTGAATTTCCCATAGAAATGCACTGAATGCAATTTCCCATAGGAATGCATTGAAAACCAATTTATCCATTCCGGAAAAAAATTCTGTAAATCGAACCACTATGTTCTATGGATATCCTTTTGTTATGTGATTTTTATGTTAACTGAGCCATTTGTTAACTGAGGTTCCACAGTACAGAGGATTTCTAGACCAAATTATACTACAGCATTCCTTGGAGCAAATTTACTTAGAAATCACCTCTGTCCTATGAGCACCCAAAGCTGACTGGATAGTTCAGTGTGTAGGACCACCTGGCTATGAAACTAGAGTTCAGGAGTTTGATTCCTCACTATGCCTTCCAGAAGAGGCAGACTTTACATCCCTGGGCATGTTGCATGGCACCAGAACACTGCCAAAAGAAGCAACTGACAAACCATGTCTCCATAATTTATACATAGAAAATCCAGGAAAGGATCACTATAAATCAGACTCAACTGATGACACATTTAAAAAAAAAACACTCCTTGGCAAATCACTTATGGATAACCTCCCTTACATCCTTATCTTGACATATTTTGAGGAATATTTATTTGCAGAGTCATTATCTACAAAAGCCTAAAAAAAGGTCAGTCTTGTGTAACCTGGTGACCGATGGCTATTCTGACAAGAGATTATGGGAACTGATGTTCAACAAATCCAGAAGCCACCAAGTTGGGAAAAAGTGTCCTACATAGGAAGCTTCCTTAGCTTAACCTAGACAATAGATTCTTTCACCCAATCTCATATTCACTACCATGGCTGCAAGCTCTTCAATAACTGAGGATGATTTCTTTACCAGCCTTGTTACCTAAAACCCTTAAACCAGTGAAACTAGGGACTAAATCTTGGACCTCATCCATGCGTGTAAAACATGTGTTTTATATTACGATATAGAAGTAACTGTTTTTTGTACTCCTCGCTGGAATCTAAACTGCTAAAGGGTAGTATAAAAGTGTTTCAATTAATATAGGACAAATATCCCAAGTATACATTATCCATACCATAAAAGTATTTCAAATGAAATGAAGTGAACAAAATGTTCTGCTACTGAGGCAAGACCACTTACTCAAAAGATTCCTCCCACCCACCCACCCCAGGCCACAAAAATGTATTATGGGGAAATCTTTTCTCATTAAAAAAGATTTTCAAATAAAATGGCTTCCAAGAATGTCATTTTAATGTTTAATGGCCAAACCCTATTGTGTAGTTATTTCTGTGCCAGGCAAAGAGCATAAACTCACAGACAATTCTCATTGGCAATTGGAATTTATAGTATGTGCCAATCCATTGCCCTGGCCTGTACATGAAAGTCCAACTGGGGACTTCTTGATTAGTAGCCAGAAGCCCCTGCACATTGCACTGTTTGCCTTTTGCAGAGACAATAAAACAACAGTAAGTGAAATGATGTAATAGTTTACTCAGAACTTAGAGGAGAGCAGGTGGCAGTCGTGGCCAGGAGGGCTTTTGAACAACTTTGTGTCATCCGCCAATTAAGCGCACTCCTGGACTGGGAGTCCTTACTTTCGGTTACCCATGCTCTGGTCACCTCCAGACTTGATTACTGCAATATGTTCTACATAGGGCTGCCCTTGATGACCATTTAGAAGCTATAGCTGGTTCAGAATGTGGCTGCCCGGGTGGTGATGGGTTGCGGGTGTTATGCCCATGCCTCGCCGCTGCTACAGGAGTTGCATTGATTGCCAGTATGCCTCCGGGTGCAATTCAAGGTGCTGGTTTTGACCTTTAAAATCCTTCATGGTAGTGGGCCAGTATACTTAAGAGACTGTGTCACCCCAAGGTTTTTGACCTGTCCTGTGAGAGCAGACCATAGGGGCTCCCTAACAGTCCCATCAGCCAGGGAGGCACATCTCGCGGGGATCAGGAGGAGAGCCTTCTCGGCATCTGCTCTGGCCCTATGGAACCTCCTGCCACTTGAATTGCGCCTCCAGGCAGAGTTGCTTCCCTTCAGGAAGACCTTAAAAATGTGGCTATGCCAGCAGGTGTGGAGTACAACTGGTACCACAATGCAGCCCTACTGGCTTATTTAGCCCTCCCCAGGGTTCTTATTTACTCCCGCCAGGGTGTCCTTCTTTTTAAGGGGATTGGGGAGGTTTTATAAATGTTTTTAGATACAGTAGTTCTGGAGAGAGAATTACCGGAAGTGCAGACGGGGTTCAGAAGAGGCAGGGGGGCTAGAGACCACATTGCTAACATAAGTTGGATCATGGAAAAAACAAAGGAATATCAGAAACAAGTCTACTTCTGTTTCATTGATTACACTAAGGCCTTTGGCTGTGTGGACCACAACAAATTATGGCAAGTAATTAAAGATATGGGAATACCAAAGCACCTTATATACCTCATGAGATATCTGTACATAAATCAAGAAGCAACAGTTAGGACAGAATACGGAAGGACAGAGTGGTTTGGAATAGGAAAAGGAGTAAGACAAGGCTGCATTTTGTCACCCTGCTTTTTCAACTTATACACAGAGCACATAATGTGCAATGCAGGGATGGAGGAATCAGAATTTGGGATCAAAATTGCTGGGAGAAACATCAACAATTTGAGATATGCAGATAATACCACCCTAATGGCAGAAAGAGAGGAGGACTTAAAGAAGCTCCTGATTAGTTTGAAAGAAATAAGTGCAAAAGCTGGCTTAAGACTTAATATCAATAAAAGATAATGGCAACAGGCCCTATCAGTCCCTGGAAAATAGATGAGGAAGAAGTAGAAGCAGTGACAGATTTTACTTTCTTAGGATCAAAGCTCACTACAGATGGTGATTGCAGCCATGAAATAAAAAGGCGACTGATTCTTGGGAGGAAAGTGATGAGAAACCTGGGGAACATAGTGAAAAGTAGAGACATCACACTGCAAACAAAAATTTGTCTAGTCAAAGCAATGGTATTCCTGGCGGCAATGTATGGTTGTGAGAGCTGGACCATAAGGAAAGCTGAGTGCAGAAGAATAGATGCCTTTGAGATGTGGTGCTGGAGAAGAGTTTTGAGAGTCCCCTGGACAGTGAGGAGAACAAATAGGTCAATCTTAGAAGAAATCAACCCTGACTGCTCCTTAGAAGGTGAAATAGTAAAGATGAAGCTAAAGTACTTTGGACATCAAATGAGAAGAGAGGATTCACTTGAGAAAGCCTTGATGCTGAGAAAGGTGGAGGGCAAAAGAAAAAAGGGGGTGGCCAAAAATGAGATGGCTAGATGGTATTGTAGAGACAATGGGCACAGAACTGAGCAAGTTGAGGGGGATGGTGGAGGACAGAAGTGGTCCATGGGGTCGCAAAGGGTCGGAATCGACTGTGCAACTGAACAACAAATAGTATTCAGTTTTAATTAGCATAGGGTATAGGTTTTAACTGACATTGTGAGCCGCCCTGGGTTGCTTAGGCGAAAAGGGTGGTTATATAAATCTAACAAATAAATACATAAATAAAGGTAAAAGTCTTCCTTGCTCGAAAACAGTAACAGGTTTGCACCTCTCGGTGTGTGTGTGTGTGTGTGTTTGTGTGTGTGTGTGTGTGTGTGTGTGTGTGTGTGTGTGTGTGTGTGTTTAGCAAAATTGGGTGGCCTTTGGGCATGGGGGTGACGAAATTGGGTGGCCTTCAGGCAGGAAGGGTAGAGAAATTGGGTGGCCACGCCCACCTCCCTGCCCTGCTCAGACTAACACAATTAGACAAAGACATATCAGAGAGTAAACAAAACAAAAAGACAAAAATGTTGTGGCACCTTAAAGACTATCTGCTGGATTTTAATGTGAGCTTTTGTGGATCAAGTCCACTGGCTCTTTGGCTATAAACAGAGATGAGCACTGAACCCTAGAGTTGGTAACGATTGGCTTTTGATTGGTATTCAAATTTGACATCAGGTTTAGTCCCTGCAAGTGATTCAAGGTCTCCCCTTGCTCAAAAGCCAGTTGTATCTGACTTTAGGGTGCAGTGCTCATCTCCATTTACATCCAAAGATCCATTGCTGCCTGTGTTTGCAGATGTATTCATAGCCATATGCAGTGATGGGATGATAAAAATTTTAGTACCCCACCCTGACGTCATCACAGTGGGGGCGGAGCTAACGTCATGACGTCATGGGTGGAGCCAACGTCATGACGTCATGACGTTGTAGGCGGGGCCAAAAATAAAATAAATAAAATAAAAATAAAACACACACACACCTCAACCCACACACACAAAACCGTTAATAAAATAAATAAATAAAATAATAATTAAATAAAAATACACCCAAACACCCACCCACCCCAAACACAAACCCCACTTACAATGGGGACCGTTGGGGCTGGCCCCGAGCATCGGCGCCCAGCGGCGGCGTGCCTAGCTGGGTGGCCGAGGGCCTCCCGGCCGCAACCCTCCATGGGCAGCCCTGAGCCTCGGCACCCATCGGCGGCACGCCTAGCCGGGCGGCCCAGGGCTCCCGGCCGCAACTCTCCACGGGCGCCCCAAGCCTTGCTGCCCGGCGGCGCGCCTAGCCCGGTGGCCCAGGGCTCCCCGCCGCAACTCTCCACGGGCTGCCCCGAGCCTCGGCGCCCGGCGGCGCTCCTAGCCGGGCGGCCCAGGGCTCCCGGCCGCAACTCTCCACGGGCTGCCCGTGGAGAGTTGCGGCCAGGAGCCCTGGGCCGCCCAGCTAGGCGCGCCACCGGGCGCTGTGGCTCAGGGCTGCCCGTGGAGAGTTGCGGCCAGGAGCCCTGGGCCGCCCGGCTAGGCGCGCCACCGGGCGCTGTGGCTCAGGGCTGCCCGTGGAGAGTTGCGGCTGGGAGCCCTGGGCCGCCCAGCTAGGCGCGCCGCTGGGCAGCGAGGCTTGGGGCGCCCGTGGAGAGTTGCGGCCGCCAAAGTCATCCCCGCTGCAATCTCCGCCGCCGCCATTATCATTGCTGCCGCTGCTGGTGCCGTCATCGCCGCTCCCGTCATCGCCGCCACTGCCTGTGTTGCCACCGCCGTCAGCGCCGCCACCGCCACTATCTCGTTCTTGAGGACTGCCGGTGTTGCCGATTTTTTTAAAAAATTGGAGCTAAAATGGCTCCAATTTACTGCGCATGCGCAGAAACTCAATCTGCCGCATTGCGCATGTGTCAGATTGAGTTTCTAAGCATGCGCAGTAAAATTGGAGTAAAATTGCTCCAATTTTATTGCGCATGTGCAGAAACTCAATCTGACGCATGCGCAATGCGGCAGATTGAGTTTCTGCACATGCGCAGTAAATCGGAGCCATTTTAGCTCCGATTTTTTTTAAAAAAAATTCTTTCGGTGAGGCGTCCGGAACCGGACGCCTCAAAAGTGGACTCCCCTCACGGAGAACCCTCCGGGATTGTTCTTACCGGTTCCAGGGAACCGTATAGAACCGGGGACATCCCATCACTGGCCATATGGCAGGCATGACTAGCTCACCCATTACGTAGGCTCCACCCATGATGTAGGCTCCGCCCATGGTGTGGTAGCAATTTTTTTACTGCCTGCCACTGCTTGAAAGCCAGCCATATCCAACTCTAGGGTGTGGTGCTCATCTCCGTTTACAGCCAAAGAGCCAGTGCTGTTTCAAATCTGCAGAAATGTTTGTGATCATGTGGCAGGAATGACTAGATGTCAGAGAGTATGGAACACTGTTGCCTTTTCCACCGAAGTAGTTCCTATTTATCTACTTGACATTTCTTGCTTTTGAACTGCTAGGTTGTCAGGAGCTGGGGCAGAGACGGGAGCTCATTCCACCAAGCACTTGGGGCTTGGACTGCTGGCCTGCCAACCATCAAGCCCAACACCTTAACCACTAAGCCAGGGGTAGGCAACCTTCGGCCTGTGCCCTCGCTCCAGCTGCTGGTGCCAGAATTGGCTGCGGACTCATTTACGGTTGTTGTAAATGCATTCACAACAGCCGTAAATGAGTCCGCGGCTGATTCCAGTCGTGGCTGGCCCACCAGTCTGGCCCACCAACAGTCTGAGGGAGCATGACCCAGCCCCCAACTTCAAAAGGTTGTCAACTCCTGCACTAACCTATTGCTGTCCCTTGAAGGCAACTAGTAACATGTAAAATAGTTACCTTGTAAGTAGTTACTTTAGATCACTAGTAATATAATGAGAAGTTAGAAAGCAAAAATATTAAAGCAAGTAGTTACAAAGTTACTTTCTGGATGTACTAGATTACACTAGTGTGAACCAAAGAATATTCCCCATGCCTGTTAGCATCACAATGCAATGCGCAAACATGTAGTGCAACAAACTGAATGACAGAAACAGCAACAATAGTAATAGCAATCTAGCTGCACAGAAGCAATCAGTAATACAGGAAGTAAAGAATTTCATTTTAAAAATATCACAGGCTCTGAACTTACTTATTCTAACTCGAAGTTGCAAGTAAGTATTCACATTGTTTTGTGTTTCTGCCTAAGTGCTGATTTACCTACTTCTATACAGTACTTGTAATAGATTTAATGGACACAAATCATAATCAGTAGTGTAAATGGTATCAAACTGTACCTTTGACCAAATTAGTATTGCCTCCAATGATTCAACAGGCTACAAATGTAACAATTGCTCATTTACTCTGCTGCTTACACATGAACACTCTTCAGCAAAAGTAAAAAACAAACAAACTAGTAAATAAATGGTTCCTATTTAAACTGATATAGCATCACATTATAATCCACTGCAAAAAAAAAAAGGCATTCTGTAACCTGCATCTGAAGACTGATTTGAACTGCAGACTTGGAATTTTGTATGTCAGACTCTTGTTTTTCTCTCCTTGTGTTGCTAAATACTCAGATTATCAGATCTTTAGTCCCACTTATTGGGTGGCTTGATCGGTTGTTTCTCAGTGGCAAGCTGTGGGTATGGGAAGGGAGGGAGGTAGCTTCACTATTAAACACCAAGTCCCAAGTAACTTCAAGGAAGAAGAGTTCTTCTAGGAGCTTCTGTTAGTTCAACAGCTGTTTGGAAAATTATATTTCCCCAGGAATATCTGCAGCTCTTTTGCCTAGCATTAAAGGGAGAAAGTTCTTCCCTTCTTTTCTTCTCTCATAGTTTGCTTGTGGAACTTCACCACAGACGGTCACAGTCCAGTAAGAGAAGGTTGAAGGGAAAGGACATAAGAGCTTTGGGGAGCTAGTGGGGCCAATGTAGGAAGGAAGGGGCTGATTAGGGAGGAAGGGTACAAGCTGCTACATTCATAGATATGGGGCAGTCTACTTGTATTGTCTTAGAAATAAGTTGAACTATTGTACAGTTGTTGTGGAAGTAGCCTGACATATTGCAAATGGCTCCCCATTCATCTTAATTTTAAAATTTCTTTACAGAGACAGAGAATACGTGTTTTCCAAAATGTTTTGGACTATAGTAGCTACAAGTATTTGACGTGCAGCATGGGAAATAGTGAGGGATGCTGGGAGATGCAGTCCTAAAGCACCTGGAGAGTCAAGCCATCTTCATTATGGCATATTGCACAAACTCAGTGGATGGATACACAGATGCTTAAAAAAACAACACCCAGTGTTCTGGCAGAATGGTCTGTTTTGGCTATCCCATTTCAAGGCTTTCTCATTTGCAATCCTTCTATGAGATAAGAAATTACAAGTATTGATCTAGATGACAAAAGAAAAAATGCTAAGGACACTACCAGCCAGTTACCTTCTGACCCTCTCACAGGAACAAAAGCAAAGCGATCACATTTATATACCACCCCATAGCATTTAGTGCACTCTCTGGGCACATTCGCATAGTCAAAGCAGTGGTATTCCCTGTGGCAATGTATGGTTGTGAGAGCTAGACCATTAGGAAAGCTGAGCGCAGAAGAATAGACGCCTTTGAGATATGGTGTTGGAGAAGGGTTTTGAGAGTCCCCTGGACAGCAAGGAAAACAAACAGGTCAATCTTAGAAGAAATCAACCCTGACTGCTCATTAGAAGGTCAAATAATAAAGATGAAGCTAAAGTACTTTGGACATTAGAAGAGAGGATTCACTTGAGAAAGCCTTGATGCTTGGAAAGGTCGAGGGCAAAAGAGGAAGGAACCGGCCCAAGATGAGATGGCTAGATGGTATTGTGGAGACAATGGGCACAGAGCTGAGCGAGTTGAGGGGGATGGTGGAGGACAGGAGTGCCTGGCGGACAGTGGTCCATGGGGTTGCAGAGGGTCGGAGTCGACTGTGCGACTGAACAACAACAACCGGGCACAAGTTAATTAGTTGTTTGCCCCCAACATGATGGGTACTCATTTTACCAATCTCAAATGGCTGGAAGTCTGAGGCAACCTTGAACACCTTAGATAATATACAAGGGCATCTTGTCCTCAAGCTACACCAAAGGACCCCAACCATGTGGTCTTTGGATGCAGGCTTCTTGCTGTAAGCCATGTGGATTCCAAGAGACTGGGGGATGTAGACCAAACCAAGAAAGATCTGCTGCAGAGTTAAAAGAATTTCCCCTCTGGAACAGCATAATTAGTCCCTTTAATCATAACCATCAGATAAGCCTTTGAAGACTGTTTACTCATGAGGGCAAAATTGGTCACTGATCACTCTTTAGGATGATTTCATACCATATGTGTTCACTAACCATACAACATGAAGTTTCTTTTTTTAAAAAAAGTCACAGCCACAAGCGTATTGCAGAATCAGATGGCCATTAAGTGTGAGTTGACACAATCCCAGGCCTCTGTATGACACGGTTCTCTTATTAGCAAAAGGAAATGCTCTAAAAGCCATCTGAGCCATCCTGAGTGAAATACATTTGTACCTCGCTTAAAGAGCATAATGTGTTCCACAGCATTGCTCTTTAAGTGAGTTTGCTCTTTAAGCGAAACACCATTGTAAGTGACCAAGTGTGACTTCTGGTGGGGGGGATTGCGAACCCTGATTTATTTGTTAAGCGGATTTTTGGTTGGTTTTAGTTGTTAAGTGAAGCGAACATTCAGAGAAAATTCTGCTCTTTAAGCGAGTTACTCTTTAAGCTAGGCGCTCTTTATGTGGGGTTTGACTGTACATTGGCCCTGCCCAAGTCTCCACAGGTCTGATTTATGACATAAGATGGAGAACAGGCAAACAGCTGCAAAAAATGAAACACAACTAGTCACAAGTGTTTTTCTTCTTATTTTTCATTCTCTCAGTGATCTTGCATTGTGTCTTCCAAAGAAAAAGAATCCCACAATATCCACAGCCCTCTGCTGGCTCTGCAGAGTATTTTTATTAAGCAGAAAAGATTTTTTTAAAAACGGAAGCATATCTCCTACTACAACTACAATAGTACCCCGGATAACGTTATGACTTGGTTTCCTTAAGTCCCGTCATTATCCAGTTTTTAACGTTGTGCAATACATTGATCACACAATGTTAAAAAAGCCGTTTCCCTGGAGGCTGCAGCAAGCCAGAACGTCGGGATTTGAATCCTGACATTTTGGCTTGCTGCAGCCTCCAGGGAGGTGGGGGAACTTTGGAAACAGCTTGGATCGGGTCTCCCCACCTCCCTGGACCCAGCCGGGGGGGGGGGGGAGGGCGTCAGAGACCCCAAAATTGGTAAAAAAACCCATCCTTTTTTTTTTTTACCAATTTTGGGGTCTCTGACCCCCCTGCCGGGTCCAGGGAGGTGTGGAGACCTGATCCAAGCTGTTTCTGGGCTTCCCCGACGTCCTCAGCCAGTGCAGCAAGCCAGAATGTCGGGATTCGAACCCTGACATTATGGCTTGCTGCACTGGGTGATGACGTCGGGGAAGCCCAGAAACAGCTTGGATTGGGTCCCCTGCCTGCTCCAGAGAGATCAGAGGACCCGATCTACAGCTGCAGGGTGGCTGGGGAAGCTGACGAGTACTCCCTGTCGGCTTCCCTAGCCACCTGCCCTTGCCTCCGCAGCTGTGGGGTGGCTGGGGAAGCCGTCGGGGGAGCCCCCCATCAGCTTTCCAGCCTCCCCACCCCTGCCTCCGTAGCTGCAGGGTGGCTGGGAAGCTGAACGGAGAACCCCGTTCAGCTTTCCAGCCACCCTGCTGCTAAGAACGACTGTATTGGATACCGTTAAAAATCACGTTATTCGATACAAGATTTTTCCAAAAATCTTGTAACGTTATGCGGTTTTCACGCTATATGGTACTCGCGTTATTTCTGTATTACTAACAGGAAATGGATCATAACGATGATCCATTTCCTGGATGCTGCTGTCATATAAATGTCATATATTGAGAAAACTGTTAAAAGGTAAAGGTCACCCTTGCTCGAAAGCCAGTTGTATCTGACTCTAGGGTTCAGTGCTCATCTCTGTTAATAGCCAAAGAGCCAGAGTGCAAATCTAGTAACTGGGTAATCTGCATAGGACTGGAGAGGAATACAGTAAAATCTTGCATAAAGAGTGCCTTGCTTAGAGAGTAACTCGCTTAAAGAGAAGAATTTTCTCTTAATGGTCACCTTGTCTCACTTAACAACTAAAAACAACTTAAAACTCGCTTAACAACTACATTGGGGTTCGCAAACCCTCCCACCAGAAGTCACAGTCAGTCACTTACAATGGCAGTGATGGGGCTTTTTCCAAGTGTTTCGCTTAAAGAGCAATCCTGTGGAATGCATTATGCTCTTTAAGGTAGGTACCACTAAGGATCCATTTGTTTATGGACATGTGAAAGATGTTTAAAATAGCTTTGATCTAATTCTATGTAATAGCCTCCTGTTTCTATCCGCAAGATAGATACATTCCAAGGGAGGCTCATGAAGTAATCAACTGAGAAATGACAAAAACACAAGGATTAAACAAAACTAGCAAGACAATGTAAACAACACAACTCGAAAGGGGTCAGTTTTAATAGATACTATGACTAGTTAAAATGCAAAAACCTGGGGAAATGAAAGTGAGAAGATACCTAATTGGACTCAATTTGGACTCCCAAAGTTGGACTGACAGTAAAGGAAGTTTCATGCTACAGAAGGCTCGCTACCTGTGCAGAGTTTTAAAGCATAGCATAGCATCATGAATTGTGCCTAGGAGCAGACTGTGACCTGATGCAAGTGTTTAATTCAGTATATCCCCACTCGGAGCTTAGAAAATTGTGGCTATGCAGAGAATGTTTAAAATAGGTTTAGAGTACAATTTCCAGAATACCTTATTCTAGAATGGGATGAGAATGAGTAGTGGGATGTACTCTTTGCCACTTACATTACTTCATTACATTACTATCAACTTGTTTCTCTACCACAATAGGAGCTCTGTCCTAAACAGGCTGAACTGTACCTCTTCAGGCAGAAAATCTGAACGCTAGCAATGTATTTCTGCTCTCTGGAGTGAGCCTCAACTTCTTGACCCTCTTGCTGATACCTGAGATTGATTTAGCACAAGAGTGCCCAAACTTTTTGGGCTGCAGGCTGGTCACATGGTTCAGCAGGCCGGTCACATGGTTCAGCGGGCTGGTCATGTGAGTCCTCAAAACTGGAAGTAGAAGTAAAATGTGCCCTGCAATCTGTTTTGCAACAGATTTTTTTTTTTTGGCAACAGGATGAGATAGATTTTTTTAGGCTACCATTTCTTCTGCATACGGGTGCATTTTAGTTCCGCTACTCAGAGCAATGAGGGTGGCATGGGCCAGATGAATTGGCATCAGGGGCTGGATCCGGCCCATGGGCTGTAGTTTGGACACCCCTGATTTAGCATGTCTTGCACAAATCAGACATAAATGGAAGAAGAAAGTTGGGTAAAATCAGCACATTGGTGGCACCCAGTTTCAGATCCTGGAAGATTCTACTCAGAGGTTTTAATTTGATGTTAAAAAATACAGATGGGAGAAATATCTTTTTCATTATGACTCTTAGAGGATTATATAATTAATCAACTTCTTAAGAATGAGGTGAAGAGCAACGAAGAGAGTTGTCATGCTTGCCTTACTAGAACACAGGAAGATTTGGGGGATTTTATTAAAACAGCTACTTCTGTCCTCTGAAACCTTTAGGCAATAAGCAGTCAACCACTATTTATCTTTTGGTTTCTTGTAAGGAATTCACACTAGACTCTCGGTTAAATCATTTTCCCTGTACTACTAGTACAGGAAATTAACTATAAATGAGCAATAAAAACAAATCATTCAGTTACAATTTTCCATTGATATTACTTTCCTATTTTAGAACATTTAGGAAAGGAAATATAGATCAAAATTCAGCTTACAATATATTAGCAAACTGATCCTTTAATTATAGTCTTTCCTGTTTTAGCAAACACCAACCATAAGGCATTTGTCAGTTAATTTACACAGTGTGCTTTTGGTTGGAACCATCCATTTGATTACAGCAATGAGGTACTAAAATCATTTTTAAAAAGGTTTGCAGGCACTAATAATGTATGTCTGCATTTGGCTGTGTTACTCTATAGATGGAAGCTTTGCAAGTAAGTGATGTCCTGTGGCTAAGCAATACAGGAGTTTAGCTTGCCTACTCACATGACCTGACCTGAGTCAGGCTGTTAGTAAGGTAGTGGGTAGAAAAATAAACTAACTCCAGTTATCATGTCTTTTAAAAAATATATTGTAGCAAAGCAGGTTACAGATTTCTTAGTTTCAGAAAGCAAAACAATTCTAGGTGAATGAAGCAATTTCAGTTAAGATAGCACATTTAAAACAATGAAAACCTGAAAAACAATGAAAAAGCCCAGAGGGGCCCCCTCAGCTTAAAACAACTACATGTTTCCTGAGTTCACAGCACACCCATAGACTTACACAGTGTGGAAGAAGCAAAGAACCAAAAGAGGTTGTTCTCTCTCCTCCCTCACAAACTCCTCTCACAAACTCCACACTTTGGGTCTTCCTCTGAAGGAGTCCCAACAATGACTACTCAGTACTCCTTGTCTATCAAACTTTAGGTTTCATTTATCCAAGAACATGAGGGTTAGAATGTTTAGTTTAGTGTCTAAGCGGGACTGTCCAGAGAGGGGAATTTAAAGCGGCCTGGTTTGTAATTAAAAGATTTTAATCTTCAGTGCACTCTATTTTATCTCTAGAGCAATGGTTCTCAAGGTGGGGTACATGTCTCATAAGGGAGCAATTTGATTTTTAAGGGTGAGGAGGGATTCAATAATGAATTATTAACAGTTAATGGCCTTTTAAGGTTCCTCCACGTGAACAGGAGTTTACTTTTTGAATAATAAGAATTATGTGTCATGGGTGGTGGGAAGCATCAGGATTCTAGAGATGCTTAGGTGAAGCATGGCCAAAAAAGGTGGGGAACCACTGCTCTAGAGTAATCCATCCATCCACATTTATTGACATTTCAATGATGCATACAGGTCTTTGCATTGTTCCAGTGTGTTCCCCTTTCAATTATTGATGCCTCGCTACTCACTCCACTTCCTGACTTTCTGCAGAAAATATATTTGGAGGAATTCCCTTTCCATCCTCCTCAGCTTCTCTGCTTCAGTTCTCCCTAAGAACCTTTTCTATGTGCTCAAAACAAGATTTGTGTCTCCTGCTGGGGAAAAGAGTGGAAAACCTAAATTAAAGTTTTGTTTATTAAGTTTTCCTCTTGAGATTCTTTTTTAGCTGCAGAGTGTGTGTGTGTGTGTGTGTGTGTGTGTGTGTGTGTGTGTGTGTGTGTGTGTGTGTGTGTGTGTGTGTGTGTGTGTGTGAAAGAGAGAGAGAGAGAGAGAGAAAGAGTGGAGAGAGAGAGATGCCTGCAAAAGCATTTTATGTAGAAAGTCCAAGCACAGTGACTTCTTGTTAAAAATAAATTCATAGACATAGCTCTGCTATAATGCATCTGCCTAGTATGGTATACTGTATATACTGTATATATTATTTTCTATCTAGAATTGTTAGTGAAATATTTCACAAAAGTTAGCGAAGATGAAAATAGGGGAAGGGGTTTCCTCCGTTGCCTATTGTAATGCCACAGTCTACTGAACATGCCACAGGGTTGTCACCTCAGATAGCCCCACCCACAGCTGTAGTTGGGTACAAACTAACTATCCACATAGGCTAAAGAATGGAATAATTAGGAGTGTACCTCCCTCAAAGAAACACCCTGTCGCCCTAGTGCTGTGTCAGAAAGAAGAGGGATAGCTCTTAAAAGGGGCAGGATGTAGAACTATAAAGTCAAAAGACGAGTGGATGCTGTAATTTGATTCAAACCAATTCACACCAAAGGCAAGCAAAAAGCGAGCTAGATGCCTGTGTGTGAACACTCTGAGTCACATCCTTAGTCTCACTCAGGATACATTGCATATTAAGGCAAATGGTATTTTCTCCTCTTACAATCTTGTCAATTCAGGCATGGAAATCTGTCAATGCTACATGCCTGAGATGTCAGACATACAAAGCCATACTGTCTTTTAGTGGCGTGATTACCAAGTAAAGCTAATTTGTGAAATGCAGTTTGAGGCAAGCTTGTGTTGGAATAAACTGCCCTGCTATCTTTTCTGTTAAAAGAACTCTACTTCTAATAATGTGTTAACTATATACGGTAGTCTGGCTCAGTCTTCAGTTGAAAGATATTTCCTTGTTGTGGATCTAAGGCTGCAGATCAGATACCAATCACTAGCTGCCTTTTTCACCAAAGAGAAATTTTGATTATATTAAAGCCTTACAATTCATTAACAAAATAGACACTATTCTCCTCATCGAATATTTCAAGACAAAACATTATTGAATTTACAGTGTTGCCCACACAAAAAGACAGAAAACACTAACAGGATGATTAGATTTAATTCAATTAGAATTCCACTGCATTTCTTAAAGTATAGTTTCAACAAACACATTTTCCTAGCAAACACAAGTTTACTGTATTTTATTTGCACCTCCTTAAAATGAAACTTTTGCCCCTTCATTTGTCAGATGTAAGGAAAATTGGGAGTCTGTAACCATTGTTCTGAGGCTGAGCTTGTTAGTGAAACAAAGGCCTATTTTTCCCCCAGTCAGTACTGTTTGTGCATTTACCCAATGACATCTACTTGGAGTCATTCCCAGAAAGGGGGGAGGCCAAACACACTCTTAGTATTTGCTTACTACAGCATAAAAGCACTTCTTAGTTACCAGATCTTTTTGGCAGCATTTATTTAGTTCATGACATCAAAGTGTAAAATATTCCTATGTGAATGAAAAACAACAGATAAATATCATACAGACTGTATCATTCTGATATTTTAAAGGATTAGGCCATTCCTTCTTGGGAGCAGATCCAACTCCCACTGTAGTCAACAGAAACTTTATTAAAATTAGAGAGCATTGTTTTAATTGATTTCATGAGACATTGGATCAGAGCCTTTGATAACCATTTTTACATTTTGGCATACATTATATCAATATTTCTTTTAACAAATATGGTCTTATGCTGTAAAATACACCAGATTGACATCTACAAAACATACAGTGGTGCTTGGCCTTTGGATGTCCATATATTTGGACTTTGGATGTCCAAGAAGCAGCAGAAGGCAGGATGGCTAGTGGTCAAGAATTTTGGGAGATGAATTCCAAACCAACTGGACACACAAAGGTTGAGGACCACTGAGCTAGGAACAAGCTCCTCCCTTTTTTGACAGACTCTACTGCTGTTCATTCAAAGCTCTTCAACTGGAACCTACAACAAACTGTGCTATGGTTAGCCGGACACACTGGAATTTAGGAGAATGCTTACTATAGTTCCTTAAGGCCGAGAGAGATAGTGGCTGACTATTTCATTAGGTCAGTGGTTCCCAACACGGGGCACATACCCCACAGGGGACTTCAATTCCCAGAAGGCAGTATATTGGCTGATCAATGCTTGGGGAATTGACTTAGGCTTCTGGGAACTGAAGTCCAAAAACCAAAGGTTGGGAAACATTGCATTAGGTACTAATATGGTAGGCGGAAAAGTCAAGAATAAGAAGAAACAGCTGCTGTGTGTCATGCCCAAAGACCTTGCAAAATTACTCTTAACACTAAGACGTTCCAGTACAAGGACATGACTATTTTGCCCTTTAGGCTGGAGCAGCTGCCTTCATGTGATATGTGGACTTTACAATTAGTTCTTCATAAGCAAAAGCTGCTGGTCTTCCATGCCATATACTAAGGGAATTGCCAACAACAGATCATTATTTTGATATATACACTTGCAAATTTAAAAGATGGCTGGAGAAAAATCCTGTTTGGTTCTTGAGCTGGTTCCTGAAAAGGCAAATGCAACTGTGTTGCTGTGAATGAGAGAGTGTGTTGGCTTGTGGAGTTGGCAAGTACCCTAGTGTTCTTCCAGCTTTAAAAAGCAGTCCTGCATGAGATAGGAGCCAAGAAACAGTAAACTCATAACACACACAGAATTTTTTTAAAAAGTTGCTCAAAGAATCTATAGGAGAACTACCTGGATAGCTTAGGAAGTTGGAACAGCTGAAAGTTCATTTCCTCACTTTGCATCCCAAGAGAAAACCCAGTCTTTGTAGCCTTGGGCAAGCTGTAAAGTTTCAGAAAACCCACAAAATAAGTGAATCATAAACAGAGGCGTAGCTACCGCCGTATCAGCCGTATCAATTATACGGGGGCCCCGGGCTACGGGGGCCCCCAACGGCAAAAAATAAAATTAAAAATAAAAAAGAGCAAAAATTTACTGCGCATGCGCAGAAACTCAATCTGATGCATTGCGCATGTGTCAGATTGAGTTTCTGCGCATGCGCACTTTATTGGAGCCATTTTTGGCTCCAATTTTTTTAAAAAAGCCGGAGTCGGAGAGTCGGAGAGTCGGAGCCGCAGCTTTTAAGCAGCGAGGCAGCCCCGACTCCGAGGCCCTCCCCCCGGTCGCCGCGGGGGCTCCCTGCCTGCGCCAGCCCGGGCGGCGCTCTCCACGGTCGCCGCTGGGGTGGGAGTCCACCAGCTGCAGGACCAGCTCGCGGGCGCGCCCCGTCCCGCGGCAGGCTGCAGGTCACCTGGAGCGCGCCTGGAGCTGACCTACCGCGCGCGCCTGGAACTCACCTGCCGCCTGCGTGTGGGATGGGGCGCGCGAGCTGGTCCTGCAGCTGGTGGACTCCCACCCCAGCGTCGAGGTGGAGAGCCCCGCCCGGGCTGGCGCAGCCTGCCAGGGAGCCCCCGCGGCAACCGGGGGGAGGGCCTCGGGGCTGCCTCGCTTCGCCCGCTCGCCTTCCACAACTGCCCCTTGCCTTCGCCGTGCGCGGCGAGGGAGCGATCGGCAGCAGCGGCGGCGCGGCGGCGGTGACAGCAGAGGCGGAGGAAGAAGAGGCCCCAGGATTAAGGTAAGTGAGGTTTTTGTGTTTCGGGTGGGTGGGTGGGTGGGTTGAGGTGTGTGTGTTTTTTTTTAACATTTTAATTCTATTTTATTTATTTTATTTTTATTTATTTTATTTTTATTTTTGGCCCCGCCCACGATGTCATGACGTCATGACGTTGCCTCTCCCCATGACGTCATGATGTCATGATGTTAGCTCCGCCCCACATCTAAAGGGCCCCCAAACAATTTTTATACGGGGCCCCGGCAAGGTAAGCTACGCTTCTGATCATAAACCACTTTTTTACATAGAAAACACCATAAGTGCCATAAGTCTGAACTGACTCTATGGAATACAGTTATTATTTACAGGTGGAGAGAAAGACGGGCCAACAGCCACCACAGAGGATTCTGACAAATCATTATAAAAAGGCATTGTTTCCCATCTGTTTTGTTTGTTTCTGTGCTTTTTGTATGAACAAAAAAGGTTGAGAAGAAACAGTGGCAATACGTGTGAAGGTCAAGGTCTCTAGACAATGTCTAGACTTCCTTTAAAATTCTATGGGAGAAGGAATGTAACTGAACAATGAAAGCCTCATTCTGAATGGAATTTAGGAAAGTTACCTTTACTTAACCATGCAGCCTAGGGGGTAGGGGTCTGAGAGTTGCTATCCAAAGAAAGTAAGTGGCCATGTGGTTGGGAGGATTTGGGAAATGGTACTCCAAAGAAAACTCTAACTGTAAGCACACGAAGAATGTTTTCCAAGTACAAAGAATCTATGATTAAAGAAGAAAAGGTGGAGTGGGAGCTGGGAAAACAGGATCAACCTAAGCTAGGAATGGAATTTAGGAAGAAGATTAATAGGAGATGGAAAACACTGAACCACAAGCAGCAGCTCTGATCTTCGTGCATTTATATTTTGGCATGGCAGTCCAGAATATGAGGTCTTAAGGCTTTTTTTTTTGTCAGAACCAAATGCAGTAAGAGTAGAGTCTCTTGAGCATGCCAGAAAGTCCTTAGGAATTTATAATATACACTTGTGGGGGAGGGGGAGTGTTTCCCATGAAATTTTAATGAACACCATTAGAACTTGGATGGTAAATAAATGACTTGGAGGGCTGGAATGCAGTATACCACTGACACAGTAGTGTTAAATTCCTGTTGATTTTATTTCCTATGATTGTTGCCTTTTAGTGCAGTGACAATTAATATTTACTAGGTTCTGGGTAACCTTAATAAAATACGGTGGGGGAGAAGAAAAGAGTGGAGAAGATCTCCATGAATGTTTCATGTGTAGTCTGATTACAGGACTGGAATTATCTGTCTTAACCTTAAGAAACTAAAACATTTCCGGAGGGAGGGGAGGGAGAGTCACAAATGTGTTAATTTTTTAAATCAACACTTCCACATTCCTATAGGTCAGGGTGGGCAATATGTGGCCAAAGAACCAAATGTGCTGCCAACATTCTTGTCCCCCAAGAAATGTTTTATTTAAAAAGAAAACTGTTCAAACAGAGGGGCAATTTCACTGTGTTTAGGGAATCCAGGCATGGCCCCCTTCCACACTCTCCCAAAATTTTAATTAATTTTTGTTTGCCAGTAGAGGGTGCAAAGAACTTTTTCAATTGTTGCAGTTATTTAATTTTAAAAGAAACATACTGGGGGTAATTAGGGCAGCAGATGTGGCCGTCCAAGATTCAGAGGTGGTCATTTGTTCCTGCCTACCTATAAGGTGCTTCAGTGTATGCACATCTGCTTCATAATTTACTGCTGCAAATCAAATGAACGAACGAACAAACAAACAGACAGACAAACAAGAGGTACTCCATCTACTTTTCTTTTGTGACAACCTCATAAACTACAGTTGTACCTCGCTTAAAGAGCATAATGCGTTCCACAGGATTTCTCTTTAAGCGAGTTTGCTCTTTAAGCAAAACACCATTGTAAATGACCAATTGTGGGGGGAACTGCGAACCCTGATTTATTTGTTAAGCAATTTTTTGTTGGTTTTATTTGTTAAGCGAATCAAACATTCAGAGAAAATTCTGCTCTTTAAGCGAGGCGCTCTTTATGCAAGGTTTGACTGTACTGTTCATTGCAAGCTAGCTGAGGAGAGGAGAATGGCTCTAGCTCTTGCCATTTTTTTAAAACTGGCTAGCTGTGAAGTGGAAGGAGGCTACAGTTGTATAACTCTGCATTGTGGAGAAAGATCTTGAGAAAAATAAACTTAGGGGGGGGGGGAAGCTCTCTGGCATTCAGAAGGTCCCAGGTTGAGTCCTTAGCATCTCTTCAGGAAAGAGTTCTGCCTAAAACTCTGAAGAGCTGCTGTGAGACCTATGTTCCTAAAACGGGTGACCCCAGGGGTGTGCTGGGCACCTTGGGAGGGCGGTGAACAAGATGGGGACACCTATTGGGGGGTTGGGGGAGGGAGAAATCTTGTGCCCAGGTGAATTATGTCACCTGGTGACATAATTTTGTCTGCCTCTGGGGGGCGTGGGCAGCGCCAGTCACTGGGGGGCACCGGGATGAGTCTCTGTAGCCCTGTGGGCCAGAACACCACTGGGTGACCCCCATATATTTTGAACTATACTTCGATCACCCTTAGCCAGCACAAGTTAATCATCAGGAATGCTAAGATTTCTGGTCCTATATGTTTTGCTCAGCCACTGTTCCAAACTCTGTATAGCCCCATATTGTAAACAAATCTTTCAGGTAATAGATTTCAGTAATAAGAAATAAATAGTTTTCAGTAGAAAAGTTGATCACCAAACACTGAAATCCAAACTGAGGATTCATCCAGACAGATATAGAGAAGCACATTGTTTTACTCCTGATCTTATGGCCAGCTTTAAGGATAATTAAGGGCATGGAACATTTGATTTTGGAGATCAAGCAATACCCCAAATTTTATAGTACTTTTTAAAAATCTACAATTTAAAAGTCTAGATAATTCACCTCAAACAGGCATGTTCAGGTGGCAGGAGCTTCCTGGGAGAGAAGGTTTCAGCATTAAAATAGATGTATTTTTTTTTTAAACTGGTGTCCTCAACATTTTCCAGAAAAGTTAGTTTCAAACTAAAGCAGTTTCCAAATGTTCAAAAATTGAAATTAGAGTCTTCAAAAGACAGTGCTAACATCTTTCCATTAATAAAAAAAACTCCAAATCAACTAACCAAAGAAAATAAATCTAGCAGAGAGAACCTTTTTTTAATTAGGATATCCACCCCATTGTTTTCAGAATTAGTGACAAGAACAGAATATCCCCAAATGAAATTAAATCTGAAGTCAGATTCCTTTGTCAAGACTGAGAGTTCAAGGGAAAGACAAGAAGCAAGACAGGTTAAAGACTCACAGATTTAGCTCACTGATGACCTCATTAAACTGAGACAGAAGACATACCGTATATGCTGGCGTATAAGATTACTGGGCGTATAAGACGACCTCCCAACATTTCCACACAAAATATAGAGTTTATTATATACTCGCTGTATAAGACTACCCCCTCTTTCGCACACCTTCCACACACCAAATAAAACATAAAAGAACATCAGATTTGATTTCAACATCTCCCTGTGGCCGGCACTAGTGCGTCAGTGTGCATGTGCGAGCTCTGCGTAGACAAGGGGCGGGGCGGAGCACCGCTGCTTCCTGCTGAGCAGAACGGGCCGGTCATGCCGAAAAGGTTGGCACACCTGTCTCGCTGCTGATGCTCGCTGTAGCCACGCTGAATACTGCGCGATACTGGATGGTATGTAGAATGAGGTGGGTGGGCATCGGGAGGCCACTATGGGCACCGGGCGAGCATCGGGCGGCCACTATGGGCAGCTATGTATATCCCAACTGAGTGCACCCGGCGTATAAGATGACCCCCCCCCCCACTTGGAGGCATGTTTTTCAGGGGGGAAAAGTAGTCTTATACGCCAGCATATACAATACCTATGAAAGGTATGGACATCCAGTATATTCAGCTAGTACACAACTTTGATACAAACTAGTCTCAGTGGCGTCGCGCAGTCTTCAGCCGCCTGGGGCGAAAAGCAAACTCGCCGCCCCCCCCAGCTCGCCGCTGCCGCCACCCCTCCCCCTCCCAAGGCAGAAGGCGCCCCCCTGCTGACTAGCGGCGCGCGCGCAATCGCGCGCGCGCCACACACACCTCCGTCCGCTCGCCCGCCAGAGGCCGTCCGGTCCGCCACCCACCCCCGACGAGCGCACCTCGCTCCGGCAGATCGCTCGCCCGGCTGGCCGTCGGGGGCTCTCCGCACACCGCCTGCCGCTGGCAGCGGCTTTCAGGGGGCGGCAAATAATGTCCCCTCCCCACCCTTTTGCTGGCGAGCGTCCTGCGTGCGCTTCGCCGCTTGCAGGCGAGGAGGAGAAAAAGGGGTTTTTTAAAAGACAGACAATTCAAGGAGGGGCCCGCCCCCCGCCCCGTCCGGCTGGCCGTCGGGGGCTCTCCTGGAGGGCGGCCCGCGTGCGCGCACGCGCTGCCCACCTCCTCCTGCCCAGCCAGCCACCAGGGGCTCCCCGCCACGGCGCCACCCACCCCAGACGAGCGCCCCGTCTCACGGCAAGTTGGGTGGGTGGCTGGGCTGGCGGAGACGAGCAGCGTGCGCGCGCGCGCGCGGGCCGCCCTCCAGGAGAGCCCCCGACGGCTAGCCGGCCCCCCTCCTTGAATTGTCCGCCTAAAAAAAAAAAAACCTTTTCCTCCTCCTCGCCTGCAAGCGGCGAAGCGCACGCGGGGCGCTCGCCAGCAAAAGGGTGGGGAGGGGACATTTTGCCGCCCCCTGAAAGCCGCTGCCCGGGGCATCCGCCCCCCCCCGCCCCCCCCACGCTACGCCACTGACTAGTCTTAACTTACAACAACAACACATGCCAGACTGAACAGAGACAACTGGCAAAGCATGCCAGGAGATTACCTATGGTTGGCATAAGCAAGAATGTCACATGGTCACCAGCACAAGCAGCTAGGGTCCAGTCCTTACAATGAGATAAATGCCAATGTGAATGAACCCTGAATTAAACAGATTAAATCCATCTGCTCAGAGAAATAGCACTATTTGCCTCAGTATTCAACTTGAGAAACAATGAGAATATTTTCCATAAAACAGGTACTGAGTCAAACATGACCTGGTTAATTGCAGGGTACAAAGATGACATGTAGCTTCCCCAAACTTCCATACTATCCTCCACTTCTATGCATGTTTTTAACCAGATAGATCCTGGTGCTCAACTACTTTACTGTAAGCTCACCTATCCAGTTATCCCTTGTTCGACCCACTTTCAATAGTTCAGGTTTTTCCAGAACTGGCTACAAGAACTGGAGTTAAAGTATTAGTACTTTAAAAGAATAACATTTGCCTCACGCAGTACGGCACTACTGCCACTTTGTTATTCTGGAGTATTGTCCTTCCTGGCATATATCCCTTGCTCCCACATGTTGCCTCCTGTAACTTACCTTTTACTTGCTCTGTCTCTCTGTAGGTTCTCTAGGCATCTGCCTCCCAGCCTGACTCAACATTGCTTTCCTATTGTTTCTCTTGGCCTGTCTCTTCAGCCTGATATATTCCTGCCAAGACTCTGTTCAGCCACTTGCCATACATCTACTCTCAACCTTTTCCAAGCTTACTTTTGAGGCCGGCTTAAAGACAAAATGAGACTTACTCTTAATTCTGCATATGTGTGCATATACACATACATGCATGTATACATTCACATAGAAATATAAGACATGATTAGTCCTCATTTCTTGTCTTTTCTCCTTCTCTGTTCCACAAAGCTAGATGAGACAGAATCAGTGATGGGCTGCTACCGGTTCACCTGAACTGGTAGCAGTTTTCCGGAGGGGATCGCCGGGGGGGGGGTAGAGAATGGTTCGGTCTTTTCTCTGGCCGTCCTCCAGAAGTGTATTGCCCTGCGCATGCATCAAACCTCCATTTGATGCATGCACACTAAAAAATAGAAGTGTGCATGCCTCAAATGGAGGTTTGATGCATGCACAGTTTCAGGCAGCCATTTTGGCTGCCCGGAAAGGGCGCAGGCAGCGGCTGAAGAAGCGGCAGCAGTGGCAGCGGCCTTTCCTTGCTGGGCCGTGCCACGCCACCAGGCTGCTGCACTGCCACACTTCCTGCCTGCCTAGTGCCTACCTGCTTGCCTACCTGCTTGCCTCCCCGACCCCAGGCCAGGTAAGTGACGGGCTTGTGTTTGCGATGTGTGGGTGGGTTGATTTGTGTTTGAGTGTGGGTGGGTTGGTTGGTTGATTATTTTAATTTTAATGTTTATTTTTATATAATTTTTATTTAATTTTTTTTTTCTTTGGCTTCACCCACAACGTCATGACATCATGATGTTGGCTCCGCCCACAATGTCATGACATCATGACATTGACTCTGCCCACAATGTTGGCTCCACCCACGGTGGAGTAGCAAAAATCTTGACGAGCCACCACTGGACAGAATGCTACGTTTGTCACTGCAAATTGAAGTTCTGTGCTACATCCAATCTTGTATAAGTTTAAAAAATGCATTTTACTCACAATTTCTGAATGTTCAAGTCTTAAATCAGGAATTTTATTTTAGGAAGAACTTTATTATCCATGTGATCTACTTATGTTTTAGAGGTCTATGAGTATCCAACACAACTTTTTTTTTGCCATAAGACATTCCTGTTTTTCATTTTGCAAGCCAAGATTAGTCTTTCTTCAGGTACTATATTCTCCACCATAAAGCTTTCAGATGCTAATGGTAAGTTACGTAATTTAGAAAAACTAAGTTTTAATGAAAACACTAAGCTATGCAATTACTTTTTTCTTTGCTGTTAAATTTAGCTTTACACATGGTCTGTTATTTTTAGAAAACTACCTATACAAGCCCGGCTTTACACTTAAAGAAACATAGAAATAGATTACCAACTATAGATGAGGGAATAGAAGGACAGGTTTCACTTACCAGTAACTGTCGTTCTCCGAGTATGTTGTTTGGGGATTCACACTGATGGGTTCTGCGCCTGCACTGAATCCGGAGCGGAGCTGGAAAGCTGATTGGATAAAGAGTTTTGAATGTGGGACCGCCCACCATGCCCAACCCCTTTAGGCGCCATTTCGCGCTCTCCCCTCAGTTTGATATTAAAGCTGCCCGCTAAGCCTAAGGCCATCTCAGGCCGGCAGCCCTGAGGGGAGGCAGGGTTGGGTTGTGTGAATCCCCAAACAACATACTCGGAGAACGACAGTTACTGGTAAGTGAAACCTGTCCTTCTCCTTCGTGTTGTTTGGGGATGCACACTGATGGGTGACTAACAAGCTCACTTACTTGGATGGTGGGCAGCCGGCGTCCTGAGATGTAGGAGAGCGCGATGTCATCATGGATGGGCGGTCATCAACGAAGAAGGTCGGAGACCAGCCGTCAGGATGGACCTGCCCCGTCTGACATCAGGGGCGGACCTTGTATCAACCCGGTAGTGGGTGATGAAGGTGGAGGACCTGGACCAAGTGGCAGCCTTGCAGATATCCTCCATCGGGATGCCCTCTAGGAATGCAGTGGAGGAAGCCAGTGTCCTGGTGGAGTGAGCCCGGACATGAGGCGGAGGTGGCAGGGATGACATCTGATAGGCCAGGTAAATGGTACCTGAGATCCATTTAGATAGTCTCTGGGCAGACAGAGGCTGTCCCTTAGTCTTGCCACCATAAGCCACAAACAGTTGTTTTGCTCTCCTGAAGGACGCAGTCCTCTGGGTGTAAAACAGCAAAGCCCTCCTGACATCCAACGAGTGCCACACTCTCTCTTGTGGAGACGAGGGATTCAGGAAGAATGCTGGAAGCGTGATGGCTTGGGCCAGGTGAAATTCAGTCAGGACCTTGGGCAGGAATGTCAGATCTGGGTGCAACACTGCCCTGTCGGGGTAGAACTTGAGAAAAGGAGGGTCAGACCGAAGGGCTGCCAGCTCCCCTGCCCGTCGGGCAGAAGTGATAGCTACAAGGAAAGCAGTCTTGTAAGAGACAAACTTAATGTCCACCGAAGCCATGGGTTCAAAGGGTGCCTTCGTGAGTGCGGTGAGCACTGTAGTGAGGGACCACTGAGGGGGTGGTATCTTCACTGGAGGATAGGCGTTGCGTAGCCCTTGAAGGAACCTTTTAACAGTTTTGTCTCTGAAGGCGGAGGACAATACTGAAGAAGGTGGGGCCTTGGCGACCACAGCAGCTAGGTGGACCTTCAATGATGAATGTGCGGATCCCAACTCGGCTAGGTGCAGGAGGTAGGACATGACATCCTGCAGGGATGCGGAGTCCACGGTGCGGTCGCTGGATGCTAGGAAGTCAGTGAAGCGACGGTACTTGGCATCGTAGGACTTCCGTGTGGAAGGTTTCCTGGACAGATCAAGGATCCGTGTTATGTTGGGCGGATAAGCCAGGCCGTCAGGTGTAGGCTCGGCAGATCCGAGTGAAGGATCCGACCGTCTTCCATGCGGAGGAGATTCGGATCGGTGGGTAGGCGGAGACGATCGCAAGCCAGGGTTTGGAGTAGTGGGAACCACGGCTGGCGCGGCCAGGACGGGGCAATCAGGATCGTCCGGGCGTTCTCCGCACGGATCCGTATCAGGACCCGTTGGATGAGAGGGATCGGTGGAAACATGTACAGCAGTTCCTGGTGCCACGGCACCATGAAGGCATCGCCCTCCGATCCGTGGCCGATCCCTGCTCGGGAGCAGTAACGGCGGCACTTGGAGTTGGCCTGTGACGCGAAGACGTCTAGGGTCGGTGTGCCCCACCGTCGGCACAGGCGGTCGAACACCGATTCGTCCAGTTCCCACTCGTGCATTGCCGTCCCTTTGCGGCTCAGGGAGTCTGCATCGGAGTTCAGGGTGCCCTGGATGTGGACACCTATGGGGAACACGTGTACCTTCAGGCACCACTCCCACATCTGGACGGTCAGGTAGAGGAGGGAGAGAGACTTGGTCCCTCCTTGCCGGTTGAGATAGGCTAGTGTCGTGGTGTTGTCCGAGGCGATCTGCACCACACTGCCCGCGATCGACGGTCTGAAGGACCTCATCGCCTTCCACACCGCTAGCAGCTCGAGGAAGTTGATATGGTGGTCGGCTTCCTCGGGCGTCCATGTGCCGTGAATCCGTAGTCCGCGGCAGCACGCACCCCATCCGTGGGTGCTCGCGTCGGTGGTGACTTGGATGGACGGTGCGGGAAGGGTGAAGAGTCTCCCCGCGGTCACATTCTGGTCCATTGTCCACCAGTTTAACTGGTCTCGGAGTTCGGGAGTCGGTGTGAGCCACTTCCCGAGGTTGTCGTGGGTGCCGTTGAAGGAGGAGAGGAACCACGACTGGAGGGAGCGCATCTTGAGTTTGGCGTGCGAGACCACCGCCGTGGTCGAGGCCATGAGTCCTAGCAAACGGAGGGCGTCCCTCGCACGGACCCGACGTCTGCCCTGGATCCGTGCCACCACTGTGCGGATGTCGAGCAGACGTTTGGTTGGAGCGTAGGCTCTTAGAGCCAGAGAGTCTAGAACGGCTCCGATGTATTCTATTCGTTGAGTGGGGGTCAACTGGGATTTCTTGAAGTTGACCCGCAGACCGAGGCTCTGCATAAGGGCGAGGCAATGTGCAACGTCGTCCTTGGCTTTTTGTTGGGTTGGGGAGCAGATCAACCAGTCGTCTATGTACGGGAACACTTGGACGCCTTGCAGTCGCAGATGAGCAGCCACCGGTGCCATGCACTTCGTGAATACCCTCGGAGCGGTGGAGAGGCCGAAGGGTAGGCATGTGTACTGGTAGATGTTGCCGCCCACCTGGAATCGGAGGAAACAACGATGTTCCCTCCTGATGGACACGTGAAAGTAGGCGTCCTTCAGGTCGATGACGGTGAACCAGTCCCCGTGGTTGATCAGCGGGAGGATGGAGTGAAGGGTTACCATCCGGAACTTCCTCGCGTCGATATGCTTGTTGAGAAGACGGAGGTCCAGGATGGGACGTGCCCCCCCGTCTTTTTTGTCCACAAGGAAGTATCGGGAGAAGAACCCTTCGTGAGACTCCGACGCTGCGACCGGCTCTATGGCGCCCTTCTCTAGGAGAGCTGTTAGTTCCTCCTGGAGCGGTGGGGATGGATCGGTGACGCGGATCCGTCCGACAGTAGGGCATCTCTCGAACTCGATCGCGTAGCCAGAGTCTAAGATGGTTAAAACCCATCGGTCTGTGGTGATGGCAGACCACGCCGATAGGTAGTCGGAAAGGGGGCGGTAGGGTAGAGTCTCGGTCACGGAAGAGTCAAACACGTTGTTTGCCCTTCCGTTCCGTACGCTTGCCAGTCTGAGGCCGCTGCTGGTAGCGTGGACGGTTGGGTTGTTGGCGCTGCCGGTAGGGCTGGTACCGGGAGTAGTCCCCTTGTCTCTGTGGCGGGCGAGGTTGATAGGATGGGCCCGCCTGAGACGTCGACGGCTGGTCCTGATGGTAACGGCCAGACCCACGGTGTGGAGGGCGGAGCTGTTTTATCGTGGCGTAGTCCCCTTTCAGCTCTCCCAAGGAGGTGTCGGTCTCCTTGGCGAAGAGGCCCTCGCCATCGAAGGGAAGCTCCTCCACGAGCCGCTTGACATCGTCCTGCAGGTTAGCCGAACGGAGCCAGGCGTGGCGACGGAGCTGGATGGCGGAGGCCAAGTTTTTTGCCTCCGACTCGGTGACGTGGCGGCCGGTGCGGATTTGCTGGAGGGCGAGGTGGTTGCCCTCCATGCAGAGTTTTTCAAAGTCCGCTTGTCGATCAGGTGGCAGCAGGGACTTGAACGACTCCGCTTGCTCCCAGAGTCGACACTGGTAGCCTCCCATGGCCGTCGCGTAGTTGGACGCACGGAAGGACAAGGAGGCATTGGCGTAGAACCTCCTGCCCAGTGCGTCCAGCTTCTTCCCTTCCTGGGTCGACGGGATGGGAGTGCTGCTGATCGGCGTCCGGTGTTGGGAGCCCTTGACCACTCGGGAGTTCGGTGCCGGGTGAATGTGCAGAAAGTTGGAATCGTCCAGCAGTCTGTACATAGAGTCCACTCTGTTGGATACGGAGTGCGAAGAAACCGGCTTCTTCCACACCTCCTTGGCCGCTTTAGCAATCTTAGGGAGCAGTCCGAGGCGGACGGGGACCAACTCCTTGCGGTCGGCCAAGCCGCAGACGACATCCTCACAGTCGTCCAGGGGAGCCTCCGCCCGAATCCCAAGGGTGGATCCGAGGCGAGTGATCAGTCCGGTGTAGGTCTTCAAATCCTCCGGCTGGGACCCGTGGACGGCGCCGATGTTGTCGTCCGGGGACTTGTCGACCGCAACCGGCGGTGGCTGATGCTGCTCCTCCTCCTGATCCGACGAGTCGGAGTCTCCTGACCGCTCCGAGACGCTGGGCGGTGGCAGGTAGACCTCGGGGTCCGAGTCCGACCAGTACGGCCTGGCGGATCTCGGATCGCTCCCCGGTAAAGGCAGCTGGTACGGAGGGAGAGAGGCCTCCGACCGCGCCTGTTCCACCCTCTGCCGCTTCGGTGCGGGGCCCTCCTCACGGAGCGGTGGTGCCTCCGTGGCTGGTGGTGAGGGCAGAGGGCGCTCCCACGGTGTCGTCTGCGGGCCCTGGAGCTCGGCGTGCAGTTTCCGCACCATCGCCTCGATGTACGGGGCGATGAGGCTCAACTGGGGCGGCGGTTCGGTAGCCGGACCAGGAACCACGGAAGGGCTGCGGAGGGAGGAAGACCTGTGCGGTGGTACAGGTGGAGGAGTCTCCGGTGGCGGTGGAGGGCTGTGGGCCCTCTCCGGCGTGGCGTCCCGGGCCTCGGTCGACATCCTACCCGGCGTAGGTGGAGCTGCGACCGGGGCGGATGCTAGGGAGCGTGGCGGCGAAAGGTGAGCCGGTGCCGGGGTCGGAGGAAGAGAAGACAAAGAGCTACGGCGCTTCTTTTTCTCTTTTTTGTCCTTCTTCTTCTTCTCCTGCTCCTTCTTCCGCCTGAACAGTTCAGAGGCCGAGGGCCTGGAAGAAGAAGCGGAGGTAGGAAAAATTGGAAGATTCTGAGACAATCTCAGCAAAGTACTCACAGCTTTTTTTCCAGGCTCCTGCTTGCGCAGCGGAAAAAAGCAAACTGAGGGGAGAGCGCGAAATGGCGCCTAAAGGGGTTGGGCATGGTGGGCGGTCCCACATTCAAAACTCTTTATCCAATCAGCTTTCCAGCTCCGCTCCGGATTCAGCGCAGGCGCAGAACCCATCAGTGTGCATCCCCAAACAACACGAAGGAGAAGGTTTATAATAAGAAGAATTCCTCTTATGCCTTCCTCATGGATGAAAATGCAACTTGTGACCTGCAATTCTGAGTAGACAACAGGAGAAGAGGAAGAAGGGTCAAACAGTCCCTCCCACTTTTCTTCCACCTTAGGCTCCAAGGCTATTATTTGCTACAAAAATTAATAGAACAGGGAAATGAAATATACAACAGTGTATATCTTGTAGACTCATTCTTAGGATGCTTCCAGGTAAGAACAATATCACAAAATCAATCCGATTCACTCCCATAGTTTTACAGTTAAGTCGACGCCAACAGCTTGTAGTCAAGTGAGAGAGACTTGGAATGTAAACTTCTTATTAGTAGTGACAGTTGCGCTAACAGAAACATTGTTTTTTGTACAAAGAACCTGTAACCTAAACCAAACTTGATGACAATGTTGGAAATATTCTGGTAAAGCAATCTTGCTTCCCCTTCTGACATTCCCTCACAACATAAAACAATAAGAAAATATGTAAAATGATAAAACAATAAGTGCAACTTGCCAAGAAGGATGGGATAGTCTCTGCTGCAGCTGAAATGCTGGGGGATATTCTGAAGATTTAAACCACTGGCCATATGCAAAACTATTGTGATAACCAGCCAATTAATATACGTAGTGTACCAACAGACTATTGTTTTGATTTAAACTTTTAGTAACAAACCAAAATTTGATAATGGAAAAGTAGAATTACCATTAGGAAAACTGAGCGCAGAAGAATAGATGCCTTTGAAATGTGGTGTTGGAGGAGAGTTTTGAGAGTCCCCTGGACAGCGAGGAGACCAAATACAGTAATACCTCAGATAACGCTAAGGCTTGGTTCCACAAGTCTTGGTGTTATCCGATTTTTAGTATTATCCGATGCATGTTAAAATCCTATGAGATGGATCAGATAACGTTAAAGCTCCATAAAGATACACTGTAACAGCACAGGCTTTAGCGGTTGTTATTCAATCCATCCCATAGGACCTTAATGTTATTCGATCCAATTCTCCTCCCCAGATTACTTAACATTATGCGATTTTAGCGTTATCCGAGGTAAACGTTATCCGAGGTATTACTGTAGGTCAATCTTAGAAGAAATCAACCCTGACTGCTCCTTAGAAGGTCAAATAGGGGGCAGCCAAAAAATCAGGTGGCTAGATGGTATTATAGATGCAATGGGCACAGAGCTGAGTGAGTTGAGGAGGATGGTGGAGGACAGAAGTGCCTGGCAGACAGTGGTCCATGAGGTCGCAAAGGGTCGGAATTGACTGTGCGACTGAACAACAACAAAGAATTACAGAAACCCAGAATAAGAATCTGTAAGATTAATTTGCATGTATGGTGGTTTATTCCAGTGAGATTGTGTTGGTCATATATTTATTAAGCAGGAATCAAACAGGAATATTTTGGAAACATATCTTCATGTAGAAACAAAAAAGTTTGCCAAAATAATTGCTACATTCTACATACTTTTATTGGTAGTAACTTAACTCACAAATAATATGATACTGTATTGCATTAGGAACTCACTTCAGAGATGGTGCAGGAGGAAAAACAACAACCATAAACTTGTTGACTTCAATGCATAGGGATCTGTTGGTAGCCATTAAAGAGGAGACCGGATGAATGGCAATCTCACTCAAAGAAAGAAAAACAACAATACTGACATCCTAGAAGAAGGAGTTAATGCCTGAAAACAGCAGTTTTGGTATCAAATACATATGTTACTTGGAAAACTCAAGACTGAACATGTAACCTATGTTCACAGCCACCTAGTCTATCCGTTTCTCTACAACCCCCACCCCCACCTCACCCTGACACTCAGAACCCTACCCCAAACACACACAGAGAGAGGGGGTCAGGGTTTCAACACTGGTTACTTTGCAGAATGAAAGCGGATCATATTGTGGTTATTATTATTATCAGAACAGTGGGAAACAGCTGAAATTTTTTGCTAAGCATTTCTGCAGAAAGGAAGGAAGGAAGGAAGGAAGGAAGGAAGGAAGGAAGGAAGGAAGGAAGGAAGGAAGGAAGGAAGGAAGGAAGGAAGGAAGGAAGTTTTCCTCCCTTAATCATTCACTAGCTAGCAAGCAGCATCTCACCACTTTGGTGAAACTATTAGGAGAATGACACCAAACAAGTTGAAATCAATGTTTTGGATTAAACTTCCATCACCATTAACCTAACATGGCCAGTGGTCAGGGGATGATGGAGGTTGTAGGCCAAAACATTTCCACTTTGTGGAAGGCTGGCACAAAGGAATTTAGTACTTGTTCTCTTTACTTTCTTGTGTTAAAGTAGTGTCAGAGGCTGGGAATTGCACTATAACTCTCATGCAAGCTGTGGTCTTCTGGGACTAGAAGTCATGGTCAAAAAGATAACTTTTCGAGCATTTCAGCAAAACTTATGTACTGAAAAAGAAAGGCAGAGCAGGGAGAAATTTAAGTCCATTGCTCTCCCCTTTCCTCTTTCTGCCAGTGCAAGGCTCATGTGACTATGTCCTGAGATACTATTTCTCTTATGAAAACATACTGTAGGCTACAGAATATTGAAAATGACCTAAAGGATGCTAAGAACAATTATAATTGCACCACACTGAAATATGAGACCCCAGTTCCTTTGCACTTCATCAGAAATCTAAGCCCTGGTGCCCAAGAATTGCTTTCATGACCTCTTTGCCTTTTCTTCTCATTTATTTTCTAGCCATTGTGTAGACTGCTTCCTGTCTGCTCCTATCTCTGCTCCTTCCCACAATAGTAAAACTGTGTGAATAGTCATTGTTTTTTTAAAAAGCTGTGCATTTGCAAAATAAAAAAGAAAAGAAAGAAAAAAGAAAAAGGAAAAAGGTTTGAGGCGGTGGGGGCGATAACTGCCTTTCAATACTCTTGAGTCTAGTAAAATTGGTTAACTCATTTTGCGTCTGATGCACATTTTGATTTCCATTGCATGAAGAATTAAGTTTCCTGTAGGCAGGATGCTGAGTACTATTTGCTGATTCCATCTTCTGATAATGACAGACAAGAGTACACAAACGGTTCCCTTTCTAGACATACTTTGGCCATTCTACAGCCTGATGTATAGTTTATGGTAAATGGATTTCTGTCATCATTAGATTTCTGAAGCCTACACATGGGAAAAGGTTTATTTTTCAGCTGGGATTTTACACACTCCTGCCAGACACAAAGTGATTTTTTGACAGATAACACATACAATGACATATTTGTATCTGTGTGCATGTGAGTGAGTGAGTGAGTGAGTGAGCATATGTATGTATGTGTGAACACATACAGGGTGGCAGACTGGCCCACATTTAGAAATTTATATGATGTTTCCACATGATCTAGAAAGGTCATGAAGTCATAGATAGTTCAATTTATGCCATGCATTGGCAAAAATCTGAAAATCAGGAGCTTCCAGTAAATGGGAGACATGCACTTGTACCTGCCTTCTCCTAGCACTTGGCATGTAGTTCCCCCACCCTATTTCCCCTCTTCCTCTTCTATTTCAAAATGTAGCCACAGGGAGACCTGTCTGTAGGAAGAAACAGGTATTCAGCTGGCAGATGATCTCAACTCCTTTCCCACCAAAGGCGAGATAGCAATTGGAGAAGAATGGTTTTTAGCACAAAAATCACTAGGAATGATAGAATGAAGAAGTGGATTCTTCCCTCTTTCTACTACATAGTCTTCTGTAGCATACTGCATTTTCTGAGGCTGCATCATATCATTATAAAAAGAATGAACTGAAGTATTTAGGGTGTAGAGACCACATGCTTGACAGCAGGAATTATATACAATTTGGTCCTCACTTTTCACTGAACTTTCCAAACATCATTATTCACAGTGAAAACAGCATGCTGTGAACTCATGTTGTTCTTCCTGTAGTCTCCTAACTGGGCCGACAGTGAGTGCTGACAGCTAAGCTGTCCGTTTATATATTTAGCCTTCACTCACCTTTGGGAAACTCTTCTTTTTGCGAGATCTTGCAGCTCATTAGTACAATACTTAAAAAGACACTGAAAATTACGAAGGCAAATAACCACATGCACCAATATGTCATGAACCACATGTGACTATCTGTAAATGGTGAGGATTTTGGAAGTTTCTAGACCAGAGTTTCTCAACTTTGGCCCTCCAGATGTTCTTAGACTTCAATTCTGAGAAGCCCTGATTAACAGATGTATAGACTTGGACTTCTAGACCAAAGGTGGCTCACGACTGGAGTTGGGAGCAGTGGTAGGGATCACACTGAGGGACCCCCTGAGTTTCTGAGCTGCCCACACATCAAACATTGGTACTAGTTGGAGAACATGCTGAAGGCTCCAGAACACTCCCCTATCTACACTTTGAAGCAAAGTTGAAAAAGTTATGTTTTGGCTAACACTCCCCAGAATTTCCTAGTCATCATGGTCACCAGACATGGTACTTAAGAGATTTCCGAAAGATGTAGTCCAAGGATGCAACTTTTCCAAGTTGAACATAGGAATGAGGTAGCAGGGACTCCTAGACTGCACATTTGCCTGCTGCAAATAGGACTGGATCAAGGAATCCCAGAGCCCTGGCCAAAAACATCATATTCATCATGGAGAAAAAACACACAAAGAATTTTCACCCACATAGAAAAGATATGAGTAGAAAAAATTTCCAAGAGAGATTTTTGTCCAGGTAGAGAGACTGTCCCAATCCTAGTGGAGGTTTCTCCTGGTCTCTAGAATTACCTTCTGTCACTTTTTGCTTGGCCAAAGGCAAGGTCTGAGTTTTGGGAGCAGAGACAGCTATTCTGCACACACTTTTGAGTCTCCTCTGACCACTCAGGGAAAAAAAATAGCATGATGCTTATGCAGCCTTTGTATGAGTATATAAAGAAACTCATGAAATTAGTTTAATGCCAAGTAGACTATCTGACTCAACATTGCCCACACTGGAGCTCTCTGGGCTTTCAGGGTGAGTTCTTCACCACTCCAAATTGGAAATGCTGGAGATGGAGCCTGGGATCACCTACATGCAGAATATGTGATCCACCACTGAGCTATAATTCTTCCGTCATTTGGCAGTATTCTGTGCACTCTAGTGTCTAGTCATGCCTGCCACATGTCCATGGAAAGATGTTGAACTTGATGACTAGAAGGTTGGCAGGTCAGCAGTTTGAGACCTGAGTACGGCACATTGGAGTGAGCTCCTGTCTCTGTCCCAGCTCCTGCCAACCAAGCAGTTCGAAAGGAAGAAATTGCAAGTAGATAAATAGATACTATTTTGGTGGGAAGGTAAACAGTGTTCCATGCACTCCGGTGCTTAGTCATGCCTTCCACATGTCCACGGAAATGTCTGCAGATACAGACAGTGCTGGCTCTTTGGCTATAAACAGGGATGAGCACTGCACCCTAGAGTTGGATATGGCTGACTTTTGAGCCAGGGCGACCTTTACCTTTACTTTTCATTTGGCTTTTCCAAAGGCAGATGTGTGTGTTGTGAACATGTGCAGACTACTGAGATATCAACTTTTCTCTCAGTGGTGTTTTGTAATCTGATTCCAGAGCTTGGTAGAAGGATTAGAACCTACAAAGCAACCTGAAGACACAAGATAATTTTAAAGTCATAGTCCAAAGAAAATAATTTTCCTAAGCTCTAGCTGAGTCGGTCAAGAGGACAGAAGTCTCAATTGTGAACTAGAATTCCAGGATTTTAACCTTTAAATTCTGCTGTCAGGTTTTAATCTTGTTGCTGTTTCCCTTTGAATAGCCATATGACGTACAACACCCTTAGCGTTATTTGTCAACATCTGCCAGAAATTAGGAAAGTAGGGGGAGGGCTGTTTTCAGCCACACAAGGACCATTCCTGTGTATTTTCTGTTTTCATTTGGTGTGGCAAAGAATTCTGTACCACATAACCACTGACCACAGGAGAGATGCACCTGTAGCAACTCAAAGGTTGGCAAGCAATCTTTTAAGAATCCACATCAATTAACATACCTCTGAGCAAAAAGAAGTGGATATGAAAGTGTGTTTGTTTTACCTTGACATGCTATGCAATAAGACATTTCATTCCATATTTATTTAAGGACTTTAGCAGTATGCCAGACCTAGTCGGAGATGAATGAATGTTTTCATAGTGCTGTTGCTCAAACTGTAGCCTACTTTCCACTGAATACTCACAGCCGGCATTGTTGCTTGACTGCTTGCAGGTGTATAAGACAGACATCTAATTCCTGTGCTTCATTGTCTTCAGCTGCCTGCTTATGCTCCAAAACAAAACAATTATACAGAGGGTGCCAAAAAATTTATACATGATTTTAAGAGATGTTATCTATGTCCTATTGGGGCTGTGGTGGCTCACTTGTTAAAAAGCTTGCCTTGTTAGCTGGAAGGCTTGCAAGTTGGCAGTTCAAGACCAGGATACTCTGTCCCATCTCTTGAGGACATGAAAGGAGCCTCATTTGGGCATTCCCTGAGTGGAGTTTTTTCCCCTGCAAAAAAACTCCTTTCAACCCAGAATAATTTCTGACATTATTATTACTACAGTAAAACCTCGCATAAAGAGTGCGTTGCTTAGAGACTAACTTGCTTAAAGAACAGAATTTTCTCTGAATGGTCACCCTCGCTTAACAACGAAAAACAACAAAAAACTCATTTAACAACTAAATCTGGATTCACAATTTCCCCTGCCAGAAATCACAATCGGTCACTTACAATGGCAGCAGAGGTGCTTTTTTAAAGTGTTTCGCTTAAAGAGCAATCCCATGGAACGCATTATGCTCTTTAAGTGAGGTACCACTGTATCATCATCATCATCATCATCATCATCATCATCATCATCATCATCATCATCATCATCATCATCATCATCATCATCATCATCATCATCATTCCTTACTTTTTGATGTTGAATTGTATTACGGTAGCAATGTGTCGAGGTCTGACCAGGTTATCCTGTTATAGTAATAGAGTAGACCATACTGCCAGGGATTCAATGCCACTCGTCAGGTGGTAATTAACTAGCCTGACAGCCCTTAGGACTAACGGCCTTGGGTGGAAAAGCCTACAGGGAAGGGTGATGGTCCCCAAGTGGATTAAATCCCACTTGAATCCCTCTTGATGGAGGGCAGCAGATTTATCAATACAGGCCTGAGGCTGAGGAGGACTTTGCATGCTAAAAGAGCTCAAGACCAAAAGTGACTCATGGAACTGGATCAGTGATACGGGGATCATGCTGTGATGCAGAAGGCAAATGGAAGGCTACTGCATTATATTCGCAGGACAATCTTCATGGCAGATCACTATGATGATTGCCAATATTCAGAATCGGATATAGCACAACAAAAAGAAGAAGAAGCAATGTGTAAAATGATGTTTGCTTGAAAGAATTAATGCTACTGTCACCATGTGACAGGCAGGACAGTCAAAGAAAATGGTACGGTAGAAGCACAGTTGTCATTCAAGGAGCACAAGACCATTTTGAAGATATGGGAGTTTCCCCCATATTCTATTGACTTAACACCCCTTGGAAGAACTTATAGGACAGTGATGGTGAACCTTGGCACTCCAGCTGTTCTTGAACTTCAATTCCCATAAGCCCTGATCAGCAGGAGTGCCAAGGTTTACCATCACTGTGGTGTACTGTAGAATACCGGCTACACTGGTAGTACAATACTTTGAAAAGGAATTTAAATGACACACTCAAAAATACAAGTGGACACTTTGGTCAACATTGCTTGAGCACTAGTTTGCCTTAATCAGAAGTGTCTGATGGTGGCCACTTTGAGCACCTTTTGGAACTCCCGAAGTCATATGTGATTTGTATCCATCTTTTGTTATCCGTATACAGTAATACCTCGGATAACGCTAAGACTTGGTTCCACAAGTCTTGGTGTTATCCGATTTTTAGTGTTATCCGATGCATGTTAAAATCCTATGGGATGTATCAGATAACGTTAAAGCTCCATAGAGATACATTGTAACTGCACAGGCTTTAGCGGTTGTTATCCGATACATCCCATAGGACCTTAACGTTATTCGATCCAATTCTCCTCCCCAGATTACTTAACATTATGCGATTTTAGCGTTATCCGAGGTAAACGTTATCCGAGGTATTACTGTATATTGAATATTACAATTTTAATGCAGCTTTTTACTTTTCTTAAAATGTGTATACATTTGTACACCCTCTGGAACACATAGATATACAGTTGTACCTCGCTTAAAGAGCATAATGCGTTCCACAGGATTGCTCTTTAAGCGAGTTTGCTCTTTAAGCGAAACACCATTGTAAATGACCAATTGTGTGTGTGTGGGGGGATTGTGAACCCCGATTTATTTGTTAAGCGAGTTTTTGGTTGGTTTTATTTGTTAAGTGAAGTGAACATTCAGAGAAAATTCTGCTCTTGTTGTGAGTTACTCTTTAAGTGAGGCGCTCTTTATGCGAGGTTTGACTGTATTCTGCAAAGCAGAACAAACGTGCCACTAAAACAATTAAGCACAAATATTAATAAATAAATGACATAACATTTTTGATTGTTTAAAAAACACAACCTTCACAAACTTGCAAAACCCATCAGAAAAATGGATAAATAGGGCTAGATCATCCTGCCTCACTTTCTCCCAGCAACATTATTCTAGCAGAAGGCTCTTCAATCAGTGCTTCCTATGCCATCTGACACAATGCAAAGTAATCACTGGAGGAAAGGCACTCCTCTAGGACAGTGATGGTGAACCTTGGCATTCCAGATGTTCTTGGACTTCAATTCCCAGAAGCCCAAGACCCTGTGAATCCACACGAATGGGTTTGCTGTGATTCATCCAGCTCACGCCGCCCTCGTCACTCCCGGAAGTGGAAGTAAAACACTGTCTGTATACATGGCCTTCTCCATGAATAAAGCAACGTCTAATAGGTTTTTGTTAGTAGCCCTGGTTTGCTTCCAAAGTGATCTAGACAAAGGCTATGATTTATATTAGAGACAAGAATGAAAACTATTATTATGGATGACCTCAGTCACTGACTGCTTTTATTAAGTCAGTGCCTACTTGCCATTACAGTTATGCAGCTGTTCTGCAAGGTTCCACTGACTAAAATACATTAAAAAACTATTGCAGTAACAAACTCTTAAGGACTTCTCCATATTTCCTAATTTATCTTCATCATTTGGCATGGGTTCTTCTTTAAAGCTGAGTTGTTACTGATCTAATACCAGTTCAGATGCTATAAAAGTTTCCATTTCACATTCCTCCTTGGTCTTACTTAAGCCATACAGTACTCTTGTTAAACCCTACTGAGATGCTCAGCCAAAAATAGTAGTATTAGTAAATAGAAGAAAGTATAAAGTGACAGCTGGCTTATCTAATTGTGCCTTGGTAACCGAGTGTCTGTTCTTCTACTCAAGGACCACTTACTGCCCTTTAACCATAACAGCTGCAGAATACATTAACTGTTACAAGATGAAATACACAATTTGATTTAGAAAGGAGGTGGGGAGGAGGAAAGCAGAAATCCTAGTGCAGCAGTTCGGTATTAACTGGATTTGACAAAATGGCACGTGGCATAGACCATCTGGCTTCTTAAAGAAACCAGGTACAGCCTGGGCTATCTTAAGATACTCCACTTCTTTCCATGACTGACTGTAATCAGAGAGAAGGAGGTTTTAAGAGCAGAGATTTTGGTTGCAGGGAGCAGTGCCGGAACACACAACAGAAGCAGTGCTGTTTCTATTGTCCAAGGCATTGGAATAGTAAAGGTAAAGGTTTCCCTTGCTCGAAAGCCAGTCGTATCCGACTCTAGGGGTCAGTGCTCATCTCTGTTTCTAAGCCGAAGAGCCAGCATTGGAATATATGACCAGAATTAAACAAACAATTTGGAAAGTACAGAAAAGTGGATGACAACAAGAAATTATTTCTCCTGAGTTTTTTAAAAAGTATACACTTCATTTTCCCACTTACTAATAATGTACCCAGGGAAAAATGTTGAATATAGGTAAGTAGAAAAATGTCATACAGAAAAGTGTATGTTTAATATGAAATATGAAAGACCTAGAACGTTTTTCTTCACTCAGCCTTTTTTTTCTGTGCAAGAAAAAACACAGAGGTCAATGCCACTATATTTTCTGTCTCCTCTCACCCATACAACTCATCTTGTTGCTATAGCTGACCCATTACAACTGAAACATACTTCCAAAAGGAAAAATATACCTGACTTCTGTTAACTATTACAATCTAATAAGTAAAATATCAAAATTCAGTCAACTAGATATTTGACAGGTACTGACACATGTAACACATGGGATAAATTATATTCCAAATGTAGTTTTCATTGCAGTGTATACAACACACATTCAGTGTAGTCCTTCTCCATCTTCCCCATATTATTCAACTCCCTTTCTACTTCTTTGCCGCTTACAGCATTTGTTGAAACTGGCTGCTCAAGAACCTCAAACATATCTCAATGAAATTTCCTGAATGTTGATGGTGCTGGCTTTTATATCTACCGTTCATTAGTTTCTTTGCAAGAGTATACATCCGAAAATCAGGCTATAAATATATTGAATAATATGAAAGAAAGCCTGGCACAAAAAATTATCATACAGAGGGGGGAAAGCCACCCACAGTCCAATCCATGACAGTGGCTTTGGCTGCAGGCAGTTTCTCAACCCCTTCTTTAAGAGAAGGCAAATATATATTTTTTATATCTGATGGTCACAAACCTTGTGGATCTTCAGTTGATGCTAGATTGAGTTAGAGCTTCAAGTGCAGAAAATGGCTTGGATCCCAACACCAAGATGAAATATCTGGTTATAAGCAGAAAACCAACTCAAGGCAAGACAATGGCAGGAACACAAGAAATCGAAAGAGTGGATAAAATTGTCTATTTGAGGAGTATGTTAAATGAAAATTGGGATCCTGAGATAGAGATTAGAATACTAATAGAAAAAGCAAGATCCGCCTTCATAAAAATGTGACACTTGTTATGCAGTAGAGCTCTAACTCTTGCCATAAAAATCCAAATAGTGAGATACAACATACAGTAAAACCCTGATTTATGAATGGCTCAAAGCAAGAAAAATTCAAGTTACAAAAGGTTTTTTTTTGTAAACCAGTGTCCCGATTTACACAAAAAACCCAAATTACAAAAGGGGTTTTCGTACAGTTTTAGAGATCAAAATGGCGCCGCCACCATTTTGCTCTCTAAAATTCAAATTTTTAGCACTCAAAATGGTGGCACCACCATTTTGCATGCTAAAACCCCACCCCTATCCCACCCCCCTCCCCACCGCCAGAAATGTAAAGAAACCTTCGTGGCAGTAGAGACCTTCGCTGCAACTGGAAAAGGGGGCAGATTTTCGGTCGTAGTGAAGGCTCTGGGCTTCAGAGAAAGTCACAAACCAATCATTCCCCCCAACCCTTCCAGAGCTTGCGGTGCCAGTGAATGGGCCAGGCACAGTGGCAGAAACAGCCATTAGGACATTGTAAAACATGTCATTGTAGCTGTTTCTGTCAATGTGCCTGTCCTGTCCACCAGCACCGCAGGCTCCAGAAGGGTTGGGGGAAAATATTCCTTCAATCCGCAAACCTTCTCCAAAGCCCAGAGCCTTTGCTGCGACCAAAAATGTGTCCCCCCACTTTTTCAGTCGTAGCGAAGGCTCTGGGCTTTGGAGAAAGTCATGGACTGAAGGAATCTCTCCCCCCCCCCCTTCCAGAGCCTGCAGTGGGACAAGCTGGGGCAGTGGCCGTGCTGGTCACCCAAGGCTTCTACAGGTCTCCAGTCTGGCTGGGGAGCCATAGAAGCAGCGGCAGTGGCAGAGGAAGGAAGCAGAAGAAGCAGCCTGGGAAAGGTAGGGAGATCTCTCCATTTGAACTGTTTTTTTTCCAAATGCATCCCTAAGGCAATGCCTTGAGTTACGCCAAAAAACAAGTTGCAAAAGTTGCCAGGAAACCGGCTTTTGGCTTAACTCAGGGTTTTACTGTTTTACCAGTGTTGCTATATGGAATTGAAGCTTGGACATTGACGAAAGCATCTGAAAATAGAATCGAAGCTTTTGAAATGTGGATCTACAGGCAGCTGCTAAGGATATCATGAGTTGACCATGTGACTAATGTAGAAGCATTGTACCAAATGGATAAAGAAAAATAACTGTTTAAGACCATTAAGCAAAGAAAGTTTCAATATCTTGTCCATATCATGAGGAACAAAATAAAGTATAGAATACTCCAACTCGCTCTGCAAGGAAAGACCCTGGAAAGAGAAGCCCTGGACGTAGATGTACTTAATGGCTGAAGAACCTGAAAGACTGGTGTGGCATGTCCTCAGAAGAACTGTTCTGAGGAGTTAAAAACAGGAAGACAATTGGCATGATGATAGCTGATATCTGGAATGGATACGGCACCTGAAGAACTGATGTAGCACATCATCTTTATTCTATATACAGTCAATATAGATTTTTTCCCCAATTTCCCCTAACATCTGCCAAGCAGGGGAAGTGATTAATCTGCTAATATCCTGGAGTGGCTTCGCTTATCAAGCCATTTCTGTGTGAGCAGTCAGGCTTGATTAGATCATTCTAATCAAACCTAACTGTTCCAAAGTTGCTCTCTACTGCTTAGTGTAACTGCAACCTTCCTATAATCCTACACATTTACCTGGTATGAAATCCTATTTAACTGAATTTATGTTTGAGTAGAGATATCTATAATCCTATGCAGCTTCACACCACCTGGGGAATTAATTTCCAATGAACTTAGTGCTTATTTCTCAGTTGTCATGAACAGGATTGCAATGTTGGTCTATATCTAATCCTCCAGTGTCATCATCCTTCCATCTTTTTAAATGGAGGGACTCATGCCAGGATATTGATCTTTAGGACGAAAAGAATTCACCATTAACACCAGCAAAAAAAATAAAAAAATAAAAATCTCCTCATATGAGTATCTGAAATGTCACGTGCTGCAATAGTTAATATAAATGCCACCTACTCTAAAATTAAATTCAGAAGCAAGGCAGGAACAACAGTCCTCACTCACTAGTATCCTGGGGTCCACCAAGCTGCACCACTATTTGAAACCTCTCCGTTTTGATAAAAACATTTCATGAAGCCCCAAAATGCTGTCAAAGGTATTCCTCTTTTGGCAGGCAGAGATAAAACTGCAGTCTTGGTAAACCTCTCAATACTGCTTCTGGATTCAGATGCATGTAAATAAATGTTGTTCCTCTTTTTCACTTGTTTTTAGAAAAGGTTCCAGGAATTGAGGTAAGCCTTACTAGAAAAGAAGGAATATTTGATCATATCATTTGGTTTACTTATCTCAGATGAGAATCATAAGATATAAAAGGGAATAGAAAATCATTTCATAATAGCAGTGTGTTGAAGGGTTAATTTGCAACTTCCTCCTTAAGAAACAGGAAAGAACTGAGTAATTCTCCATAACTAAGGTAGCTTGTGGCAATTCTACCAAAACCAAAATAATGTATTAAGCATGTTTTTATCTCTTTGCTTCCTCTCAGCATTTTAGTTCCACTTCAGAGCCCCATTCTTTGAAGATGCTATCTAGCTAGTTAGGCACAAGGACTCAATCATGACACACACACAGTCAATGGCACTTAGCTAAGGAAATGTGCTGCCTGACACAGACCAAGAGGGCTATGACAGGTTCATGGAATTTCCAGCTATAGAATTCTGCGATATACCACTGTTGCCTTAAAATTCTCAGAAAAAACATGATTAATTTAAAAAAATGTAATGGGGCATAGAACGATATTCTTCTTTATATAATGGATGGCTTAACTTCAAGGGTTCACTTTAGCTGCAGCAGCGTAATTTGGAGTCATGCCACAGCAGCCGAAACAACATCTTATGCCAGGAATGAGCAAAGGGCTGCCATTTCCATTAGCCCCAGCAAGTACAGCAAGTGGTAACAAACAGAGGGAACTGCATCCCAACAACATCTGGAGGAGAGGGCTACCCTATGCTTACCAAGTGAGATAGAATTATAACCTTTCAGATTAGTACACAGGAAATATTTAGAGTTCTTTAATAGCAAAAATAATGGATACAGGTTTGTACTGCAAAGTTTAGAACCACTCTTCTCAAGATCCTTGGGGATCCCATGATCAAGGCCTGGAATTAGTCCTGCCTCTATTGTGTGGTAGCTGGAACAGGTAGCTAAAATAAAATATTGGTCATATGACCTTTGACTGGAGAGCCACATATAAGTCCAGACAAAGTCTACTGGTTTTAAGGAGGTCGTGCACCTTGACTGGAAGTAGGTGAAGATATTGCATTTCTCACACTACATGTCAATATTATCATAGTCTTTTCTTGTTGTTCTATAACAAACAGCAAGGCATCTGACAACTAATATAAGTAAACCTGGTTATTCTTCTTCACATAGTCACCATCCCTATTTCCTTTCATTAGATGTTTTACCATATATAGGCTGGAGTCCTGTTTGTCTAGGAGAATCACAATGCTCCATCTGCCTAAATGCACCAGGCATTCTACCCAAGCAACAAGATTTGTGCCATCTGATTGTGCAATTGATTACACATTTCCTATTTCAAACCAATATGCAATGTGCTTGATAAATTGCTTTGTGAACAGCAGTTCCACCTTGGCATGATGACCACTACCACCAGTACAATGGTGGATTATGCCCCTAACTACTCAATGGGATTGGCTATTTAGATTCAATAGAAGCAATGACTATGTTGGTTAAACTCTAGCCCTTTCAATCCCCATGTTAGCAAGCAAAACTGACAGAAAGCATGATGGGATTTCCTGTTGTAAGTGCAACAGTCTTTGGGGTTTATACCGCCAGAACAAAACTGTTCCAAAAAATTATGTGTGGAGAACATCTCTCTCTCTCTCTCTCTGGTATAGTAAAGTCTCAGAGGCTTGGCTGACAAAATCGGCACTATCATGCGGGATGATATCTTGTTTCTATTCAAGCTAAAAGCTTCAGTTGAAGAAAAACATTTCAAAATTCTCGCCCTAAAACCACCCCTGCTAGATTATTGACTAGTTATCTTGATATTTTTTCAGATCTTATACAACTAAGCTGTTTCAAAAGTTAACTGTAATGAAATAGAAATAATATTGTGCCTGGGTTATAAATAATCACTAGTGGGGAAAAATCTGGTTATGCAGAGACTACTTCACGATTAAATCTTAACTATTTATTTTCTGGGAGGGAAACAACAACAACAAAAATAAGTAAAAAAATACATTAATCATTGAAAAAAAAATCTCTGCTGAACATCCCAGTAATGGGATACAGTAATACAGTAATACCTCGGATAACGCTAAGACTTGGTTCCACAAGTCTTGGTGTTATCCAATTTTTGGTGTTATCCGATGCATGTTAAAATCCTATGGGATGGATCGGATAACGTTAAAGCTCCATAGAGATACATTGTAACCGCATAGGATTTAGCAGTTGTTATCTGATCTATCCCATAGGACCTTAACGTTATTCGATCCAATTCTCCTCCCCAGATTACTTAACATTATGTGATTTTAGCGTTATCCGAGGTAAAAGTTATCCGAGGTATTACTGTAATTAGTAAATTATACATGTTACTCCCCCTGCCCCCGTGACAAATGTTTCCAGTTGTTACATTATTTAAAACAAGACTGTCATAATGTGCTCACTATCCCATAAAAGTAATGTGTTATATTCAGTATGGTTACTTGTGACATGTTACATCTAAGCTCTGTCAATTCATGTCCCACAGACATTAAACTGGGCAAATCTCAGAGGCTGACTTCAGCATGAACATCTCTTCACTTGTAGAAAGTATCTACCTCACCCTCCCTCTTTCTCCCCATCTACATCCATCCATCCATCCAATTTGTTTTATGTCCTGCCCAATGGGCTGCAGTGGCTCAAATGGTTAAGATGCTGACTGGGAGGCAGAAGGTCAGAAGTTCAAAACCTGATGGAATGAGCACCCGCCTCTATCCCAGCTTCTGCCAGCCTAGCAGTTCAAAAGCAAGAAATTGCAAGTAGATAAAGAGGGACCAATTCAGTGGGAAGGTAAACAGTGTTCTGTGCACTTCACTGTCTAGGCATGACTGCAAATGCAGACAGCACTGGCTTTTCAGCTATAAACAGAGATGAGCACTGAATCCTAGAGTCGGATATGACTGGTTTTCAAGCAAGGGTGACCTTTACTTTTACCTTTAATTGGTGTAAGCAACTCCCTGGCCAGCTCAGAACAACATATAATAAGAAACACAAAAGACGTTACAATAATAAATCAACACCAACTAACACATATCACATCATAACATTTGCAACATACAAATTAAAAAATAAAACCTAGATGGCATCTGTAACTCAATTAAACATATTAACCATACAGCCTACATCACAACTCTTTGAATTTAATAAAGGGAAACTTCTGCATTTGTAAAAATCAGTTGATAGCAAGGGAAAAGCTTGACGAAACAGGAAGATCTTCAGTTGTTTTTGAAAGGACCATAAAATGGAAGTAGATCTAATTTCCACTGTCAACTCATTCCATAATAAAGGAGCCACAGAGAAAAAAGTTGTCAATCTAGTCACCACTTTTTAAATTTTCTCTAGGCATGATTACAGTATATGTAACCTGAGGGCCTGGGTGCTCAAGGTACCATTTCTCAGGAAGAAGCACTCTCACAGATAGCATGGTCCTAAACCTTTAAGCACTTTGTATGTTAGCATCAGCACCTTGAATCTAACAAGAAATAAAATGGGGAGCCTATGCAGGCAAGCTAGAACTGAAGCAATAGGACCAAAACAACCAATATCTAAATTCAGTCTAGTAGCCACATTCTGGACCTGCTGACGTCTCCATACCAGCCTCAAGGGCAACCCCACATAAAGAGCATTACAGTAATTGGCCTTGGAGTTTACCAGTGCATAGGACAGGGCAAAGCTGGGCAATTTGCTGTAGATGGACTGATGGCCAACATTTGTGGCCCTGGAACCCCATTACCTAAAGCCTATTTTTTTCTGTCTAAGATTTGATAGGTATAGAATGTCAACTGCCTTGTCTCTTTCATGGTTAAGAATAACAAGTTCTTAGTATCTGATATGCTAGATAGCTTCTGTGAGCAGCCTGGTAAGCAACCTAGCAAACTGAATATTATGGAGTGAAAAAATCCAATGTACAGACATGCAACAAACATCATCACATATTTATTGCCAATTTTATATGTCCACGTGATTAATAAATTGCACCAATTCTATGCTGTCCATAGAAGCTAGCTTTGATAAACAGAAGCAAGGAAGGAATCAACATAGATGAACACATTTAAGCATGTATTGCAGGATACATATGTATATTGAATACACATTTCTCTGCTTTCAAAATCATTATCTGGATACTCTCTGAGAGAAACCAATTTGCTCCAAAGAAAGCTTTTGATGCCTATTTCAATTTCCTCTTCTCTTCCAGTGCCACTTCCTAGTAATAAAAACCTACAATGGATCTGTTCTTTGATCTGTCTTTACAATACAAAGTCAAAGTGTTCATAACCAGGGAATAAGCTTAGAGAATGGAAGAACATAAAAGATCAGATTAAAAGTCCTTGGTATAAAAACTGAAGTGCTGACTATGAATCTTCTAAAATGTTTACACAAAATCTTACCAGGAGAATCATCAGCACTCAGGCAGGATCTTAGAAACAGCTCTGCAGTAGCTAACCTGGGTGTCAATGCTGCACACTAGCCTATTGTTATTGAAAGAGGATTATATGACACTACTTGACATCATACCTTTTACCTAAACTCAGGACTCTAACTTTGTCTCTCCTTTCCACTTTTTCCATTACTGGAGAAAGACATAAATAACTTCACAAAACTGACGTAGCACCTGCATAAAAGCATCCATCGTTTATGCTGAAGGCTAACATGTCTAATATTTATGGGACATAAAGGTGTCAGGAAATAGCGAAGGAAAAGGAGCAAGAGAGAGGAAGAAAGAGATGATTTCATTCTAGCTAAGAAATAATCCATTGTAGCCTACAGCCTCCACTAGTTATTATGCAAAAGCAGAACCTACAGAAGAGCAAGCTAGCTAGATTCACCCTGAATGGAACTCTTGCTTAGGCTCACAGAGTTGGAAATGGTTAAAAGTCTACCTAATAAAATAAGTCCCCTCTTTCAGTTGCTACTATTTGTACTTCCTGCAATTCCAGAATTCTTGATTCTTTCTGTAGCCATATGAATTAACTTTGGTATCCTTCTGCAAATGATTACCGTGTTATTGTATGAGAAAGTCAAAATGGGGGTATAGCTATTTCTCGACGTCATCCCATTCATACCACAGATAGGAGGTGGTAATACAGACCTGTAAACACTAGTATTTATCAATAACAGCAGCTCAATTTCATCTCGTCACATCCATGTGAATTCCAATAGTATTTCCCACTGATTTTCTTTCCCCTCATTTTTCTCTATTAGAGCCATATATATATATATAAAACAAAACACCTTACATCCAGAGTCTCCTCCAATGATTCTTTGTAAGAATGTCTCTTGTTCCAAATTTGGGTTCATGGCAGGGTAAGGAAGGGGAGCAACTAGCTTAAGAACTGGTGGTATTTTTAAAATGAAGAAAATTGCTGAACAAGTCCCTCGCTCCACCCAACACTTTTCAAACTTCCTCCCAGCAGACTCCACATATCAAGCCTGGTTACTTCCTGAATGAATACAGTCTGCCTTTTATACATGAAACTTAAAACTCCTTGGCACAGTTCCATATGTTAAATAAAAATAGGGTTATAAGCTTCTACTAACCTGGTTCTTTGAGCATAGTTATAATATTTGGGCTTCTAAAGCATTCCCCACCCCCTAGCCCTCTGGCACACTTATTCAGAAACTTTCATACAGACAGGCAGGTAAAAAGATAAATGAGAAAGAAGCCAGCTGTAGAAGGAGATGACAACATTCCAAATTGTATTCTGAACAGATTGGAGAGTCAACAAATAGTAGCTATCTTTCCTGATTTCCCAGATTTCCTTAAAGATTGTGTAAGGCCCATATGCCAGGGGTACCTTGAGAAACATTGTGTACAGAGTGTCATATAAACATCTTAAATAAAATAATGAACCCTTTTCTTCATGCCTCAGTTCAAGTTGCACTGTTGGCCTCCATCCAGCATAGCAACTGAACCTGTGGATGGAGTGGAATCCGTTCTTTTAATTCCACAGCAATCCACCTTCATTCTACACCACAAGGAATGCCATTTTTCTTTTATACAATCTTTCCTGTGCCCTCAAGGCATCTAACTGGCCACATCTGGGAACAGAATACAAAAGTAGCTATGTCCTTGATCTGATCTAGCAAGGCTCTTACGTTCTCATACCTGATCCTTGCCTGATGAAAAGAGATTTGTTTAGGTCCCCCCCCCCATCACTTGGTCTACCATCTCTTAAAAGAGTTCATTCTGCAAAGTGCCAAATGTATGGGATGGTAATGGGCAAATATGTCTCTTTGTTCTTATTTCTGTACACCTGATATGTGATGACTTCTATTTTAGCTCTGTGGTATATGTATTCTTAGTACCACCTTCTATATGTCAATCTACATAAAATTTTACAATACTACTTGAAAGGAAGCAAGAAAATACCATACATACTCGAATATAAGTTGAGTTTTTTAGCCCCCAAAATGAGGTCCACAAAGGTGACTCAACTTATACACGGGTCAACAACCACGAGGGTCCCAAAACTGCACTGGATTCGGTTGGGTTTGGGAGTTTAAATGTGACTTTTGGCTTCAGGACAGGGTAAAGAAAAACATATGGCCACAAGAGGGCACAAATCACGATTTCCCATTTAAATGCATTGGAAACAAACAAACAGCTTCAGAATACAAGAAATTGATTTGTTTGTTTCCAATGCATTTCAGTGGGAAACCAAACTGTGCATAAAAAGAAAGGGTTTCACTTACCTTCCTGTCTTTGTCCCTGCTCCATGTGGCCAAGATGGAGGGGGAAGCCATGCTCCCTGCTTGCAGGGAGAGCAAGAGACTAGGGTAGAGCATTGCTTCCTGCCTCAGTGCAATTAGCCCACCCGCCCATTTCCACTGGCTGGTGGTGCAAATGCAGTTTTTTTTAAAAAAAATCAGTAACTACTGTAAACACTCAAGAACATGGCCACACAAATGTTTAAATTAATTAATTTTACCGTATTTTCATGGTTTTTGATTATTGAAATTCACTAGCAGCTGTTGCATTTTCCACCCTGACTTATACTATTTTTCTAGTTTTAATTTAGAGGTCCAAATTAGGTACCTCGGTTTATATTTGGATCGAGTTATACTTGAGTATACACAGTACAGTAATACCTTGGATAATGTTTACCTCGGATAACGCTAAAATCGCATAACGTTAAGTAATCTGGGGAGGAGAATTGGATCGAATAATGTTAAGGTTCTATGGGATGTATTGGATAACAACCGCTAAAGCCTGTGCTGTTACAATGTATCTCTATGGAGCTTTAACGTTATCCGATCCATCCCATTGGATTTTAACATGCATCAGATAACACTAAAAATCGGATAACACCAAGACTTGTGGAACCAAGTCTTAGCGTTATCCGAGGTATTACTGTACTTTTACTTTCAGCTCAGCATATATGTCTCCTGTAGCAAAGACTGAAGATATTACTTTTCTGGATTATAACTGTTGGGAACTCCCAACTACTATGTTTAGCGGCAAGATTTTGTAAACTTTACTCCTAAATAAATAAATAAATAGATGCCAAAGCTGTGTCTGTAGGTCCTTGGCTGATCACTGCAGGAGATTGGATGCCCATCATCTGATCTAGTAGATGATAAAGCAGCAACAAATACATTTGAAGGTAGGTTGTGGTGGAATGGAAAGGAAAAATATTTTCCATGTGTTTTGCCAGGCATTTGCACCTTTGTTTATTATAATAATAATCATATTTTCTACCTTTTTATGTATTTTATTATAAAAAATTGAACCCAACCTGATATTTTATCAGAACAAATCCCAACATTTCATTTTAAATTTGAATTACCAGTATATCTTGCATTTGAAAGCCAAAGAATTATTTTTAAAACAAAAGAAATCATGATGTATGATGTGCTTTATTTTTTAAATCTTGTCAGAAACTTTGCTGAAGGGGATGCTGAAATGTGGTTCCTTTCATGTTCCCAAGATCTTTTCTCACCACAGTGGTTCCTATTTCTCTCCCTGAAATTTCTTGCTTTCGAATTGCTGGGTTGGCAGGAGCTGGGACAGAGGTGGGCACTCAAACTGTCATGCAGTAACCAGGTCTTAAACTGCCAACCTTCCAGCTAACAAAGTGAGCTTCTTAACCACTGAGCCACTGCAGTGCTTTATCACAAACACCATAATTTTTTTATTAAAATAAACTCACTGGAATATTTCTATACCTTTCCTGCCTCCCTCAATGCTCCTATCTAGGGTCACCTTTCTCTATGAATATACACAGTACATTTTTCACTGCTCCTTAGATACAAGCGGAATATGCACAAGAACAGTGCAGACTTAGCTTCAAACTCTTGTCTTTGTGGTCAGTTTATCTTTGAAACATTAGACAAAACAAGATTTGCATCTTTTAAATGAATACTGAGTAACATCAGATTTGCAGACCTTAGTCTCTATTCTACTGCTTACAGAAATATAGTCATAAACAACTAGTTCCCAGAACAGACAGTTTGTTAAAAACAAAGCAGTAAAGTTTATTTGATTTGCTTTTTGTTTCCTAATGTTTTTCACTTTATTTTTTCCCCTTCAGGATTCAGAGAAACAATATACTGTACAGTAATACCTCATATAACATTAGTATCGAATAACACTAAAATCGCATAACATTAAGCAATCTGGGGGGGGGGGGAGAGAATTGCATCGGATAACATTAAGATCCTATGGGATGCATCGGATAACAACCGCTAAAGCCTGTGTGGTTACAATGTATCTCTATGGATCCCATAGGATTTTAACATGCATCGGATAACACTAAAAATTGGATAACACCAAAACTTGTGGAACCAGGTTTTAACGTTATCCGAGGTTTTACTGTACATTCTAAATCTATATAGATTCCCTCTTGCGCTGTTGTATTTTCAACATAGCTGAAATTTGATTTAATGTTTAACTGTTCAAAAACAGTATTTCAATAATTATAAGGTGGATGTTATCGCCATACTATCCCCCACCAGACTGTCTATCCAGATCTAATTACCCCCAAGTGCATGATGTCTTAATGAAACATAAAAATCCATGTGAGCAGCATCAGTGTACAAGAGTTCCCTTTCTATACATTCAAGTGCCTGCTGGAGGAGCTATGAAAAGCCAATCAAAGGCATGTGTTTTTATAGTGTTTGTTTGTTCAGTTCAGAGTACAGGTTACTTTACAAAGATGGAAAATTGGTACCACTCAGTATCATTCTGCTCCTCATTCTATGTTAATTTTTGACAAACTCCTTCCCTGTTAGTTTCTCCTGGCATCTTTAGCCTTGGGACTTGGAACAGGTTGTACTGATACTTGGTGCTCCTATCTGGGCACATGAAGGACCAATGAAGTAGAAGCCACATCCACAAACACCAAAGCTATCTGTGCCATGCAGTATGTAGTACACACACTTCCTTTGTGTCAACACTTGTCAAGGGAGAGTGAGAAGATTTCTGACAATTCATGATAATGTAATACATCCTTTCCATCTGCTCTTAACATCATCAAAGCATGAAGGAAGGAACACAGCGAGTCAAGCATATTATGAGGCCAAAAACTTGGCACTAGAGCAGGGGTGCCCAAACTTTTGGGGTCATGGGTCAGTCATGTAGTTCACCGAACTGGTCACGTGGTTTCCCCCACTGGAAGTGGAAGTAAAATGTGCCATACAATCTGTTTTGCAACAGGATGAGATAGATTTTAAGCTGCCATTTTCCCTGCTTAAACCAGGGGTGCCCAAACTACAGCCCGTGGGCCAGACCCAGACCCTGACACGAGTTCATCCAGCCCACGCCGCCCTCATCACTCCTGGAAGTGGAAGTAAAATGGGCCGTAGTTTGGGCACCCCTGCTCTAGTGCCAAGTTTTTGGCCTCATAATATGCTTGACTCACTGTGTTCCTTCCTTCATGCTTTGATGATGTTAAGAGCAGAAAATGTAACATGATACAGGCAAGGCTCTGATAGCACAGTTGGGGAAATAACTGATCCAACTAGATGTATGAATGAGAATCTGCTCACAAGAGGGTGCTTCCTTTCACAGAGAGCAAGCCACTAAGGGTACATGTGAAAGATGTCATTGCAACCCAAACTGAACCAGAACATACAGGCAGAGCATGATAAGAAACCAGGCATTCCAAGGCACATCAAAGGGTTCATCATGCTACTCCTTGTTGGTTAAAAAAAAGAATGTGGAAAACCCGTAAGTCACAGCAATTGATAAAAAAATAGATGTACGTCATATGTGCTCCACCACCACCCTAAAAACACATCTCAGAGCTAAAGAACATCTCCCTGACTCTTTTCTCTCAAAGACTCAGTGTCAGCCATTTTCTCCTCCTCCTCCCACCTATTGAAAGAGATAAACACAAAGAGTTCACTGTAATCAGCCTGAGTAATTAAGATTATAAAATCTATTCTACTCCTGCTCAATTATAGAGAAACAATAAAAGGAACAGCAGTGTTGTTGGGAATATACTTCAGTGTGGTATATTTGAGGTAAAATATTTACAGCATAAGTGTTTCCTCTGATCAATGTGCCATTGCTACCATCCCACACATGACAGTATTAGAGATAGGATCTTTTGTTGTAGTCAGTATGCCCTGACCATCTTATCTTGTATCTCTACTGAATTTTTATAATTTCCTTTCTTTACTCTTGCATCACAAGAATCTCAGAGAATGATTCATAGCCACATTAGAAGCAACAGGAACTGGTCTCTAATGTTCTTGGTTTTCTTGCTAAAGTGGTAACCAAATTATTAGGATTGTAAAAAAAAATCCTCTTGGATGAAGAGAAGGAGAAGATAAAAGACTGCCATAGGTCAACAATGCTAGTGGCAGAGGAATATCATGAAACACTTTATGACTTAAAAGGAATTTTTAAAAACTGCATTCAGACATCCTCAAAACAGTTCCGTTGACCAACAACTATCTTTAAATAGCTAGACAAAGTTGCTATTGTTATTTTTATTTCAGCTGAGCAAACATGTAGGAATAATAAAATTCTGAAACATTTCCACAGAGAGTTATCAGTAAGAATGGGCTTTTTATATTAACAGAAATGCAAATAATATGAAAGAGACACTTTGTTGTCTTGTTCTTTTGCTGATTTCTAAATTACAGACTCTGCAGTCTGTATATTTTATTTTAATGAAAGAGTATCATGAAAGTTTTTGTTTTCCTCTTTCATTTGCCCTTAGTTTTACTGCTTGTCTGTCAAATAACCTGGGAAATATTTGAACTAATAATGTAATGAGACCTGCTGTCAGCAGCCAGTTAGAATGTCCAGGAGGAAAGCATGATTTTTCAAGTTGTTAAAGGACTTGAATTGGTCACTGGAACCAAGTGAGAATGTCCTACTATTATTTTTTGTTTCACTTGCCTTGTTCCTTCAGGGGCCCCTATCTTGTGCTCCAATCTCTGGCTGCCTCCTGCCAGCCTACACCTTGCTTTATCTTGGATCCTTTCATTCTTTATTACTAATTTGCTATTATTGCTTGAGTCTCAAGTGAGGAGACAGCTTCTCACATCTCAAAACATAAAAGCACAGAATTTCTCCCTCAAAATTGCAGTGGTGAATCTGTACACCTGCAGTCTTCAAGGTCACCTGACCTTCCATAGAGAAATAAATGACAGTCCTTGCAAGGAACAGTCATTCAGATTGTCCTAGACTGAAGCCCTGGTTTAGTTACATGTGATAAGTACTACTGATGTCTGGGGGAGTAAATCTAACAATTGCAACCATATACAGTACTGCACTAAGTTATTAATCACACAAAACAGGAGAACACAATCTTTGGTTGGGGGTGATCAAGAAACACTGGAAATTAAGATTAGTAGTAGGAAGGTAATACCTTTTATAGAATCACTAAAAAAACCCAACCATGGCAAGCTTTCATGATTCAAATATCACTTCATCAGGCAGGGTTCATGGCATGTTGTTTAAGCCAGGCTGGTATGCTTAGAATGATATTCCATGGGGAAATAAACAGCAGACTAAGCTCCTGCTTAGATTGAAAGAAGAGAGTGCAAAAGCTAGCTGGAGACTCAACATCAAGGAAATCAAGATAACGGCAATAGGCCCTATCCGTCCCTGGAAAACAGATGGGGAAGAAGTAGAAGCAGTGACAGATTTTACTTTCTTAGGATCCAAGATCACTGCAGATGGAGATTGCAGCCATGAAATAAAAAGGCAACTGATTCTATGAGAAACCTGGGGAACATAGTCAAAAGTAGAGACATCACCTTGCGGGAAAAAAAAATCGCATAGTCAAAGCAATGGTATTCTTGGTGGTAATGTATGGTTGTGAGAGCTGGACCATAAGGAAAACAGCACACAGAAGAATAGATGCCTTTGAAATGTGCTGTTAGAGAGTTTTGAGAGTCCCCTAGACAGCGAGGAGAACAAATAGTTTGATCTTAGAAGAAATCAACCCTGACTGCTCCTTTTAAGGTCAAATAGTAAAGATGAAACTAAAGTACTTTGGACATCAAATGAGAAGAGAAGATTCACTTGAGAAAGGCTTGATGCTGGGAAAGGTGGAGGGCAAAAGAAGAAGGGGGTGGCCAAAAATAAGATTTAAATTAAATTAAATTAAATTTTTAGATTTCTATGTCATCCGACTCACACAAGCGACTCTGGGCGGCTTACAGAATATACAATAATGCAATATGCTCAAGAATTATACAATACACATCCAACAAAAAAGTGCATAACAATAATTTATTTATTTGCATTTCTATACCGTCCAGGCGACCCAGGGCGGTTTAACACATCATAAAACATCAGAACAATACATGTTAAAAATGTAAAAGTTCTTAAAATCTATAATTAAATTGTATCATAATAACGATACAATATCCAATATATAATATACATTCAAACCTTGCATAAAGAGTGCCTCGCTTAAAGAGTGCCTCGCTTAATGAAAATACCATATATACTCGAGTATAAGTTGAGTTTTTTAGCCCCCAAAATGAGGTCCACAAAGGTGACTCAACTTATACACGGGTCAACAACCACGAGGGTCCCAAAATCGCACTGGATTCGGTTGAGTTTGGGAGTTTAAATGTGACTTTTGGCTTCAGGACAGGGTAAAGAAAAACATATGGCCACAAGAGGGCACAAATCACGATGTTAGATGTCAGAATCGGTCACTTACAATGGTGTTTCACTTAAAGCGCAAATTCGCTTAAAGAGCAATCCTGTGGGACACATTATGCCTTCCTCCTACATTTGTTTGATTTTACGTATGGATCACATGGCTTATCTTTGGTTATAAGATTAGTAGATTATTCATGAGTTGATAGTCTTTTCTTCTTTTGATGGCTATTTATTCATTTGTAAGGGAGGGAAATAAGAGGAGCCACCACACTGAAGCTTCAGATCATCAGCTTATTATCTAATTTGTGCTAGTGTTACATAATATTATGGTGAATTGACCCCAAAGTAGAACTTTAACTGCAATCTGGAAAGATCAACACATGTGAAGTGGTCAGATCATTTTATACACAAAAGTCTAGAAGAAAAACAACTGATGAGAGAAAACTGGCATGAAACTAACTCAACCCTTCAAAGTTTATGCTCAGTATTCTGAAGGGACGGATTCAAACTGGGAAGAGGTATATTGTATGATTAAAAAAATCCCTCATAGTACTCTTCAGGGGTGTTTTAGCAGGAAGGAAATGAATTCCGCACACTTTCCCCTCCTCAGAAATGCCCTCTTTTTAATATAGAGAAATAAAGGATGCAGATTTAGAACTAATTCCAGCATTGCTAAAGACAGCCCAGCAGGAAAAAGTTTTAATAAGATGAGCAAGAAAAGAGATATCCTTTCCCAGCAATCTCCCACAATTTCTCCTTGTCCTGAAAGTCCTGAGGGGCACCACAAAAGCTCCTCTCCCAGGCTAGCTAGAGCAGGCATTCACAACCTATGGCCTGTGGGCCTCTTCTGGCCTATGAAGCGCATTAATCCAGTCTGCTGTGGTCATCTGTGCACTGCCAGAAGCAGAAGCACCTCCCACCACTGGAAGTAGAAAAACCTCATTTACCATGGCAGTCTTTTTCGGCTTCTTCAACACCCTCCACTACTTCCCACAGCAGGGGCAGGGTTTGTGGAGCATTTTCATTCCATTTTGGAATTTTCCCAGCACTTTTCCACTGTGTTTCAGGACCCAAACAGTGGCAGTTGGTGACTTCCAGTGATGGGTAGAGCTTACATCAGTGCCTGGGTTCCCAGAATGTAACCAGGAAGTCACCAACCACCATGGTCTAGATGCCGGAACGCAGTGGAGAAGTGACAAAAAAAAATCCCAAAATGGAGTGAATATGCTCCACAAACCCTCCCACTACTGTGGGAAGCAGCGGAGTCTGTGCAAGAAGCTGAAAAAATGGCATGATCACTGACGCTGCCACTGAAAACATAAGCAGTTGGCACTACCATGCCTCCGGCCCACCGGGTGGTGGTGTCTGGCTCGTGGTAGGAAAATGTTGCGAACCCCTGAGCTAGAGCCCTAAATAGAAACATTCTCTTAAGAAAGGCAACCTTTTGAGGCTGGTTCCATTTGCTTCAGAATGAAGTTCATGTTCAGCCTTGCAGGACAAGAAATACACCAGGAAATCAGTTAGTGAGGGAGATAAATTGAGAACAAAATCATGACAGATTTTTTTCTGTACTTGGTGCAGATTTTTTTGGACTTTTATTGTCACTGCTAAAGATTTTGTATATTCCCAGAACACAGTTTATTAGAGTATCCAATTGGCAGTTATACATCCCTCAATCTGGTTTGCTCTGGTCCACTTGTCATCACTCCTTTTGGGTCTATTGCATTTTGTGCTATGGAAAACACAAGTCCGACATGCAAGAGAACAGCAGCCAAGGGAGTAGGAAATGGGGCAGAAACAGAAGGTGGCCAAACAGTAGTTCTAATAGCTTTTACAGAATTAGTGACTTCAGCAATATGATTTTTCACCATTAAAAACATTTGTTTACCCTTCTTTCTTTGTCTTGTATTTATTTGATTGCAGGCCTCCTAGCAAGGACAGTCTTAACTATTTGGCTATAACCAAGGTATATGAATGGATTCCAGTAGTTCTTCCTCCCGTCCTCTCTCTCTAATCTTGTACTATCACTGAGTCATGGTTTCACCATAAAAATGATGTAGAAAAAGATTAACACGTAAGAAAATCACAGTAGTTCTAAGCACACTCAGTAGTAATCATTAACTGCATTCATAGGTTATGGAAAAACTACCTATCATGTCCACTGCTATCCATTTTTAAGTATCTTCCCTCCTGAACTAACCTTTGAAACATGCTGGTTTTCTTATCTTTATTATCCTTGCTTTCATACAAATTATCTGATTTCTAGTTGCAAATTTTGTATTGTTTTTAAACATGTATTCAGTAAGTTTTCATCTGTGAATGTAATTTGTGTCATGTAAACATACAAGCCTTGCTTACTGGCAATCGAATTTAGGCCTACCTTATCTTCAACTCTGTTCAGACGGGCACCGATTGTATTATTCCCTCGGTCTTTGTTTTTTTCTGCACAGAGAGAACATTTTAAGATGAATATCAAGTGTTACAATCACATAGAATGAAGTCATATGACTGCAATTAACTAGCCTACCAGAGTTATTTAATTGAATACTGCTGACAGATGGGTAATTTTACTACATTAAGAATATTTTAATTACTTTAATAGTATTAGGACATGCTGTTTAATGGTCTCAAGAACAGAATGCACTAGGACTTCATACTATTCTTTAAGTCAGAAGACTAATCAATTTCAATTCAGAAAATGTCAATTTCCTTAAAAGAAAAACCATGCTTAAAATATAGGTGTAAATCAGTGGGCATGTTTATGTGGTTGCAGGTGATCAGAATGTATGAATTAATAAATAGTGGTATTTCTGACCAATAAAATTTGGGAATATGGATAATGGTGAATATTATGCTTCTGTGATTAAGCATGAAGATTCTTTTCCAATTCCTATTAGAGGGAAACATAAATATGGTCTGGTTTCACTGTAAATTCTAGAAGATGAAGAGTGATGAACACAAGTCATTCAGGAGCTGACCATAAGAATGGCAGGAAAACTAGGTATGATTTCAGTGCTCATTCATCAGAGCTTGGAGTACATGTCACTTCTCATATCCATGGGTTTAGTATCCAAAGTTTCAGTTATCCACAAGTCTAAAATATTCAATTAAAAAAACCCTGAAATATATAATATGTATGTATTTCTATGGCACATTACTATTACCAGAGCTGCCCACTGTCTGCAATTTAAAATATAGGGTTTGCTGTTATCTACAGTTTCAGGCATTGGTCTTAGAATATAACCCTCATGGATAAGGACGGCAACCTGTAGTTAACATTTTCAAACAATAGCACCCAGAACCTTCAGTCAACACTAGCAGTGGCCAAGCAAGCTTAGGTTTATTATTATTTTTTAAAGGCTCTGGCTGCAGTCCTTTTGCTTAACATAGCAAGGTACAATAGAGTAAGCCCATAGAATCAGTGAAGATTTGGTCAGCCAAATCTTTTATAAGTTCCACTGATTCAAATGGGCCTACTCTAGTTTGATTTACAATGGTAAAATGAATTGTATCTAGAATAAGTTCGTTTAAATCAATAGAACTTATGGAGTTGACTTACCAAATCCTCACTAATTATCTGGGCTTACTCTAGCTGCGACATACTACACTAAGCAATAGAATGTCAACCACTGGGTCATATCTCTAAATGCAATTCAAAAATTTGTTCCATGTGCTTATGATCAAAGATGACTGAGTTATTTTGCCCATTTTATATTTTTAAAACATTAAGTAAGTTTATGATTTATATTTCCTATGTCATTTAATTATTTTCAGCTAAGTTTTTATACAATGTTGATCTAATTATCTATTACATATAATCAAAACCAATCTTCTTCACCTACTAAGGTGGAGGGACAGCCATTTCAGAGGTGCAATACTATTCTTTATTGCCCATTTAGTCCCAGGAATGGTTTTCTTAGGAGAATTGTGGAGTATAAATAGTCATTATATTTAGAACAAAGTTAGTAAGGTTATGCTTTTCATTTACAACATCTCTTGATTTTCAATCATATTCTGTACCCTTTAATAAAAATGTGTAAAATTACTCACACAGGTTATCAAAAGGGGAAAGAAAGTGTCCCATTTCGCCAGACATCCCTGGTCAAACAGTGACAAAGTCTTTTTGAGTTTTTAAAAATACCTAACCAACTCTGAGCTGATCAACAGATCTGAAAATGCATGGAGTAAGGTCCTTTTAAAATTAAAAACCATAATAGGAACTTTCTGTGCACCACTAATAAATCTCCATATATGACCTACTTACGATTTTCATCATATTATAGACTTGCATTTGCAGACTGTGGCCAAGATCCAATTGTGTCACTACCTATTGAACAATTCTTATTTCCTACTTTTGCTTTTGCAGGAGTCATGAAACACTTGGATCCAGTATTTCCTTCCACAAGTGGTTACCTTGTTAGCCCATATTGACTGTATGTTCCTAGTTGAGTTAGGTGAACAGCCTTCTCCTACTGAGAAGGGTTGCACTTCTGCTATGATCCTCCTGTTTAGCCTCCCTTCTGACTGTTCCCTCCACCATCTCCCCTCTTGCCACGTCATACATGTTCCTTGTAAAATCTGTGCTTCAAAACATGCCAGTTGCTTGGAGCAGCTTGCACTTTTGAAAACTGGGAGACCTATTTGTCAGTGATGACAATGAGAAGGACATATAGAAGTAAGATGATAGAGCCGAGGATGAGAGACAATCCAGTATTACTGCACAAGAGAAGTTTTTTGCTCAGCCAGTGTCTATATTAACTGTATTTATTTGCTGCATTTATATCTTGCCTTTCCTCCAATGACCACAAGGCAGTATAGAGGACTGTCTTCTCTCCAATTTGCCTTCACAACAACCCTGAATCAAATTAGTTTGAGGGACTTTGCCCCTAAATCACCAGTGAGTTTTATGGGTGGTGGGGATTTGAACTGAGTCCTCCTAAGACACAGTCCAATAGTCTTACTGATATATCACACTGACTCCAATACAACACAAAGTAGTGTCTATCTTCTTCTGGGGATGTTTCACCCTTATCCTCACAATATGTCTAAGAAGATATTTGTCAGATGCTTCCCTCCTAAGTCCATTATAGATATATTTTGATGGTGACTTACCTGAGACAGAAATAAACAGTGATGGTTTTCCTATAGATTGGTCCAGCCTAATGAAAAAAAGAAAAAACATCAACACCAGGACAAAAAAGTTCTCAGACTAAAAAAGAGAAAGTAAATAGTAACCACTGTTTCTTTTCCAGATATACAGCAGCTTATGGCGAAAGAAGCCTCCATAGAGTAACTGGCTCACTTGCAATGCTTTTTTGAACTTTCTTTTCTGAATAATATGGAAGTGGTTGGATCCGAATGCTAATGCTTCCTGAAACTGTATATTGGCAGGATTTAATCACAGATGGAATCCAGGTTTTATTGAAAGGCAGCTAGGATATGGTTTGGTGTCAGTGTAGAATACAAATGCTTAAAAACTGGTCCATTGGCAGCAATAAAGCTATTCCCCCTTAATTATTTTATTTTTTCAAGGCTCATTTGAACCATATGCATCTGGGTTAGTACAAGGGGAACACACACACACACACACACACACACACACACACACACACACACACACACACACACACACACACACACACACACACACACGATTGTAGTGATTTGCTCCTGTTAAAATATTATAGTTTTTTTTTCAGAAGGGCTGTGTGATTGAGTGAACTGTGATGCTGCAGCTCCTTCTGAAGATCAGGCAGAGACACATTTTGGAAAAAGAGCTCTTATCCAGTGGTGGGATTCATTTTTTTTTTACTACTTACTCTGTGGGCGTGACATGGTGGGCATGACCAGGTGGCCATATGACTTTTTGGGTGTGACCCGAGGCTCCAGCAACCAGATGGGTGGGTCCAGTCGGAATTTTTGCTACTGGTACGGGCATACCAGGATGTACTGGCTAAATCCCACCACTGCTCTTATCTCAGTAGAAGACAGATCTTGAATTCAAGTATGATAAGATTTAAATTTAGCTGTAGTGAGGATCTCAAGAGTAAAATGAAGAAATTGAATAGCAATAAGCGACTGACTTATTTTTTTGTTTTCTAGTCAAAGAAAGAAGCTTTCATATGTCTAACAGCTTATTTGCAACACTCCTTTCAACTTTTTACTATTAATAGATTGAAGTACCTTCTCTGAACCCTTCCACCAGTAGGAGGCAGGTCCTAGATCCAGACCCTAATACTGATGTACTCTAATATTTATTCTGCCTAATCTGAAGGCCCGGGAGTAGGTAAAAGCAAACATTCAATCCTAATGTGAGATTGAGAGGATCCCATTGGTCCTGAACTTGTCCTAATCAAAGATGAAGATAATGGAAAAGAAGACAGGCCCAGAAGAGAAAGCAATTGAACACTGCTGGTTATCAAATCATCCCACAATTTAGGCCTCACACACACATAATAAAATATCTTCAACCAATTCTTCACAAGAATAATTCACTTTTCAAAACTCTGGGTGGCAGACTTTTATTTGTTTACTGACAACCCCCAGCCTCAAGCAATTATTGAGACACAACAAACTACACAATAGTCAAAGAGAGATGGGAACTACACCCTGCTACAAACTTAGATGTCAGTGATGTCCCCACATTTACTCTGGCAGCACAATTGCTGGACCCAACCACACCACATAGCATTAAGGACAGTTTTGCTTATTCCTCTATTAATGTGATTTATGCCATCTTTTGTCAAAAATACTCTTCTGCACTTTGCATTGGTCAAGCAGGATAATCTCTTCACAAAAGAGTTAATGGACATAAATCAGACATCAGGAATGGCAATACACAGAAACCTGTTTCAAATCATTTAAATCTACTTGGACACTCTACACAGGACTTGAAAGTTGCCATGTTGGAACAGAAAAATTACAAAACAAGGATCCAGAGAGACACAGCAGACATAAAAAATATATGGTAATACCTCGGATAACGTTTGCAACAGATAATGCTAAAACCACATAACGTTAAGCAATCGGGGGGGGGGGATTGCATTGAATAACGTTAAATCCTATGGGATGCATCGGATAACGTTAGCTAAAACCTGTGTCGGTTACAATGTATCTCTATGGAGTTTTAACGTTATCCAATGCATCCCATAGGATTTTAATGTTATCTGATGCATGCATCAGATAACATTAAAAATTGGATAACACTAAGCCTTGTGGAACCAAGATTTAGAATTATCTGAGGTTTTACTGTACATATGCTGGACATCTATTTAAAAGGTTTGAATATTAGTCAAGCATTTCTGGGACATTATCCAATTTAAGAGGTTGTAATTTACCTTGCAGAGCAGACTTCTGGAGAAAAAGGTGGGGGATGGTGGTTCTCAGGACAATTGATGAGCTAGCTGAGTGCTAGACCTCTAGCTGGGTCTCATACATCCCATCCTCAATTAACTCATTAACAGATGTATAATGCCAAAATGTTTATTTTGCATCCATCAACTAAACATTTGCAACTCAACAGAACCAATCTTCATGGTAATCAATCTGAACCCCAATCAGGGATCTTTTGTTATTACTAGTTGTAAATAGCACTGATTTGCAAACTTATCTGTTATGCAAACCAAACATTGTGCATACAGTCAAATCTCGCATAAAGAGCGCCTCACTTAAAGAGTAACTCGCTTAAAGAGCAGAATTTTCTCTCAAAGTTCGCTTCGCTTAACAAATAAAACCAACCAAAAACTCACTTAACAAATAAATCAGGGTTCACAATCCCCCCCACAATTGGTCATTGACAATGGTGTTTCATTTAAAGAGCAAATTCGCTTAAAGAGCAATCCTGTGGAACGCATTATGCTCTTTAAGCGAGGTACAACTGTATCTGTATTAATATGTATAAACTGATGCCATGAAGTCTCACTCTTATGTCTGACAAAGTGGACTTGATCCATGAAAGTTAACATTAAAATACAGGAGTTAGTCTTTAAGGTGCCACAATGTTATTTTTCTCTCTTTTTGTTTTGTTTATTCTCTGATACACTTGCATAGACTAAGATGGCTTCAAAGATTTCTGGATCAGAAGAGTTGCTTATGAAAATAGTCCAAAGTCCTGTCACACAATCACACTTTGTTCTTTTTTCCTAAGAGTAGGATGAGGCTATATGTGACAAGCACAGAGATCCCTATCCCTGGCTTTCCATGGAACTATGTGGGCATGTGGCGGCAGAACTGAAAGACAGGCAGGCAGATGCTGAATGATCTTTCCTTAGACAGATTTATTTTATTTTCTTATCCAAATCCCCTTCCTTAATAAATTTTCCCTCTACTTCACCTACAGCTGCATTTGGGAATGGAAGGGTTTATGAGAGAGAACTGATGGATGGGTAAAACATGATGACTCCCACTTTTTATCTATGGATTCTTTTTATCTACTACAACTGATCAGGAAATACATGCTAGGTACTCTCAAGAACAATTTCGCTTTGGTCACTTCAATGACCCTTCAGAAATTGTTACATCACTCTACTCTGATCCCATCATTTTACATAAAAATATTTTATCCTTTTACTTCCTTCACAGACATCTCTCTACCTATATCCTCATACCCTGTGCTATGACCAGCATATCACATTCCTTACCACTTTCTGTTCTGCAGATTATTGGTCCAGATAGGAAGGTTGTCTCTATTTCAGCTGTAGAATTTCCAGGTACTAAAAGACCTTGCATTTTTATAAATGAGTCTAGATTTTTTTAAAAGTAATATTTCATTAAAAGAACATTAAAATCTTTATTTTTTAATAAATATATATATTTCTTTTAAAATTAAGCTTGAGCTGATAGTTTCTATACCTTACCTTCTTTGAAGTTCTTTTATTCGCACCATTAAGTTGAGATGACCCTGAGAATATTGTTCTATGACATCACGTACATCATATGGCTTCCTAGCTTGCTGTAAGAAATAGGGAAAGAGATTACTGCCATATTATCCTTATTGTGTCCATATTGTGTAGCATTTTACATCTATCATGCCAATCAATGAACCAATCAGAATGGCTAGAAAGTGAGACTTTTCCTCATTATTTTTATTACTTAGGTAAATGTAGAGGTGGTTAAGAGGAATACTTATCCTTTAATTAACACATGTACTGTATACCTTTCTTGTCCATAAGATTTGTAACAATATCACAACAGACGCCAAAGAGATTCATCTGCTAATCTGAAGGGATAGGCTCTATAATGTAGGAGGCAACTGTTCTTAGGTACACACAAGCCAGAAACTCTTTAGAGATGTAATGATAATATGTTATACTTTGGAATCAACGCAGATAGAAACAGAGTCAAACTATGTTATAGATAACCTATTGTGAGCCTACCCACCTTCCTCCATCTTCTCAAGTGCAACTCTTCAGGGTAGCTCTTGCTGCAATAACTTTATTTAACCAAAAGGCCAAGGGCCAAATACAACAAATTTCCAAGGGTTAGGTTCACTGAGACAACCATCTCCCAAGTCCACAGCCTATAATGTCCATCCAGTGGCCTTACACTAAGACAGGGGTGTCCAAACTTTTCAGGCCATGGGTCGGTCACGTGGTCTAGTTTGCTGGTCATGTGGTTCCTTACACCTGGAAGTGAAAATAAGACACACATGCACAGAACGCACCTGCACAGAACGCTGCTGTAAATGAACCATGGCTGTTGTAAATCCATTTACGACAGCTATGAATCATTTTACTACAGTGTTTCACACATGCACGGGATCTGAGGCAGCTCTGGTATTTTCAGGATGAATTCCCAAGAGGTAGCTTAGATGCTCACAGGATTTGATGCCCAGCCTAGAGGGCAGCTCTAGTGTTTGCAGGGTTAGACCTTCACTCTGTTGCAACTGCTAGCCCCTGCCTGAGAGCCCTGGGGTAGGTTCTGGACCACGATTGGTTCCACCTAGAGGCCAGGCTATATAATAACTGGCTGTTAGTCCTAGATGTTGCCTTAGCAATGTAGGTAATTGGACTTCTTATTGCTTGGCTCTTGCATTCCTTGCTCTTGGCTCCTACTTCTGAAGGCCTGTTCCTGGTTTCTGTGGACTGTTGTGCCTCCTCTTTCCATGGGGTCATCCTTGCCCTACTCCAGTCGCCAAAGATATTCTGTTCTGCCTGTTCTCTTGGTCACCTGACTTCTGGCTTAACCCTGTATCACTGTCTACCTTGGGTTTTATTTTGGACTTGAACTCTGATCTGTGATATGGTTATTGTTTGGCTTGTTGCTTTGTTGTTCTGGATCCTTATGCTCATATTACTTGCAAGCTGTCCATGCCCCAGACTCTAACACCCATACCAGAGGTCTTCCCCTATATTGGGGGATGTCTATGCTATTTCAGCTGTCTCCTCTCAAAGATGCCTGTCCAAGTCTGTGAATGAGCTGGAGATTGGGAACTCTAGGCTGTGAAACTCTGAGGGTGATGGACTATTGGCTGTATCCGGCCTCTCCTTACACCTATCATTAGAGATGCTGGTGTTCAAGATATGTGACTGAGGCAATTTATACAAAGGAAAGTTCTGTTCATGTTCTGAACAGCAAGCTCCAAACAAAGCACCTTATTTGGCAGATTATGAGTGAAGAAAGCTCCTGCTGTGACAACACAGGTCTGGGGGGAAAATCAGCTGTATAGGATATTTTTGGTAAATTTTGTTTTCTAGTGTGCTGAATCCAAAAACGACTTACAATTCTTTTGCAAAATATGAGGGATTTGCATTTAAAAAGTATAAGAGTGATGAGAAAAATCACTATTTCATTACAATGAACAAAACATATTATTTCTTATAATTAAACAATTTCTTCATAATATATACTTAACATTCCATGTTCACTCTTTTTGTCTGTGAAACATTTTCTTCTTCTCATTTATGCTCCTCTGAACACGCTTTCACTTTCCACTTTCTGTTTCCCATTTGAGCATCCAACAGTAGTCAGCTAGCATATTGACATTCCATCTTCTTTGGTAGCTTCTCTCAATATAACGGACATCCTGGTGAAATCTTTCACCCTGCTCTTCACTATAGACTTCCAAGTTTTCAGGAAAATAGTCGACATGGGAGTGTAAGAAATGAACTTTTAAGCTCATCTTGCATCCTTGAGCTATATACGCATTCACCATGCATTGTACAGTGGTTTTGTAGTGAGGGTCTTTAGTATTCCCTAGAAACTTGTGAACTACATCTTTGAAAGAGTCCAATGGAGGTCTCTGGCTCGACTGTCCCACAAACATGGGAAATAGGGATATTTTGTATAACCTGCCTGCTGCCTTAACAACATGGTTAGTATTTTTAAGACTCCACAAATCATCCAGCGATGTTCTTGATATTTGATTTTGTCAAGAATCACAGTTAAATCATTATATTTTTCGTCCAAAGGCACTTCCTCTAGGAAGTGATGCAAATGTATTTCCGTTATACAGAAAGACTGCTTTGAGGCTTGTTTTAGACCAGGGGTGCCCAAACATTTTGGGCCATGGGCCGATCATGTGGTTCAAGGAGCCATTCACTAAGGGTGCGGCCCCTGATTCCAATTCATCCAGCCCACGAAGCCCTCATCGCTCCTGGAAGCGGAAGTAAAATGTGTCCGTACGGGTGTGTTTTACTTCCGCTTCCAGGAGCGACGAGGGCTTTGTGGGCCGGATGAATTGGCATTGGGGGCCGCACCTGGCCCCCGGGCCTTAGTTAGGGCACCACTGTTTTAGACGAATCAATGAAAAGGCACCACTCAGATGAATCATATTCTATTTCAAAGCGCTTCATTAGCCCTTGAACATCACTAAAATAAACTAGATTTCCATCTTTGGAGAAAAACTGAGTGAATTCTTTCTCTTGGTGCCTGTACCACGAAAATGATGTTCTAGGTCAGTGGTTCCCAACAAGGGGTACACAGCCCACTAGTGGAATTCAATTCCCAGAAGCCTCAGTCAGTACATTGGCTGATCAGTGCTTTGGGGAAATGACTTAGGCTTCTGGGAATTGAAGTCCAAAAACACTGTTCTAGGTGACAGCAGGTTATTATTTATTAATCTTAAAACCAGCAATTCGGCCGAATCTTTGGAAAGGCCTAAATCTCTAACTAGGTAATTGAGCTTGCTCTGAGAAAAAAGTTGAGGTACCTCATCAACAGAAAAATCTGAGCTAGATTTGTCCTGGGAAGGCAATGTGTTTCCGTCCTCCGAATCGCTCAGGATATTATCCAAACTGGAAGGTGGGTGTGGAACTGGTATTCCAGAGCTATGAAGCACTGGACAAATAGCTGAATTAAGGTTTGGGTAAGATATCTTCTTTTTATTTTGTGTATTAAAGCCTTTCACATCTACTGAACAGAAATAGCAGCTGGTAGTGTGGTTTTGCTGTTCATGCCACATCATAGGAATGCCAAAATGAAATGAGGTTTTCTTACCTTTAAACTACAAATGAAGCTCTTCTTTGCACCTTCTACACACCTTATGAGGAGCCCATGTTTTGTCTTGATCCCCAAGTTTCAACTTGAAGTAAGCAAAATACACTTTCTTCACAAAATCACTTATGTTTCTTTGTTGAGTTTTAATAATGTATTCACCACAAATAAAACAAAAGTTGTCTGGAGAAATAACACAACCTCTTGGAGGCATAATACAGAACTATAAACAAGCATAGTCACGCTTGAATGCAGGATGTAAACTGAGTGTGGCTCATACAGAAACCAAGATCCTGAATTTATTTAGCATGTTGAAACATAATCATATCTGACAGTAGGCATGTTTATACTCATTTATAATACTCCAGAGAACATGTAGAAACATGCTCAACCCAGCCAGTAGGATTCTTGGATATATTCACCTTTTGCTACAAACAAAACAAACCTGTTGGGACATGACCATCTGAGCTTCCTCACACCACGAAACCTATGCTACACCCAGTGGCGGGCTCAATTTAATTTTACTACGACAATGTGGGTGTGGTATGGTGGTCGTGGCCAGGGGGAAAGCCCTGCATTGCACCCAAATTAGGACTACTTTATTTCAAAACTTGGATGGGCACGGCAAGCCAGAATTTCTGCTACCGGTTCTGGAGAACTGGTGTGAACCTGCTTGGTTTTACTAAGTAACAATCTTTAAGAAACAGTAAAAAAAATAATCCTATGCAGTTTTTTGTTTGCAGACTTGTGCCATCAGACACAATCACTGTTAGGAATCCCCCACCACCACAAATTTATGTTACTTATCATGTGTAGTTTGGCCATCAAAGCTAAGCTGAGAAAGGAGTCAAAAGTAAAAAAAAAACACACTAAAAAGCCAGTTTTTCCTATGAATATGAAGATGAGATAATTTGCAAAGATATAATTTTAGCTAACTATATTTGTGCTGTTCTTGTTTTCCTCTAAGAACTCTCCAGCCCCAAGGCCTAGTACAGTTATAGGGGAGTCTTTCTTTTGTATACATTCCAAATAGCACAAAAATCACCTAGGCTGTTGGAGTATTCAAGTTACACTCACCATGTTAGCATGTGCTTTGCCATGCTATATATGGCTGGCAAAAGTGATTTTAAAGAACATTTAAGAACTCTCATAATTTTATAAATGTTGTAAGAAGTTTTAATACATGGGCAAGGTTAGGGACTGGAATTATGTGCTCTTATTAACCATAAAAGCTGTACAAAGATTGGGGATGAAAAATGTAGACCAATGCATATAAAACACCTCTTAAAATTACCATAACAGCTTTATATACATTTAAATTAAACATCAAAATTCTTATGCTAGAAGCCTGCAGTACTAATGTAACTGGGGAACTAGAGATTTGCCGTGTCCATAGAGCTACATTACTCAAATGTTGGTAATACAGCCAACCAAATAAAGCTAAGTAGCTGATAATGAGTTAGGGCTCAATCTTACCCCATAGCAGGTGCAGCACTACAAGGAAAGGCATCCCCATGGGGGAAAAGAAAGCATGTGTGTATTAGCAGCACTTGGTTCACCATCTAAGAGGGAATGGGAAGCCTACAGGTGCTTCCAGTAACCCAGGCCATACTTTCTTTGCCCGCTCTGCTCTTGAAACACAAGGAAAAATCATTTCCCTCACATTAAAAAAAATCAGAATTAGGATGTGGTTCTCATTTTACAAAACCTATTAATGTTATTGATTAAGGGTACCAGGTTATCTAAAAATATACAGATTGGTAATACCTACAAGGATACTTTATTCAAAAAGCAGCCAAAGTTAAGCATTTTCCAATCCCTACTCACTTCAGAAAGTCAGGCAGGTGTGCTTAGGTGCTTCATTGAGATAAATAGGACACAAGAGCCCTTCACTTGCCTAGAATGTGCTTACAGTAGAAAAAACACTATGTTACCTAATAACCCTGCAGGGTCTAAGTTGCTCAGTTAAGTTTTATTCCAACACTCAGCATCACACAGGCTCTAGCTAGCTGGGTTGTGGATTGGATGAAACTCCATATAGCAAGAAGAGGTGAGACTGATTGACACAGCCATTTTAACATAGGAGTAAAACAAAGGGATTTCACTTCACAATTTTTGCCCCTCTTGCCACCCCTCTTTGCAAGTACAGTGGAACCCCACATAACAAACACTTCGTATAACAAAAATTCCATACAACGAAGCGTTTTTGCGCTATTGCTGATGCACCATATAATGGGGGGAAAATGTTTGTTATACGAATCACCTTTGGTAATACCCCATACAACGAATTTTTTTTTCATTGTATGGGGTATCACCAATGGTAATTCATATAATGAACATTTTCTTTTTGTTGTACGGTGCATCACCCATAGGGATCCGTATAATGAAAAAACAACAACCCGTATAGCGATGAGCTCTGCGGAACAGAGTTTTTTGTTATATGGGGCCCTACTGTACTTAACATGCATGTGGAACAAAGTGGTTTTTTCTTATTCCTTCACATGATCAGAGCACTCAGTTTTGGAAAACATGGCTTTTCTTGGTAGACCCAGGAGCAATATTCACTGGAACTTTTGTGGGCAACTAGTATGGGGAAAAGCTACGAAAATGCACACTTTCCTAACCTGTCATCCTAAATATAGATGAGAACAAACCTTCTGTGCTGCTCACTACTATTTGCCATTGCCTACATTCTTCACCTCCACTTTTCGGGTTAGGAACATTGTTGATTGGTAACAGGTATTTTAACTATAATTAGGTGTTAGAATTTTCTGCATAATAACACAGGGCATATTTTTGCAAAATAAAAAAACATGACAGAGAAAGATATACATCAGATAAGTGGCCCAGCTGCTGAATAGTATTCTTTTTCTTTTGGTTGTATGCGTGAAGCAGCTGCACATGTCGTGTTCCTCTCTCAATTAAAATTGGGAAGAACAGAGGGCATTTCAAGCTACAAGAAACTCTGAGAAGTATAACCAAACAATAGCCAAAAAAACAAGTGTGTGCAACATTCTTTGAAGTAAAAGAAGAACTTTGAACTATTTTGTTTGCCAGAAAGCTCTCTGAAGTGATGATAGAAAATTACATAGACAATTCATGATTGATGGTAAGGTAACTGAGTTACGTATAAAGCAGCATACAGTTTGTGGTAAGACTTTGAAATATAAAACTATAAATACTTCAAGAGCATCTGGTGACTTCAGTGGAAGCCACAACAGACGTGCTGGTTATTCTTGTCACCACTGAAACCCCAAACTATTTTTAGTTTTGTTCACCATGTAAGCAGTTTTTATTATTTAGGTTAGTATTAAGAATTATATGCATACAAGGCAAACATTTTATGCCTCATTGGGTTCATTACTATAAAATGTACCTTTAAAACATTTCAGAAGTGTTTAAAATCTTGATTAAGAGAGTTTGTCAACTATTACGGGAGTGTGAGCAGAGCATACAGAAACAGCTTCGTTGGCAGGGTAAGATTCCTACGACAGTATAGACCAGTGATGGTGAACCTTGGCACTCCAGGTGTTCTTAAACTTCAGTTCCCAGAAGCCCAAGTCTCTGTGAATCCACAAGAATGGGTTTACTGCACTTATGCATAAACCCATTTGTGTGGATTCAGAGAGCTGGGCTTCTGGGAATTGAAATCCAGAAACACCTGGAGTGCCAAGCTTCGTCATCACAGGTACAGACTGCTTCACATGTTCTGGCACCTTACCTGTGGTGTGCTGGCCTACAGGGATACAGGGACTCAGCCTGGTATGCCCCAGTGACTGGCACCCCCCCAGAAGCAGGCAGAGGTAATGGGAATGTATAGGATTTCTCCCCCAACCCCCCAATAGGAGGCCCGATCACTTCCTGTCCACCACTCCCAGGTGCTCAGCACACCCCTCCCTGCACCTTACAGACAAATTTGTTCCTACTCCCAATCACAGCCATCTTTTTATTGCACAGCTCTTTGCATATTATTTCCAATACTGATTGCATAAATGATTGCACTTAAATTCATCTGACACTATAGTGTGTTTGTTTCCAAAGTACAGTATTTACTAAGAAGCAAAAGGAAAGCCAGACTAAACCAAGCCAACTTCTGGCTCAGATACAAACAGCATCAGGAGAAATGAGGGTCAGACCATTATCTATGCTGTCAATTCAACATTTGGCTTTTGTTCCTTCTTGACAGTCAAAGCTGGTCATTAGAAACAATCATACAACCTTAAGACAATGGTGCTTATATGTGCACAAAATATTAACATTGTTATATAAAGTTCAACTAACTTAGTTATTAGCCATGGCTAATTGCAGGTAACTGCCAGGATGTTGGGGCATAACCTGGTTGCACAATCAAGCATGTAACAAGACAGGTGACTGAGATGCAGTTTGATACTTCTTCAATTAGCCAAAATTGACCATGGCAAATTAGGCAACAAGATTCTGGTCTATATGTTGCATCTGTTAGATTGTAACTCTTTGGGAAGTGACTGATATATTTGTTCTGCATATATTTGTATAAGCTGTTATTGTTGTCATTATCATTGTTGTTATACATTTAGTATTCTAATTATCAATTCATGTGGAGATCAGAACATGATAAAATAACCATTTCAAAGCTCTCTTTAAAAATATTATTTAATTAATAGCAATTTGTACATTTGATATTTACACATGCAGGCACTTCAGCTTAACAAAATTTAAATGTAGTTCAGCGAATGCTACAGACAGTAGACAAGATTTGCATTTGCTATGGTAATGGCATTTACAACCAAAATCCTGTTTGGAGCTATAGCAGATTTCACTTTGAAGTGATAATTTACTGAGATGTGTATCACGCTAGTGAGCCATATGACTTACTACTATTTAATGTTTAGGAAATAAATAGATTCATATACAGGATTCAAGCATGCTAGCCCTTAAATTGCCATCTACCTGTGGAAAATAATTTTATCACAAGGTAAGCCTCTCATATCCACTGCAGCTTTCCATGCAATTTGGCATGCTGACTTTCTATAGCAGGGCTTCCCAACCTAAGGCCTGTGGGTGGATATGGCCCGTGGTGCCATTTCATGTGGTCCCTCACTCCTCCAAGGGCCACCCCTTTGAAGCTGTTTGGACAAAATGGCCACCCCATTGTACAGGCAGGGCAAAATGGCTGTCCAGCTATTGAAGCTGACTGATAGAGTGTGACCTGACCCCTGGCTTGAGAAGGTTGGGAACTCCTATACACAGAAGGCCCTTCTCTTTTTATTTAGAGATGGATGCACACAAGGAGGAGAGGGCATACATGTGATTTTCTTCCTAATGTGGTTGGCATACATAGTTTTTGAACGGGCCTATTATACTCCTGTCTTATTCCAAATGAGTGACCTATACACAGCTGTGGCAGTACGCATGTGAAGAGACACATACCTGGTCTGAACAGTCAATATAGCTCAAGAAGCATCTTACCATGCATTAACAATATGACATACTCACAAAGAAGGATTTTATTTTCATTCCACAGCAATGTGTGATCTGGGTATATTCCCAGGTAAAGATTTTAAGGCATGCAGAGGCAGAAGTGTAAGTTTTGCTCAGAGTATATTCCCAGGTAATATATTTTTTTTTAAAAGAGAAGAACTCTCTCTATCCTCTCAAAGATACTGTACTGCAGTCTGTTACAGGGATGAGACTGACATTAGATAGGGCAACGCCTTGCTGAAATCTCAAAAGCCAGACAAGTTGCCTGACAAAGATTTCCCTAATTAAGGGTAAGATGTGTAACACTCTGCACATGCGGTGTCCCTTTCCTTGACTAGTAGAATCAGAAGAAAATATGCAAAAAGTGAAAGAAACAACAAAAGAAAAACACAATAGGAAAGAAAAGGAAATGGTGCAATGTAAATACCATCTATACTTGAGTATAAGTTGGGGTGTTTTAGCGCCCAAAATGAGGTCCAAAATGGGACTCAATTTATACTCGGGTCAACATGAACACTCAAAAACATACCCACACAAATGTCTAAAATAATTAATTTTACTGTATTTTCATGTATTTTAATTAATGAAATTCACTAACAGCTGCTGTATTTTCCACCCCTGACTTATACTTGGGTCAATCTATTTTTTTAGTTTTAGAGGTCCAAATTAGGTACCCTGACTCTTATTTGGGATGACTTACAATCGAGTATATATGGTATGCATATTTGTCTAATCAAGGTCACAGAACCCACCATTTTATAAAAAGGATTTGGTTTGTTTATATAGGATGAAGTAAATGCAGGTTTGTCTATGCCATCCATTTCTAATGTCTGAGCAAAAAGTGCTGCAAATCTTTTCTAGGAATTATAAATGCAAGAGAATATGATTATATTGCTGAAAAGCTTTCAATGCACTTGGCAATCTGTCAGCACGCATGGCTAATGGACTTGACTTCTGCATGCAAACAGCATGTAACTGGCATTTTCCCCTGAAGTACAGTTGTACCTCGCTTAAAGAGCATAATGCGTTCCACAGGATTGCTCTTTAAGTGAGTTTGCTCTTTAAGCGAAACACGATTCTAAATGACCAATTTTGTGTGTGTGTGTGGGGGGGGGGGAATTGCGAACCCTGATTTATTTGTTAAGCAAGTTTTTGGTTAGTTTTATTTGTTAAGCGAAGCAAACATTCAGAGAAAATTCTGCACTTTAAGCGAGTTACTCTTTAAGTGAGGTGCTCTTCATGTGAGGTTTGACTGTACCTGAAATGAAGGACGTGTTATGAGGTCATAGCTCAGCGGTGCCCAAACTAGGGGCTAGATTCAGGGTGCATTTTACTTCTGCTTCCAGGAGCGACAAGGGCTTTGTGGCTGGATGAATTGGTGTCAGGGGCCACGATCGGCCCCTGGGCCATAGTGACCTGCTCCCTGAACTATGTGATTGGCCCATGGCCCAAAAAGTTTGGGCACCCCTGACATAGTTTATTAATGCCATAATCTCAGTATGAAAAATAGACACTGGAAATTACATGAAAAGTGCATTTTAAAATCCAACTTGACTAGTCTATATAGCTTTTCCATGAATGTGTGCGAGAAAGGTGGCAGAAAGTTATCACTGTGCTGTATATTTCTATCTCCCTTATCAGGAGCTCAGCGCATAGGAGATAGAAACAAGGTTAAGATAGCATAGGTTAAGGTAGTTTCTAGGCCCACAAAGTCAGTCTGACAATAATATACAGCTCAGAATTAATGAAGACATATGAGAATGTTTGCATTTCCAGAAGGCAGAGATAACAAAAGAGAAAAGGTCAAGTCCATTAGCAGAAAATAACATTTTAATTCATGCTGCTTTTCAGGTGCTTAGCCTATTCCCAGTGTATCTACAGCTGACTAACCTGCTGTTAAACAACCACCCTATTCAAGAAGGGAGAGAATAGCGGGTGTAGATCACCATTGCTAAAATAAATTGCCCTGCTCTTTCCTTTCTTAAGCCTGCAAAAGAAACAATAAATGGGAAGAGCAATAAAAGGGTTTATTTAGGGGGGAAAGTAGCATTCCATTCATCAACCCACCTGAAATTTTTTCTTTGCCACAAAATACTGCATCCGGCGTATCACCTTAATGGCAGAACGGTGATGTTCTCGCAAGCTGTGGGAAAAATAAGAAGGGAGAGCCAGGTGAAAAAGAGTATTTCTGTCCACTTAATGGCCCTCAGTAAGTGCTTTGGTAACACACAAATGTTCATGGAAGCAGTAACAATTCTCTCTGTGGACACAAGGTGCTACTATGTTGTGACAAAGGACAAAGCAGCTAAAATCCAAACTTATTTCTACAGCTTATGCTAAAACCTAATGTTTTTCATGGTATCATGTAGCGAGGAGGATATGAAACCTGCCACTGTAACAAATGATGGGATCCAGTTATTTTTCCCTACCTCTATTCCCTCAAATTCATAGCCATTTAAGTTGAAAAGTGTAGGTTTTAAATTCCTGTGATACTCATGATTCTAGAAAACAAGCATCTTCACATTTTATTGATGCCACCCTTTCAACAAAGGGAATATTCCTCCAAATTATAAATTATTTCAGCCTGCACTTATTTTTCAGAAAAGAGTTTTACCTTGAGCAAATGAAAGCTTTAAGGCAGGGGTACCCTAACTATGCATCCAAGCTGTGGGCTGTAGTTTGGGCACCCCTGCTTTAAGCAGAGAAAATGGCAGCCTAAAAATCTATCTCATCCTGTTTGAAAACAGATTGCAAGGCATATTTTACTTCCGCTTCCGGTGGGAGGAACAACATGACCGGCCCACTGAACCACGTGGCTGGCCCATGGCCCAAATAGTTTGGACACCCCTGCTTTAAGGCAATACATCATTTTAAAATATGATCACAAAAACATATCAGTATCGAAACACAAATTAATTAAAAGGCTACATTGATTCAGTTGGAATCAAATTATGCCAGACAACTGGAAAATAAAAAAATTGATGCAAAGTTTTTTCTTTTTCAAAGAAACAAATGTGGCAATAAGAGGATAAAGAATAATACTTTGAGAGAATGTTTATGGGACAATCATTTTAGCAGAGACTAGGGCAGAAGGCAAAATCCCTACGAATTAATTCTGGTTGAATTACTAGAAGAATAGATTGGACTATGAAATTTGAGAGGGCTTCAACTCTTTTGTGCCCTCAAGTAAAATGAATAGCACATTGTATGAAACATCATTTTAAAAACCACAATGAACGCATATACACTAGTGGCTGGCCTGTTAATTGCAATAGAAGGGAACTTTCCTTGCATAGTATCCCAATACTGTATGTTTTTCCCCCCTTCTGGATCCATGCCAAAGCAAAATTGTTCTTTTCATTCACAGCAATAACAAATAGCTTCACTAAAGTCAATTCAGCGCTGGTGAAAGACAAGTGTGAGTTGATGGTGTTGTGGCTATTAAACAGAGTCATGTGGCTCTTGACACACACTGTCAGCTTTGAGCTGATATGGGTACCATATGGCCATTTAGAAGAAGTGCTTCCTTTAGCATTACATAGGACCAACTGGACTGAGATCACAAGTTTCCAGTTATAATTGTGGGAGATTTTATATTTGCTGTAAATATAAACATAAATCCACATGAAATATAGTGGAATGCTGAAGTATAAAGACAGAAATTGTTAAAATTATATTAAAAAGTTGGCTTGGATAGTTTAGGATAGGAGTGCCAAAACTACGACCGTGGGCTGGATCTGGCCCCCAATGCCAATTCATCCGGTCCATGCCACCCTTGTTGCTCCCGGAAGCAGAAGTAAAACATGCCCATATGGCATGTTTTACTTCCGCTTCCAGTAAGAGGAACCGTGTGTCTGGCCCACTGAACCACGTGACTGGCCTGCAGCCTGAAAAGTTTGGACACCCAGGCTTAGGAGTTTAGGTATCTGAGCCAGAGGTTGGGAGTTTGATCCTTGTAAGTACAGCGAGTCTATGCAATCATAGGCAAGCTGCATAGTCCCAGTGCCTTCCCAAAAAGGGGGGATAGTAAATTACTTCTGTGTATTCTCTACCTGGAGAACCATGGAAAGAGTTGTCGTGAGCCAGAACTGTCTTGCCAGCATCCAGATAGATCTGTAGTCCTTTGCTATATGCTTGCAAACATATTATTATCCCTTTTTCAATGTGTCAAAAGTAAAATTCAGAATTACTCTGAAATGTTTTGTGTTTTTCTCTGCATTAGGAATTCAACAAAAAACCCTGAAAAATGGAACAGATTATTCCAAATACAAAAATACAACTTCCAAAATCCCTGTTGTGTAAAGTACGCAAAGCTATAAATTTCTTACCAACAAATAAAGAGCCCCTGCCTCAATTCTCAGCGAGCAATTTCACACCGACAATGGAACAGAATTTTGCCTAATGACATTAACAGGCACTAACATCATTTTTTTTGTTTACACATAACTTAATAGCAATAGCAAATACATGTATATGCCACCCCATGGCACTTACAACATTGTCTGACTGGCTCACAATGTAATTAGCATTTTTGCCCCCAACACACTGGGTAACCATTTTACCAACCTTGGAAGGATGGAAGGCTGAGTCAACCTGGATCCCCATCAGGACCAAACTCACAATGTCAGTAGTTTTGGCTGCACCATAATAGTGTGCAAGTTTTTTTTAAAAAAAAATATTAAAACACAGCAACATTCAAGCAAACACACAAAAACATCATTATTATATTTGGACTTGTATGCCACCCAGTCGACGATACGACTCAGGGCGGTTCACAACAATACCACATCTAATACATTATGTACATATCACAATACAATAAAATAAGTACAATTAGCATAAGTAAAAACATCACAAATCAACTACCATCATAAAACATTAAAAAAGTCAATCATCTAAAAAGTTCAGTAAGTCGACTGCAAAAGAGCCCAAGGCCTAAAAGTCTAAAATGTCCTAAAAGCCCAAGGCCTAGGATGGCCAGGGGGAGATGTCTGCCTCACTGCCCCAACAGCCAAGTCCATGGTCAAGTCCACGGCACCAGCCAGCATAAGGGCAAGAAACCATATCAGGGCCCCTGCCACCAGCCCCTGTGTGGCTGAACCACCCATTCTGCCGCTGCTCACTCCACCACGGTTCAAACCAATGCTGGGCCTGCCACACCTGATGGTGACCTAGCCACAGCTGGGAGCAGAAAGCCGCTGCTGCCGCAGCTGCTGCTTTTCAAACTCCAGCCAGGTGAGAGATGGCCAGAGGTCTCGTGGTGGTGGGGGGGGGGGGCGCGGCGGCGGCAGCACAGTTCTTCCTCACTGCCTTCCCTCTGCGGCTGCTGCTTTTCAACCTCCATCCAGGTGAGAGATGGCTGGAGCTCTTGCGGGGGGTGGCAGCGGTGCAGTTCTTTCGCTCCGCCTTCCCTCCACGACTGCATCATTGGCACAAATCATATAATTTTACAGTTAAGAGAGTGCATCATCCCAAGGACATCTGCCCATCCCACTAGAGCGGACCGAAGGGGCTCTCTGGTTGTGCCATCAGCCAGAGAAGCACTTCACTGGCATGAGAAGGAGGGCCTTCTCAGTGTCCGCTCCAGCCCCCTGGAACTTCCTCCCAATAGAACTACGCCTGCAGACGGAGTTGCTGCCTTTTAGAAAAGGAGTGAAAACCTGGCTGGCAGGTTTGGTCTGGGGAGTGGATGGTTCCATTTCCCCAGCCAATTGGTTGGTTTGACCCCAGTATGCCTGTGTTACAATTTCTAGCTTTTAATACTAAGTTTTTTAAAGTTTTTAGAGTTTTTTTTAAATTTTAAATGGTTTTATAATTGTTGTAAATCGCCCTGGGTCCCTTTTGGGAGGAGGGCGATAAACACATTTAAATAAATAATAATAATAATAATAAAAACAACAACAACCCCAATCTTCTCTGGTGTCCCACCACCTATGAGACATACTTTCAATTTATAATTGTTTTATTTCTTTTAACAATACAGTAGTCTATACATTCATATCTATTTCCCAAAAAGTTGTGTATTTTTGTCACGGTTTTGTTCCTTTTGCTTTAATTAGGACATACAGTGGTACCTCGGTTTATGAATTTATGCATTCTCCAGCATGTTTCATATTGTGAAAAATGTGTAAACTAGTTTCCCATAGGAATACATTTCATGCATTGAAAGCCAACATTTGTAAACCGAAATGCGGTTTCTCATAGGAATGGATTGAAAACCAATTAATCTGTTCCAGGGGAATATCCATAAACATAGGCATTATTTTCAATGGATGTTCATTCATAAACCAAAAATTATGTTACCAGAGGTGTTCGTAAACCAAGGTACCACTGTATTTTGGTTGCACTGTAGTAATGTGCAAGTTTAACCTCTGCACCATGCATATTAATTTGCACATTGGTTATGCTGAAAGTTAAATAATGTTGCTATATACTATAATGAAAGTATACTGCTAGGATGATTTCAAGCACTAAAAAATTATTCACTATAAATTTTAAAAATACTACAGAATGCAGTGGTTCAAGACACCAAAAACTGTATATGAGAGTAAGATCAAAAAAGTATCGTGGGACAATGAAATGATTATGGAGTACAGTTTTAACCCTTCCCAGCCTAAGCAGTTAAGAGCCAGACACAAACTTCAAAGCAAACACAAATTGTTCAGAAAGATAAAAAGAATAGGCAATCTTCAGGAAAATACACAACAGACTGAGGAAATTGCTACTTCTCTGTGCCTTCTGACAGAGGTACAGATTTCTTATATAACCGTGGCATAAGAAAATGAAATAGTGCCATTTCATGTGTTCATAGCATGCGTGCAAGATGACTAGTTTTTCCATGGTGTCAATGACAGGAACACAAATGTACTTTGGAAATTTTCAGACAGTTTTATTATTAGCCATAATTTAAGACATACAAACAAAACATTAATGTAATTATACAACCAAAATTAATTGCAGCATTACTGGAATATGCTCTGGAAAATAATTATTAAGCTAATGTTCAAGATTAAAATTATTAACAGTTTTTCACTCCTACTTCATAAAGTCAACTTTCGTACCTATTGTGACAATGACAGGAAATTCCAAATGTTAAGTCTACATTTTGCTTAAAGTTTGGACTTCCTGCTTTTGATTAATCTGCATTATTGTCTGAATGGCATGTGTTAACTGTGCAGAACATATTCTCTGAGTCTCTTTGATCTAGCTTGCTTTCTTGCCCATTTTGTGGTTTGCTCTCCATGTATGCTTGTGTGTCTTCATTCCAATTGTATTTGTTGCTTAGCAGTTCAAATACCTGGGAACAACATTTACTGAAAATGGCAAAATGGTTGAAGAGATTAACATATGGTGCAGCAAAACAATCACACTTATATAATGTCCCATCTCTGAGTGGTTCACAAGTTAATTAGCATTTTGCCCCAAACAGGCTGAGTACTCATTTTACTGACCTTGGAAGGATGGAAGACTGAGTCAACCTTGAGCTCTGGTCAGGACTGAACTCACAATCTTTTGGTTGCAGTACAGCAGTTTAACCACCTTGCCACCAGGGCTCTTAAAACAAAATTCAGTAAGGCAAATGAAATATTGGGTCAGTTACAGTAGCGTAGTGTGGGGGTGGGGGGAAGGCCACCCTGGGCGGCACTTTCCAGGGGGTGGCAAAGCCTTTGCTCCTTTCTTTTCCCCTCACCTTCCACCACCTGGGCAAGCAGCAGGGCCAGCAGGAGGGCCCTGAGGGCCAGGAGAGGGACTCCTTTGTCTGATTTCACCACCACCATCATCCCCATCTCTCCCAGGGCTGCAGGGTGATCGCAGGAGGTGGCAGGGAAAGGCAAGGTGGCAGGCAAAGGGCGGAATAAGCAGGGCTCCCAGTGGCCTTGGCCAATGGGGAAAAGGTACAGGTGGTGAGTCATTTGTTGCTGGGTGAGGCTTCCCCAAGCTGTTCTTTCACGGACTCTCCAAAAGTGAAATGCATCAGAGGATTCATTTATTTACTCTCTGCATTTCCACCTCCTCCCCCTCCCCTCTGCCTTGCAGCACCACCAGGTGTGTGTAGGAGCCCTGGTCCTTCCCACCTGTCCCAGCTCCTGCCAACCTAGCAGTTTGAAGGCAAGAAATTTCAAGTCGATAAATAGGGGACCACCGGGGAGGGGGGACCCGAGCCTAGGGGGGGGGCGAACCTAGAGTGGGGGTGAGTTTGGCCTGGGACCCAGGCGGCTGAAACCTGCACTATGCCAGTGGTCAGTTAGCTCTGCTCTTACAACACAAGGCAATACCAATCAACACAAAGAAACATCTCATACAAAGCATATTTATTCCCACCTGTACAGTGCTGGCACCTGCTCTTGAAAAACTAGCTATCTATTACAACAACAATCACTTGAAACCGAATCTGGAAAAAGCAGAAATATGTGCATTCAATCTAAGAAATAGGGAGGCAAGAAAGAAACTAAAAATAACCTGGAGAGGCTACAAGTTAAACCACTGTGAGAATCTAAAACACGTGGGGGTAAAACTGGACCATGCTTTAACTTATGATCACCACTGCCAGGATATTAAGCAGAAGATATGCACTAGGAACAATCTCGTTTGCAAACTTACAAATACCACATGGGGGCTGCAGCCTAATGTTCTCTGCACATCTGTCCTTGCCCTGTGCCCTGCCCTTGCCCTGCTGCAGAGTATACTGCCTCAGTCTGGAGAATCCCCCCATGCTAGACAAGTTAATGTGGCCTTTTATGAAACAGGCTGTATAGTTTACAACCAATGGCTATGAATAAAATCTTCTCACTCGTAAGTATAGCACCTCCAGACGTAAGAAGACAAGTAGCAGCAGAAGTTGAGAAGAAAAAGCAAAAAACAGACCCAAGGCATCCAACATTTGGACTTCAACATCATCCACCAAGCTTGAAGTCAAGGAAGAGCTTCTTAAAAACAATGGAACCATCTACATCTGAACTATGGGGAAAAAAAGATCACCTGGAGGGTTATGGACAATGAAGGAAAAGCCAGCAGCAGGCTGCCATCTCTAATATGGGACATGGAAGATGCTGAATAGGCTGAGAACTGGGGTGACACATTGCAAAACAAACCTAAAGAGGCTGGACGATATTGACAATGTGAATGTGGTGAGAGACAAGACTTTGAACATCTGCTAATACTCGAGATTTGTTTGAAGCAAATGACGGGGCTATTCAAACTGCTGAATACAAGAAAAGTAGAGTGTAAATAGTTTAGGAGCCCTGGTGGTGCAGTGGTTAAATTGCTGTCCTGCAACCAAAAGGTTGTGAGTTTGATCCTGGCCAGGGGTCAAGGTTGACTCAGCCTTCCATCCTTCTGTGGTCAGTAAAATTAGTACCCAGAATGTTGGGCGCAAAATGCTAATTAACTTGAGAGTGCACTAAGTACTATTGGACAGTATATAAATGTGATTGCTTTGCTTTATGTATGCATACATTTTTAGATAGTTAGTGATTTTTAAAAATCACTAATTTTTAAATTTTAATGCTTTTGACTTGGATAAACAAATGAATGAAAGGTTGAATGTAATCCATGTGGTGTTTTTTGCTCACAAAGTGGCTTCCCCCCCCCTCCTCTGAGGAACATCTACTTTTCATGTTGGAACAATTTTCTTGTTGTAAAAATTGGAAGTATTTCTGTAGGTGGTGTCTTGGTGAGGTAGGCACTTGAGGCATGGATGTTCAGGACATGTGCATTCTTTCCTCTCCCCTGAGCATTTTTGGTTTTAAAAATACTTATTAGAGATTACTGCTAGAACAGACTTTCAGCTTATCAATGGGTCAGCAACTGAGCAAGAAATTGGAAAGGAGTTTTTCACAGACTTCTCTCTTTACTTCTTTTTCTTCCGTGTCTGGGCCAGACATAAAACTGGCAAAATGAAGCCACCATTTGGTGGGTTCATTCTGCAGTTCCCTTTTCCTGACCTAGTGTGAGAAAGATTAGCCGGCAACACAAGGTTGCTATTACCAGGGTACGCCTGATTGTGGTTAAAAAATACAATAATCTTTGAAAAAGTTCTTTCTGTGTACCCCTTCTCTCTTTACAGAAAGAACATGTGCCCCTATTGAAGAGAGAGATATAAGGTGAGAGCAGGAGAAAGAATCTCAAATGCATCTGTGTTTGCACATTTCAAACTCTGACTGTTTTCTCTCTGCTAGAGACCAGAAGGGAGGAGGGGGACTTAACCTTCCACAGAAGTTCAGATGGAGAGGAAGAACAGTGATAGATCACTGGGTGAATAGGGAAAAGGACGAGCAATATAGTGTGTTGTGTGTGTCTGCATACATTGCAAAGCACTGATCTCCTTTAGTAGAACATGTTGTAACAATCTTGGGCTGATATTAATAAAATCAATAAGGAGGTTCCCTTCAGTTTGTATTGCTGTCTCCACACACAAAACCAGCAAGACAGAATACCATAAAAGGATTGGCAGAGGTGGGAACAGAAGAAGAAAGGACAGGCAGAGGCAGGACAAAAATTAAAAATGTCTTTATATCTTGCAACTCTATTATTGGTGAGATATTTGGTGCCAATTTACCTTTTAATCTTACCCATACACTTCTCATTGCTTTTAAAACATTATTTTTTATTTTAAATTTAAAACATCGTTTCCCAGAAAATCTCCGATTGCACACACATTACTATCCTTCATTTCTATATCTTTCCAGATAAGATCATTTATTGTCAGTAATTTTATCAAACCTTTAATTTGAAACACCCTATAATAAGTTTTAATATTGGGTAGCCCCAAACCATCCTCTTTCTGTGATCTATATCATAAACTCTTAGATATTCTTGCTCTTTTCCCACCATTACAATAATTGTTCAGTAAATTTTGGGAACCTCCTCATTCTTTATTCTTTACCACTGCTTCAAATGGGCCAATTTTACTTGTGATTTACCCAAGCACAGCAAATCACAACTAAAGAAGGTCCATTTGAATCAATAGAACATAAATTGATTCAATTGGCTTATCCTAGTGATTTGCTATTTTAAGCAACATGATTTGGGCCACTGTCTGAAGCACACTAGACTTTAATGTTACACATTGCAAACAAGCTGGCATGTGTTTTTTATGTAGACAGAGCTGAAATTCTCTCCCCTTGTCAAAAAATCTGATGAAAGAGATCCGAAACACCCACAAGAAACTATTCCACTGGTACATTTAAGCCTAATGAAATCTTTCAGCATTTGGTCTCTTGAGAATTTAGGTATAGAATTTGCTACAGTCCAAGGTTAGTCTAATCTTTTCACACATTCTATCATCCCAGCAAGGTTTTCATGATAGGACCCCCACATTGCTTAGCTGTGTTTTACATGTGGCGGGGGTGAAATGGATTAAGTTGCACCTTTAGAGGTCATATAACAGAAAATGAAAAACTGTAGTAGGGGAGGATTGAAATCAGAGTAAACTATTGAATATTTTCGAGGCTACATGTTATTCTTTCTTTTTAATAAAATTCTATGTTAGAACCGGGCAACTAGGTTTCATTTGTGTTTGAAAATAGACTTCTTTCAAGGGGAACTATCACTGCATAGCAGACACTGCTTTATTGTAGATGTTTGCTTTCTAGGGTGTTCTCTTATTGTGATTTTTTAATTGTCACTTTTCCAATTCTGACCGTTCTCTGTGTGTGCCATATTACTGCTTTTCTGTATAATTTAATATCAAAGGGCAAGCCATAGAGTTCTAGAATAAAAAGTGAAAACAATTGAGTAATCTCTTCATGGGAAAATAATAAATACAGCATATTCTAAAGAGACGTGTGTGCAAAAGAAAATTAAAAACTTTCTTTGGGACTTTGAGGTATAGCAGAAGGTGATGAAAGAGTACTATCTGCCAAAAACTGCCATTAACTTTTTGGTCTTCATTCAGTAATGCTACAGAAAAATCTAACAGAATTACAGGAGGATGGGGTAAAATGAATTTCTCATAGAGGAAAAAGCTGTCCCTAGGGGTCTTATAATGAAAAAAAAAGTCCATATACAGTATTTGTTTCAGAGACAGAATAAACAACCCTGTTCTAAATAACTTATTCTGATATGTTTGAGAAATTACTGTGGATGGCATGCAAAGGATAGCCTTTCTCTAGAAATTTGAAAGTGTAATATGAAACAACAACAGAAGCACAGTGGCATATATTTATTGATTCAAAACAAATGAAGAAGCAGCTCCATTTCTTTACTCCTTCCTTGTCAATATTTCTCTATGTATGAAATCAAGAACTTAAAAAAAACCCTACTGACACTTCTTATGCAGTATATGTGGGTTACATAAATTAATATTTTGAACAATATAATCCAAAATCTGCACCTCCATTAAGCTGTCTAAAAGTCACAGCAGCTTTTATTTGCCTCCATGAGGACATAAGTAGAGAATTGTCCTAACACTGAGTATTTTAAAATAGCTGGAGCATAATCCGCTATTCAGGCTGTTCTTTCACCACGTTTTATTTAAGCAGTTTATCTTGTTGAGATTAGGATCTCTTTTATAAAGAAATACCTGGTAAAAGCAGGCCTCTGGTTTTGAATGTCAGGCCATATTTCAATGAGATAGGGTTGGTGGGGGAAACTCTTAATAGCAGCATGCTCTCTCAACATAACCTTTATCAGGCAACAGGAGAACTAATGCCAACACATTAGAGATAATTCCTCTAGCACTATGGATGATCCAAAGACAGCTTGTTTATTGTCTTGAAGACTCCCATCTTATTATCCTGAGTTTTTATCTTGGCTTTCAGTTGGGCCTCTTCAATCTGATGTCTTTAAAAGATACATGGGCTAGAGTACAGTTTTTTTTAGAAACTTTCAGCCAAATTATACATGGTTTGCAAATCTACATATCTGTGGCCAAAAGCGCTCAAGGGGGAAATCAAGGGAGGTACTTGAGGGACAATTTGAAATGTAGAAACAGTATGCAATTAAGCTCTCCCTCCCCCCCCCCCCAATGTAGATTCCACCCAAATAGGGTTGACAAGATTGCAGGTGCACACATTTATGGGTGAAATGTAGCATAGCCATTTCTAAAGGAACTGGGCCATAACATCTAGGATACTGATGATGATAAGTTCTGCTAAGTACTAGGACCAAAGTGTCCAATGTAACTGAACCTCTCTCTCATTATAATAGTGTTAGAACCCAATTTGGCTTGATTAGGTGGAATGTATCAATCAAGCAACAGCTTATAAAAAACGTATCTCCATGATTTCACTACTACCCTTTGAGTCATGGCACAACATCATCTAGCCATATCCATTGGGACATAGAGAAGTGTCTATGTTTAAGATAAGCAGATTTTGATAACTAAATTATATTGTCATAGCCATTGGTAGGTTTGTGCAAAAAGGAGTTTGCTATCTTGATTTTTGTAAGTCATCTGTTATGGCTGCACAGTACATGGCAGCTTAATGAATTAGTAATAATAGGGAGAAAGCAAATTGGAAAACAGCAGTCAACAACAATGAATGTATTAGAAGAAAACTAGCTACCAGTATATACTTTGTTTGACTGACTTTAAAGAAAATAATGTTTGCATATCATTTTTTTCAATGAATCAAAAATTGTGAGTTATCCAGAATATAATGATTACTGAGTAAATTAAAAATTATATTAATAATCAGAGAAAAAAAAGGGTTGATGGAATCTGACACAGATGCCAATAAGATGGATGTGTGGATTAACAGAGGCTTTCAATTAAGTACTCACAATATGGCTAGATGTAATAAACTGATTTGGTTGAATGCGACATTGCACAAGTAGAGTTTTGCTTTTTCAACAGGTTTTCCCTTTCTTCCCTGTCTTTAAAGTATTATATATCCTCCACATGTATTTTACTAGCTTCTCTAGCTCCCCAGAGCAATACATGGCTTGCAGAGAATCTTTTTTACTAGTGGTGTCCGCTCCCCTATTGGCTGGACATAAATTAGAGACACTACCCTGCTTTGGATCTAAAGATCGCACATTTTAATACAAAGTAATTTTACTGGCATGGAAGAGTTCATCACATTTATTACCAAGGTCTGCAGATCCTCCACATGTCCTGAAACCTAGTGCTCACTAGTTTGGCAACCATTCAAAGCAGTGGTTCTCTGCTTTACAACTGGTGGGATCCAGAAGTAGTCAAGATGGGACATAGGAGGCGCTCCATAACAATTACTAAGAAGGTATTACTGTACTTGTCTGTTACTATATCAGTTAAATTTATACTCAACAGCAGTATTAAAGATCTCTGTTCTTTTATTTATTCTCACAAATATTGCTACAGCTTTGATGCCCTTCAAAAAAAAATAAATGATAGATATAATAGGACACCTGTACAAATCTAAATATACTTGAATAAAACATTTTCTAAATAGGCTGACATCCAGAATTTTTGGCAGTAACTCATGAAACAAAAGACAAAAAATGTAAGAGGCTGAAGAAGGGGAAAATATGACACAACAAAAAGTGCATGCTACTCACACAGCAGAGGATCTGCATCTATCCCTTTGAATGATTCTGTAACAACCAAGCAATCTTTGCAAAACTCTTGAAATTCTTCAGAATCTCAACATTTCCATAGGAATAAAGTATCATGTATTTGCTTACATATAACAAATATTGCATAAATTATTTTGAGATTCGCCTATGTTTCTCCCTCCATTGGCTGGCACTGATCAGCACACAGGACTCATCTTCTAAAAATGCTAGCAAGAATCTTTTTCCTTTGCAAAAAAATAAAAATAAAAATTGAGGCTCATGGTCAAGATTAAATCTTTGCAGATATTGGACAGTTTCCAAGATGGTTTTAGCTTGAACTAAAGGAATACAATAGGCTAGCAGCTTATACAGAGATGTTACAAAATGTAGAATGCTTAAGAAACCATGTTCTAAAGATAGCTATGAATCTGAACTGAAAGTGCCTCCTCCACCCTATGGGTTTCTTCTTCTTCTTCTTAATTTAGATCAGTGGTGCCCAAACTTTTCAGAGCATGGGCCAGTCATGTGGTTCAGTGGGTGGTCACATGGTTCCTCCCACTGGAATTGGAAGTAAAATGTGCCTTGCAATCTGTTTTGTAACAGGATGAGATAGATTTTTAGGCTGCCATTTTGTCTGCTTAAACCAGGGGTGCCCACACTATGGTGTGCGGGATGGATCCAGCCCCCGAAGCCAATTCATCTGGCCCACACTGCCCTTGCTGCTCCCGGAAGTGGAAGTAAAATGTAAAATGAGCAGCAAGGGCAGTGTGGGCTGGATGAATTGGTGTCAAGGGCCGGGTCCTGCCTGTGGGCTGTAGTTTGGGCACCCCTAATTTAGATTATATATACAGTATAGTTCTGCTCTCTTTCAGAATCTAAGTAATGAATACTAACATGAGACTAAAAAATGTGGCCCTGGCATATAAATAGTACATTCTTGCCAAGGAAAGGTTTCACAGTGCGGGATGGACATAATCTTTCTTAAGAGTGCTATTGTGTTTCTGGCCAAAGAGAAAACAGACTGTACTAACAATATGGAGGAAAGAGTTGCAAATGATTTCAGCATACACACTGCTCCCTACCCCTACTTTTGATCTATCTGCTTGCATTCCTTTCCGGTGGTTATCTTTTGTTCACAGTTATGCAATAATTGTTATATGTAAGCAAATACCAGTGATATTTTTTAAAATGAAATTCTTAAATTACTCTTCAGCAATTTATAAGATATCATTTTAAACCATTAAATCTTCAATGTAATTAAATCAGTAAATAATGTTTTAAAATTAGATTGTTGTATAAACACACACACACATATACATTTTAAGAGATATTATCTATGTCTTAGTTTACAAAGCTGAATTGATTTATGGTAGTAATGTGTAGTATGACATTTGCTCAAAAGAATTAATGCTAGCACCACAATGCAACAGGCAGGAAAGTGAAAGAAAATGGCTGGACCACAGTTGTCATTTGAGGAGTGTAAGACCATTTTGAAGAGGTGTGGTTGAGTTTTCTCCATGTTCAGTTATCATCCCTTGGCTTCTACCTGCATGAGACTTTAAGCAGGGGTGACCAAACTTTTTGGGCCACAGGCTGGTCATGTGGTTCAGGGAACTGGTCACTATGGCATGTGGACTGGATCTGGCCCCTGACAACCAATTCATCTGGCCCACAAAGCCCTTGTCACTCCTGTACGGGCGCATTTTACTTCCGCTTCCAGGAGCAACGAGGGCTTCATGGTGTCATGAAACGACATCTTTCCTAACGTTCTCAAAGCTTGAGGTTGTAGTTTAACTAGGCCTAAAAATCCTTTCCTCTTTGTCTCACAAGACTCCGTGTCACGAGACAGCTTGTTTTCAGTTCAGTGTTCTTATTTCTTATCTCTGGGCTAGCTGTTTTAACTATTAGAGAGCACACTTCCTTCACATGTGTAAACTTCTCTCTCTCTTGTTATGAGAAAGTTTTCTCTGTTCCCTGATTGGTTAAAGGTACCCTACCTGACTGCAGGATCCCCATCTTGGGGAGAGCAGAGGGAGTTCACTTTGGGATGTCTATGGGTTAACATCTATGCCTGGGGACTATTCCTTTTTCTTTTTCATCATGATTACCTAGTGTACCTTTGGACTGTTACTGGACTGATCTATATGCTACTGACCTTTTATTTACGTTTCTCTATGGACTATGCTTTAAGAACGGGATCAATAAATCAACTGTTTTTCTCTGAAGATTGCCTCTTTCATCATCAATGAACAGCACACACAAACCAGGCCTAGCTACCATACCTCCCTTGTTTGCTCCATTGTCTGAGCATAGTAAGAGTTCTTTTAAAGCAGCAAGCAGGTAAGGGCTGGCAGTTCCCGTAATGAGACAGGGATCTCAGGAACTGGAAGGGAGGGGCCCTTATCTGGGACAGCTGGAATCTGAGACATGGGCTGGATGAATTCTTGTCGAGGACTGAATCCAGCCCCCAGGCTGTAGCTTGGGCACCCCTGCCTTAAAGGGTGTGGTGTACCTTAGAAAACTGGCAGTACTTGGAGAAGGAATTGAAATGGCAAGCAAAGCAAAGCAATCACACTTATGTACTGGCCCATAGTGCTTAGTGCACTCTCTGGATGGTTCACAAGTTAATTAGTATTTTGCCCCAAACATGCTGGGTACCCATTTTACCAACCTCAGAAGGATGAAAGGCTAAGTCAACTAAATTCCTAGTCAGGATTGAACTCACAACCTTTTGGTTGCAGGGCAGCAGTTTAACCACTGCACCACCGGGGCTCCCTGGTGCACAGTGATTCATGTGGGTACTTTGGTCAATGTTGCTCAAGCAGAAGTTTGTCATAATCAGAAGTATCTGGACACTGATGGTAACCACTTTGAGCACCTCTTGTAAATGCAGGAGTCAATGTGACTTGTGTTCATCTTTTGCTATTGGTATATCTTGAGTCTTACAATTTTAATAGTTTTGTTTTTAAAAATGTGTATACATTTTGGTACCCTCTGTGTCTGTGCGCATTGCAACCCCATACAACCTGCTCTGGTAGAACAGGAAATCCTCTGGAGCCAGTTTCTAAATGACACAGAAGTTTGCAGAGGAGAAAGGAAGAAAGTTCTGTTAGGCCAAGCAGGCGATGGGCAGGAAAGGGGTGAGTTCCTAAGGCCATTTCTGTGTTTCCCTGGACCTACATGTATTGTCCCCCACCCCACTCTTAACTTCAGAGGAAATTGTGCCATCATCCTACAAGTCAGAGCTACTCCTGCCAGAATGTGAGATTTCCCATGTCATGAATAATAATCTAAATTTCTATTCTAACAAAAATATTACCACATGTAAATACTTCATATACCTCTGGATCGTTTTAGTTCCTTGGAACACAGCTGGGCATTTATGCCTCATACATGCTTAATATGTCTTAAGTGCTGGCATCAACAGCACTTAACATTTTGGCTTTCAAGGGCCATTTTCTGAGGTTTGGAAAGAGCACATTTAAAGTAATTAAAAAGTTTGCTACAGTCTGAGCTTACAGACATTTTAGATACTTCGGTAGATTAACTAAAGCCAGTCTATACTAAACTTTAGGGAACCCTCAGTAGGAAGTAACAATATTTTTTTTTAAAGGGAAAATATTAGTGTTTCATTATAGCCACTGTTTATTTCTTGGGAAACACTATTATTGGTACTGCTATTACTCTAGTCTAGCCAATACACACCATGTTACCATACCAAATTATTGCTGAACATTAAAAAACTTCAAATCTACAGTTTCTCTGCTAAAGCAAGGTGCTCCTTCATTTTTCATCAACATCTGGTTTGCTGAGTATATTTGGTTTACTGGCATCCAGTTGAGCCTGTTATCTGCCAGTCTGCCAACTAATTGTTCTTTTGTTGATTCTGATCCTTTGTGAACCCATTGACCATTCCTCACCAGGCACCTCTGTCCGCCAGCATCCTCCTCAACTCACCCAGCTCTGTGCCTATTGCATCTACAAATGCCATCTAGCCATCTCATTTTTGGCCACCCCCTTCTTCTTTTGCCCTCCACCTTTCCCAGCATCAAGGCTTTGTCAAGTGAATCCTCTCTTCTCATTTGATGTCCAAAGTACTTTATCTTTATCTTTACTATTTGACCTTCTAATGAGCAGTCAGGGTTGATTTCTTCTAAGATTGACCTACAGTAATACAGTTGTACCTCGCTTAAAGAGCATAATGCGTTCCACAGGATTGCTCTTTAAGCGAGTTTGCTCTTTAAGCGAAACACCATTGTAAATGACCAATTTTTTTTTGGGGGGGGGATTGCAAACCCCAATTGATTTGTTAAGCGAGTTTTTGGTTGGTTTTATTTGTTATGTGAAGCGAACATTCAGAAAAAATCCTGCTCTTTAAGCGGGTTGCTCTTTAAGCGAGTTGCTCTTTATGCAAGGTTTGACTGTACCTCGGATAACGACTACATCGGATAATGCTGACATCGGATAACGCTGCAAAATTTCTAAAGAAATTTTGCATCAGACAACGATCTGTCAGTGTTATCCGATGCAGTCGTTCTTAGCAGCAGGGTGGCTGGAAAGCTGAACTGGGTTCTCCGTTCAGCTTCCCAGCCACCCTGCAGCTACGGAGGCAGGGGTGGGGTGGCTGGAAAGCTGACGGGGGACCCAAAAAAGGCATGGGTGGCTGGCTAGAGAAGCTGATGGGGAGTCCCTGTCGGCTTCCCCAGCCACCCTGCAGCTGTGGATCAGGTCTCCCGACCTCCCTGGAACTGGCAGAGAGGTCAGGAAGCCCAAAATAGGTAAAAAAAACTATCTGGTTTTTTTTCACCTATTTCCGGCCCCCTGCCCCCCTGACAACTCCAGGGAGATGGGGGACCTGATCTAAGCTGTTTCTGGACTTCCCCTACGCTCCTGGAGGCTGCAACAAGCCAAAACATCAGGATTCAAATCCTGACGTTTCGGCTTGTTGCAGCCTCCAGGAGGGTGCAGGAACTTCAGAAATAGCGCAGATCGGGTCTCCCAACCTCCCTGTAGCCGGCAGGGGGGGGGTTCCCTGCTGGCTCCAGGGAGGTGGGGGGACCCGATCCAAGCTGTTTCTGGACTTCCCCCACCCTCCTGGAGGCTGCAACAAGCTGAAGGACTGAAAACAGAAAATTGATTTAAAAGCATATGGCAGACAGCGCAGGCAGAAAAGTAAATACATCCTATTGTGCTGCCAAGTCAGATGCTTTATTTGCAACACAGAAGTCGCTCATTAATTACATTGTGGAATCCACTAGGAAATTCAAATCAAAAGGACATTGCCTGAAATTTTGACACGATACAGTCAAACCTCGCATAACGAGCGTTTTGCTGAGTGAAAAACTCGCATAATGAGCAAGTTTTTTGCTAAGTGGTCCAACTCGCCTAACGAATTTTTCACATAGCAAAAAGTTCGTTAGGCGAGTCTGACTCACATGGCGAAAAACTCGCATAGCAAGCAGCCTCGCAGAATGAACCTCCACAGGCAATAAGCTTAAGTCTGGGCATATGCTGTATCTATGTGTATGCTTGTATTATCATTATGAAGTTGTTTTATTTTGTATGTTGCTTCTGAAATAAGAAAGAAAGAATGAATGAAAGAAAACTAGTCAGGCATTCAGACTGAAAATGTGTCAGGCTTAAAGAATGGTATACATGTAGGCACGTAGAATTCCTGCAGAATATACATGTTTAACATGAATGCTGGAGTGGAGCTGTTAACATGTTCAGAGTCAACTACAGCATCTATAAAGATGTTCACACAGAACACATGAAGGTCTGTAAGACTTCTGGGCTGGGAGGTGGGTACTTATTAGTATCCCCCTATTCTCACCACCCTTTGAGTTTTGGATGCTTTCACACAGAAAAAGTGAATAGGGCTTTTGTGTTGAATGTAACATTAAAAAATTCCGATACTTTAATTGCTAAACTAAGTCATTGTAAATATATCATTTTGGCTACTCAATTTATTAATTAAAAGGGAAAGTGGGAGGGAAAAGTGCCCTATACACATCATCTTTACGGAGAGAAATTTATTTTTGTAAGAACAAAAGGAGTTAAAAAGCTATTCAGATGATTGTAGAGCACCAAACTTAAAACCAAGAAAGATTATGAGAAAAGCTGCTGCAGGCTGTCAAATCTCATTAAGTTAATGGAACTGGTAAATTGGCTTCTTTCCAGCCTATATATAATGAAAGGGGTTTCAGCTCAAGAGTGAAAGGATCCAGTTTCCTGCTGGATGTTCAAGAAGATTATTAGCTATAAATAATGGCTGGAGTGAAATGACTCGGGCCAACTTCATACATGCATGTTCAGTTCACCATCCCTACAACATTAAGCTAGTCGTATGTATGAAGTGGGATAGCACTTTTGTGTTGCCTGAGATCACCTCCAAATGGAGGCCATTCAGATCCCCATCTGTAAGTTATCAAGAGTGACAAAATATATCAATGAATGAATCGTTATGCAAGTCATCTAAATAAAATTGGATAAAATTCAAACATAGAAGGAAGGATAGGGAAAAAAGCCTAACTGTTAAGTCCTTTACTGATTTTAACATTTGTTTTTCTACTTGGCTATATGATTGGATCAAATAAGATCTCTCCTCTACCTTCATCACTTGGTAAATAAACAGCCCACTAAGTACCTGAGTGGGAGAGAAAACTGGCCTAGCACTTTCACCATTGAGACTGCACATTGATTCTATTCTGCCTTAATGGATACTGAATAGAAAACACTGGACTGACTTTCTGTACTCTGTTTTGCTCTCCATCCCTCTTGTAAATAATAAAGGGAAAGGTGCAGGTTAGCCATATAGCTGTTTCCAGCTTCATTTAGACCAGGGGTTCCCAAACTTTTTGTGCTACAGGGTGGACCATGTTCCCTGGACAGCTGAGCAGGCTGCTCACGTGGTTCCTCTCATTGTAACGCTGCCATAAAACACATCCGTGGCTGTTGTAAACGCATTTATGATAGCCATGGGTGCATTTATGGCAGTGTTTGCGGCAGGTGCAGGTGCACTTATGCAAGCATGGGCATGTTTTACGGCTTTCGTAAACATGTCCGCTTCTGCTTCCACTTCTGGTAGTGGCGAGGGCAATGGCGAGCCACATGAAATGGTACTGAAGGCTGCATCCAGCCTGCAGGCTGTAGGTAGGCCACCCCTGCTTTAGACCAAATTGTATGTCACAGCTAACCTGTCATTAAAAGATGGAATTCATGAAGTGCTCAGAGTATCTGCTCATCATTGCAGAAGCTTTTCACACCACCTGAACTTTGCAAATTGGCTTGCTTTGTTTTGTGACTGTCACTGAGGGCATAGCACTGGATTAATTCACAATTGTGATTACTCAGTCATTAAAGTTTGGATGAAGCATAGATCTTATCTTCCAATGATGTTTTTGTTACCTGCCATCAAGAGCACTCCAAAATGCCCTGTCCTCAACAACCCTGCTCACCTCTAGTGAACTCAAGTCCTTCATACAGTCAATCCATCTCATGTTTGTTCTTTCTCTTTTTCTGAGCCTTTCCCTCTTTCCCAGCATTGCTCTTCCCCACAAAATCATGCCTTCTCATGATGTGCCCGGGGACTGCAGTGGCTCAATGGTTAAGAAGCTCATCTCGTTAGCTGGAAGGTTGGCAAGTCTGCAGTCCAATGCCTGAGTACTGCATGATGGAATGAGCATCCATCTCTGTCCCAACTCTTGCCAAACAAGCAGTTCAAAGGCAAGAAATTGCAAGTAAATAGGCACTACTTCAGTGGGAAAAGATCTTGGGGACATGAAAGGAAACTCATTTGGATGTCCCCCGAGCAAAAATCCTTTTGACCCAGAAAGCACCTTGGTATACTCCTGACACAATAAAAAATGATGTGCCCAAAGTTTTATTGTTGTTCAGCTGCACAGTCGATTCAAACCTTTGTGACTCCATGGACCACCGCACGCACCATCTTCCTCAACCTGCCTAGCTTTGTGCCCATTGCATCAATAATGCCATCTAGCCATCTCATTCTCTGCCACCCCCTTTTTCTTTTGCCCTCAACCTATCCCAGCATCAAGGCTTTCTCAAGTGAATCCTGCCCAAAGTAGGACAGTCTTAGTTTCTATATTTTGCCTCCAGGGACACTTCAGATATGATTTATTCTAGGACCTGCTTGTTCATCTTTCTGGCAGCCCAGTGTATTTGCAGAGTTTACTTCCATATTTTAGATCAGGGGTGGCCAACCTTGGTGCTCCAGCTGTTCTTGGACTTCAATTACCAGAAGCCCAAGTAAGCACACATGCTGATCAGGGCTTCTGGGAATTGAAGTCCAAGAACACCTGGTGCACCAAGATTGGTCTCTCCTATTTTAGATGAATCATTTGCCCTCTGTCAGCTTTTTGGCAGATAACAACATGCTATGTGAATGTGGAGAGATACAGAATCTAGCTCATTTATTGGTTTGCCAATTACTGCCAGAAACAGTAACAGGACTTATGTTTGGCCAATGACAAAGCCAAGAAAGTGACTTCATTTTGGCAGTCCAGGATTTGATGAAAGAAGCTGCAGCTTTATTTATTGTCCAACTTCCACACACAAACATGTTGATTGGGAACACAAGAGTGTGGATGATCTTGGTCTTTTATTTCTACTGACACATCCTTACACTTGACCGTCTTTTCTAATTCCTTCTTTGCTGCCCTTCTGAGTCTCAGCCTTTTTTTTATTTCTTGGCTGCAGTCACCATTTAGATTGATAGTTGAACTAAGGTACATAAAATATTTCACTACAGTATCTCAATTTCTTCATTGCCAGCTTTAAAACTGTGTAGTTCTTCTGTAGTGGAATTTTTTTTGTTAAAAATCATTTTAAGTCATTGCTGCTTTTCTGCCAATAAGATGGTGTCGTCTGCCTATCTTAAATTATTGATGATTCTTCCACCAATTTTCACTCTGCTTTCATTTGAATCTAGCCCAGCCTTCCATAAGATATGCTCTCTGTATGGATTGAACACATAAAGGGATAAAACACATCCTTGTCTGACATCTTTGCCTATAGGAAACAAAAAACTCTCCATATTATGTCCTAATTGAAGCATCTTGTCCACAATAAAGGTTACACATTAGGCTGCTTAGGCATAGCTATTGCTTTCAGAATAAGCCACAGTTTGACATGATGTACCAGTCTAATGTTTAGCTGTAGTGTATCAAGCAGAATGATCTTGTTCTGAAATGCTTTGCCCCTCTCCAGTATCCAACAGATATTTGCAATAGGATCTCAATTCTCTCTCTTTTTTGCAATGCACTTTGAACATGGGAAAATAATTACCGCTCTCTTTGGCATCTCCTTTCCTGGGGATTAGAATGTATATTGAATGTTACTAAACCATGGGCCATTGTGGTTTTTCCCCCGATCTGTGGCTTGCAATAATTCTATCAGTATTCCATCTATCCCTGGTGATTTATTTCTTCTTGGTACTTTCAAAATAATTTTCACTTTTTAGAACTGTAGATTCTTCATCATAGGATTCATCTGCAAAGAAGTATGTTATCCTTTTATCTCTTCTGTATAATCTTCAGTACATTGCTTTCACCTTCTCTTTATTTTATCCTGGTCAGATAGTGTGCTTCTCTGTTGGTCATTCAGCATTTGTGGTTGAGGATTACATTTCCCTCTGATTTCTTGGATCTTCTGGAAAAGATCTCATTTCCCCCTTTACACTGTTAACGTAATAGTTATCTTTATATCTATGTACCAGTTGTTGAAAAAATGTGTTTCGGGTTCAATGATAAAGATATAAACCAATATCTAACTTGGGCCTTTGTCTAAAATGAGAAAGCAGAAAAGTTGCTGTGTTTATGTAATTGAAAGTTGTAAGACCTGCCCCCCCCCCAAAAAAAAAAAAAAAAAAAAAGACTGTAGATCATCTCCAGTTCTGTGGTTACAGTGTCACTTTGGTGCTGCCAAACAAACATAGTCCCATGGAACAATAGTGATGTGGCAGTTCTGCCCAACAACCTGGGTCCATGAGATACCAGGATAACATTAAGAACTTTTTTTGAAATTGTATGTTTCATTGTTCTTTTATGGTGGAACACTGAAGCTATGTATCGATGCTAAATTTGAAATTATTTTCCATGCTAAGATCCTAAAAACCAATTACCATACAATGCAAGCTCATTTGCATAACCCCAGAAGCAAGAGAAGCTTTGCAATAACACTCAGAATTTAGTTAAGAAATTCCCTCCTGTAGCCTTGGGTTATTTCTAACATCTATTTCAGTGATGGTGAACCTTGGCACTCCAAGTGCTCCTGAACTTCAATTCCCAGAAGCCATAACCAGCAGAAGTGCTGATTTGGCCTTCTGGTAATTGAAGTCCAAGAACACCTGGAGTGCCAAGGTTCGCCATCACTGATCTATTTCTAAGATGGGAGAAGGACATGCAAAATCCATGTACATGCCTATTATGCTCCAAAAGGAATATTACTTATCCAAAAATATGATTACCTAGATAGAAGTGCTCTCAGATTTTAAATTGTTTTATAGAAAACAGATTTTAGCAGATGCATCTTTTGCCACTTCTGTAGTACAAAAACATCTCCTGGATTTCCCATTTCTACATAACTGTCATAAGAGCATTTTCCTTTGTAGCTGCTAAAAAAAGCAAATTTCCTTTTAAATGGAGTAGTAATTGCAACTGGTTATTTGTTTCTTCTGGTAAAGTACTTTTAGGTCACCCTTGCTTGAAAGCCAGTCATATACTGGCTAGGGTTCAGTGCAATCTCTGTTACAGCCAAAGAACCGGTGCTATCTGTGTCTGCAGATGTTTCAATGGACATGTGGCAGGCATACATCAACACCAGAGTGCATGGAACACTGTTTACCTTCCCACCAAAGTGGTACCTATTTATCTACTTGTAATTTCTTCTGTTCGAACTGCTACGTTGGCAAGAACTGGGACAGAGACATGAGCTCCTTCCGTCATGCAGCACTAGGGTCTTGACCTGCCAATCTTCCAGTTGTCAAGTCCAGTGTCTTAACCACTTGAGCCACTGAAGTTCCTAAAGTATGTTTACCATATGTTAAGCAATGAATAGTTAGAAGTGAATAATATATTTTCTGCAAAGTTATAATTTCCTGCTGAATTCAGTGATTAGTGGATCTAAATGTTGATTTTTGCATTGCTGCTTATACAGTCAAACCTCACATAACAAGCGTTTCGCTTAGCAAAAAACTCGCATAACAAGCAAGTTTTTTGCTAAGAGGTCTGACTCGCATAACGATTTTTTTGCTATGCGTCGGACCTTTCCCTATGGAAAAACTCACATAATGAGCGTTTCTACGGGGAAAACTCGCATAGCGAAAAATTTTCACTATGCGAGTTTCCCCCCTTGAAACACTCATTATGCAAGTTTTTCCATAGGGAAAGTCCGACTCGCATAGCGAAAAATTAATGGACACATACTGTAACTATATTCCAAGTTATCAAATTGAATACAATCAGCATGAACCACATCAAAAATGATACAGAATTTAATTGAAAAAAAAAGTAAACTTTTAGAGCAAAAACTATAGACCACCTTTATAGAACAGTTGTATAGAACAGTTGTATAAAGATGTGACTAGATTTGCATAAGCCTGATTTGCAGTCTCTTTTGCGACTGCATTTGGTTCAGGTGACCACAAAAAGACCCCAAGTTATTTTGGTGCCAATCCCCACACTGCAAAATAATTTCTAATATAGTTGAATGTTGTGCCTGTTCTGGCATTTATAAGAACCATTAAATCAAACCAGAAGCACTGTGGTAGTGTAAAGACTACTAGGTTTATTCATTGTGAACTTTTCTGTAACCTATCTTCTCAGAAGTGTGAAGTGCTATATTTAGTGGCTGGTTTATATGCCTAGTATACATGGTTGTAGGGGTGGAAATCATATGAAGAGGGATAGCAACCTAGATAATGAACATTTTTGTTATAATAGACTTTAAAGATTTTCATTTCTTGCTCAGCAGAGACAGAGACAGATAATTTACCTAGATGCCTACTCTGGCAGATGCTTGAGCCAAATTCCTCATCCATTTCCACTCCCCATATCTGCACATGTCTGCTTTTACTTTGAAATTACTGGTGACTGATTTGTGAATTCTGCCAAAAAAGTAAACACCAGGTTCTCCGCTTATGAATAGAAGCTTTATCCTGCTCCTAGGGTTTTAGTGAACAACAAGCCAACCCCAGAAAGCAGCTAAACCAAATGTGAAAAAGCATGCATTTTTGCACTAACATGTAACTCTTTGAATGGACACCTGGAGTAGCAAGAATGCCAAAACAGCCCTAGGTCTGCATTTCATTTTGACCAAAGAAATATACTTACAAGCTAATGACATATAGCATGCTAGTATAGATAACAGAATGGTAGAAGTACATTTGACATTTTGTAAAAAGATAGATGGCGGGGGAGGGGGATGATTTAGAGTACCATTTCCCCCCAAAATGGGTCTTTTTTAGCTTGAGTAGTGTTAGAATCCTTGAACTTACAGTTTCTTTGAAGAAGCATCATTGATCAGAGTGGGATATACTTTAGATTATACACAGATGGGACTACACTGCATCTTGACTGTGAAGTCTTGCATTGAATAATTACCCTACCCTCACCCCTACCCCACAATAGTGGTTGTTACTTACGGGTTACATTTCACTTCTCCCTCTAGTTCTCTGTTATGCCTCATATTATATCTAAAACATTAATCATGATAAATATGCTCCCCAATATGTCTGTATAAAATATCACATTATCGTGTGTCTATATTCTTGTATATAACTGCAGTAGCCTCTTACACAAGAAAAATATATTTCCTATCAAAATAAATATTTTACATGGAGCTGTTTTTCTATTTTTATTTTTGGGGGTAAATTTAGAATCACATAAATATACTGTTTCCATAATTACTTCATACATTTCCACTTGGCAAGAAATTTCTTTCCCATTTTGCTTCCAAGCAAAACAGTAGTTTGAAGAATCTTGTTTTATTTACCTTCTTGGCACTGGCAATTGTACAAATTCATATTTATAAGTGTAAAAAACATACCAATTAGACTACAGTGATATCAGTATACAATTTTTGTGTGTGGGAAAATTGACATAGCATAGATTTGAGATGTAACATGAAAACACAAACACATTGCCTGAAAGGACATGATGAAGCACCTTCAACTGACAGTTAAGCTGCTCTGGTTGAGAGAACATCTGGAAACATAATGAATGTTCTCCTAAAGGGCTTATCCAAACATCCTATTTATTCCTATTTAAAAGATGGTTTAGTTACTAATTGATTCATATTGTTTTAATAAATATGGCTGATATTACTGCAGATTCAAATCAATCCGTTCTACTTGCCTTCCATTTCAGGATTATTTTCCCTCACCATTGTTTGTTATAGAAACACACTAAACCAAATTTCCAGCATCTTCGGACTTTGACATTTCTACGCACAGTCGATTCCAACCCTTTGCGACCCCATGGACCGCTGTCCGCCAGGCACTCCTGTCCTCCACCATTCCCCTCAACTCGCTCGGCTCTGTGCCCATTGTCTGCACAATACCATCTAGCCATCTCATTTTTGGCCGCCCCCTTCTTCTTTTGCCCTCAACCTTTCCCAGCATCAAGGCTTTCTGAAGTGAGTCTTCTCTTCTCATTTGATGTCCAAAGTACTTTAGCTTCATCTTTACTATTTGACCTTCTAAGGAGCAGTCAGGGTTGATTTCTTCTAAGATTGACCTATTTGTTCTCCTTGCTGTCCAGGGGACGCTCAAAACTCTCCTCCAACACCACATCTCAAAGGCATCTATTTTTCTGCGCTCAGCTTTCCTAAGGCCTACTCTTAGATTTTACACATTTTCTTATTTTACAGTCAAGTTATGTGAACTTAGGTTTAGAAAATTAAGGACCCAGGAATGGGATATTTTTCTTTGAAGTCATTTAGACAGATTAGTATTTTAGCAACTGCTATGCTTTGTATTTGGATACTTCAATTGGATTTATGGACATTGTTTGGCTTTTTTATTGCAATAAAAAGGAGGGAGGCCAGACCAGGTCTCTTTTCCCCAAAATACATTGGAAGTATTGTGTTCGTGGAGACGCCTGATTCTTCTAACATCTATGTTACCATGTTACCCTGCAAAACTCCCACTACACATCTTTAGAGGATCACCCAGGAGGAGGGGAGATAAGGAGCTGGAGATACATTTCTCAGGGGTGGATACATGGAGGTATCTATGGGAGTTAATTGTTGCCTGGGAGCCTGAGAAGGGGAACTGGATTGCAAGTCCTAGAAGTCCCAACTGAGTGCACCTGGTTGGCTGAACCCTCTGCCTGTAGAATTCCATTTTGACACCACACAGAAGGAGGTTGGCAAGAACAGTTGCTGTTGAGTCGCTGACAATATGGTCTACTCTATAGCAGGCTAACCTGGTCAGACTGGCACAACTACTTATTACAACAAATTGGAAAGGCAAGATTTTAGAACACTGCCTTAGCCCAAGTACTTGGATGTTATTTTGGATTGAACTAGAACATACAAAAACACCACCTAATTGCTAGACAGAAAATTACCAATAGAAATACAGTAAAACACCGGATAACGCTAAAACTTAGTTCCACAAGTCTGTTATCCGATTTTTAGTGTTATCCGATCCATGTTAAAATCCTATGGGATGGATCGGATAATGTTAAAGCTCCATAGAGATACATTGTAACGGCACAGGCTTTAGCGGTTGTTATCCGATCCATCCCATAGGACTTTAACGTTATTTGATCCAATTCTCCTCCCCAGATTACTAAAAGTTATGCGATTTTAGCGTTATCCGATCCAATCATTATCCGGTGTTTTACTGTAACATACTTAGGAAACTGGTCAGACTTGGTGTGCTCAGGCACGCACACACGCACACACATACAAAGAACAACTACTCTGATCTTGTGCTACTTCACAACAAAATACACTAGTGCTGTATGATATAAACCAGCATATTCCAAACAAATCTAGCCCTTAATGAACCAGGTAGGATCATTATTGGCTGCCTGAAACCTCACCCCATGGAAAAAGTCTATTATTTGGCCGACATTGTCCCTCTGCAAATAAATTAAGAAGTGTTAGCAAATAATGAAAGAAAAAAGGTAAGACAGCACCAAACCCATCCATTTTATGGACACCAATCCTAGGAGAAATAGAAGGCACTACAAAACTGGAAAGTTTCACAGGTGCAATTTGATACTGGTTATGAACTCCAAAATAGGTTATTTTACAAGAATGGTAGAAGTGATCCGAAATTCATTCAATCTAGAACAATCTTACCAGTTCGAAGCTGTCAATTAATCATCTACTTACCTGAAACCAATGGAAAGGCATAAAGAGTGTAGCCAGGACAAAAAAAAATAACATTGTGCCCTCCTATCCAGGTTATCAATAAGAAATTATTATAAAATCAATACACCTTTCATGGCTTCCTACAGAGAAGGTCAGACTTTGTCAAGGTTCAGTTTATTTCTTCATTCAAATAAGGCACATTATTTTTGGAAACCTGTTCATGGGTATTTAATGCCAGACTAATTAAATCTACATTACAATTAGTCAGAGCCCCATAACTTATTCTCAATTCATTTCAGAACCTCTGCTTTGTTATGTTATGAACAAACATTTTTATTTAAGGAACTCCCAGTTTTATAGTAATTTGGAAATAATTCTTTCACAAAGATACAGAAAAAGTTTTCACATAAAGTTGTACCTCGCTTAAAGAGCGTAATGCGTTCCACAAGATTGCTCTTTAAGTGAGTTTGCTCTTTAAGCGAAACACCCATTGTAAGTGACCAATTGTGTGTATGCGTGGGGGATTGCAAACCCCAATTTATTTGTTAAGCGAGTTTTGGGTTGGTTTTATTTGTTAAGCAAAGCAAACATTCAGATAAAATTCTGCTCTTTAAGCGAGATGCTCTTTATGCGAGGTTTGACTGTATCTGAGAATACTTCCTTGGAATGTCTAAATATTTCATCCAGCAAGGGAGATTTATTCCTTCTAATTGGTAGCAACAGCAATAACAATTACACTTATATACTGCCCCATACAGTGTTCTGTGCACTCCAGTGTCTAGTCCTGCCTGCCAAATGTCCATGGAAATGTCTGCAGACGCAAACAGTGCTGGCTCTTTTGCTGTAAACAGAGATGAGCACAGAACTCTACAGTTGGATACAACTGTCTTTTGAACAAGGGTGACCTTACCACCCCATAGAGCTCAGTGTACTCTCTGGGTGGTTCACAAGTTAATTAGCATTTTGCCCCCAACATGCTGGCTACTCATTTTACTGACCTCAGAAGGATGGAAGGCTGAGTCAACCTTGATCCCTGTCAGGAACAAACTCACAATGTTTTGGGTGCAGTACAAACTACTGCACCACTAGGGCTCTTGTTGGGAGTGTTTAAAGGTCACCCTTTCTGAAAAGCCAGTTGTATTTAACTCTAGGGTTCAGTGCTCATCCCTGTTTACAACCAAAGAGCCAGTGCTATCTGCATCTGCAGACATTTTTGTGGACATGTGGCAGGCATGCCTATACACCAAAGTGCAGGGAATGCTGTTTACCTTCCCACCAAAGCAGTACCTATTTATATACTGTACTTGCAATTTCTTACTTTCAAACTGCTAGGTTGGAAGGAGTGTTTATGTATGTTTTATTAATTCCCATAATGTGGACTGAACCCAGTATTTTCCTTCCCCCAATCATGTGTAAAGAACCAACTTCTACTTGTCCCTTCCCCCTATTTTGCTGTCTAGTAGATTTTACCAGTGGCTTAGTGGTTAAGATGCTGAACTTGATGTCTGGAAGGTTGGCAGGCCAGCAGTTCAAGACCCAAGGGCACAATGGAGCGAGCTCCCATCTTCTGTTCCAGCTCCTGCCAATCTAGCAGTTCGAAAGCAAAAAGATGCAAGTAGATACATAGGTACCACTTTGGGGAGAAAGGTAACAACGTTCAGTGTGCTTCGGTATCTAGTCATACCTTCCAGAAGACCACAGAAATGTCTGCAGATGCAGACAACACTGCCTCTTTGGCAATAAATGGAGATGAGCACCAATCCCTAGAGTTGGATATAACTAGCTTTTGAGCAAAGGCGACCTTTACCTAGATTTTACCACTTTTATAAGAGTTGCTGACAGTATAAAGATAACAGCATTAAGATAAAACAAAAATAACTTCTGTATAGACCACATGGACAAACTATGCTATTTGCTTTATTAAGACATTCTTCTTCAGGCGCCATATTCATTCTGATTACTGGCTGTCATCATGGTGATAGTCTTCCTGTTTTTAATTAAGACATCTGATCACCACCAATATTATGCTCCTAAACTAGATGGTTTTGAGAAGAATTGCATAAGTTTGAGGAGGACATGTTTGCTCATGGTTACTGATCACACAGTTACATATTTGTCCAACATGAAAGATGGCACATCTGTGAATATTGCAAAAGTGCCTTCCCGTGCTGTTTGTAATTTCCTCACTGGGTCACTATATGAGCAGAATATTGGGCAAGATAGGTTTTTGGTGTGATCCAACATGGTTTATCGCTTTGGCTTAATATCTCCCCCCGCCCCGCCCCATATTATCTTCCATAAGCCCAGAGTCCCCCTCCCTCAGGATGATTTAAGTAAACTTTGCAGGATCCCCCCCACCCAATTATAGTCATGCACTTTCCCGCTACAGACATCAAAGAGGATTTAAAGTAATCGAAATAAATAAATGGCATTTTAGAAACTACCTTTGTTAGCTGTGCAGGAATAAAATGTTACAGATATTTACTGAAGAAGCCTCCGTGAAAGTTCATGTAATGTCAGCCCTCTCAACCTCATGGAAACTGTTAAATTAGTTCAGCTTGGCAAGTGTACTATTTTGGGGAAAAGATAACACTTACTTCCCACCTTCCCAAATGTTTATATTTTAGTACAGTACCTAGCTTCCACATGCTTATATGCCCTGAATTAACAAATCTACAGTTGCTGAATTTAGCTGAAGTCAAATGCTTTGTATCATTTAAAGCACAATCTGTTTACAAAGGACCCAACAAACAGGTATCAAAACTAGAAGTGCATTCTGTGTAATGGCAAAAACATTGGCTCAACAATGCTCCATTTTTACTCCTATTCTCCCCTCCCCCCTCACGGTAAATGATCATTGGAAGCAGTATTCGTTATTTTAGTACTTTGCCACAAGCAGCTTTTTACATTGAAGCTCATCAGTTCATTTCTGAAGAAACGATTCTCCACGTTTCTATTTCACACATAAGGACATAGAATAATAATGAAAGAAGGAGGGGGAAGGAAACAACTTGAGAATCATACAGAGAACAAGTAGTATTTTCAAGTCAGTAAGCTTGTTAATAAAAGATATGTCTGATATTTTTCACTAGCTATTCTGACTCAGACTCTGTATGCTACATTCAGTTAGGGAAGCATGCAGCTAGCAGATGTTGTGATTGCTGCACATATAAAACACCTTTACAACTTCACACATTTTGTGTAGCAGCCAGAGTTGGGTTTTACTTAATTTGACAATACTGCTCTCCTACTCCGCCTTGAAATTCTCTTGTACACACATAGATGTGTATACATTCCTTCTAGCTGGTGCTGTGAGAACTCCCCATCTGGTCTGTAAACTGTAGAATTTCCTTTCCCATCTATCTCAGAAATATAGTCCCATGACCCAAGAGGTCACCATCTGCTCAGTTACACTGGCACAATGCCTAGTATGCTCGAGGTAATGCCACCATCCTTTCCTCCAATTGTAAACTCCTAACAAGCCAGACATCTACCAGAGCACTTGCATACAATGAGGCAGCTCCTGGCGAGATTATAGTTAAGACAACCCACAGAAAACTCCCTTCATCTACAGCAGCCTAGGATGTGGGAATGACCAAAGACACATGCAGGCTCTCTTAAACAAAAGTCATTCTTAGAAACAAAGAGGTTTGTGTTGATGTGCCCATGAAAGCACAATATAACGCATACACAAACTCTCTCTCTCTCTCTCCCTGCTCTCTCTCTCTCTCTCACACACACTCCTGTCCAGCATGTGTGGTTCCCCTGATCCTTCTCTTAATGATCTTTGTGTACAAATGAATACTTAATAAATCAATCCTCTCCTATTCTGAGGATGCCCCAGAGCAGAACAAATTACACTAAAAATGAAGCAAAACCAACATTTTCATTGAATGCTATTCATAATATTTACAAAACAAAGCTTTCAAGTTAGGTTTCTCAGCTATAGAAGGTAAGAGCCAGGATAGGGTTCTTTTTCTCTTTACTTGACACCTGTTTGTAATATACTCTCCAACAAACTATGGTTAGACATAGAAGGAAGAATAATAAAAGGAAAGAATGAGGAACAAAGTTATTTTTCATGAAGTAAAAACTATTTATTTAAGGAAATATAAGTATGGAAATCCAGCAAGAAAGAGATTCTTAAAGGCTGAGATCACAGTAGACTATTAAATAACTCCTCTGTAATTTATTTGGTCCTGGGCTTTTATATGACCTTATGCAGCAAGGAATAATTAAACTGAATTTTAGTCATGTCAGTTTAGAAATAAGTCCTGAGTTCAACAGGACCAACTTTCAGGTAAATACATAAAAGATTGCAGCTTTTAAGGCTTTTTTTTTTTAAACAACACTATGTTTTATCTTTGCTCAATATTAGCATTTTTATATAAAGGGGGCCCACAGTAATGCTAATATTTCTAGTGATTATTTTAAAAAACAAAAACAATTCAAAGGAATTGAGTATGGAATTATTTATTTTTCATAAACTGCACTCTTCACCTACCAAGTGCAATGTACTAGAAAAACATTAAAGCTTCATGCAAAAACACAAAGAACAACCAAACAAAGAATTAAAAGAAGCTCCTCCACTATGCAAATAAACATGCTACTGAAATTAAAATGGAATTGAGCATGAAACTTTAAGAGACTATTTTTGTTGTTTATCTAAAGAAGCATGCTCATTTTACCTTCTTTGGTAGGGAACCCCATATTCATGGTGCTGCTACCAAAAAGGCTCTGTCTAAAATAGTGAAGCTAGTCTTTCTAGGTGGCAGAATGAACAGCAAAGGCCTCTGATGATCATGCATTTACACAGGAAGTTGAAGGATTACAATGAAAGCATAGATGAGCAAAATGAAATTATGTCATCTACAGCTGAATTTAGTTGTGAAGGAAGGTTGTGAAGTAAATTTTATGTTATCTTCCAGGTTCAGTTTAGCATGAGAGTCTCATGTTGCCACAAAACTGGGTTCTGAGCAACCAGCACCATTATGGCCTCCTTTACCACTTCTGCTTCATGATTCCGGGATTCTTGAAGACATTAAACACAGATAATAATTCATGGAGTTACCTTCCAGTGTAATGTAAGAAGTAATTTTAAGTCCATAAATGCTTCTTCATATGGGGTGGTGGTGCATTGGATTTAACCTGTGTTTTAGGCCAGCCTTTTTCACCATAACCTTTTAAAAACAAATAAGGAACATCTGATTGTAAGAAGAGATAATTGCCATCTACAGAGTGAACTCTTCTGTGTCTCAGTCACAAGATCAAAGTTTTTATTTATTTTTAAAACATACATTAAAACAACATCAGTAACTCATAGTGTTTCAGCTCTGGTGGAACTTTTCAAAGCCCTACAAGATGATGGAATCAAATTATTGCATTCTATATGCCAGCAGATTTGGAAAACACAACAATGGCCACAGGATTGGAAAAGATCTGTATACGTTCCACTCCCCAAAAAGGGTAATGCCAAAGAATGTTCAAATTATTGAACAATTGCGCTTATCCCACATGCTAGCAAGGTTATGCTCAAGATAATACAGGATAGACTACAGCAGCACGTGGAGAGAGAATTACCAGAAGTGCAGGCGGGGTTTTGAAGAGGCAGGGGAACAAGAGACCACATCACCAACACACATTGGATAATGGAGAAAACAAAGGAATATCAGAAACAAGTCTACTTCTGTTTCATTGACTACACCAAGGCCTTTGACTGTGTGGACCACAACAAAATGTGGCAAGTAATTAAAGAGATGGGAATACCAGAACACCTTATATGCCTCATGAGAAATCTGTACAGGAGTCAAGAGGCAAAAGTTAGGACAGAATACGGAATGACGGAGTGGTTTGGAATAGGAAAAGGAGTAAGACAAAGTTGCATTTTAATCACCCTGCTTATTCAACTTATACACAGAGCACATAACGCACAGTGCAGGGATGGTGGAATCACAATTTGGAATCGAACTTGCTGGGTGAAACATCAACAATTGGATATACACAGATAATACCACCCTAATGGCAGAAAGTGAGGAAGAACTAAAGAAGCTGCTGCTTAGGTTGAAAGAAGAGAGTGCAAAAGCTGGCTGGAGACTCAACATCAAGAAAACCAAGATAATGGCAACAGGCCCTATCAGTCCCTGGAAAATAGATAGGGAAGAAGTAGAAGCAGTGACAGATTTTATTTTACTTGGATCAAAGCTCACTGCAGATGGAGATTGCAGCCTTGAAATAAAAAAAGTGACTGATTCTTGGAAGACAAGCTATGAGAAACCTGGGGAACATAGTTAAAAGTAGAGACATCACCTTGCAAACAAAAATTTGCATAGTCAAAGCAATGGTATTCCCGGTGATAATGTATGGTTGTGAGAGCTAGACCATTAGGAAGGCTGAGCACAGAAGAATAGACACCTTTGAAATGTGGTGTTGGAGGAGAATTTTTGACAGTCCCCTGGACAGCGAGGAGAACAAATAGGTCAATCTTAGAAAAAAAAATCAACCCTAACTGCTCCTTAGAAGGTCAAATAGTAAAGATGAAGCTAAAGTACTTTGGACATCAAATGAGAAGAGAGGATTCACTTGAGAAAGGCTTGATGCCGGGAAAGGTGGAGAGCAAAAGAAGAAAAGGGTGGCCAAAATTTAGATGGCTAGATGGTATTGTAGATGCAATGGGCACAGAGCTGGATGACTTGTGGGGGATGGTGGAGGACATGTGTGTCACAAAGGGTCAGAATCAACTGTGCGACTGAACAACAAAAAAGACTGAGATTTCAATTTGAACTTAGTGATGGTTCAATCACCAATAACAGTAGGACCTACAAAGTCAAGATGTAGTCTCATACATAGAACCAAAATGTGTTCTTATTTTATGCAGAAATGCATATTCTGATTTATTTTGCTAAGCAACCAACATTTCTGAGATAATGGTTGACACTCTTTTCTCATTTACTAAAAGTGATAACTATAGGTAATGTATAGCAATGATGAATAGACCATTCTCACTGTTCAAAAGCTTCTCTGCTCATGTAGCAAACCACTAAAGAATTTTCCCTTTTTCTGCACATCATCTTTCTCTGAATCAACAGAGAGTGGCTATTCAACCATGCTTTGTTGTCCTCAGTCTGAAGAATAAAGTATGCTTTATTGAGGCTTCAATGGTTCATTAGTGTAGTGTTAAATAACACGTACCAACTCTATCAGGAGGGAAATTAGAGATTGAACACCCATATAGTCTTGCTGCTGCAGGAACAGCAATAAACATTGTGAGAACTCTAGTGAGAATATGTAATAGAATTATGTGGAATAGAAGACCATTACAGTGCAAATGAAAAATGGTGAGTGCAAACCATATCCTCATATTCATTAGAGAAAACACTCTTCTACAATTCCATCTGACAGCCCCATATTTGCAAAGACACATTTTGTGAATACACATCTTACAAAAATAAGATTTAGTGGTGGTTAGGAATATCAACAACAAGTTAAAAGTTCTGTAGGAGGTTTTCTAATGTTTGCCTGAATATTTAGTTTTAATTCTGTCAATTCTCTCTTTGCAACAAGTTTACCAAAAATATCTGTTCAGTAAAGATGGGCAGTGAGGGCATGGCAGATCATCACACGTCTTGACTCTTAGCTTTTCAGTCTGAGGTCTGAAGAAGAGGGACCACGTATGGCTGTTCTGACTTTCAGCAGATTGTGAGAAGGGGAAACTGGACTGCTCCCAGTTTTCACCAGGCCAACCATATGCTTTCAATGAACATCCAAAAGCTATACATGTCAAGCCCTGGAGATTGGAGTGTTATACTCATACCTATAATCCTAGAAAACAACAACACACCCTCTTTTTGTTCTTACACAAATTACCATTACTGAAAAAGTTTTCTTGCATTTTCTAGGGCCCAAAATTTGGTGTGCCTGAGGAATGTTCTAAGATGCTCGAAGCACAACAAAACTTCTCACCTATATCCTGAGATTCACAAAGAGACTTTGGCTGTGTGTACTAGGGTCCTAGAAGATCACATTTGGGCCCTTGGACTGCTAGCAAACTGGCCTTGGGCTGTATGATATCTATCTCCGACCTGCAACATCTCATTAAGCTGGAAGTCTCAATATCAGAGTAACAGGATTGGTCACTTGTCCAAACATTGTCACCGCCCTGGTCTGATCTCCACAAAGAGACCTTTTTCTGCTTGTACAAAGACAATACTTCAGAATCAACATATTAAATTACTACTCTGGAGGAACTTTCCTCTCAGCAGAAATTCAGTAGAATGGTGGCCAAGGGATTTCACCAGACTTTCTTTCAAGATACGGTAATACCTCGGATAACATTTACCTCGGATAACGCTAAAATCGCATAATGTTAAGTAATCTGGGGAGGAGAATTGAATCAAATAACGTTAAGGTCCTATGGGATGGATCGGATAACAATCGCTAAAGCCTGTGTGGTTACAATGTATCTCTATGGAGCTTTAACGTTATCCGATCCATCCCATAGGATTTTAACATGCATCGGATAACACTAAAAATTGGATAACACCAAGACTTGTGGAACCAAGTCTTAGCGTTATCCGAGGTATTACTGTACTTCAGTTTCAGCTGCAAAGTATGATAATTCTTTGTCATCCAAGTATCCCCTAGGTTGGAGCACACCCACAATTTTTGAGAGTTTTTTTAAAAAACCAACTGCCTTTAAAGACTCACAAATTTCATTTAGCAAATTGTAACTTACATAGGAACATAGTGGCAATGTTTTCAGTTGCCTCTCCCCAATAAATTATATTTTGAGCAGAACACTTTCTGAAAGTGTATTTTCCAATCTAATTGGATAGGACACTGACAGCAGCAGAAATCTTGTAAATTACTACAGCTTTGTAGCTTTATTACTGAGCAATGATGAGGTCTGCTATGGGTGGAGGTGAGGGTGAGAGTGAGAAAAGACAGTGTTTATGGAATTGCAAGACTGGGCAATTATGTCTTCATTCCATTTTGCCACACCTCCCAGAGGGCAATTAGCCATGACACCAGCAGTCCTCTCTGACCTAATGAAATTTATGGCCCACCCTTTGGTTGGGCTAAATATATTAAAATCAACAAAGCACTTGATACAGACTGTAATTTTAACTTACTTAAGAATCTTTGGCCATGGACTCTAGGCTAAGCAAAACGGATAAGGTTTTTCAATACTTCCATTCCTGCCATAGAATCATACAATAACTGAGTTGGAAGGGGCCTATTAGACAATCAAGCCCATCCTGGTCACTGCTGGAATCCAAATCAAAGCAGATCTGACAGATGATTGTTTTCTTGTGAATACATCCTGTGTTGGAGCACTCACCATCTCCCATGACAGTTGGTTCTATTGTTATATAGCTCTAACGGTTAAGAAGTTTTTTTTCTTCTGATATTCAGCCTATATTTGGCTTCCTATAGTTTCAGCTTGTTATCAAGTGTCCTGCACTCTCGGATGATCGAGAACAGATCCTGCTTCTCCTCTTTATAACTATATTTTAAGTACAGTAAAACCTTGGATAACGCTAAAAGTTGGTTCCACAAGTCTTAGTGTTATCCAACTTTTAATGTTATCCAATGCATGCATCGGATAACGTTAAAATCCTATGGGATGCATCGGATAACGTTAAAACTCCAAAGAGATACATTGTAACCAGCACAGGCTTTAGCAAACATTATCCGATGCATCCCATAGGATTTTAACATTATGCGATGCAATTTTTTTCCAGATTGCTTAACGTTATGCGATTTTAGCATTATCTGATGCAAACGTTATCCAAGATATTACTGTATTTGAAAAGTGCTATCATATCTCCCCTCATTCTCCTTTTCTCAAGGACAGTATGTCCATTTTTTCCAGTCTTTCTTCACAGGGCTTAGGTTCCAGTCTCCTGAACATCTTGTTGTCCTCCTCTGAATTTATTCATTTGTTGGCATCCTTCTTGAAGTGCAGTGTCCGCAAGATACAGAAGATTTCAGTCATTCTGTAGCCAGCAACTTATACACATGGAGAAAATATCTGGTTCATTTAGGGATGGTCCATAACAAAACTGCTTGTATTTTAATTCTTTTTGGCTCTTTCACAGGAGGTCTCTTTCATTTTCTTATTTTTGTGTACTATTCCTTTTGTGTTACATAAAAGGAAACATCTCTTTTGGGATTCTGTTTATATTTCCCAGTTCATGTTTTCTGTAGTCCCAAAGCACTAAAAACACTTAAAATCTATGCCAGAAAAGCAGAGGCAAGGCAACAGAGTATCAATATAGAAGTTCAAGAGAAAGAAAAATCTATTCAGATCTTTGCAAGAGCTAATATATAAAGAAATTCTCTAATACACTAGTACCCCGGATAACGATGAGACTTGGTTCCACAAGTCTCGTCGTTATCCGGTTTTTAACGTTGTGCGATGCATTGATCATACAACGTTTAAAAAAGCCCTGTTCCCCTGGATTTGAATCCTGACGTTTTGGCTTGCTGCACTTCCTGAGGATGTCGGGGAAGCCCAGAAACAGCTTGGATCGGGTCTTCCCACCTTCCTGGACCCGGCAGGGGGTCAGGGACCCCAAAATTGGTTAAAAAAATGGACATTTTTTTTTACCAATTTTGGGGGCCCTGACCCCCCTGCCGGGTCCAGGGAGGTGGGAAGACCCGATCCAAGCTGTTTCTGGGCTTCCCTGATGTCCCTAGAAAGTGGAGCAAGCCAAAACATCAGGGTTCGAACTCTGACGTTTTGGCTTGTTCCACTGGCTGGGGACATCGGGGAAGCCCAGTAACAGCTGTAGATCGGGTCCTCTCCCTGCTCCAGAGAGATCAGAGGAGCCGATCTACAGCTGCAGGGTGGCTGGGGAAGCTGACGGGGACTCCCTGTCGGCTTCCCTAGCCACCCGCCCTTGCCTCCGCAGCTGTGGGGTGGCTGGGGAAGCTGACAGGGGAGCCCCCGTCAGCTTTCCAGCCACCCCACCCCTGCCTCCATAGCTGCAGGGTAGCTGGGAAGCTGAACGGAGAACCACATTCAGCTTTCCAGATACCCTGCTGCTAAGAATGACTGTATCGGACAACGCTAAAAAGAACGTTATCCGGTGCAAATCTTCCCCCCAAATTTGTCGTCGTTATAAGGTTTTAGCGTTATCCAGTGCAATCGTTATCCGGGGTATTACTGTAGTGCCTTCTGCAGTTCCAACTATCATCCGAGGTCACACAAAGATACTCCTCAAGCCATGATATTCCACCACCACCAGTCCTACACACAGAAAAAAATACAGTAAAACCTCGCATAAAGAGCCAGAAGTTACAATTGCTCACTTACAATGGTGCTTCACTTAAAGACCAAACTCACTTAAAGAGCAGTCCCATGGGATGCATTATGCTCTTTAACCGAGGTACCACTGTACCTCCCTCATACACTCACCAATTCAAAAAGCAATAAACTATACAAAAATTAAAGAAGAAACAAAAGTATGAGTTCATTCCAATGAGAACAACATAGACTCTCAAGGTCTGGGAAACAAAAAAGAAAAGAAAAAGGGTGAGGAGCAAGGAAGCACATGAGCACATTGGATGATGTGGCTCAACAAAGCAACCAACCCCCGGACTTGAAACAGCTGTCCGGGGAGATAGAAAAGGGCTGCCAACAGGAGCCTCGGCCGAAGATGCTGCCCCGGCCGTGTGGGTGGCCGCTTTCACCGCCCCTGTTGCGCAGGCAGCCACGGGCGTCTCTGCCCTTCCCTAGACTCGAAACACCTGTCCAGGGAGATAGAAAAGGGCTGCTGGCAGGAGCCTTGGCTGAAGATGCTGCCCTGGCTGAGCGGGTGGCCGCTTTCGCCACCCTGGCTGCACAGGCAGCCACGGATGTCTCTGCCCTCCTCCAGACTCGAAACACCAGTCTGAGGAGATAGAAAAGGGCCATCGGCAGGAGCCTCAGCCGAAGACACTGCCCCGGCCATGTGGGTGGCCGCTTTCACCACCCCGGCTGTGCGGGCAGCAAAGGACGCCTTGCACCATTGCTCAAACTTTTGTGTTTTCCCCTTCTTGGCACCCTTGTTTTGTTATTTTCTAGTTTTATATTTTATATGTAAGCCACCCTGAGTCACCACAATGTGGTGAGTGGGCAGCTATTTAAATATAAATAAATAAATAAATAAATAAATAAATAAATAAATAAATAAATAAATAAATAAATAAATAAATAAATGCCCCAAGTTCTGTTCCAACAATAACAACAGTCACCCACACAGCTCAGTGGTACACTGGCAAAGCCACAAATTTCCCATAACTGCAGAATCAATGATTAAAATAAATAATAAAGTCATGACTCAGGCTAAACTCCAGTATTGTTTTACAGGGCTCTGGTATATGATTGTTGGTAAAGGTAAAGGTCACCCTTGCTCAAAAGCCAGTTGTATCCAACTCCAGGGTTCAGTGCTCATCTCTGTTTATAGCTGAATAGCGAGCGCTGTCTGCATTTGCAGACATTTCCGTGGACATGTAGCAGGCATGCCTAGACAATGAAGTGTTATGTGCCATCAAAGTACCATTGAGTTATGGTAATCCTATGAATGAGACCTTAGAATCACCCCTCTGACAACAACAAAGACATACAGTAATACCTCGGATAACGACTGCATCGTATAACGCTAAAACCCGATAACGATCTGTTAGTGTTAGCTACATTTATTTGGTTCAAGCAATCAGGATGGACAATGATTTAAAAGAAGAAATCTCTAGAAGAGAGAGCCTTGTGGGGTAAATTCAGAGAAATGTCAACTATCTTGAAGTCAAAAGCTAAACCAGAAACAAAGGCAAATTTGTTCAATTCTATGGTCTTGAAAGTAATGACATACAGCAGAGAAATGTGGACTTTAACAACTGTGTGGAAAAAACCAGCTGCAAGTAACACAACGAGCAATGGAGAGATCAATGGAATCTCACTTCTCAATAAAGTAAAAAATGAGGACATCAGGTGAAGATCACTGTGAAAAGACGTAGTAACAGAATACCTGGCAAACCAATTAAGGTGGGTTGGTCATGCTACATGCACAAGTGACAATAGATGCCGCTCCAGAATAATGAACTGGTATCTGACAGACTGCAAAAGACCCAGAGGAAGTCCACCGCACAGATGGGAAGATTTTCTCAAAATAAATGTTGGACTAACATGGAGAAGAACTGCCAGGGACAGATCGTTATGGACAGAGGTTGTGTGGAATGTCATCAAGAAGATATCTACTCATGCAGGGACTCCTTGCTGAACAGCGACTCCAAGGTATCAAAGTAAGCATACAAGCTTACAATTTATGGCAGAAGAAAACAATGGGATATTTGTAAACTAACAAGAAGATACTCTTACTTTGTTTTACACTCTCCATTGTCAATGGGCATTATTGTTATTTATACATGTAAAATCTATCATATCTTTTGGGTTAACTGGAAGTCTGCCCTACGTATAAGCAGCAACAGTTCAGTATTTTTGCAATTTATAACAGAAATACATTACACTTTACACCTCACCTCTTTTATGTTTTTAAAAATGAAAATGATCATGGTGATGGTGATGGTAATGATGTTGATGGTCTGAAGGATTCAATAGATATGACTCGCCCTTTCCTCATCATCCTAGTTAAGAGAACACCTGCATCAAACATCTGTGAAGATTGGACTTTTAATTGCTTATAGTGCAATTTAAATTCTTTGGAAGAGAGCAAACATGTGCTTTACTGCATAGACACAAAACTCTTTGTGTTTAGGAACAAAAAACTCGCATCAGTTTGGCTCATCAAGCCTTAATCCCTTCCACCTCCATCTCATGGGATAGCCACTTAAGCGCTCTTTTAAATGACACCAGTGTCAATGTTAACAGCCTTCACAGCAACCCATTCCAATATTATCATTCTCATTTAAAATGCTACGCAGTTGACATCTGTTCTTAATTACTACTTTTTGTTTTGTTATTTTTATGCACCTTGTACCTCTCACCTGTAACTAGACCTCTCCTGAGGGGCGATGTCAGGTGGCCTTACATATGTGTAAAATTACAGGAGGCAAAGAGCTTGGTGCTGGGGCCATCAGTTAATACACTTAAGTGCATTAGCCCTTGTGCAAGGGAAGTGGCACATTTACAGAAAGTAGATTTCATAGGCCAGATAATTGCAGACAGAAGAAAACAAAATGTCTCCTGTTACTCTTCTATATAGTTATTCTAAATGAGACTTGAGTATATAGGAGTTGACCACATAATTGCTGCAATGGCAAAGAGGATTCTCAGCTTTTCTGGAAGGGCGAGGCACAATCGTGGAGACTTCATCTTCCCTCAACCAAAGCTACTGAACCACTACATTCCAATTAGGTATCCAGAACTGGCCCTCCCATTAAGCAGAGTGAGACTGTTGTCTCAGGCAGCAGATGCTGGGTGGCATAGTGGGTGTAATGGTGGCAGGTCTCTGTTGGAAGGCAGTGCTGTCTCTTCCAGGGAGTTTACCTCTATAAATTCTATTATAGTATGTTACCCTAAGGTGGAGGTTCAAGCCCACCACAAGCGCTGAAGGGAGATTCTGTTTTCTGCCCAGTTTCTTTTTACAATGGAATGGGCAAGGACTGCTACTATATCAGTACTGCTTCAGACAATGAAAAATATTTGCCCTTTGTAATGGGCAATAGCAAAAGGCAATGTTTTCCTTCCTACTTTCAATTTTTAGTACCCCAAAGTGGGTTCAATTTTACAACATTAAAGGCAGTTTTACTTGTGCTTCTACCAATGTGATTTATGCCATCTCTTGCCAAAAATGTCCGTCTGTGCTTTATGGACAAACAGCACAATCTTTATGCAAACAAATTAATAGACACAAATCAGACATCCAGAATGGCAAAATAGAGAAACCTGTCTCAAACCACTTCAATCTAACTGGACACTCTATCCAATATCTGAAAGTTACAATTCTGGAACAGACAAATTACAAAACTAGGATTGAAAGGGAGACAACAGAAATCAAATACATCCATCTGTTAAACACCCATCAAAGGGGATTAAATATTAGCGAAGGGTTTCTGGGACATTATCAGATTTGATACACAGATTATTATATGCTGCTAGATATTTTATATATTATATTACAACCTTCCTGCCAATTCTCTTTAGCAAAACAGGAAGTAACCAGATACAGTGTTTTTGTTTGTTTTCTGACATGCAGGTAAGAGGTTGATCTGCACCTTTGAGATTGAAAGGGACATTTAGAGCTAATCTGAATACAGTAATACACCGGATAACGACTGTACCGAATAGCGCTAAAACCGCATAACGTTACAAGATTTTTGAAAAAATCTTGTATCGAATAACGCAATTTTTAGCGTTATCTGGAACAATTGTGTGTGTGTGTGGGGGGGGGTTGGATTGGGTAGAACATCTACCCAATCCAATTCCCCCCCAGCGCCTGCCCGCATGGTGTTTGCAAAAGGGTACGGGGAAGTTCTCCCCGTACCCTTTCCAAACACCGTGCAGGTGCACGCATGTCAGATGGGGGCTGGGGAGGCTGCAGAGATCTTCCCCGTAGCCTCCCCAGCCCCCATCTGACACGCGCGCGCCTGCCTGCACGTTTGGAAAGGGCACGCAAAGCGTGCGATGGGAGTTTGAGTGCCGGGTTGAATGAGCGCCTGCCCGTTCAACCCGGCACCCAAACTCCCATCGCAAAGTGCCTAAACAAGGGCTGGCTTTTCCGAATTTCCCCCTCCTGGGGGAGGGGGGAATTCGGAAAAGCCGACCCTTGTTTAGGCGAGCGAAACGGGGATCGCACGTCAAGGCAATGGATCAAAGCAGGGGGAGCCACCCCCCGCTTTGATCCATTGCCTTGACGTGCGATCCTTGTTGCTATAGCGAGCCCGGGAAAGTGGCAGCTTGGCTGAAATTGCCGCTAGTTCGAGGCTGGAAGAGTGCCGGGCTTTGCAGCTCTTCAAGCTTCCAGGATCTTTAAGCCCTTGCCCGTGTTTATCTAGCTTTGTCCTCCTCTTTACATCTTCAAGAGAGGGAAAGAACACGCGCACACATGGCGCGCACACATTGCCTTGACGTGCGATCCCTGTTTCGCTCGCCTAAACAAGGGTCGGCTTTTCCGAATTCCCCCCTCCCCCAGGGTGTCACCCCCTGCTTTGATCCCTTGCCTTGACGTGCGATCCCCGTTGCTATACCCGTTTGGTAGAAGAGGCTCCCGCTGGCGTGCCTTTTCGTGTGCGTGCGAGCGCCTCTTCTCAGGGTTTTTTTAGCATTGTTCGATGTATACCCCAGACAACGCTAAAAACCGGATAACGTCATGGCTTGTGGAACCATGTCATAACGTTATTCGGGGTATTAGTGTAATCTATTGTTGCTGATGACTCTGGGAAGCTGTATTGTTGTGCTTGCTTGTCTGTTATTCTGCCTTCTCCCTTTGTCCCCTAATTTGGTGTATATAAACCATGCTTGTAAGTTTCACTCCTTGTTTGAAGTGGACTTGATCCACAAAAGCTAACAATAAAAATATAGCAGTTAGTCTTTAAAGTGCTACAGTATTTTTTTAGTTTGTTTTCTGATAACTCAGGAAAAACTTTTCTAAACTGCAGTTACACAGAGGAAAACAGAAACATTATTAAGGGTTTTTAAGCTGTCAGCTAAGGAGAATTATGTTCCATTTCTGCTTCCCAAAGAGAGAGAATTCTAGCTGCAATACCACTGATGAAGTACTTCCTTTGGGATCCAATAGAACAGGAGTCAGCAACCTTTTAAAATTGGGGGCCAGGTCGCAGTCCCTCAGACAGGTGGAGGGGCTGGACTAGTGGTTTCCCCCACCTCCTGCCATAAACACTGCAGTAAATGCATCTGTGGCTGCCATACATGCATCAGTGGCTCTCAAAAATGCATCCGTGGCTGCCGTAAACGTGGCTGCGGCTGCTGTAAACACATCTGCAGCCACTTCTGGCAGCGGCGGCGGCAGCAGTTGGAGCAAGGGTGGGGGCTGGATGATTTGGCACTGTGGGCTGAATTTGACCCATGGGCTGTATGTTGCTGACCTTTGCTATAGGAGGAGAAGAATAACACTATTTTGATTATTCATGAATTCAATGATCCACATTAAAGCTTGCGAACATCTCTTAGCCATGGTGCTGTTCTTAGGTTCCAAGTCATCAACTGAGTGCTTTATATTCTATTTTAAGAAGAAAATGTGCCTCTCCTAATTAATTGCAGGGAAAGACATACTTTTTCCACTGTTCATGTATTAAAATATGCATACTTTTATTCAATTGGATATTACTTCAGTGTGGGAAAAAGTGACCCATGAGTTGGGTTGGTCCCCCCCCCAAACAAAAAAAGGTGCTTTTCATAGGATAGATGCTGCCCATTGATTCTTGTTTAAATATATTAATGAGGTTATTAATTGAAGACAATGTAACAGGTTACACAAACTATTTTTACCCTAGGTAAATATTTAAAAATATGCTCTTTCTGTGTGTCTGAATATATGACTAAACATTGGTAAAAAAAATTATGGCTCCCAGCCTCTGTTTTGGGAAGGCAATTTATTAAGGAAAACCTGCTGGCAGCAAAAGCACTGCAAAAGGAAGCGGTGCTCAATCTTTCCTCTGTGCTTCTTTGGCACGAGTCTGATTGCAGCACAGACGGTAAACACCGGAGTGTTTGTGTGCAAATAGCATTCTACTGAATGATGTCTGCACCTGTGTAACTGACATCAGTATCTATTTATTCAGTTTGTTTAGGCAGTTCACAAGGCACACCTGCACCACCGCAAACACAGAACACCATTTCTCTTCCAGTGAAATAAAACAAAACATGACAAAGATGTGTGTAAACTTGTGCATGTCTTGGAGAAAGGAGATTCCTTATTTTTCCTAAAGGATCAGATATTTCTTGTTAATCTAACTACAAATTGGTGAAAGCAGCCTCCAGTATAATGTTTTTGGGTTAAGGTGCAATGGAAAACACTGTATATCTATAGACTGAGGGAATGGTCTGCACGCAGGATTAAGGCCAGAGAACACAGTTTTACAAATATATTTTATTGCTGGAGGCAGTTTGACTCATCCCTCTTTTCAGCAATGATCAAGACTTAGGACATAGTTTCAAAAAACCTGTCTGATCAGAGGTGATCACGTGATAATTAAGACATGCATACACAGTGTGTGCAGTGCCTTTGTATAATTATTTCAAACTTATTTGATTTGCCTTTGTCCAAAAGAGTAAGAAGTCTACAGAGATTGGAGAATTTACTCCCAGGATTGCAATGATTGCAGTGTAGATTTTGAGAGCTGTAGTTTAGAAAATAACTTTTCCAAGTTGTGATTACAAGGCAAACATGGTATTTGTCACACTAAAAAAGGCAGGCTAAAAACCTATGAGAAAGAGAGAGAGATCAGATGGTGAGATGTTTTTAACCAAATTCTCTCCAGCTTGGCATATAGACCTAGAAATAAGTGCAATGGTGCAACACAGGGATTCTCAACCTGTGGCCAACGGCACCATTTCATGTGGGCCCCCACCGCTTCCACCACATCAAGAAGTGCCATGTGGTGGAGGAAGGGCAAAATGGTCATCTGGCTCCTGAAGCTGTCTGAGGGAGCATGACTCGGCCCCTGGCTTTAAAAGGTTGAGAATTCCTGGTGTAAGGGGAGAACAATTTGCAAACCATTTGAAGTGGATAAATTGGAGACAAGGCACTCCACGATCATTCCTAGAGAAGCACCACCACCCCTGCATTCCTGTCACCCTGGCAAACTATATGATCAGAACTTGTGTTTCATTTACACGACACTATTTTACTGTCCTGTAAATACTCCCCCTCTGCTATTGCATTTAGATATGTGAAATGCCTGCCCAGAACAGTAAGGTGTGGTAGAGAAAGGATTCAACATAGTGCTTTTCTAAGTAATAATAGGAAAGTAAACAAAGCAAATTGATTGGACTTTGTTCCTTCCTTCCTAGTACCACATCCATTCTCACTCCTCCATTTTACTACTTTGCTTTTAGTTAGCTCTCACTTCTCAATGCCATTTTTTACATCTGAACAATTGTGAAGTCACATTTCCAAGTATTCAAGAATATTAAATTGATATTCCACAGGGAAATGGGATTCAGACTGATGAAGAAGAAGGGAGAGAGAAACAACCTCCAAAGATAATCCACCACCACCACACTATGATTGCTTCCCACGGTAGACCTCAGTACAGTAATACCTCGGATAACGCTAAGACTTAGTTCCACAAGTCTTGGTGTTATCCGATTTTTAGTGTTATCCGATGCATGTTAAAATCCTATGGGATGTATCGGATAACGTTAAAGCTCCATAGAGTTACATTGTAACCGCACAGGCTTTAGCGGTTGTTATCCGATACATCCCATAGGAACTTAACGTTATTCGATCCAATTCTCCTCCCCAGATTACTTAACATTATGCGATTTTAGCGTTATCCGAGGTAAACGTTATCGAGGTATTACTGTATATTGAATATTACAATTTTAATGCAGCTTTTTACTTTTCTTAAAATGTGTATACATTTGTACACCCTCTGGAACACATAGATATACAGTTGTACCTCGCTTAAAGAGCATAATGCATTCCACAGGATTGCTCTTTAAGCGAGTTTGCTCTTTAAGCGAAACACCATTGTTTTGAGAAACCCTGATTTATTTGTTAAGTGAGTTTTTGGTTGTTTTTTGTTGTTAAGCGAAGCGACTATTCAGAGAAAATTCTGCTCTTTAAGAGAGTTACTCTCTAAGTGAGGCACTCTTTATGCGGGTTTTTACTGTATTTAAAATGCCACTAGATGCTATGGTGTTTTAACTGAAACAGTCCAACATGACATCTCCTTTGAAAACTTTGTAAGGTCTTCAGTTTGTGTAATGTGAAATAGAAAGTTATGATACAAAGCATAAATACAGTGTGGCACAGTCTTAGCCCCATTTTATTAACGCCTAATGAGGCTCCCACCAAACCTCACAGACATTTAGGGAAGACAAAATGGAACTTGAATTTTTCTGGAAGCTTCATTAGATGCATAATATCAGAACCTGGGAAAGTTCTTAGCTCTCAGAATTCACTAGCCAGCATGAGAGTTGTACTCCAAAAGGTAAATTTCACCTTATATTGCTATGGCAATTCTGTTCCAGCAAAAACAATGAAATATGCAGTACAGGTACCTGAAATATACACATTTTGTTAGATTTTACTCTCCTTTCCTTAAATGCTTAGTTGTGTGGCCCCCTCCCTGCATTCATAGAACTTCCTTGCTGTTTGCACATGATTTGCAGGCAGATCTGTAAAAGCTTTCAGCTTCTACAAGATAGCTACAGCTGGGCTTTCTCAAAACTCAACATTTACCAGTGAATTGGAACTGAAGGAGTTTTAATGTATGACTCTATAAGACACCCTCTCCCTTTTTCAATGTACATCTTAAAAGAAGACCATGTGTGTAAGAGAGCTGAAAGCAATATTATCCAAAGGTTAGATTACAGCAAGAAACTGGAGTCCTAGTAGGGACACTCAAGGTAAAATGGTTAAAGTAGACACCAGGCTAAGATATACTTACTCCCTTCAAAATGAACAATTGTGCCACCGAAGAAAATGTTAAGTTCCAGTGATAATAAGAACAGAGAAGGTATTGAATGAGTTGCTAGATAGCAAGCAGTAGTGGATAATAACACTGGTAAGGATCTTTCGCAGATAATGGAAGTGTAATTTAAGCTAACTCTTGTTAGTACTGTGCAGAAGGAGGCAATGATAAATCACATCTGAATATTTATATATCAAAAACCTTACATTGAAACAAAATAGAACAAAATAATATAGAGTGGTGAAACATGAGACTCTCAAGTTGGAAAGCATTCAAGCAATTAATGGGGAAATAATGAAAAATGAATTGCACTGCTGAAGTAACTGGTTTAAAGCCAAAGGGATGTCTAGTTAAAATCAAGGTAAATTTGAAATCATGAAACAAGGGATTGACTGCTATCCTATTGAATAACTCTGCTTGTGTAACTAGATGTTATACAATCTGTAGTACTCATCATGCCAAGATGGTAGTGCTATTCATGGAGTACCTTTGCATTGAATTGTTGCAATCACTCTAAATAGGAATTGCACAACTATTATGTAATTGAACTGAGCAATCCTCATTGCCTAGATGGAACATCTGGCATATTTATGCAGCATAACATGCTGTGCTTAGATAAACATGATTCTTGACCATAAAACATCAAACACAAGTGTAGGCAAGCTAAAATGAACTGGAGTAAAACACTTTTAATCAGATGACTTAAAAGTGTTTTACTCTGGTAACATACTCAGAAAAATGGTGCTGTTTTAATGCTGAAGCAAGATAGAGCAGAACAGTCAGAAGCTATGAGTGAATAAGTGGCTAATACACTTAGATGTCTTGGGAAACTTACCAACATAATACTCATTCAAATCTATGATATAACAACAGATGTTGTGCTGATGTCCAAGAGGAAACTGACTACCCATCAAAAAAGGTTATACTGTACTGATAATTATGCTCAACTGATACTTAAAATACATAAATGATCTCTGAAGAAGAGGTTTAAAGAGAAGAGTTGTCCCTTTATCTTTTAAAAATACTTAAAAGGGATTTCATTTAATATCTTTTAATATCTAATATTCTTTTTCATGTTCAAGAGGTTCTCTCTTTTGGCAGTCACAAGCTACATGAAAGACAGCCTCTTTCTCATTTTGGGCCTTTTGTTTAAACATGAAAGGTCCATCTCTGTTTACCACTTTCCATTACTGCCCTTTAGTGAGCTCAGTACCCAATGAAATCTAATACTTTTTGTGCTCTTATTTCGTCAATAACACTGAAAAACACAAAATGGTTTTCAAAACAAGAGGAGTACACAAAATTGAGAAGAAAGGCTTTACCAGAAAACAAATGCCCAGAAGGTAAATGTTTGTGTAGAAGAAACAGAGCTGCAGATGGATGCAATAAGCCGGCAGTAACCTTAAATTTACAATATTTGCAGCTACACCAAAAAAGTAGCTATAAACAAAACAGAACAATGAACAGATAATAAAGAGTCTTTTGTTGCTTCCAGGTACTGGCAATGTAAATATGAAGGTAGACTAATTGTGGGAAGGTGGTGATGATTGTAAAATAATGACCAAAAGTTAAAAGATTAAGGTTTAGAGCTGGACAACATATGGCATTCTGCTGATCAAGATAGCTAACCAGAATGTTGGGAAGACAATCAAATTTACATGGCCTAGAGCAGGGGTCCTCAATCTTTTAAAGTCAGGGGCTGGCTCATGCTCCCTCAAACTGGTTGTTCCCCCACTGTTTATGGCCGTTGGAAACATGTTTACGAAGGCTGCAGACTTATTTATTTATGCTGTAAATGTGTTTACGAAGGCCACAGACTCATTTATAGCTGTTGTAAATGAGTTTACAACAGCTGTAAATGAGTATGTGGCCAATTCTGGCGGCGGTTGGAATGAAGGTGGGGGCCAAATTAATTGGCACCATGGGCCAGATCTGGTCTGCAGGCAGTAGGTTGAGAACCCCTGTCCTAGAGTGAAAACTGAAATCTGCCACCTTAGATGGATACTACAAGGTTGCTTGATCCTTTCTGAAACTTAATTTCAGTAAGGGAACTTAGTCTAAACATGTGAGCATCATGATTTTTGGGACTTTTTTTGCACCCTGCTTAGATCTTTACAATACAGCTAGATGAACAGTCCGGTAGGGCTCACAAACTAACTCAGCTGTTTATGGGACATTAGTGGTCCAATAAAGGTATCAGCCACTTTTGTTTTTCGAGTCCATACAACAAGAAGATGGATTTTCTTCTTTTTAAATTTATTTCTCAGTTTTTACCAGCATCTTGACAATGTGAACCTGGCATTGCTGCTTATCCAGTGTCTAGTTATTGTTACAAATCTCCTGAGCCCGTCCTAGAAGTGCGCCTGGCCCTATCTTTTCTAGATGTTCTGCACCATGGCAGAAGTAGCAGGCATATTCTTTAAAGGCACACAGACACTTGAATAAGCAGCTTCCTTTTCCTTTAATCATAGATAGAATCATAGAGCTCCACTGGTTCTGTGGTTCCACTGCTGTAGGAAGATATAGAAACCTTTTTCAGATTTACAAATGTCTCTTGTGTAGGTCAAAAATCTGTTAACAATACTCATGCCTTCCAATGCTGAAGCATATTTGGATGGTTTAGCATCCAAGGAAAAGATTATGGTGTTAAGTCTCCCCCAAAAGAACTCAAACAATATCCCACCTCACTTCAAACACTGAGTTTATGCAGAGGTGAAAAAAGGAGTATAACTCACTGCAGTTTTAAACCAATGATAACTGCATCTTCCAATAATTCTTTGCTAAAATGGAAAACACATCAGAACATTTTGAACTGATTTATTTTGCCTATTCTTCCAGGCAGCCTAACCGTTACAGTAATTGTAAGTAAGAAATTTGGTACAATAGAGTGTAAGGAATTAAAATGGGGCTTTTGCCTTTAGTGAGTTAAAGTAGTTCTTTGAGTTCTTATGTATAAGATTCATCAGGCAAAGATTGGCTTGCCCCCAGAAAAAACAGGCTGTATTCAATACAACTGCATTGGATGGGAAATTGAGGTGTTATTATCCTTACATACAGTTGAGCAGTTTTTACTCTACTAATAATTCTTCATTTGCAAGCAATTTGAGACTGTTTTGTTTTAAATCAATTTTTAAAAAGAAAAAACTGCTTGCCATCATCAATATGAGTCATAAAGTTCCACAGAGTTAACACTCCTTGACAAGGAAGTTTTAATTAGCTGAGATGGCAGATTTTACAAATACTATAATTTAAGCTTTCTTTTCAGGTTCTCATCTACAAATCCTTACATGCCATGTGCAATAAGTCTTGTCATTTAAACACACTTTATTGGGTAGTTCAATCTAACCCAGATGGTTGCTGACAGACGTCCTACAGGTGATGAAAAAAAATTCCACTAACTCACTACACATGTTTTTTATTAATACATATTTCTGGTAAATTTTATTCTAGGATACTAGCTCTGGTTGAAATCTACTAGTATGAAAAATATGAAATGTTAGAACAATCATTTGAATGTGTATAAACCTGAAGAATATGGTAAGTATATTTTGAGGTCCCCACCGAATGCTCCAGTAAGATGACCTGGATGCTCTTTGTTGTCAAAGCAGATGAGAGAACACCCTTTTAAAATGCAATAATAATAATAATTTCGTGTCAGAAATTATTCTGGGTTTAAATGATTTTTGCTGGAAAAACTTCGCTCAGGGGATACCTGAATGAGGCTCCTTTCATATCCCCAAGATCTTTTTCCCGCTGAAGTGGTCCATATTTATCTACTTGCAATTTATTGCTTTTGATCTGCTAGGTTGGCAGGAGCTGGGACAAAGACAGGTGCTCAAATCATCATGCAGTACCTGGGTCTTGAACTGCTGACTTGCCAGCCTTCCAGTTAACAAGGTCAGCTTCCTAACCACTGAGCCACCACAGCCCCTTAAAGTGCAATAATACTTATTTTTGAACCATATTGACATTACTGTTAAATAGCTTACTATTCTACTTTCTGCAAGTCATTCTTTGCATCAGAGAGCTCAAACCAAATAACCACCTGTAGTTCTGCTGTTTATTTCTTCTTTTGAAGTACCATTCTCAATGCCGCAAACCTCTTATAATACTAGCATGTGTTTTGGAGGCAACTTGGTACATAAACTTTGAGTCCTCGCTATCTGACAGAGCACGCCTCTCTTTCATGGATATGGCCTGGGCAGCCAGGTTCTCCTGAACATGAGGGCTACAGTTACCTAGCCTGAGAGAGGCCAGAAAAGGATAGGTTACTTACCTGTAAACGTAGTTCTTTGAGTGGTCCACTGTGCATTCGTACCAATGGGTTGTTCACGTGCAGGCACAATAGGCCAGTTTTTCCAAGCTAGTTTTTATTCTAGAAAAACCTCAATCCCACCATGCCTAGTGCTAGCATCCTACCCTCCATCCCTTCAGTTCCATTTGTATCACCACCATTAGGCTAGGACAGCTCTACAATGACATGAGAGGGAGGCCAGGTGGGATGTATGAGTGCACAGTGGACCACTCAAAGAACTTTGTTTACAGGTAGGTAACCTACCCTTCTTCTTCGTAGTCCCTGTGCAATCATACAAATGGGTGAATAACAAGCTGACTTACTGGAAGGATCGCATGTCGTTGAAGAACCGTGGAGAGGACCTGTCTACTGAAGGTCTCCTGCCGGGATTGCCTCATGTTCAACCGGTAGTGCCTCATGAAAGTTTTGAGATCATGTCGCAGCTTGGCAGATGTCATGGAGCGCAACACCACTGGATAATGCGACGGATGTGGAGATGGCTCTCATAGAGTGGGCACTTGGACCTTCAAAGGGGGAGGGATTGTCGAAACATGGCAATCTATAAAAAAAGATTATATTCTCTGCAATCCATTTTGAAAAGCATTGAGACAAAACAGGCAAGCCCTTCTTGTGTCCAGCATAGCAGACAAGAAGGTGCGGAGTCTTCCTGAAAGACTTAGTCCTGTCCAAATAAAAGGCCAGAGCTCTTTTGATGTCCAGTGTGTGTAAAGTTCTTTCCATTTCTGAGGTGAAGGATAAAAAAAAGTTAGTAAAATGATAGGCTGCTGAAGGTGAAAGGCTGAAAGGACCTTGGGCAAAAAGGAAATGTCTGGGTGAAGTATGATTTTATCCAGAAAAAAACTTAAGATACGGCTGGTCAGATCTAAGGACAGTGACCCTATGGCCTGAAGTGATAGCCAATAAAAAGGCAGTTTTAAATGCAAGAAAATGAAAGCCTGTAGTAGCCATGGATTCAAATGGCTTTTTGGTTAGTTGCTCCAATACCAGTGGTAAGGACCACTGAGGGGATGGTCGACGCACATCTGGGTAGGAGTTCCTTTATCCTGTAAGAAATTTCTTAACCTTGGATTCCTTAAAGAAATGTTTAGCTGGGGAATTAGGAGGCTGGAAGGCAACAATAGCTGACAGGTAGACCCGGAGAGATGACACAGACAGACTAGATTGTTTTAACTGTAAAAGAAATGCAAGGACAGTGGAGAGACGTGGAGTCATGGCAGCCTTTCCAAGTGATGGGGCAAACTGTTGAAACGTTGCCCATTCGTAGGCATAAACCTTTAGTGTGGAAGGTTTGGTAGAGTTGTGGAGGGTTTTCAGGAGTGTCGGAGAATTCTCCATGCTGTCAAGTGAAGGGCTTTGAGATCTGGATGGAGAATCCCATGAGGGCTGAGAGACAGGAGATCCTGATGTTTGTGTAGCTGCTGAAACTCCTTCGATATATCTCGAAGAGTTGGAAACCAAGTTTGCCTGGGCCACCACAGGGTGATCAGTATGACGTTGGGATGCCAGGAGTGACACTACCCTGTGGAGCAAAGGCAACAGTGGAAAGACATAGAACATGCCAAGAGACCAATCTATTAGAGGCATTGTCATGTCCTGCTCTGGAGCAAAACAGAGGGAGCTTTGTATTCAACTGTGTTGCAAAGAGGTCCACTGCTGGGGTCCAGGTACACCTGATGCTTCAGGTCCCACTCATAAGACTGTGAGTGGGTTTGACTCAAGGTGTTGCAGTTGCCTGCTAGGTTCTTAGGATGGACCAATCCCATAGTTGGGTCGTAAGATCCAGAAGGCACCAGGAGTGCGTTCCGCCCTGCTTGTTTATATAATGGACAGTTGTAAAATTGTCCGAGACGACTTGTACTACATGACCCTTGAGCGATGACTGAAAGGCCTTCAGAGCTTTGAAGACTGCCACAAGCTCCAGTTGGTTGATATGAAGACCCCGCTCCTTTGGGAGCCATATCCTGTTGATGTGGAGGTCTCCAGAGTGGGCATCCAGCCTCAGGTTGCTGGTGTTTGTTGTCAGTTGAAACTGAGGATGAGGGTCCCAGAAGGGGAGACACTGAGATAAGTTGACATTGTCCAGCCACCACTAGAGTTGAGAAACTAGGTGAGGAGGGAGGAGCAACCTTTTGGATTGGTGTTCCACAAGGCCATTATAGGCCAAGAGGAACCACCACTGGAGAGGCCACGTGCGAAATTTCGCACAGCAGAGGACCAGACTGGTGGAGGCTATTAAGTCCAACAAGGTTTAGATGTGCAAAGCTGTGAGTCTGGAGGTGGAAATCACCATCCTTATCACCTGACAAATGTCACACTTCCTTTTTGATGGAAGGAAGACTTTGGTGAAACAGGAGTATAGAACTGTCCCTATGAAGTGGACAGAGCGTCTCAGAGTGAGAGAGTAACAAACTCTGGTGAACTCTGTGTTGGGGGCGATGGTGCACATGCCCACAGAGAGGGCTCTGTACCCCCTCTGGACACATGCCATAGGTTTGCCATCACTGACGTAGGTTATATGATTTAAACTTTTTGAGTTTTTGAAATTGAACCCCCTGAACTTGCTTTTTGTTTTTGCTTCTGCAAATGGTTACAGTTATTGAGAATTCCTTGGATTTTTCATCAAGGGGGAATCTATTCTCATATGAAACAACAATGTGGAACCTTAAAGATGAAACAATTTAATTTGAAATAAAGTTTAATGCAGTTCATGTCATTAAATGCATGGAGTATAGGCTTAGCAGGGGTGCTCAAACTACAGCCCAGGGCCAGATCCGGCCCCTGGACCACATGGCTGGCTCATGGCCCAAAAAGTTTGAGCACCCCTGGAGTCTAGCATCAGTTGGCAGATATTGACATATAGTACAGTACAGTAATACCTCATATAACATTAGTATCGAATAACACTAAAATCGCATAACATTAAGGAATCTGGGGGGAAGAATTGCATCAGATAACATTAAGATCCTATGGGATGCTTCAGATAACAACCGCTAAAGCCTGTGTGGTTACAATGTATCTCTATGGATCCCATAGGATTTTAACATGCATCAGATAACACTAAAAATCATATAACACCAAGACTTGTGGAACCAGGTTTTAGTGTTATATGAGGTTTTACTGTACTTGTTAACAGCACATGATATTAAGTAGGTTTAGCCAAGACAAAACACTACCTAAAACTGCCATACATATTGCTATGACCTTTCTGAAGGAAGAGCAAATGGAAGTAGAATGGATAAATGTAGGAATGAAAATATATTTATTTTTAAAAAAGATCTCTTTAGCAAAGAAATCTGGAGAAAATTTATACAAAGCTGAGACTTGGGGCAAGCTTTGCTATCCCATGCCTATAGTAATTTATTTTTTTCATGAAGCACAGATTTGAAACAAATCTTTAATGCTTGACGTCAAAGAAAAGCCTGTTTCCTTTTAATACATTGGAAAATTGTTCATGCTTACGTAATGATTGCCCCCATAATACTGCCAAGGTCATTGTGCACATAGATTTATTTCCATGAAGGAGTCAATAGGGCCTGGAGGCAGTTTACACTTATGCAAGACATTCATTTTCTCCCTGTTTTGTAGTCAAACTCAACTTTAGAAGGCCATTCATACTTTTACATTCCAGAACAAGTTAAAATTATTGTATCATCTTCTGCTGGCAATAACCTCTGAGATTAATATTAGAGGAGAAAAGGAGAAATACAGCATGCATCTGCTCTCTTAATAAGAAAAAGTTTCCTTGGCTCTTCTGAAAATTAGCTGGGATGATCCAAACAAATAACACTTCTAGAAAGAAAGGCAATGAAAGAGAAATTAAAAGTACAGTACTGTACTAGTAAAAGTACTGGTAAAGTACTTTGAAAGAATCTCACAACAAATCACATTGTTGTCCAACATCCAATTCAGATTTGATAAAATACCTCTGCAAATGGAAAGAAGAAAATTAGGTCTGCATAGTGCAGATTAACTACAGTAAAACCTCACATAAAGAGCACCTCGCTTAGAGACTAACTCACTTAAAGAGCAGAATTTTCTTTGAATAGTTGCCTTGCTTAACAACTAAAACCAACCAAAAACTCGCTTAACAACTAAATCAGTTTTCACAATCCCCACCCCAACCTGCCAGAAGTCATAATTGGTCACTTACAATGGTGTTCACTGTTTACAGGGCAAATGCCAAGAATTATAACTGTAAGGATCAAGTCAAATTATTGTTTTCTGTCTAGATTCTTCTAACATTGTCATCTAATATTGTGACAAAAGGTTTATTTGTAGACATTCTGAAGTTCACGTTCACATTCACAAGCACATCTTAATACCAGGAGCTATTGCCTAGAACGAGAGGCTTTCAAACCTAAGCCTTCAAAACTTCACTCAGAACACAGTTGCAGGTCACCAGAGTTGCCTGTAAACTTATCTGTTCACAATGAGTGTCCTACTTGCAAGTATCCTCTTACTTAGGAGGAATCCAATTAAAGGGCGGCCATTCAAGCTCCCATGTTTAACTGCGTCCTGTCCCCCTGGGACTGTGTTGACAATTCTTTGCCCTGTTTTCACTCAGCATGGGAGTTAGGTCTATCCTGTGAAAGATCTAAATGCAATCTGTTTAGAGGAACCAGGACCAGGATGACTAAATGGAGAAGAAGACAGGGTTCCTGTGCCATTAATAGTTACATGGAGGAAGACATAGAAGGAGCCTCCTCAAAGAGTTGGAAGCATTGCGAGTACACTTGAACATCTCCTGAGTACACTTGAACATCTCCTAAGCGCATTCGATGTCAGATCTACTCAGCTATCTGACTTAAATTTATACTGTACTTTAGGAAGTATAATTTCAAAAATAACAAACCAATATGAACATTCAGTTTACATAGAATCTTTGCTAGGGAGGAGGATGGAAAGATGTAGTGCAGGAGTGGCCAAACTACAAACCTGGCCCCACCATACTTGCTTTCTTATTTGTTTCTGACAAGGAAGACTGCTGTAGAAGAGCCCCTCCAAAGATAACATTCTCATAAAACTCAATAAAAGATTTTCAAACATCACTTGGAAAAGTTCCCCTCCCCAATGTTTGGACTACATCTTCCAGAAACACTCAACCGACAGGGTGACTCTTCATGTTGACTGGGGCATTCTGGGAGATACAGTAAGAAAAGGATAATTTTCCAATCTTCTTAGTAAAAGTAACGTGAAATGTTATTCTCTCTACAATATTTGACAAACAACAGGAGATGGAGATTGTTTAAGTTACAGCCCCAATGATTTATAGAATTTAAGCACATACAGTCTGTGCTTAAATATAAATAATGAGAACAGAGAGAGAAATTAAGGCAATAGGGGAGGGAGGGGGAGGATAGATAATTACATTGAAAATCAAGGTGAACCCAAAAGATAAATTAATTACTGTACTTAGAATATCAACAAATAAGGAACATGGTTTGTATAAAAACATTAGAAATGCAAGACCATAAATATACTTTCTATTTTTAGAAATATTTTCAGTGATGAGTAAAGTCACTGTTGCAGAACTAGAGGAGATTTGAGTTCAAGTTTTCCCTTTGTTTTGCTTTCTTTGGACACAGGATAAATGTCCTGCTCCTAAGTAAGTCTAAGCACTAAATCCAAATCTTTTGATCAGAAAGCAAACAAAGCAATGTCTGCTCTTATACTGCTATACAGTACTTTAATATCTCATGCTTTCTACATTTATTTAGATGGTGAAAAGAGGAACTGTGAAAAGCTTTATGTAACCATAAATGACATCATGTTAACCCTTGTTACTTAGGTCCACCCTTAGGTCAAATGCTTATGAGTCACTGTCTAGCTGAGATGAATGATGTCATCTTATATTACCTCTTTTAACAACAAAATTCAGTGGTGTTGTTCAATTGTCTGCTCTTAAAAGACCCTGTGCTATTATTTGTAGTTACCAGGATTTTCAAAGGAGGAGGAGGGAATTGTTGGTTGAGTTTTAGAAAGGCAGGAAATGACCACATCACTCTAACACCTCTGAAATGTGATAAGAGTCAGCAGAAAAACTTTGAGGGGAAGTTATAGTTGCTAAATGAGAAATCCAACAACTAGAAACAATCAGAACATAGGCCTAGCTCGGATTTTTAAAATCTATTCTCCACAGCGCGCTCCTTATGCATCCTTAATGTAAAATAAGGTAAAGGTTTCCCTTGCTCGAAAGCCAGTCATATCCGAATCTAGGGGTCAGTGCTAATCTCTTTTCTAAGCCAAAGAGCCAGCACTGTCTGCTTCTGCAGACGTTTCCATGGTCATGTGGCAGGCATGACTAGACACCGGAGTGCATGAAACGCTGTTACCTTCCCACCGAAGTGGTCCCTATTTATCTGCTTGCAATTTCTTGCTTTCGAACTGCTAGGTTGGCAGGAGCTGGGACAGAGACGAGAGCTCATTCCGTCCTGCAGTACTCAGGAATCGAACTGCTGACCTTCCGCCTCCCAGTCAGCGTCTTAGTGACTTGAGCCACTGCAGTCCTTAATTTAAAGTAGGGCCCACTAAATTCAACGGAATTTCAGAAAAAATGCACAAGAATGAAGCCTAAGCCTTTTTGGTCTTTGGCAAACCAAGCTACATATGCAAAGAAGAAGAAGAAGAAGACGAAGAAGAAGAAGACGGCGACGGCGACGGCGACTTTTATGCATCTGCACTTATTATGTGCACACAAACTCTTTTTGGTAAAGGAAAATTGTGGACTATTTATAAAATAAGTTTGCAACTAAATTTGGTACAGCTGTAGAAAAAGTTTTATACTATTTCAGAGGGGTTACAATTAGCTACTTTTGTAAAATAAAGAGGGGAGCAATTAAATAATTAAAAAGTAGAAGGACACATTTGTCTCAAAATATAAATGAGTAACCATGGGCCAATTATCAGTGTGTATAGTACTGATTCATGATATATGATCACTTTTATGGAAAAGCTGGTGTGTAGTTATAGCTAGCAGTTAGGAACAATTCAACAGTACTGCTATTGTACTTCATATATGCTCCTAAGCATAGAATAATTTATTGCTCTATAAAAAATTTAAAATATTGAACTACAGTACACTGACAAATTCCAGCAAACAATCAGATAGACTGCAAATTAAGACAGAAACAAATTCAGATTTTTCTGGTAGAAATTAGAAGGGGGGAGCAAAGGTAAGCCATTCAAAGGTCTCACTTATATATAGCTTGCAATTAGATCATAAGTCCATGATGGAGAACCTTGGCCCTCCAGATGTTCTTGGACTTCAATTCCCAGAAGCCCAAGCACCCTGTGAATCCACATGAATGGGTTTATTGTGATTCATCTGGCCCACGCTACCGGAAGCGGAAGAAAAACACACCAGACGGGAAACTTGAGGCAGATTCACATTTATACCATATAGTCAATGGAAAACAATGTGCACCAGATCATCCCAAACTCAGAGCATTTCCTGCTTATTTACCAATGTAGCCACACTGTAAGTTAGTTTTAAAGGTGCCATAATATTAAAATGTTTTGAAGTGGTAGCCGTGTTAGTCTATGCAAGCATATCAGAGTGTAAACAAAAAAAGACAAGAAAAGTTGTGGCATCTTAAAGACAAACTCCTGTATTTTAATGTTAGTTTTCATGGACCAAGTCCACTTCATCAGACATAAGTGGTACCCAAGTTCTTTTCTTTTCTTTTGGGGTACATGTTGATCTAATATTATTATTCTGTCTCTTTAAAAATATGCAAAGGGCAACAATTTGCCACTGCTTTCAAAATTGCTATGATTCCATAAAGATAACCAGTCTATGGTCTCTTACTAAGGACTGTGCTGCCTTAGTGTTTAAGATGGTGAACTTGATAACTGAAAGGTCTGCAGGTTAGCAGTTCAAGACCCGAATGCTGCACAATGGAGTAAACTCTCATAAACTGTCCCAGCTCCTTCCAACATAACAGTTTGAAAGCAAGATATTGTAAGTAGATAAATAGGTACCACTTTTGTGGGAAGGTAACAGTGTTCTGTGTGCTCTGACATCTAGTCAGGCCTGCCACATGACCACAGAAATGTCTCCAGATGCAAACATCACTGGCTCTTGGGCTGTAAATGGAGATAAGCACCATGCCTAGAATCAGATATGACTGGCTGCAACCTTTACATTACTATAACTTCTGTTAACAGATAAGGTTTGTGAGATGTTCTTTTAAGTTGTTTGGCACATCATAAGGACAGGTTGTACTTACCAGTAACTGTTGTTCTCCGAGTATGTTGTTTGGGGATTCACACTGATGGGTTCTGCGCCTGCGCTGAATCCTGAGCGGAGCTGAAAAGCTAATTGGATAAAAGTTTTAAATGTGGGACCGCCCACCATGCCCAACCCCTTCTGGTGCCATTTCGCGCTCTCTCCTCAGTTTGATACTAGAGCTGCCCGCGAAGCATAAGGCCATCTCAGGCCGGCAGCCTTGAGGGGAGGTAGGGTTGGGTTGTGTGAATCCCCAAACAACATACTCGGAGAACGACAGTTACTGGTAAGTACAACCTGTCCTTCTCCTTCGTGTTGTTTGGGGATGCACACTGATGGGTAACTAACAAGCTCACTTACTTGGATGGTGGGCAGCCGGCGTCCTGAGATGCAGGAGAGCGTGAAGGCATCATGGTTGGGTGGTCATCAACGAAGAGGATCGGAGACCAGCCGTCAGGATGGATCTGCCCCATCTGACATCAGCAGCAGACCTTGTGTCAACCCGGTAGTGGGTGATGAAGGTAGAGGACCTGGACCAAGTAGCGGCCTTGCAGATGTCCTCCATCGGGATGCCCTCTAGGAATGCAGTGGAGGAGGCCAATGTCCTGGTGGAATGGGCCCGGACATGGGGAGGTGGTGGCAAGGATGACATCTCATAGGCCAGGTAGATGGTACTTGAGATCCACTTGGAAAGTCTCTGGGCAGACAGAGAGTGTCCCTTGGACTTGCCACCATAGGCCACGAACAGTTGTTTGGCTCTCCTGAAGGACACAGTCCTTTGTGTATAGAACAGCAAGGCCCTCCTGACATCCAACAAGTGCCACACTCTCTCTTGTGCAGATGAAGGATTCAGGAAGAATGCTGGAAGCGTGATGGACTGGGCCAGGTGAAATTCAGTCAGGACTTTGGGCAGAAATGCCAGGTCCGGATGCAATACTACCCTATCAGGGTAGAACTTAAGGAAAGGAGGGTCAGACTTCAGGGCTGCTAGTTCTCCTGCCCTCCGGGCAGAGGTGATGGCTACGAGAAAGGCAGTTTTGTAAGAAACAAACTTAATGTCCACTGTAGCCATGGGCTCAAAGGGCGCCTTCGTGAGCGCGGTGAGCACAGCAGTGAGGGACCACTGAGGAGGTGGTATCTTCACTGGAGGGTAGGCATTACGCAGTCCCTGGAGGAATCTTTTAACAGTCTTGTCTCTGAAGGCGGAGGACAATACTGATGAAGGTGGGGCCTTGGCCACCACCGCAGCCAAGTGGACCTTTAAGGATGAGTGTGCAGATCCTGACTCGGCCAGGTGCAGGAGGTAGGACATCACGTCCTGCAGGGATGCAGAGTCCACGGTGCGGTCGCTGGATGTCAAAAAGTCCATGAAGCGATGGTACTTGGCATCGTAGGACTTCCACGTGGAAGGCTTCCTTGATAGTTCAAGGATCCGTGCTAGGTCGGGCGGATAAGCCAGGCCGTCAGGTGCAGGCTCGGCAGACCCGAGTGTAGGATCCGACCGTCCCCCATGCGGAGGAGATTCGGATCGGTGGGTAGGCGAAGGAAGTCGCAAGCCAGGGTCTGGAGCAGTGGGAACCAAGGCTGGCGCGGCCAGGACGGAGCGATCAAGATCGTCCATGCGTTCTCCGTACGGCTCCGTACCAGGACCCGTTGGATGAGAGGGATTGGTGGAAACATGTACAGCAGATCCTGATGCCACGGCACCATGAAGGCATCGCCCTCCGATCCGTGGCTGATCCCCGCTCGGGAGCAGTAATGGCGGCACTTGGTGTTGGCTTGTGTCTCGAACACGTCGAGGTTCGGTGTGCCCCACCGTCGGCACAGCCGGTCGAACACCGATCCGTCCAGCTCCCACTTGTGCATCGCCGTCCCCTTGCGGCTCAGAGAGCCCGCATCGGAGTTCAGGGTGCCCTGGATGTGGACACCTATGGGGAACACGTGTACCTTCAGGTACCACTCCCAGATCTGGACAGCCAGGTGTAGGAGGGAGAGAGACTTGGTTCCTCCTTGCCGGTTGAGGTAGGCTAGGGTCGTGGTGTTGTCCGAGGCGATCTGCACCACGTGGCCCGCTATCGATAGTCTGAAGGACCTCATCGGCTTCCACATAGCCAACAGTTCGAGGAAGTTGATGTGGTGGCTGGCTTCCGCGGGTGTCCAGACCCCGTGGACCTGTAACCCGTGGCAGCATGCACCCCATCCGTGCGTGCTCGCATCGGTGACCTGGACGGATGGTGCAGGAAGAGTGAAGAGCTTGCCCGCGGCCACATTGCGGTCCATCGTCCACCAGTTCAATTGGTCTTGTAACTCGGGAGTCGGTGTGAGCCACTTCCCGAGGTCGTCGTGGGTGCTGTCGAAGGAGGCGAGGATCCATGACTGGAGCGACCGCATCTTGAGCTTGGCGTGCGAGATCATCGCCGTGGTCGACGCCATGAGCCCTAGTAAGCGGAGGGCATCCCTCGCACGGACGTGACGCCTGCCTTGAATCCGTTCCACCACCGCACGGATGTCAAGCAGACGTTTGGGTGGAGCATAGGTTCTCAGAGCTAGAGAGTCCAGTACGGCTCCGATGTAGTCTATTCTTTGAGTGGGGGTCAACTGAGACTTCTTGTAGTTGACCCGTAGACCGAGACTCTGCATAAGGGCCAGGCAATGAGCAACATCGTCCTTGGCTTTCTGTTGGGTCGGGGAGCAGACCAACCAGTCGTCTATGTACGGGAACACTTGGACACCTTGCAGCCGAAGATTAGCAGCCACCGGCGCCATGCACTTCGTGAACACCCTCGGAGCGGTGGAGAGGCCGAAGGGTAGACACGTGTACTGGTAGATGTCGCTGCCCACCTGGAAGCGGAGGAAGTGACGATGTTCCCTCCTGATGGATACGTGGAAGTAAGCATCCTTCAGGTCGATGACGGTGAACCGGTCCCCGCGGTTGATCAGTGGAAGGATGGAGTGAAGGGTCACCATCCGGAACTTCCTCGCGTCGATGTGCTTGTTGAGGAGACGGAGGTCCAGGATGGGACGGGACCCCCCGTCTTTTTTGTCCATGAGGAAGTAGCAGGAGAAGAAACCCTTGTGAGACTCCGACGCCGCGACCAGTTCTATGGCACCCTTCTCTAGGAGAGCTGACAGTTCTTCCTGGAGCAGTGGAGACGGATCGGTGACACGGACCCGTCCTACAGTAGGGCATCTCTTGAACTCGATCGCGTAGCCAGAGTCTAAGATGGCTAAAACCCACTTGTCTGTGGTGATGGCAGACTACGTCGACAGGCAGTCCACCAGGGGACGGTATGGTAGAGTCTCGGTCACGGAAGAGTCAAACGCGTTGTTTGCCCTTCCATTCCATCCGCTTACCAGTCTGGTGGCGCTGCTGGTAGTGCGGATGGGTGGCTTGCTGCCTCGGCCTGTAGGGCTGGTACCGGGGGTAGTCCTCCTGCCTCTGTGGCTGACGAGGTTGGTAGGACGGGCCTGCCTGTGATGTCGATGGCCGGTCCTGTTGGTACCAGTTGGACCCCTGGCGTGGAGCACGTAGCTGTTTTATGGTGGCATAGTCCCCTTTCAGCTCCCCCAAGGAGGTGTCCGTCTCCTTGGCGAACAGCCCCTCACCGTCGAAGGGCAGTTCCTCCACGAGCCGCTTGACATCGTCCTGCAGGTCGGCCGAGTGAAGCCAGGAGTGCCAGCGAAGTTGGATGGCGGAGGCCAAGTTCTTAGCCTCCGACTCCGTGATGTGCCGCCCGGTCCGGATCTGTTGGAGGGCCAGCTGGTTGCCCTCCAGGCAGATGTTCTCGAACTCCGCTTGGCGTTCAGGTGGCAGCAGCGACTTGAAGGATTCCGCCTTCTCCCATAGGCGGCAATTGTAACCGCCCATGGCCATCGCATAGTTGGCTGCATGGAAGGACAGAGAGGCATTGGTGTAGAACCTCCTGCCCAGTGCATCCAACTTCTTCCCCTCCTGTGAGGACGGGAGGGGGTTGCTGCTCACCGGGGTCCGGTGTTGGGAACCCTTGACCACGCAGGAGTTCGGCGCCGGGTGAACGTGGAGGAAGTTGGAGTCGTCGAGAAGTCTGTACATGGAATCCACTCTGTTGGACACCGAGTGGGACAACACAGGCTTCTTCCATACTTCCTTGGCCGCCTTGGCGATCTTCGGGAGGAGGCCCAGGCGGACAGGGACCAACTCCCTCCGATCGGCCATGGCGCAAACCATGTCCTCGCACTCCTCCAGGGGAGCCTCCACCCTGATCCCGAGCGTGGATCTGAGTCGGGTGAACAGCGCCGTGTAGGTCCTCTGGTCCTCCGGCTGGGAACCATGGATTGATCCGATGTTGTCGTCAGGGGACTTGTCGGTGGCAACTGGTGGCGGCTGATCCTCCTTCTGGTCTGACAAATCGTCGGAGCCGTCCGACCGCTCCGAGACGCTGGGCGGTGGTAGGAAGGCCTCGGGGTCCGAGTCCGACCAGTACGGCCTGGCGGTCCTCGGATCGCTCCCCGGCAAAGGCAGCTGGTACGGAGGGAGAGAGGCCTCCGACCGCGCCTGCTCCACGCGGTGCCTCTTCAGAATTGGGCCCTCTTCACGGAGTGGTGGTGCCTTCTGAGCTGGTTTGGGGGGCAGAGGAGCCTCCACGAAAGCCGACAGTGGTGGCTGAGGGTCCCGGAGCTGGACGACCAACTTCTGCACCATCGCCTCGACGAGCGGGGCGATGAGGCTCAACTGGATCGATGGCTCGGAAGCCGGACCAGGAACCACAGAAGAGACGAGAAGAGAGGTGGTCCTCCGCGGTGGTGGTGGCGGAGGAGTCTCTGGTGGAGGCGGTGGTGGGCTAGGAGCCCTCTCCGGCGTGGCGGTGCCCGGAGCGTCGACCGACATCCTGCCCAGTGTTGGCGGAGCTGCTACCGGAGCAGACACTAGCGAACGTGGCGGCGAAGAAGGGGCCGGCCTCGGGGTCGACGGAAGAGAAGATGTAGAGCTTCGGCGCTTTTTCTTCTCTTTCTTGTCCTTCTTCCTTTTCTCTTACGTTTAAACAGTTCTGCGGCCGATGGCCGCGAAGAAGGAGCGGAAGTCGAAGGAGCGGATGTTGAGGCAGCCGCCTGCTCTGGAGCTGGGGAAGATGGCGGTGCAAGTGCGGCCTCCATCAGGTAGGCTTGAAGACGGTATTGGCGGTTTTTCAATGCAGTCTTCGAGAAGCCTCGGCAAACCGCGCAGGTCTGGACCCGATGGTGTTCCCCCAGGCAGCGGAGGCAACGCACGTGTCCGTCCTTGCTCGGAAACTTTCTTTTGCAGGACGGACACTGCTTAAAGGCTGCTGCTGAGGCCATCCACCGAAGTAGATGGCCTAGTGTAAGAAATTATCCCGGCCGGGAGGCCCCGACACTAGATTGCAGCGAAGAAGTTTTTTTTTTAAGCGGCGGCTGAGGGCGAGCCCCCAGCCACGCGAGGACCAAGGGATTGTAAGTCCCCAGGTCCGAGAAAAATTGTTATTAGAAAAAAATTAAGATTTCTGAGGCAATCTCAGATAAGGAAAACTCACAGCTTTTTTTCTAGGCTCCTGCTCACACAGCGGAAAAAAGCAAACCGAGGAGAGAGCGCGAAATGGTGCCAGAAGGGGTTGGGCATGGTGGGCGGTCCCACATTTAAAACTTTTATCCAATTAGCTTTTCAGCTCCACTCAGGATTCAACGCAGGCGCAGAACCCATCAGTGTGCATCCCCAAACAACACGAAGGAGAATGATATTTACAATAATTATTACAGCTATAGGCTTATTTCCCCCCCAAAATATGGTTTTTGCAGAACAATCAGTCACTCTCGTTCTTTGTCCCTCTTGAGAAATATCTGATTTGTCTCTTTGAAAAATGATATTAAATATTGTGACTTAAATATCTCCTTATGTCCATCTTCTCATTTCATTTGCACCACTGATCTTTACTGCATCCTTACCCTATGCATTTCATAAATTGCCTAATCAGAAGCTCTTAACAATATAAAGTGTCTGCACATGCCTGATTTAAATCATAGAGAATGAATAACAGACTCAGAGCACAAGGTATAGCCCAAAATAGAAACAGCTTCTTTAATAATTAGTGTCTCTTTCTCATGCTGTTTTTTCTTCCACTTAAATCCAGGAAGACTAGTTATGGAGAGGAAGCTGCAATCTAGATGAGCTATTATAAAAGTAGCTGCAAGAAAGTGACTGCTGCCTGTTCATTTGCCTTTTATCTTAAACAGCCCAGATGTGTTGATCACCAAGAGATAATGAAACATTCATTCTTATTACTCAGGCTCAAAAGAGGAAGTGGCTGTTGATTAAATGTTGTGTGCTTTGGGAAGAATTGTAGTCTGCACATTGTTTGAGCTATTATTTTTTCTAATCTCAATATTTTAACTAAGTTAAATATGTGATGCTTCTGCTATTTCAGACTACGGTACTTTTTTAGTAGTGAACGAACCTAAATGTGGATTTGTAGCTTTTGGCAGGACATTGAAGTTTGAGAAATATTCTCTTTCTAGAGAATCAAACAATATGAATCTTGTTTTTATATGAACCTTACTCAGAACCAACTGGAAAAAAATGCCTTTGCTGCTGCTACTCTTTTTAATTAGTCCAGTTCTATCTGATGATACTATGCAATAATGCAAAGATAAAGATTTACTGAATGTACCCAAGTTAACGCTGATAATATGAAACTTTTCCACTTAGATTTTAGATGCCTGCTAGGTGACCTGAAAGAGCTGTTCTCTAGTGGATGCAACAATAAGTCCCTTAAGATTTGCACCACCAAAAGCCAAAGCACTGTATGTGGACCAACGCTAGATTGGAGGAAATGGGGGGGGGGGGGGGTGAAAAACATTCCAAATAGAAGGGGGTAAAATGAATGCTCATGAAAAGCAGAGATAAGTAAGCTGAAGGGAGGCATAAGCTGTGTGTGTGTGTGTGTGTGTGTTTTTAAGGCTGATGGGAAACTCTGTTCTATGTGAGGCACTTCGGTTCCAGCTAGATAAACTGGTTACCAAGAGATTAATGAACAGTGTGGGAGTTTCAAAATCCAGTTTATTATTATCCTTAAATCTGGGAATCTGTGCTAGCAGAATGCAATTTTTGTGTGTGTTTGTTTCTCCACTTTTTTATTCCAGCAGTGAATTTTGTTAATTTGAGTCCTTGAGAAAATGTTCCACTCTTATTTCTTTTCAAGTGAGTTTCTCTGGTGTTATATTCCATAAACTATTTACCACACAGAGATAAAGAAGAGGAGGGAGGTCTGAACTGTGGACCCAGCAGTGGTTCTTTTGTGTGTTGGAATGACAGTTAATTTAATTACTATTACTATTTCTCCCTGAAATAGCAATAGTATTTCTCCCTGAAGGAGGAAAAAGAAAAGGGCATACTAATCTGGCCTAATGAATGGAAATGTAATAGTATTGCTCAAGAGTCAAGTAAAACTTCTTAAAAGATGAAACATGTTTGGCAGTGGTGGGATGTTAAAAATTTTACTACCCCACTGTGATGTCATCACAGTGTGGGTGGAGCTAATGTCATGACACCATGATGTCATGGAGGGAGCCAACGTCATGATGTCATGATGTTGTGGGTGGGGCCAAAGAAAAATAAAATAAAAATAAGCACCCCCCTCAACCACCCACCTACCCACAACACAAACCCATAAATAAATTAAGTAAACTAAATAAATAAAATAAAAATACATTAAAATCAGAATGTGTATTAAAATAAATTGTAAACCAGGAAATGGAAAAAAAAACCCCACACTTTTAGCAAATAGACCATCATATATAATAAGGTTTTGCCTTAAGGGAGAAAAGTGTAAACACTCTTATAGTGTACTTAAAAAGATATATAACAGGCTATTGTTTCCATTAATAAGAAGCCCATGTAACAATCAAAACCTTACCATTAATATTAATCACCAGCATCTTAAAGATAAAACAAGCACTTCTTGAGAGTTCCAATCAACTTCCTAAAACTTTTGGTAAATAAAAGATTATATTTAAATATAAGTAATGGTAGGATCATTTTTAAAATATTTGTCTAAAAAGCTGAAATAAATGGTATAATTCATTAACTCTAAATAGGAGTGTGGAACTCCACAAGGCATGTAGCACATATACTTTTGACCTGGTAAAGTTTGACTGTTTTGTTTAACAAATCTCTGATGTTTAAGAGACTTAATTTTTGAGTAAAGGAGCAGCAGGAACCTTGGCTTTGGAGTCATTTTCCCATTAAAAATTATCTCCTCCTTATCTTTTCTTCCAAGAAAGAAAACAGCTACAGGCAAAATTTAAATATAAAAGAGCTGAGTCCAATATTGTTGCTTGAATGTTTTGGGCCAGATGTCCAACAGTAGTTGGTACTGGAGTGTTAGACTGTAGAAATGTCCTGGACTTTGGCAGAGAGACAAACAGCTAGGCTCCAGTTGCTTCCGTTTGAGGATACACTTTGGAAAATTATGAGAAATGTGGACTGTCAGCAGAGTTAGGGTTTGTTAAGGAGGTACTTTCCAAAGTGTTTAGATCAAAACTGGAAATCAACTATAATTTTTACAGTACTGTAATTTCAGTGGGTGGAAAGTGAGGTCAATGCTAAACTATTTGAATAAACCTCATTCCTTAGGCATCTGTTTTGTTTCACTCTTGCAATAATCTGAAAGGAGGTTTTTTTTTTTTGCCCCATTCTCTCATGTGATTTAAACACTGTACAAAGTAAACAGCCAAACACAACAATACAACAGTGCTTACAACTGAAAGAAGCTGAACCAGTAGCTGTCCTAGAAAAAAAGCCATAATCTCACACATTGTATCAACTGAATATAAAGGTCAAGATGCAAAAAATAAAATTATCATAGCACAAATGGATCGAGAGATACAACTCATAAAGTCCTACCCTCAGCCTATTCAGAGCCCTCCAAGTGATGTAGGGGAGATCGAGTTCCTCAGCTATATTCTCCTTTAATATTGTTCCTTGGCCAGTGAGCTCCTTCTTCCATCTTTTAATTTGGTTTTGCTTTCGTGTGCCCTCAAGGTTGTAAGTTCTTGCCATAAAGCTCTTCCTGGATCTGAGCCGGTGAACTTGAGGCTCATATCCATTCAGAGGATGTTAAGGGTCATTCTCTTCCTTAGTTCTCTCAGCATCTGCTGCTACTTCTCTCCTTATCCTAGGTCGAGTGATACCAACAAGAAGGTATATTTTCTCAACTGGTGTAGGTGTGAGGCATTCTGTCACTATACACATGGCTTCTTTAACAGTGATGTCAACTTGTTTTGCATGTGTGCATGCATTCCATTTTGTGTCCCTAGCTTTTGAGATTCAGAGCCCATACATTCAGCAATCAAAGTGACAACCATCATATACTTCCACAACTTTGTGCAAAAAAAAAAGAAAAAAATCAAGACCTCCAAAAACCCCTAGCTCCTTAGTGTCTAAAAAATAATAATACTTTCACTCCTCTTTTATAGTGCCAGAATTTATTCCACTGCCATTGCCAGTTGGAAAAAGGATGTTGAAATGTGAGGAATTATATTTCTATTTTTGTCCCCTGGGATCCTTTCTAACTCCCCAATTTTCTAACAACTTCAGTATTGCCATATTGCCTGGAGAAATTCTGCAATATAAAACTTTAATCACACAGGACAAGGAAAGAGTGAGCCATGTCACAACTACTCGTCTTCTCTAAATATTGCCTATGGAAGTATGTAACAGTTCTATTAATTTATTCTAAACTCCAGTAATCTTCTTATTCATTTTCCAACTGGGCAACCCAGTATCCACCTCTTGACACCAATACAAGAAAGTAAAAAACACCTGACAGTCATTGAGAATTTTATATATATATATATATATATATATATATATATATATATATATATATATATATATATATATATATATATATACAGTAATACCCCGTATAACGCGAGTACCGTATATCGTTAAAACCGCATAACGTTACAAGATTTTCGGAAACATCTTGTATCGAGTAACACGATTTTAACGTTACACGATACAGTCGTTCTTAGCAGCAGGGTGGGTGGAAAGCTGAACGGGGTTCTCCGTTCAGCTTCCCAGCCACCCTGCAGCTACGGAGGCAGGGGTGGGGAGGCTGGAAAGCTGACGGGGGGCTCCCCCATCGGCTTACCCAGCCACCCCACAGCTGCGGAGGCATGGGCGGGTGGCTAGGGAAGCTGACAGGAAGTCCCCGTCAGCTTCCCCAGCCACCCTGCAGCTGTAGATCGGGTCCTCTGATCTCTCTGGAGGTGTTTCTGGGCTTCCCCGACGTCCAGAGCCGGTGCAGCAAGCCAGAATGTCAGAGTTCGAATCCCGACGTTCTGGCTTCCTGCACTGGCTCAGGACGTCGGGGAAGCCCAGAAACACCTTGGATCGGGTCCCCACACCTCCCTGGACCCGGCGGGGGGGTCAGAAACCCCAAAATTGGTAAAAAAAGGACGTTTTTTTTACCAATTTGGGGGTTTCTGACCCCCCCGCCGGGTCCAGGGAGGTGGGCAGACACGATCCAAGCTTTTTCTGAGCTTCCCCGACGTCCTGAGCCAGTGTAGCAAGCCAGGATGTCAGAGTTCGAATCCCAACGTTCTGGGTTGCTGCACTGGCTCAGGACGTCGGGGAAGCCCAGAAACACCTTGGATCGGGTCCCCACACCTCCCAGGACCCAGCGGGGGGGGGGGTCAGAAACCCCAAAATTGGTAAAAAAAACGGACGTTTTTTTTACCAATTTTGGGGTCTCTGACCCCCCCGCCGGGTCCAGGGAGGTGGGGAAACCCGCTCCAAGCTTTTTCTGGGCTTCCCCGATGTCCTGAGCCAGTGCAGCGACCCAGAATGTCAGGATTCGAATCCCGACGTTCTGGGTTGCTGCACTGGCTCAGGACGTCGGGGAAGCCCAGAAACACCTTGGATCGGGTCCCCACACCTCCCAGGACCCAGCGGGGGGGTCAGAAACCCCAAAATTGGTAAAAAAAACGGACGTTTTTTTTTTACCAATTTTGGGGTCTCTGACCCCCCCGCCGGGTCCAGGGAGGTGGGCAGACACGATCCAAGCTTTTTCTGGGCTTCCCCGATGTCCTGAGCCAGTGCAGCGACCCAGAATGTCAGGATTCGAATCCCGACATTCTGGCTTCCTGCAGCATAAAAGAGGGTGGGGGAAGTTCAAAATTAGCGCGCATCGGGTCTCCCGACCTCCCTAGAGCTGATGTGCGCTAATATTGAACTTCCCCCACCCTCTTTTATGCTGCAGGAAGCGAGAACGTCGGGATTCGAATCCTGACATTCTGGCTTGCTGCACTGGCTCAGGACGTCGGGGAAGCCCAGAAACACCTTGGATCGGGTCCCCACACCTCCCTGGACCCGGCGGGGTGGTCAGAGCCCCCAAAATTGGTAAAAAAAAATCCGTTTTTTTTTTTTACCAATTTTGGGGTTTCTGACCCCCCCGCTGGGTCCAGGGAGGTGTGGGGACCCGATCCAAGGTGTTTCTGGGCTTCCCCGACGTCCTGAGCCAGTGCAGGAAGCCAGAACATCGGGATTCGAACTCTGACATTCTGGCTTGCTGCACTGGCTCAGGACGTCGGGGAAGCCCAGAAACACCTTGGATCGGGTCTGCCCACCTCCCTGGACCCGGCGGGGGGGTCAGAAACCCCAAAATTGGTAAAAAAAAACGGACGTTTTTTTTACCAATTTTGGGGTCTCTGACCCCCCCGCCGGGTCCAGGGAGGTGGAGAAACCCGCTCCAAGCTGTTTCCAAAGTTCTCCCACCTCCCTGGAGGCAGCAGCAAGCCAAAATGTCAGGATTCAAATCCCGATGTTCTCGCTTCCTGCAGCCTCCAGGGAAACAGGGCTTTTTTTAACATTGTGTGTTCAATGTATCGCACAACGTTAAAAACCAAATAACGACGGGACTTGTGGAACCAAGTCATAACGTTATTCGGGGTACTACTGTATATATATATATATATATATATATATATATATATATATATATATATATATATATATATATATATATATATATATACACACACACACACACACACACACATGAGTGGTACAAACCTTCTATCTGATCATGCTTGGATGTAACATGTAACTATTAGCATCCTGGAAACATCTATGTAGTATAAGCAGGGCCGGATTTTCTTATAGGCTAACTAGGCTTCAGCCAAGGGCCTCAAGACCAAGAGGGACCTATCAAGATGGGTTCAAGTGGGATTTAATCCATTTGAGGACCATCCCATTCCTTCCCTGTGGACTTCAGCCCCCAAGGCCGCCTATATATTGATATATTTCACAGTAATGACGTATTTTATTATATCTCATGTAATTTACAAACTTAAAAATGGGAGGTGAAAGGGCCACATAAATGGAATAGCCTAGGGCCTCTTTTCATGTAAATCCAGCCCTGAGTATAAGATAAGCACAAATGTATCAATTATATTAAAATGCTGGGAATACAACCTTTTTCAACTGACTTCAAAAGGTTGCTCAAGTTCTTGTTGGATAAATTGCTTGGTTTTCCTCATTAGTAATCCTAATTTAAATGAAATGTGGGCTGTATGGGAAGTCACCACATGCATGGAGAACATTTGAATGCACCTGCTTATAATATGAGCTTTGGCTCATTTCTGTGTAACATTCAGTCACCAGCTCTAGAATAGCCATTTACTGCCAATATGTTAATGTTAATACACAGAGAAGCCACAGTGTACATGGTAAGTACAACATGGAAGTTTTTTCTGAAGAAGAATCTTGAACAAATTCAACGTCCGCTGTCACTTGTACATTATAACCAAATAGTAGTCAATTCAGAAAAGATATTATTTTCTTATGAAAATGCAATAAATAATAATAATAATAATAATAATAATAATAATAATAATAATAATAATAATAATAATAATAATAATAATAATAATAATAATAATAATAATAATAATAATAATAATAATAATAATAATAATAATAATGAAGAAATATACTAATACTGTATGTAAAAGCATAAACTGGATTAGTAGTAAATCAGAAAGACACATGCAGATTGTTTTGGAGACTATTATGTTTAGTTTACTAACAGCTCAATTTATTCAATTGGCACCTACACTGGATGTACACATTTGTCCTGTAACATCCATCAGTAAAATAATATTTGCCACTCTGGACCCGTAAAGTGACAAGAAGAGGTATGTAGGTTGATATTCTTCTTGAATTGGCAAGGTGGCAGTCGCAAAGACAGATCAAGCATATGCAGAAAGGACTACAAACATTTCCTGCTCTCAGTTTGGTGGAAAGTAACACATCCTGCCAACCTAGCAGCTCAAAAGCAAGAAATTGCAAGTAGATAAAGAGGGACCACTTCAGTGGGAAGGTAAACAGTGTTCTGTATCTAGTCATGCCTGCCACATGATCACAGAAATGTCTGCAGAAGCAGACAGCACTGGCTCTTTAGCTATGAAACAGAGATGAGCACTGAACCCTAGAGTCGGATACAACTGGCTTTTGAGCCTTTACCTTTTTAGCACATGGTATATGGAGGGGTCAGATAAGAAAATAATATGGTAGGTTCATATTATCTCCTACCCTTTTAGTTTCAGGACATTCAAAGACAAGGAAATGCTATATAGTATCTTATTTTTCTATTGCTAACAAAAGCACAAGCATGTTTTAAGTTTTTACTTGGCTAAAGCTATTTGACATAAGTTTCAGCAGTGGGCTGGATTCAGTGACCCTTACGTTCCTCTCCAGCTCTGCAATTCTGAAAACATTAATTAAATTAGAACCATTATTCGGTCTGAGCAAGCTTTTTTAAAATGAGCTACAATGAAAAAACAAAACAAAGTCCCTCCCTCCCAGAACTTCCTGCACTTTTAAAGCACAAATGCCCAAACCAAAGCTATAATCTGTGTCAAAGAAAAATACCCACCCACCCCCTCTACCAGTGTTAAAAACTTCCACTATTTGATACAATCTGCTTGGAAGCTTTGGTTCACTCCCAATACATTTTAACAGAATGTCTTGGTCAAAATACATTTCTGAGATTTTCCAGAAAGATGATCTTCATTCCAGTAAACAATGCAATTATAGTTAAAAATACAGAACAGTGACTAGAGAAAGAATTAAAATTGGCAGTCTTGCTGCTGATTGGGAAGGGGTGAGATATATTAGAATTATTTCTTATGTCCAGGATTATACAGAACAGTAATTTTCCCTTAGGCTTCCTGGTGATGTGAAACCTTTTAATTATTTCTATGCCATTCTTGAGTCGTGAATTATATGGGCTTCTGGCTGGGCTTGGGACTGCTGGTCAAAGAAGACAACTGTCCCCCCAGTCCCCAACCACTGGGCTATGGGATATCGCAAACCAGGCCACAGGGATGGGTGGCACTGGGAGGCCCAATGGCAGTCTTCTGCCCCCAACGTGTGCTGACGGGTTTGCTTGGTGAATGGAGCGAGAGCACAGGCTTCAGATGCAGCAGATAGACAGGTGGCATGGACCCTCCTCCACATTGCTTAACTATGGCGGGGCTCTGCCTACTGCCCTCCACCTATGTGCAGTGTGATACCTCACTGCCCAAGTTGAACGGTGTGGCTGGCAAGCAGCTGCCCCCCCTCCTTGTTTTTGAGCTACAGCAGTCTGTGGGAAAATGGTTGAGCATGAAACCAGTCTGTGGTGCAAAAAAAGTTGGGAACCCCTGGCCTACACAGTGCTCCTGGACAGGGAAATCAAGAGCTACCCGAGAGCTACTATAGTGCCAGTGGTGAAGATACGATTTCCAGATCTGCCAGCTTCTCACAACCAGGGCACTTCGCTGCTAAGAGAGCCAAGCATCTTAGGCTGCAATTCCAGAGGGAAGAAACATCAGACTCAATCAGTTGCTGCTGTTGTTCAATCGCACAGTCGATTCCCGACCCTTTGTGACCCCATGGACCACTGCCCGCCAGGCACCTCTGTCCTCCACCATCCTCCCCAACCAACCCAGCTCTGTGCCCATTGCGGCTACAATACCATCTAGCCATCTCACTTTTGCTCAGTTTGCTTTGCAGTTTTTAAAAACTAGGTTCCTGGTAGTTTTGGTTGCTGAAACTGCTCTAGCTGATCACAACTATAGGATTAACGACCATAGCAAGAGCAGTTACACGTATATACTAGTTCATAGCACTTAGTGCACTCTCTGAGCAATTCACAAAGTAATCAGCATTTGGCCCCAAACATGTTGGGTACTCATTTTACCTACCGTGGAAGGATGGAAAGGGGTCAAACTTCAGTCCTGCCAGGATCGAACTCATAACATTTTTTTGCTGCAGTATGGCAGTTTAACCACTGTGCCATTGGGGCTCCGCACTTTACCTCCCCCATTGGTTCAATTTCTTCTGGAATTACTGACACAACCTATTAATACCAACCTCTTCCCTGCCCCTTCCATCCATTACTCACTCTTTATCTATCCTCTCAGATTAGCTACTTTGTCTGTCAGACATCAAGGCTTTAAGTGAGTATTTCTGAAGAATTAACCCTCACATACAGGGAAGCGTGCTTATGGAGTGACTCTCCATAGTAATAAAATGCATAATAGCCAATGAACTGAGAATCCAAGGGGCAGCTCTCTTAGGCTGCAATCCACTGGACAGTTGTCTGCTAATAATAAAAATGTCATGTCAGAAATTATTCTGGTTTGAGAGGATTTTTGCTGGAGAAACTTCACTCATGGGATGCCTGAATGAGGCTCCTTTCATACCCTGAAGATCTTTTCCCACCAAAGTGATCCCTATTTATTTACTTGCAATTTCTTGCTTTCAATCTGCTAGGTTGGCAGGAGCTAGGACAGAGACGGGCGCTCAATCCGTCATGCAGTACCCGGGTCTCAAACTGCCAACTTGCCAACCTTCCAGCTAACAAAGCAAGCTTCTTAACCACTGAGCTATCACCCTTAGTAAGTCTGCTATAAAGCCCAGTGAAATGATTAAACAACTGCAAGATATCCAGGAGCATCAAGAGCTTCAATATGAAGAACTTTGCACAGGTTAGGGAAATTTAGGACTATTCTTTTGGATTCTGGCCAGAGCACTGTTTTTAATGCATGTGTCATTAAAATTTATTAACTAAATGTGATTCCTGTGGTTTGCCAAATACAAAATGTGCTAGAATAAACACCCTTCATTCATGTCTCCCATCTGTACACAAACATGGCCTGAAACTGACAATTCTAGCTTGAAAAGTGAGAAAAACTGGAGTGGGGAATCCTAGTCTGGGAATATTTTGGTGGCAGCTTTTATAACAGAATACTCTGCATCTCTGTAAACTAAAAACATATATGGAAGCTTGTTTTAAAATATATCCCTGCAAATACAAAACTATTAACTTTGTACAAATCGACAGTATTTCTGAAGCATTCCAACAGCTCCAAGAACTTGATTCCATTTTAATCAGTTAACCACTTTGGATCCAAACATAAAGCAATTGGCATGACTGGTTTTCAACAGGTTCTTTAAATATCTATTGCTTGGAACCAGGAAAAAGAGTTCAAATGCTTTGAAGAAACATGTCTTTCAGATTAACTGTGTGCACTCAAGTACATATCTGTGCAGCTGGAAGGTACTTGAATATTAATCTTCAAGGAATTTGGAGCCCTTATGCCACATGCTACCCTGCACACAGTATAGATTGCCATCTGTATTGGGAAAGAAATGTCAGCCATGCTCCTTCAGGGCCAATGTTCTTTTATGCTCAAGAGTGGAGCACAATATATCCAGAATTTCAGAGAAAGGTAAAGGAGAGATATGGATACTAGATATAAAGCCTCATTTTAAATCGCTCTTGGGTATTCCCTGAGGGTTTTTCTTTGAAAAATTAATTGAAAAAAGTTTATGCTTGAGACATTTTAATATTTATTTAGTATTATTGATCATAGCTAATATTCACTACTATTATAAAAGGGAAGAATATACATGTGCAATTTCATGAAAGCCTGGTTAATCTTGATATGGATTTGTATTTACAGAACAGGTTTGTAGCTATTTCAAAATTGTAGCCTTATAAGTTATAGCTTAGAAATATATCTGATCTACCAGGAAAAAATGAGTTGCTTTGGTTAGCAGATCTGATGTGCTGTCCACCCAATATGTAGGTACTATATACAGTAAAAACCCCTACTTATGAAAAAAGTCAATTCCATAGGCTTTTGTTTAAATCGTTTTTTTATGTAACTCAAAGCAAACCAATAGGAAACATTATTTTTTATGTAACTTGAACCAAACCCATAGGGAAAATCTTTATGTAACTCAATGCAAACCCATAGGAAATCGGGTAAATTGAGACATAGTTTTAGCACAAAATAATTACGTAAGTCAAATTTTATATAACTCGAGGCATATGTAAGTCGGGATTTTACTGTACTCTCAAGTTGAATATCAACTTATGGGGACACTTTCCAAGATTTTCTAGGTAGAAAATATGCAGAAATGGATAACCATTTCCTTCTTTTAGGGGCATCCTGGGACTTGGCATCTTGCCCATGACTAAGTAGGCTGGTTCTTCTCCCAGGAGCCACATCAAACTCTCAACCTCTGACACCATAGCCAGGTAGCTAAACCACTTAGCTATTAATTCATTTAGAAAATCAAGTGCAATGTACTGTATGGAGATTGTTGTTTCTTAAAAATCTGATTTATTCACAAAAACATATGCTGTCATTGTGGCACATCTAGGGGTTTCTTTCAACTTACTTTATTCAGTTTAACTATGAAATGTGGTGTTGGAGGAGAATTTTGAGAGTACCCTGGACAACAAGGAGAACGAATAGGTCAATCTTAAAAGATATCAACCCTGACTGCTCTTTGGAAGGTCAAATATTAAAGGTGAAGCTGAAGTACTTCAGACATCAAATGAGAAGAGAGGATTCACTTGAGAAAGCTTTGATGCTGGGAAAGGTTGAGGGCAAAAGAGGAAGGGGGAGGCAGAGAATGAGATGTATAGATGATATTGTTGACACAATGGGTACAGAACTGGGCAGGTTGAGGAGGATGGTGAAGGATAAGGATGCCTGGTGTGCAATGGTCCATGGGGTTGCAAAGGGTTGGACTAGACTATGCGACTGAACAACAACAACAAAATATTATAAAGGTGTATAGATACACTTTTGTTTCAAAATCAGTGAATGAATTACTTGAGAAGTTTCTAATTAAAACAGGGTTGCCTGGATCCAAAGAGGCTTTCCCTGATTATTATCCAGTAATAAACAAACACACTAATGTAACTTTCCTTCTCTGCCACAGAACAGACATGCTTCTTTCTCTAGATGTGCCATAGTAAGCAGGGTTACTTTGTAAATGCGGTATGTAAGTGGGAATCCTCACACTCAATGAAAAGGCAAGCAGCCAAGTATGGTGCAGTCCAGCAGATGTATACAAAGCTTCAGCCTGTTCCCACCAGTTTGCATCAGCCTGTTCCCACCAGTTTGCCAGAACTGGTAGCAGAAATTCTGGCTGGACCCGCCCATCCAAGTTTTGAAATAAAGTAGTCCTAATTTGGGAGCAACACAGGGCTTTCCCCTTGGCCATGCTCACCATACCACGCCCACAGTGTGGTAGTAAAAAGTTTTTTGAGCCCACCACTGCTTCCATCTGATAATGACCAGCATGATTCCAACTGAGGGTTTTCATTTATGAATAGGTGTGGTCTGTTTTGTCAAGCATCAAAAGCTATCAAATGCCAGTTATGTGTTCAAATCTTCCTAAATATTTTAAAATTGTATAAAAGTCCCACCTAAATGCTATCTTTGGCCTGCTGCTAAAGCCTAAAAATCAAAACAAAATAAAGATCTAAAGATTTATCCAAATGTATACCCATCAGCAATGACTAATGTAAAGAACATATGGTCAAATTCATTTTTAAGAATTAAAACATTTGTATTTAAACTATGGTAAAATAAGACTATGGCAGTGATGGTGAAGCTTGGCACTCCAGGTGCTTTTGGGCTTCAATTCCCAGAAGTTCAAGTCGCTGTCACAATAAACCCATTTGCATGGATTCACAGAGACTTGGGCTTCTGGAAATTGAAGTCCAAGAACACCTGGAGTGCCAAGCTTCGCCACCACAGGACTATGGCATTAAGGCATTTTTAAAATATAGGATAAAATTAAACTTTGTGCAATTTTCTGGAACTACCTGTGTTGGTAATGTTACTGTTATCCTCCCCCAACCTAAACAGCCCTCCTTCCTCTTGTACAGTGTTCCCAATATGTTCTGTCATGTGTTGTGGTTTCAATGACTCTAGTTACCACATATCAAAATTCCAGATTTCTTGAACACTCTTTGTGCTTCCTCCCACCCCCATTCAGAGGAAGTCATCCTATGATGCAAGAGGGAAGTGCTTACTTAAATCCTTACATTTCTAAATGGTGAGATTTGTGTTGAGATGTACCTACATCTGGGGAAGCAAGGAGTCTGTGTAGACCACAGCCTGGACTGTGCTTTCTACACTGGAAGTTGGTGGGTGGCATTACTTTGGCCAGCCCATCAGGCCGTTATCATTAGTACTGATGACAAACAGAAAAGTGATATTTTCATTATTCATTACTAAAGCAATTCTTCCCATCTCTAGTAGTAATGTTATCAACATTAACAAATTGAATAGCAAATGAACTAAATAAATGCTGCCCTTTCATGGCAGTTGCAATCCTGCTGTGCAGCTCCACATGCACAATGGTGTTAATATCAGCAGCAAATGACAGCTGATTAAAGGCAGTCAAGGTGCACATGACTCAAACACAATGCCACACAGTCATGGGATCCTGATATGGCTAAAGAAAACATTTAATCGGGGCCAATTTATTGTCACTGCTGATGTCATCACCAGTGAATATGTAGAGCTGCACAACAGGATTTTAACCTATGTTACCATGCAAACTTCAAGATTGTGCTTGTTAAAAAATATCCCAAGCTAGACAAAACACTTGAATTCACTAAATTACTAAATGTAATTTTAGATTCAATATGGCAATTTGTTTACTCTTGCTGTAAAAAGCTGACAACAGGCTACATACACCTGTTAAAACTTTTCTGCTGTCCCCCAGTGCTCCCCCCCAAATGTGATGAATGATCAAACTTTTTTGTTACTATAAATTTAAGAATGAAACTTTGAATTTACATTCCCATCACATGTAATTTCCCAGCATTTCTTTTCCTTCTGCCTTGAATGTTGATCGTAGATTATTAAACTATTCATATTTAAGAATTTCAATCTTGATCATTAATTAAATGGCTTAGATTTAGAGGATGATTAACTATCAGAAAATCTGATTGATTCTTATGTGCTGCTGTTGCCTTATTCAAGTGAATATATAAATGTTTAAATAAATAATAGAAATGAATGTACTATTTTTCTGAAAGTAGAATCCTAATTCTCACAGAATGAGCAGTATTTATATAAAAAATCAACTTCTAAAATTTTTAAAATCTTTTATCAATTGATGAAAAATTTGCAATTAGTTATTGACCCATTTTGACCAAATCTTTTTCTACCACAGTCACTGAGGTCAGCTAATCAGAAAAATAGCTTTTGGCTCAGCCCTGCTTTCCTTCCTGCTAAAGAGAAATAAATTCAAGAAGATTTAGTGGTATTATAACATATTACTCCCAGTAGCCTTGACAGGATTTGATCTTAATCAGCAATCCAAATTCTCATCCTGCAGAACTAGGTATTAGCTATCCCCAGTCCACAAAATTTGTTATAGTGAGAGAGAAAAAAGAGGGCTGGTTTGGTTTGGATTTGCAGTCTGAGACAGAGAAAGAGATAAGGACAGGGATGGGCTGAAACAAGAGGTCATGAGGAAGAAATGCAAGAGCCTAAATGGTTCTTCCATATAATCTTGGGAAAAGTGGCTTCTGACTTTCATCCCACTTGTTCCTCACACACTATGCTTAAAGCTTATCCACAAGGAGAGACAGCTGACCCTTGTGATTTTTCCCTCTTTCCTCTTTCAGAATCCAAGATGAAACACTTTAGTCTCTCTCTCTCTCTCTCACACACACACACAACAAGATCAGCAATGAGTCACAGGCAGATATGCCATTCTAATTTCACTGAAAAGTATTGAACCTCAACCATGACCATAACAGGTTTTAAAAAGTATATTTGTTCCAGCTTCTTCCTGCAAAACATAACTTGTTCCAGCAAAACAGTACTGCAGCCAAAACTCTGCTCATGACTGGAGTTCCATCCCAGTGGGCTCAAAGTTGACTCGGCCTTTCATCCTCCTGAGGCCAGTGAAATTATTACCCAGCATGCTGTGGGCAAAAAATGCTAATTTCCTTGTAAATTGCCCAGAGTCTGTTCTAAGTACAGTAATACCTCATATAACATTAGTATCGAATAACACTAAAATCGCATAACATTAAGGAATCTGGGGGGAAGAATTGCATCAGATAACATTAAGATCCTATGGGATGCTTCAGATAACAACCGCTAAAGCCTGTGTGGTTACAATGTATCTCTATGGATCCCATAGGATTTTAACATGCATCAGATAACACTAAAAATCATATAACACGAAGACTTGTGGAACCAGGTTTTAGTGTTATATGAGGTTTTACTTGTACTATAACATGGTATATAAGTGTAATTGCTTTCTGTTGCCTCTTTCTGACTGCTTTCTGTCAACCATTTTCCCTTCAATGTTGGGGGCCAATTTCCATTGTGTCTTGAAACAGCTGGGGCTCAAGGTGTGTGTGTTACAGAAGTGGGCTGCAGATCAGAAAGACATGCATTGGGAAAAAAACCACCCTATTAGTCTCTAAGGTGCCCAAACACTTTGCTAAAACTGTGGGAAGATCACAGTTGATACACCCTGGCTCTTTTGCTCAACCATATCTGAGACCAGGATTCTCTTTATCATTTGGCCTGATTATCCATATTCAGAGTCTGAAATGATATGAAAACCTCCTTGCTGTGTAATGTCAACAGCTTCAATGCACAAGGATTAGATTGAACCTTTTTACTTTTTGAACTCCCACTGCCCAATTCACCTTATCTTAAATTACAACATTTGATTTCAGTTTCAAATGGGCCCAACTGTCATATTAAACAAACAAAACAAAACTGAAATGCCAAGCCACTGAACTTCATAAGATTTTCAACTGGAATCATACTTCATGCTTACCTGAACACTTCACAACTTGCTTGAATAAGCTCTGTGTTTTCCCTTGGCAAAGTGAGCTTTAATTCTGTTTTACTGGAAGAGTTTGCTAGACCTCCAGCTTGGAGAAAGTACTGTATCCTTAAACCAGAAATATTCTTATTGATGTGACCTGTTCAACAATCCTCTGTATGTTCTGTTCCCATTTGTCATGTTAAAGAAAGCACAGTTTGTTCTGAAGGACAAGTATACTTGACATTCTTTGAATAGATTTTCGAACAATCCATTATCACACTTTTACTACACAGAAACAATAAGGCATTTGGGTTTTTTTTTAAAGAAGCAGAGAGACCCAAAAGTAGTAAAGAAGTTGAGGTTACTCACATTATGCAATAGCTCTCTCTCTCTCTGTGAGTGAGTGAGTGAATGAATGAATGAATGTTTCAAAAGAAGGAAAAGTGGTGGTGGAGGGCTAAAAATGAGCCTTCAATCTCATTTTTGCAGATATAGGTGACAAAAATTGATTACTATCTGTCATCAATGTATTTCAAGAAAGCCTGCTTAACTGTGAATTGGTTGTATGATATTGGGTATATACTGTATAGACACACAAGATAGATAGATAGATAGAGAGAGAGAGAGAGAGAGAGGATAAGAATGAATGAGAGAAACTATCCAGTGTGGCATATTGGATGGTTTCTTGATGTAGTGCTCAAATGGAAGTAAGACTGTACTTCCAAAGTCTAGTCAAATCCAACATTTAAAAATATGAACAACAGCTACACGAAACCTGCTAAAATCTTGAACTTTATTTTTGTGGTGACTGATTATTATTCTTTGATTCTGTATTTATGCACTGTCTGCAAAGGAATATAGATGAGACAAGCTTGAATTTGAAACTGCAAAAAAAAATGATGACTCAAAACTTCAAAGTGGTTTGTTAGTGGTCTCTGAACAAAGGCTGGAATGCAATACTAATTCCTTAGAATGAAAAACCTTATTATGAAACTTATCAACTTCCCCAAGAGATTGCCTTTTGACTCAGACTATTTGCAATGGGACAAACAAGAGAAAGTAATTAAATCTTAGATAATCTTAGATGTTGTGTAGCTTTTGATCCTTGTCCAACTAGCTGTTCTGTTAAAATAAGTATTTTCATATTCATAGGAGAGTAACCCTTGTGCATTAGGGTGGTTTTTAAAAGTACACTGACTAAGTTGTGGGGTATTTCTGGCCTCAATCGGAATTCCAATGTATTGATGTTTGACATTAATATTAGGGCTGTGCTCTCTTACAAACCAAATCTTAATCTTTTTAAAAAGCAGTTAACATTTTTGTTTGTTGTTGATTGTGAGGTCAAAAGTAAGGCAAAACCGGGAAGCTTGTAGAACGCTTTCCAGTAGGCTGGTCTCTCAAACTGGAAACAGGACCACTGGGGTGGAAATATCCTTTCTCTCTCTCTGTGTGTGGTGGGTGGATATTTTCAAGGCCAGTGTGCATCTAAACACCAAGTCAACTACATCACAAAATTTTGCAAGCCAGCCACTTCTAAGAACCACAAATTTTCATTTATTCACACAAGAGCTGCCTTTTAAGCTGGCCCCTATCAGTTCTTGGTCCACACTCCTTTCTCTTTCCCATCTCCTCCCAACACATTTATCTTTCTCAAACCTAGCCAGAAGGAGAAGTAAATGACACCCAACAGCTTTTATGAATGGCAATTAGAAAGAGAGGAGAGCCTGGCTTAACCTGGTATAAAGAACATACAAAGGACTTTAAAGCTACCAGAATACAAAGTGCTCCAAAGAGCGTACTATAGATTGTGTCACAAAACACCCTTTAAAGCTGTAGAAATATAATAACACTTAGTATTAGTATATTATATTATACTAGACCAGTGTAGGCAAACTTATGGCATGCGTCCCAGGGGTGGCATGCAGAGCCCTCTTGATGGGCACACGCACCATTGTGGGCAAGCCCTGTGCTGTCCTGCACTCCTGGTGTGTAACTATCTTAGCAACCAACTGTCGACCTAAGTTCATGACATGGGGAATCGAAAATATGTATAAACAAATGACAGAAAGCAGGCAGCAAAGTCAGTATGGCTTACTTTAAGTAGAGCAGGTAAATATGGCTACCTCAAATCATGACAGCTGGCATCAATGGCAGCACTGCTTCCCCACATACCTCTGCCAATGGGGAGGCTAGAGGGGAGCCTGAAATCCTGCCGGGGAAGCAGCAGTGGGGATGAGGTGAGGCAACCAGACACCTTCCACATGTCGCTCCTAGGAGGAGGTGGCGGCACACAGGCATGCGCACCATTGACTTCAGGTGGGTGCATGAGCACATGGGGCACATGCACACAAATGTGCACTGCTCAGGACATGTTGACAATGTAACATAAGCGCATGCACGGTGACTGCCCTCATGCCTCCTGCACCTCCTTGAGCACTCGGTCTCTAAAAGGTTTGCCATCACTGTACTAGACTATATATTCATATATTTTTAGCATACTAATAAGATTATAGTATATTGCTTTTTTATCATTCTATCAAACGTATGAGGTCTTGCATAGAAAAACACAACTCCTTGTTTCATTTGCTTGCTTTTGAAAGTAATAAGAGAAACAGAGATAAGGCACACAACTCACGGGCCAAGTACATTCACAATTCAGTACAGTCAAACCTCGCATAAAGAGTGCCTCGCTTAAAGAGTAACTCGCTTAAAGAGCAGAATTTTCTCTGAATGTTCACTTCGCTTAACAAATAAAACCAACCAAAAACTCACTTAACAAATAAATTCAGGTTTGCAATCTCCCCCCCCCCCCCAGAAATCACAATTGGTCACTTACAATGGTGTTTCGCTTAAAGAGCAAACTCGCTTAAAGAGCAATCCTGTGGAACGCATTATGCTCTTTAAGTGAGGTACAACTGTAATTCTAATAGTAACATTAGAGAAAGGCAGTTAAAGCCTGACTTGATCTTGATTCTGGAGGACCTTGGGTGAGACCATCTGTCAGTTTGATTGGGTAGCTAATAAAAGTTCAGCATTACCTTCTAGCAGCCTCTGCTGTTGCCTCTCCTTCCTTTGGCTCTGCTTCTATTACATCTTTCTTTTCTTCCCGGCTAAGTGGAAGTTACCCAGTTACCCAAGTGCAACAGCCAACATTTAGAAAAGTTATTTTATAGGACTACAACTCACCAAGGTTCCCCAGTGTTACATGTAACTTTTGGAAAAAGTGGGTCCCCCCCCTCCAAATTCTTATATTGTTAGTATGTAGAGGTAGGAAGATAAGTCAAAGAAGCTGAGGCCACTGAACAGGTCATGCCAATGAGCCACAGACATTTTCAGCCAATTTTAATCTACCTTGTGTATCCAACAGTGGTCAAATGACAAAACTACTACCTTTCTCTGCTCATTAATTTGTATGATTTCCTCTTTACATACATCTAATTCTAAACTATGTTATATGCCCATTTACAGAAACCATGTTTAGTGTTCATATTTAATATAATTTGAAGTCCTACAGACATCCCCGTCCCTCCAATGAGAAATAGTTTTCCTGAGAATGATTCCAGGTTTTAATATGCTCGATAGAATGCCAGAATTTTTCTAATTTTCCTTTGGCCGAAGTGGTTTAAAAATACTGTAACTCTCACTCACTTGGTTTTTAGTGCATATAAACACACAAATTATAAAAACATCATGCTTAAACATTAGCATAATGATAACAATTCTCACAGTGTTCATTCATCAAATCCTTCTATAATCTAATTTCCGCAGCTCTACAAGGAGACCTTTGTATTTGTAACACGGGCATCTAAAGAATCTCCCAAAATCCCATTTGTGACATTGCAATATTGCTCAGTATCTTGATCTTGCCAAAGTTCAAGACAACTGGTGGGAAGGGAAAAGTTCACCATCAAATAAGCCTTTGCTCTCTTTGCAGGGACAGCTTGTCTATTATGATAATGAGAAAAAATAGAGTAGGATGCTGGTAGGCAGGCCAGGTAAAATTATGCTGCACATTAAGGTCATTTTAATTCAGTTAGCTATGATTTCATAGCAGGACAATTTGAGGTTTGGGTGTTGAAGAAAAAGACACACACTGAACATTGATGCTCCTTTGTGCTCGGTAAAGAATGTGACTCATGAGTGGGAGAAAACCATGTCATGAGAGTAAAGGTTGTCTATTCTGCACCCTCTTGCCTCACCTCCCAACACGGGCAGAAAATGAAACAAAATACAATTATGAAACAAGGACAGAATAAATGAATAATTTTCCATTTATTTAGATGGTCATTAAATGCCACTTGGTCTAACAACTCTGTATTTATAATGCATTCCTTTTTATGTGGTGTATCCCAGCATATTCTACTCCAGGAGTTCTCAACCTTTTAAAGCCAGGGGCTGGGTCACACTCCCTCAGACAGCTTCGAGGGCTGGATAGCCCTTCCTCCACCACATGGCACTTCCTGGTGTGGTGGAATGGTGGTGGGCCACATGAAATGGTGCTGTGGGTTGCATCTGGCCCATGGGCTACAGGTTGAGAATCCCTGTTCTACTCCATATAGATGAGAAATATTTTGCAAGATGTTTTAATGTGGAACATATGTTTTCATATTTTCTTCTTTAATACACCCTAGCTTCATATACTATGTCATGCTACATGATTACTATAAGAAACAACCATAATTTTTGCCCACTCCCTTAATCCAAATTATGTTTCAGACATTCAGGATTTTCCACAGTGTGTACATAATCTTACATTTTATTTTATGGCAAATCATTCTCCCTAGGATATGGCATCATATACTGTGTTGATTCTGGAATCTGTCTGTGTAACATACTGCTTATGTGATGTAATCTTGGCTTTCCAATGGTTCCTTCAGTGAATTTGTCAGTAGGCAAACGTCTACAGATGCAAGAAGCACTGGCTCTTTGGCTGTAAACAGAGATGAGCACCACCTCTTAGAGTTGGACATGACTGGCTTTTGAGACCTTTACTAATCTCCCGTATTGTAATCTTAACAACTGCCCAACTCAGGAATGGCCATTTAGGACTTCAAGTCACTAAGACGCTGACTGGGAGGCGGAAGGTCAGCAGTTCGTTTCCCGAGTACTGCAGGATGGAATGAGCTCCCGTCTCTGTCCCAGCTCCTGCCAACCTAGCAGTTCAAAAGCAAGAAATTGCAAGTAGATAAATAGGGACCACTTTGGTGGGAAGGTAACAGCGTTCCATGCGCTCCGGTGTCTAGTCATGCCTGCCACATGACCATGGAAACGTCTGCAGAAGCAGACAGCACTGGCTCTTTGGCTTAGAAACAGAGATGAGCACTGACCCCTAGAGTCGGATACAACTGGCTTTCGAGCAAGGGAAACCTTTACCTTTAAAGTTACTCTGGCCAACTACAAAAAGGAACCAGGAAAGCTATCTTGGCCTACAACCATACAATGAAGATTAATTACCTTCCACCACCCAAGGGATAATGGATACATGTTCACATCTGCTCACATATACACATAAAATATGAAGCACTAAAGACATAAAAATATGGGGCATATGACTCTAAGCTTCTGGAAACTATTACTTGTTTGTTCAACAACTCTAGTAAAATAAAGCTGGTGGCCAAGGATCACAGATAAAATTGAAATCATGTAACAAATATACTTTTTCATTCCACCTTCTTCTCACATCATTTTTTTCTCATCCTCTCCCCCCTGCTCCATGTATAAGGTACAGAGGTCGCAAAGAATATATTAACCCTGTCAAAACCCAAATTTTACTGAGAATACTGAATTTCTACATAGATATTTCATACGAAAAGAATTATTTCCCAAAAAGGCTTAAACCTGTAAATAACCAGTGTTCAATTGTGATCTTGCACCTGCAGTACATTGAGGCTAACAGTCAATAGATCTACTTGTACACTTAACTGGAAAGCTGAAAATAAGCCCAAAGGTCTCTCTTGGTCTTAGGCAAACTGCACTTCAAGACATCTAACTACTGTATATAATCGACAAGATTCACCATATATGTCTTTATGTGGAAATGTAATATGTGACTGAGTTTTTCATCAATCTATATGATCGCTTAAGACCAGTTAAATGTGAAAGAACTATTTTGTGACAAGAAAATAGGACGGGCTGAGGTCACTGAAATATAGGTTTCACACAAACCAGGACAATGTTTATTATTTTGCATATTTAGATATACAAAGAGTAATTCTTTTGTCTGCTTTTAGTATTTGAAATACATGGTGGCGGGAGAAAGCTATGTTTTTAACAGGTCCCAATGAAAAAAAGGTACAAAAAGTATATTTGCTATAGGATTTCAAATTTATCTGTACTCTTTAGCCACCAGCTTCATTTTGCTAGAAACATAAATTCTTAGAAGTTTGGATTTTCCCAAGGCAGAATTAATTATGGTGTGCATTTTATTTCAAGCAATCAAATAAGTAATGTTTTTACTCTGAGTCACAGACATGGAAAATTCTATGCGTAGCAATGTACAAACATTCAAAAGAGCTACAAATTTAATTAGCTAGCTTAAAAAAAAATACTCATAATTCCTAGATAAGACATTTATAAATATAATTAATTCATAAATATTAAATTAATAAATACATATGAACTTGGTTATGTCAATGACTGAATTAAATTCCTCTAATTTTGTACCTCTCCTCCTGATGCAGGCTGGGATTTCAAAGACCAAGCATGATATTCTGCATGCATATACCTTTGTGATTCCTAGAGAATTCCCTTCCGGTAACATACCCCAGCAATCAAATAAAAGACTGCAAGAGAGCAAAACTAGAAACTAGACTCTGGATTATTAAGTCCACTTCTGCTGATAATGTATGTTTAATGGGGGGGGGGGGGCTGTGCTGTAGAGTATCTGGGCTAATAACATCGCTATACAAGAATATAGCAGAGCAATCAGTATTCCACAAGGCAAGTCTAAAAATGGGGGCAGCTCAAGTAAAAAATTTATAACTTTGAAACTAGGCTTTGGATCAGCACAAAATATGGCACAGTAGGAGTGAAAGTTCTGATGTTGTTCACTGCTAAATGTGGTGATATTTGGCCAAAATGTTTTAAAGTTATGATTTTAAAGTATACGGGTTTTTTAATCCCTTTCATTTAGACACAAGTTACTATTTTCTCAAGCAGTTAGGAAATTGCTGAAATATATTTCAAACAATGAACATTTTTATCCTAAAAATATATTAATTGCCACAACTCATTTTTTATTTGCAAATCCATTCAAAGGTTGTAGAAAAACTGATAATTTTAAATGGCTCCTTCAAATGGGAAAACGAGCTACAGTATTTCATAAATGTTGAGTATGCTTAGTATAACATTCCCAGAAAGAACAACCCAGCAATTTGCATGCTCTATATCAGGGGTTCCCAACCTATGGTCCAAGGGCTAGATCCGGCCCACAGTCCCATTTCATGTAGCGGCCCTCCCACCCCTCCAAGGGCATTTGAGAAACAAAATTGCCACCCCCTTTGAAGCTGTTTGGTCAAAATGACCACCCCCATTGTGCTGTGTCAAAGCTGATTAAGAGAGTGTGACCTGGTCCCTGACTTGAAAAGTTTGGAAACCCCTGCTCTGTATTCTACATAGTCCCTCAATAATTGAACAAAGAGAGTAACAGAGGCCTAGGCTCTAGTGAATTTTTTGTTCTTAAAGGGCTGCAATCTGTTTAACAGTCTCCAAATTCTCCTCTTTGAGCAGACACAAATTGAACCAGCATCGCTCTCAGTTTACCCAGCAGAAAGGCTTTTTCTTCGTTCTATCAGCTCCAGCTTAAAAATTTCCTCTTCATTTCTTTAGAAAAATTTCCCCTTTCCCTTTCTTCTCACACCTGTCCCCTCAATGTTAAAATTAATGATTGCATATTTCTGGGTGGGATTCCTCAGATCTGAGTTTGTGGCAAAGAATATACAGTCAAATCTCGCATAAAGAGCACCTCGCTTAAAGAGTAACTCACTTAAAGAGCAGAATTTTCTCTGAATGTTCGCTTTGCTTAACAAATAGAACCAACCAAAAACTCACTTAACAAATACACTGGGGTTCATAATCCCCCCCACAACTGGTTACTTACAATGGTGCTTCACTTAAAGAGCAAAGTCGCTTAAAGAGCAATCCTGTGGAACGCATTATGCTCTTTAAGTGAGGTACAACTGTAGATGAGGATGGGGAAGTTTGAGCAAAACCTTCTAGTCTAAGTTATGAAATTAAATGAGCTCTGGCAATAGAGATCCAAGCATGTCTACCAAAGAAAGAAAGCACAACACAATAGCTTGAATCTGTACTTGTATTTTCTTCCAACTACTCTGTAATGTGCAAACAGTTGTCAGGATTTACAACTGTTCCTCTACATCATGAGTGCTCAACTTTTTAAAGCTGGGGGCCGGGTCACGCTTCCTCAGACAGCTTCAGGGGCTGGATGGCCATTTTGCCCTTACTCTACCACATGGCACTTCCTAGTGTGGTGGAGGTGGTGATGGGCCACATGAAATGGTGCCATGGGCTGCATCCAGCCTCCGGGCCGCACGTTGAGAATCCCTGCTCTACAACCTGCAAGACTGGACCTTCACCCTGCTACTATTTCTAAGCCCCACCTGAGAGCCCTAGGGAAGGTTCTGGACAATCATAGGCTCTACCTGGAGACTCTTGGTGGCTTAGCTGTATAAGAACTGGTCCTTATTCCCAGAAGCTGCCTCAGAAATTGAGGTCAGTATTTAGTCTACTTCTCAAGGTTGTTGAGAGGCCCATGAATGCTGTTTTCAGCAGCTATGAAGAAAAGTGGACTATGAAATGAAATTAAGAGTTTTCATTTCATTTCACTTCACGCTTTTTTTCTTTTAATTTATCTCAGTTACTACAATCTATGTACTGAACAAGGTATATTGAGTGGGACTTGAGTCTGAATCTATACAGTCAAACCTTGCATAAAGAGTGACTCGCTTAAAGAGTAACTTGCTTAAAGAGCAGAATTTCCTTTGAATGTTCGCTTCACTTAACAAATAAAACCAACCAAAAACTTGCTTAACAAATAAATCAGGGTTCGCAATCCCTCCCCACCAGAAGTCACAATTGGTCACTTACAATGGTGTTTCACTTAAAGAGCAAACTTGCTTAAAGAGCAACCCTGTGGAACGCATTATCCTCTTTAAGCGAGGTACAACTGAACAGTCAAACCTCGCATAAAGAGCGTTTCACTTAAAGAGTAACTCGCTTAAAGAGCAGAATTTTCTCTGAATAGTCTCTTTGCTTAACAAATAAAACCAATCAAAAACTCACTTAACAAATAAATCGAGGTTCGTAATCCCCCCCACAACTGGTCACTTATAATGGTGTTTCGCTTAAAGAGCAAACTCGCTTAAAGAGCAATCCTGTGGAACACATTATGCTCTTTAAGGGAGGTACAACTGTATCTTGAAACATGCAGCATCAGACAAGGGAGAAAGGTATGTTTTTCATCATGCCTTTGCTATTGACTAATTGTTTGGCCTTGAGTGCAGCTTTTTCTCTTCTTGTTCCTATCAAAAACACTAGCAGACTTTGGTCTCAAAGTTGGGGATAAAGAAGGATCCTCTCCAAACAGGGAGAAGCATTGTGAGTACAATCTGGCATCCTTGGGGCAACGGAGCATAACTAGCCAATCTAAATGACATTTCTAATGCCACTGTAAAAGAACAGCCACAACTGCTTTGTGTTTGGATGACTAGTGGTTAACTGATAAGCAAATGGTCAGCTTCTACTCATTTTCCTTGTGTTGTGTCTTTTTGTGAATGTGACTGAGTACAAGAGGGTATCCTGTACAAAGATCATCTTGACTGCTGCTATTGACATCAATATTCAGACTATCTTTTGCTATGTAAAGGATGGCATCTGTTTTCCTGCTGGTAACACAAGCATAATGTTCCATAGCTATAAAGGGCCATTTCCTGAGTTTTGAATTGCAGATAAAGAAACAATATCTCAATTTCATAAGTTTTTTTTAAACAAAATTGATTCCTTCCACTAACAGAAAGCAGTAGCAGGACAAAATATTTAGGCAGCAGTGTAGCAGTATCTAGGAAACATGGCACTGAGCCAACAGTTCCAAATGCATACTTAAAATGCCACAACCATATTTCCCTAAGACTCATGATTAAGAAAAACACATTTTTGAATGATTAAAAAAACCACGAGCTCCTCCTTCCTATAATTAAACATTTCTGGACTTCATAATAATGTTATTTTAGGCCCCTCTGATAACAATCCACAGAGGGCTTTTCCCTGTATGGTTCATTGTGATGCATTCACGTGTGTAGGTGTTTTGGTGAAAAGCCAGTTGGGGCATGATGTTCAAGACCAGAGGAACATGGCTCTGCATTCTTTTATTCTCTCCCAATTTTTTTTACAAAATTCTTATACGTGAGATTAGCTCTAGATTTAATCTAATCTGCATACCATCAGATTTAGTGTCAGACTCTACTTATGGCAGTTCATAGAAAGCATCCATAGACATCAACGATGATCAAACTGTAAGCTTGAAAGGAAATACAATGTCACTTCTTCTTGTGTCTCTTGGGGTGACTATCCTCAGCGACATCATCTGTGAAGATCTTAGCAAGCGGGTATTTCAATAAGAGAATCTGGTGCCAAATAAAAAGGGTTACCAATGCAGGTCCACCAGAACTGGGAATATATGATCATATCGGCATGTTTTTGCAATTAATCCAGTGGCTGCATTTTGAACTCACTGTAGCCTCCATACCACTTTCAGGGATAGCCACACATATATAGCATTATAGTAATTAATCTTAGAGATTATCAATGAGTGGAACAAGGTGGTTAGTGACCTCTTGTCCAAATGTGGGCAGAGCTAGGCAAGCCACTGCAGCTGGTAAAAAGTAGCCCTGACCATGGCTGTCAAGAAGTACACCTAGTTTTTGAACTTTCTCCCGAAGTGGAAGAGTGACATCTAATTTAGGAAGGGATCCATCCAACTGATATGGGGTTGCTGTCATTTTGTCTCGATTCAATCGCAACCTATTCCCCCCTCTTCCAAAACTAAGTTGTCTCCAGTCATTGCTCAAGGACCTGGGCATCTCCATTGCTGAGCAGTGGTGGGATTCAATTTTTTTACTACCTATTCTGTGGGTGTGGTATGGTGGGTGTGGCCAGGGGGAAAGCCCTGTGTTCCACCCGAATTAGGACTACTTTGTTTCAAAACTTGGATGGGCAGGGCCAGCCAGAATTACTGCTACTGGTTCTGGTGAACTGGTGTGAACCTGCTGAATTCCACCACTGTTGCGGATATGGAAAAGGAGAGACTTTGCTGATTATCATCAGAGTACTAATGATAGCGAACCCTGAATCTCAGATGACTAACTCCAGTAGTTGCACATAGATGTTTAACAACAAAGGGGATATCAGAGAGTAAACAAAACAAAAAATAAAAAAAATGTTATGGCATTTTGGCATGTACACTTTGGCTGTGGTGGCCTAACTGTCATTAGGCAAATAAAACAAGCAGATGAATGAAATAAAAAAGCAGGATGTTTTATCAACTTATGTATATGTGTATCATTGAACCTACACCTTTATTAATCGTTAAATTCTATTTTGGAAAAATAACTGCTTGTTTTGCAATATCTTCTCTATTTCCATCCTTATAGCAAAAATGGGCAACATTTGCACAACATGCAAATATAATTTATTGAACAAGAGATTTATTCATAATTGTGCTGATCTGTATAATAACTGCTTAAAAACACCTCTGAATTTACTTATTGAAATATTTGTAAAAAAAATTGGCAAAAACTGAATACCTCCAACATGTTTTGCCACTTACGTTTCCAAGGCTGAAAATGGCAGACTTCCCAAATTAAATATATTGTTTAGAGAAGTTATAAGAAAATGTTTTCAGGGCATTTGCATACTCTGTATTACTGCAGTCCAGTGTTTATGAGAATCACTACACACAGTATTTTAATGTAATTATTCTCAAAAAATAAGGCACATGCTGCTGTCTTCAGTATGCCAATGAATAAATGAAGTACACAGAGACTTGAAAATCTTCCCATCAAGACCACCAAGGATGTCAGTTGCAAAAGGGAGCAGTGACCATAGTTTCAAGAGTCTCTAGGAATCACATTATTGCATATTGCCCCATCTGTATAATAATTTCATGCCAGAAATTATTCTGGGTTGAATAAGGCCCCGTTCATGTCCCCAAGATCTTTTCCCCCACTGAAGTGTTCCCTATTTATCTTGAGTACAGTACTTGCAATTTCTTGCTTTCAATCTACTAGGTTGGTGAGCAGATGGCACTATAAAACCTCCTTAAAGGGCACAGGTTGGCTCAGGGCTGTGCTAAAGAGCAGATATCATCAATAGTCTATGGACAGGCCAAACCCAGTACTGGAAAGTTGGGTTCAGGTGGAGAGTTATGGTTATTTGTGATTGCTGGATGAGATAGTGGTGGTGGTGGTGGTAGAGGTGGTGGTCTAATGATGCCAACTCAGCCCTCCAGTGAACTGAGTGTGATTGAAGCCCAATATTTCCTTGTACCCAATTCCCCAACATTAATAAAATCTAATTCCAATAGCTCCAGGAGTCTAGGCTTTATGCAAACCATGATTAAAAAGGTTCTCCCTACTTCCTTTCTCTGGATGGGCTCATTGGTGCTCACATACATGCACAAGCATTTCCCCAATTTTAACCCTACTAGCGCTCAGGTGAATGCCTGAATGGGATATACATCATTCTCATATAGCAGCTGGCAGAACTTCAGGCTAAAAGAAGACAACACATTTATGCAAGGAGAGCAAAATGTTTGCCATCCCATCCTCCTCTCTTCATTTGGCCATGAAAGTTGACGACAAGTAGAGCCTAAGTTTTTCTAGTACACTTGTAATTTGAACCAGCTTTTGCCATGTGCATGCCCTATTGATATGTATTGAAACTGTGTATGGAGAGCGCATGCAATGAGTACAGTGTACTCGTCTACCCATCTTGGTTTGCAGCAGATGAAAGGAGCTGCTGAAAAGACAGAGGTTGCTCTGACCATGTGTACTCTCCATGTGAGCCAAAACATGTAAAACTGGGGTTCTAGATCACATGGAGAGCCTACACAACCAAAGGTGGCACAATAATTAAACTGTGGCACTGCAGCCAGAACGTTGTGAGTTAAATTCTGGCAGGGCTCAAGGGTGACTCAGCCTTCCATCCTTCTGAGGTCAGTAAAATGAGTACCAAGCATACTGGGGCAAAATGCTGATTAACTAGTGAACTGCCTATAGAGTGCACTAAGTGCAATTGCTATTTGCTAAGGAATTTTTTCCTTCTTTGGGTTGTTGCTTCTATATCTCAAAAGCAATGATAAAAGGTAGGTGAGAATGCATAAATAGGGCTATTGTTGCTCAGAAATGCCCCTCAATTTTTCTCTCCAATATAATGTAGATAACCAATAGAAAAATAATGATCTGCTTTACTGCTGCTTTAGAGATTATTCAGTTTTATGACACCAGATACTTTCCTACTGTAGCATGGCAGAGATTTAAAATTAATAAATATAATTATATAGACCATTGGACTATATCTTGTTTAAGGCTTTGGGAAGAGAACAGCAATACTAAACACCCTCTGAGACCTATGCCTCAGCCTGCAGGGAGCCCAGTGATGGGATGACCCCGGTTCCATCTGGTTCCCCGGAACCGGTAGGAACAATCTCGGAGGGTTCTCCGAGAGGGTAGCCCATTTTTAAGGCGTCCGGTTCCGGACGCCTCACTGAAAGAATTTTTTTAAAAAAATTGGAGCCAAAATGGCTCCAATTTAGTGTGCATGTGTTGAAACTCAATCTGATGCATTGTGCATGCGTCAGATTGAGTTTCTGCGCATGTGCACTAAATTGGAGCCAATTTAGCTCCAATTTTTTTAAAAAAAATTCTTCCGGAGCTGGAGCTGCACCTTTTCAGATTGGCTCCAGCAGCGGCGGTGGCGGCCCTCAGAGGAGGGCACCTCCCCTGGGGCTGCCGAGCTCCCACAGGAACGTTGAGCCCTGCCCGGGCCGTCCGCCGCTGCTGAGCCCTCCCAGGGACTTGGGGCTGACAAGCCCCCATGGACTGGGGACGCCCAGCGGGGCATGCCTCCTCCTCCTCCGGCTCCGGCGGCTCCGGTGGCAGTGACGGCAACGGCGGCAGCAACGGCAACGACACCGGCAGCGACAATGGCAACAGCGGCGATGGCGGCCTGGGCAGGTGGCACCAGCCCTCAGAGGAGGGCACCTCCCCCGGGGCTGCCGAGCCCTCTCAGGCAAGTTGAAGCCTGGCCTGCCCGGGCCGTCCGCCGCCGCCGAGCCCTCCCAGGCAAGTTGAGGTCTGGCCGCCCTCCCAGGGGTAAGTGAGGGGTTTGTGTTTGGGGAGGGTGGGTGGGTGTATTTTTATTTTATTTTTATTTTATTTTTTATTTATTTTATTTATTTAATTTATTTACGGGTTTGTGTTGTGGGTGGGTGGGTGGGTGGGTTGAGGGGTGTGTGTTTGTGTGTGTGTATTTATTTTATTTTATTATTATTTTATTATTTTAAGGCCTCACCCACAACATCATGACGTCAGCTCCGCCCATGACGTCATGACGTCATGACATTGGCCACGCCCATGACGTCCGTGACGTCATGGCGTGGTAGTAAAAAATTTGTAATCCCATCACTGAGGGAGCCCACTTGAGTGTTCTTCCTCAACTTGATATACAGTACTCCAGTGCTGCTAGCCAGCTACTCCCTGGTCCTTGGCTGGGGAACTACAAAGAAGTAACATTCCTAAAAAAAAAAAGCAAGGATGTTACTATTGTGCTCATAGGCCACCACCCATGGCAATTTGCCCCCAAGGCTTCTGAAACCTGAAATAGCGGGTGGCTTTGCCCAGCATGCGCCTTGTGCTGGGGCACGTTAGCAGTCACATGGGTGAAATGCCACAGGTATCCTATACATATTGCATCAATCATTTCCTTGTTATCCTTTGTACTATCATTTTTACAAGTGGGGGGGAGTGCTAGTGGTGGTGGGGAACCCTCAAAAACTACATGTTCTAGTGGAAGGAGTTTTAAAAGATTACAGCACTAATTATATTACAGTGTCACTTCTCATACAGCTATTGTGAACATATATGCATGCACACACACAAACACATACACATCACCTTGGTCTTAACGATCATTATAGCTCAGTGCACAACGTTTTCACTATTAACGCCAAAAAGTAACAACAATCAAACATGCCTTTTGTACAGTAGGCTGTACAAAAACCTTTTGATTTTTGTACAGCCTACTGAGGAGCAGAATTTTCTGAAGACTTACTTTGCCACAAGATAAGCTGAGTCCAAAACAGGGATTCTCAATCTGTGGCCTGCGGGCTGGATGTGGCCCACAGTGTCATTTCATGTGGCCCACCACCACATCCACCGCACCCAGAAGTGTCATGTGGTGGAGGAAGGAAAAATGGCCATCCGGCCCCCGAAGCTGACTGAGGCTTTAAAAGGTTGAGAATTCCTGGTCTATAATATGAAATGCAAACTTTCATTTATATGGCATGCCATAGCATTTACGTAAATAAACCAGCTTATGTTTTTGATATTAGATACAATCCCCCATAGAGAATCCCTTGCTCAGCTCTTTTCTTCAGGCCTTGAGTAAATAAATCTACATTTCAGAGAACATTTCAAGAATATGCTGCCACGTAAGCAGTTGGAGAGTTAAGTCTCTGTTCCCAAATGTTTGCAAAGCTGGAAGTTCTGGTATTCTTTTCTATTTTCTTTTTCTTTTCTTTTCTTCTTCTTCTTATTATTATTTTTGGAAATGTGTGAACTGGAATAGAGTAGGTGCAGCGAAAAGCAAATTATGCCACTTTTCAAGAGGCAGATGCAATTATTTAATTTTAGGTGCACTGCCACCAAAGGCTCCGGCGGCTTCAGTTGCAATACACATGAATGGTCGCTAAAAGTGACCTGCCAGCACAGCTGTCTGGCAAGACTATGAAGTACTTTAATATAAACAAGGCTGAATCCACCAGCAATCTATCATGCGGAATGTGCCTGCTGGGAAGAAAAAGGGAGAGGGAGAGGGAGGGAGAGTACAGGGTTAAGAAACTGAAGAACAAGATCTTAGGAGAGGAAGAACAAACTTCAAATGAGAAAATAAAGTTAAACAATGATAGGAGAGAAAAAAGAAACAGAAAGTAGGAAGAGGGGGGATGAAGTAGGAAAATAAATTGTTTTGGAAGCAGGTTCTGGAGAAATTAATTGGTCCTTGCTTCCAGGCAGTGCATTTAGGTTCAATATATCTCTGCAGTCCCTTCTGTGCAGAATGTAATCCACACAGGCACGAAATATTTTACCAGCTTTTTCTGAAAAAAAGTTGTAGTTGTCTGCATGAATATAAATAGTCACAGCACAGTTCTGTTATCGCACATTCTGCTTTCCAGGATGATGGTGTACACACATGTAATAAGGAAAACATGACTGAGTTGTATGTGGAACAGAAACCTAGTCCCCCTCTTACCAAAACAGAGCCCCTGTATCCTCAAGTACATTTGTGTAGATAATATATCGGCAGTTCTCTTATTGTGAACTGACAAAATCAGTACATAACTAGGTCCCAAAATGAGGGCGATTAAATGGGAAGCACTTCTGTTTGATTACATGCAAATGAAAATCAAGAGGGAGAAACATGACAGGAACTGGCAGTCTCTTTGTAAATGAAATAATGCGTATATTAACAATTTTTTTAGTATACTCCCTAAAAAGAGGAGTTCCTTCCAGAAATGTCTCCTGGGATGTCCAAATACTATTTGTTGGGGGAGAGGGGAAAGGGCAGAAGGAGAAAGAAGTATTAGAATAACCAGAACAGTATTATCTTATTATTGCAAGCCAGAGCCTGTTCTATTTTTAGAAACAATATTTCCCAAGCAAACAAAAGGCAGCAATAGGCATTAATTTACTGCAGGGTCATTGCCTGCATAACTTACATGCACCTCAGATTAACTAGCTGGGGAAAACTAAATGGATCAAAAGGTTGCAATTAATTCATAACAGTCCTTCAGGACAGCTCTCCAAGGCAAAGGCCTCAACAACTGTATGTAATAAACCAATTCTAAAGGTAATTTGCACACATAGTTTATAAAGGCCCTGTAGCTCTTTTAAACATATGTTTCTTTGATTATAAACAGCTGATGTGCTACAGTAGGTTCAATTTTTCCAGATAGGCTTCCAAAAAAGAGAGAAAGGATTACATCCACAGCATAATAAGATGAACTAATTCATACTATAAACTGGAACCACATTGCCAATTTTACCAATCTATTTTCAGAGTGTTAATTTCCAATTGCTGCTTAGAAAATCTGATGTCTTCTCTCCCAGTCCCAAAACACAGACACCCTCAAACTTAAAACTTGTTAAAGCAAAGTGAACTCTTTGCATGTAAAAAAATCTACTATAATTTGAAATATATTCTGTAAGAGTGCAATGCTGCTTTCTATGTGCCAGAGGTTCCAGATGTGGAAGGAATTCAGAAATTCAAAGAGGCCCTCTTCTTTTCTGTGGCAGACTCAGCATCCCAGGTCCCAGAAACACTATGCTTAATGGGAACACAAGTAAGCCCTTTGGGAGAAACAGGTGCAGTGCCAAAGCTGAACTCTCCACAAACTAAGATGGAGGGTCTCGCCACCTGTCACCTAGTAACAGTGTTTAGTGTTGCTTAACAGCAAGAGACTGGATAGGCCAGGGATAGGGAAAAGGAATATGACCAACACAGCCACCATCGCCACCCTAATTATATGCAGCTGGAAACTCCTATGTCCAGTCTCCTCCCTTGAACAGACAGCAGGATCATATCCTAAATCAGGGGTTCACAACCTAAGGCTGTGGGTTGGTGGTGGCCCGTGGTGCCATTTCATGTGGCCCTCTGCCCTCACTCCCGCCGCTGGAAGTGGCAGAAGCGGCAAAAACAGCCAAAAACACACTGCCACTACCACCAGAAGTGGTGAAAACAGCTGAAAATGCACCGTAAATGCCCCTGTGGCTGTAGTAAACACATTTATGACAGCCATGGATGCATGTAATGGTAGTGTTTATGGCAGGGAACCATGTGTCTGGACCACTCAGCTGTCTGAGGAGGTGTGGTTCAGCCCATGGCATGAAAGCATTGAAAACCTCTGTCCTAAATCATGCACATAAAAATATACAGGATTTATATCAAAGTCTGGCCAGGTTATCCTGCTATGGTAATAGACTAGACCATACTGCCAGTGATTCAATGCCGAGTGTCAGGCCACAGGTGGCTGTTAACTAACCTGACAACCCTCAGAACTAGGGGCCTTGGCAAAGTCTACAGGGAAGGGTGATGTTACCAAAGTGAATTAAATCCCACTTGAATCCATCTTAATGGAGGGCAGCAGCTTCATCAATACTGGCATGGGAATGAGGAGGACTTTGCGTGCCAAAACAGCTCAGGACCAGAAAGTGACTTGCAGAGCTGGATCAGTAGTATGAGTGTCATGCTATGATGCAGAAGGCAGATGAAAGGTCACTGCATTATATTCTCGGGACATTCTTCATGGCTGATCGACATGATGATCATCAATATTTGGAATCTGATACAGCACAAGAAGAAGAATAGTTGGGAAATTTGTATAACCCTCTTGCACAGGAATCCATTTGCCTAAGGTGCTTCTGCCGTGATGATGGTTGAGGAGCTCTGAAAAGCTGACTCCCACACCCTATGAATTCAATCTTGTGGAAATTGTCTACTTAAAATTCTTGCTCTGGGTTGATACCAGAATGATAAGAGCAAGTATTGTGTCAGCTTGCTATCTGGATAACTCATGCATGTATTTACTTTTTTATTTAAGGTATGATAAACCTGCCCCTCATTCACAGATATGAAGCTGTATGCAAAAGGCATAAACAAAATATGCTAAGTAAAATGAAATAAAATAATGCATCAATGTCAGAGCACAAGAATAAACATAAAAACAACAAATTGAACAAAAGAAATTAAGCAAATCTAGGTTTAGGTAGAATTAACATCCATAAGCATGATGTGCATTGATATACAATATTTCTTATTAAAATTATAGCTATTATGTCTGTATTTGCAAATACTATATTAGGCAAATCAGTGTCTTCATTTTTCAAAACACATTCCTCTTTTTTTTTAACAATTTTTAAGGGGGGAACTTAGGTAAAAGAAGCTAAAAGCAAACATAAAACATGGCCCATGTCTTTGTGGAAGCAGAAATACAAATCAGTAATACGGATTGTATTTCAGGTACCTGCATTCAGAGATAAGCTTCTGTGGGCTCAAAACAAAGCATAGCATGCTCAGGGGAAAATGATGTTTTAAACACCCTTGGCATCCTACTGAACAGCTTTCCACAAGTATAAAGCTTTTAAAAGCAAAATGTGAAGTCCTAAATACTTTCCAAATAGATAAATAAATACATTTTCATTACTGATTGTCTGAAAGTGTTGATCTCTTTGTACACCATGCATTTTTTCTGCAGAACAAAATGAAGCATGTAAGAATGGCTCTGAATAAGCCAAGTTTTATGTACACAAAACAGATGTTTGTACTGCTGCTATTGGCCATAGCCCAAAACAGAGATAGGCATGTTCAAGCCTGCTGAAATGAAAGGGTTTGATACACTTTCTGCTAGATTGTGGGCCTATTGTTCATCTTCCATTTTCTAATATTCTTTTTATAATTATTCTTTAAATAAGATAATAAACCAAATTAAACTTGTGATCTTGATTGCAGCATAGACTGATATGAATATAAAAGCCATCTTAGTTTCACAGAGATTGGATAAAACCAATCTATTTTCAACAATTTCCCTGGCATATTGGTTAAAAAGCTCAATTTCTGCCCAGGAACGGAAAATACAGAGTTATGGCAGATAACTCTGAATCCTTAATTTCCTATAGTAGAGTCATACCTCGCATAAAGAGCACCTCGCTTAAAGAGCAGAATTTTCTCTGAATGTTCGCTTCGCTTAACAAAACCAACCAAAAACTCGCTTAACAAATAAATCGGGGTTTGCAATCCCCCCCCCCCACACACACAATTGGTCACTTGCAATGGTGTTTCACTTAAAGAGCAAACTCGCTTAAAGAGCAATCCTGTGGAATGCATTATGCTCTTTAAGCAAGATACAGCTGTAATTCTATGTAACCTAGTTGCATAAACTTCATTTTTTATTTGCTATTTAGGGTAAAACCTTGATAAACCCACCAGTTACACTTGTTGCTTAATCTCTTAAATTTATATTCTGAAACCAACAGAACCCGTGATACATCCAGTTTCTATTAGCATTCTGTTTCATGATCTTCCAGCTGCTTTATCATTTGTTCATTGCTCCATCTTCCCCTATGCACACAGACCTCACTTTTTTCTATTGTCACAAATAATTTAGTGCAGTGATGGTGAACCTTTTAGAGACCGAGTGCCCAAACTCAACAGGCTGTTGCCCATGACACAGAGGGGTGGGGAGAACTCTGTGCTGGGGGGAGGAAGTGCTCCCATTGGGCTGCTGGGCAGAGGGGCAGGGTGAACTGCATGGGGGGGTGCACATGCCCACAGAGAGGGCTCTGAGTTCCCCCTCTGGCACACATGCCATAGGTTCGCCACCACTGGTTTAGTGTCTCCTAGTTAATCTCTGAATAACTTTCCATCAGTTACAAACACAGACATCAAGTGTTAAACATTCCTGTACATCAAGTGTTAAACATTAAGATGCATAATTAAATATGAAGGAGATCACATAGCTTTCATGACACAAATGAATAAAGTACTTAGGTGTTGGCTTGATCACTCTGTCTCTCTGGAGTGCATGCACATACTCCATTCCCCAGAAAACAGACCTAGCCAAGACTGCAAGATTATTTATCATGATATCTGGACCTTCACAAAATACTGTATACTTTGTGGGTTTTTCTCCAGTGTGCATTCCCCCTCCCCCTCACCAGCCTGGTTTATCTCAACTACTAGTCATGGAAAAATAATAATGAATCAACCAGTGAAGAACGGCTGCACAGTTAATCCAATTTAATTAACTATGTGTCTAATAACATTTCTTTTTTTAAAAAAAGAAATATATGATTTGCAATGTGTTTCTTGGAGGAAAACATGCCCCGGCCATGATCTGAGATTTTCTTGTGGTCTTGCCAGGAAAAGATACCCAGTAAAATAAAGAGCAAAGTATTTGTTTGTGTTTTGAGGCTGTATTCTGGGACAATATTTTAAAATGAAGATTTCAAAGAGCATTGTTAAGGATATTTCTTGGATATATAGCAGGATCTAATGCATGTTTGTTTAGAAGTACTGTATCTTCCATTATATGCAGTGGGAATTTCTTATAAGATAATATGCAGAGTAGAACTTGCAACACAAGAGAACCAAAACATGCTCCAAATAAGATACATCACTAATATTAATAATATTTCAGTAGAGCTGTTATCAATGTGGAACTCAAGTGTGCAAAAGATTGTTTGACCCTTGAGGGAAAGAACATGCTGCAAAAGATACAGAAGTTTCCCATCTAAAAGTGGAGAGAAAATAATCATAAATCGGGAATTGAAAGTTAATTTAAAAACTACAAGAAAGAAAGAAAAAGAAAGAAAGAAAGAGAACGAAAGAATATTCTTCAGTGCTTAACTATTTGCTTAAACTGTACTAAATCCAGTAGAAATGACTCATTTCCTCTGGAACGCACCTCTTACTGTAGAAAACCATATTTTTTTCTGGAAAAGTGGGTCTGAATTAGTTAATTAGATAATAAGACCACTATGGCCCTCTTCATACAGTGTGAATCTGCTGCTGCAATTGTATTCAAATCTACCATTTGACTTACAGATGAGGAATGGAATAAAATTAACAGTTCAAGCCCTAACCAAGATCCTAAGAATTGTTAAGGTAATATCCGAGTGTATATGCAATTCCTAGCAGAGTTGTTTAATTATTATTAAAATATACCATTAGGTATTAACAGTGGAAGATTGGTATAAAATTAACAGTTCAAGACCTAACCAAGGACCTAAGCACTGTTAAGGTAATGTCTAAGTTCCTAGTAGAGCTTTTTAATTTTTTTTGGTAAAGTTACAATGTTCATGTCCAATAATGTGTGTTGGACCATAATTCCCATCATTTCCAAAGCTGAAGTCAACAAAAAATAGGCCTAAGTGGGACCCAAGTATTTGTGGTGCTGAGGTTGCAGCAGTTACCTGGTCTTAGCATTCCAAGCAGTGATGGGATGTAACAGGTTCTCACCAGTTCCCCAGAACTGGTAGTAACTTTCCCCAGTGTCCCGGAGAACCGGTGGCAGCTTTTGGGAGGAACCACCTTCGAGGCTTACCTTTTTAGTGGTTCCCCCGCTGCGCATGCGCGCCAAGCACTTGGTGAGCATGCATGCCTACAGTGCTTGGTGCGTATGCACAGCCTCCTTGCTGTCCTCCCAAGCAGGGAGGAGGAAGAGAAGCTGCTAATCTGAAGCTCCCTATAGCCTGCTCCCCCGGGTAAGTGACTCACCTTTGGATGTGGTGTGTCTGTGTGTAATTTAATGTGTATTTAATACCTTTACCTATCTTGACGTACTACCACAGTTCCTAAAAAGGCCCGGCGGTTGGCAGGCTTGGCGGCCGGCAGGCCTGGCTTAGGGTTTTTAAGCAAAGTCTTGGAGTTACCTCATCAATAAGCTACACCTGTGCTGTTCCAATTGCTGTTACAATTGGAGAACCCTTAAGGAGGTACAGCTGTTTTACATTTAGATTAAGGCATATTATCCTAGAGAACCGGTACGATGACCATATCTATCTTGCAACATGGTGCTGCCCAGGCACTTATACTAATAAGTAAGTGACGGGTTTGTGTTTGGTGTTTGTGTGTGGGGGTTGATTTATGTTTGGTGTGTGTGTGTGTGTGTGTGTGTATTTTAATGTAATATTTATTTATTTTATTTTATTTACGGGTTTGTGTTGTGGGTGGGTGGGTGGGTTGAGGGGTGTGTGTATGCTTATTTTTATTTTATTTTTATTTTATTTTTCTTTGGCCCCGCCCACAATGTCATGATGTCATGACATTAGCTCTGCCCACACTGTGATGACGTCACGGTGGGGTAGTAAAAATTTTGACATCCCACCACTGATTCCAAGGGCCTTATTTATACATATAAAACTGAAATATGTGTATGTATATATCATAAAATACAGAAATTGACACATTTGTGACAAAATTAGGGAGCAAAAAAAAATCCCTAATCTACATGAAAGGTCATGTGGATATTCCCTAGATTTGATATTAATCTACATGTCTTTCATGCACATAAAAAGAACAAGTCGATAGCAGGCTCATTCAAATGCATGACAGTGACCACTGCTGATAGATAGCAATAATTCTCTGATACTTGACACTAAGGGTACAATGTTAGTGTGGAATCAGTAAAGAAATGCAACAGAGCAACCAAACTTATTTTATCAGATGTTGATATGTGACCAGAAATATACAGAAATCCATAAATTAAAAATAACTAAGAATAAAATGGTAAAACTTCTGGGCTGATGAAATTTCCTCAGAAATACTAAAACTAACAAACATGAAGACTTTAGGGGTTTTTTTTATAGTACAGTACAACTTTCAATCAAATCAAGTGAACAGGAATCATACCTGAAATTTGGCTGAGATCAACTTTTTTTTAATACACCCTCACCAATAACAAAAGTTTGTAACTATAAAATATTGTGAGCTATTTATTTAATGATTCCTTAAACATAGTAGAATCTATGAGAAATGCAAAGCATCAGGAGACATCCAATGTGGATCCAGAGGAGGATTTAGAATCAGAGCAGACCTGTTTTGTCTACATACATGGTTCCCACAAAGGGGGTGGGGGCAATTTGATGGGGGGTTCGAGAATGAGTTATTAACAGTGAATAGCCTTTTAGGCTCCCTTAACGTGAATAGGAGTTCACTTTTTGAATAACAAGAATTATATGTCACAGGGTGGGGGTGGGGATTAGAATTTTAGGGATGTTTAGGTGGGACAATGGCCAAAAAAGGTTGGGAACCACTGGTCTACATATACTTGGGAAGAGGTATGTGATATGTTCATAAATGTGGATGCTTTCTTCAGTAACTACAAAAAATCCTTGACAAATTCCAGTATTGCAATCTGATGGTACTGTTGGTAACTTCTGGTGGAAGAGTTATTTATATTACTGGCAACTTATACAGGCAACAAAAAGATGCAGCAGAAGTTGAAGACAGGATTCAAAGCATATTAAGTGGAACACAATAAAGATACATACTTTCAGCACTTGTTTTACTTTCTATTCTGAGAACATATTTAGAGAAGCATTTGCTGATTCATCACTATCAATGAAAAGGTTATCAGCAATGCCCAGTGGAGAGATGTTAAAGTATAATCAATAGACATCTCAGATGCTCTGCAAACATTTCTTAATAAAGCCAATGAAATATAAAAAAAGTGTCTATAAATGATTGTTAAGAAAACAAAATATACATTAATTGGTTAAAAAAACACAGCCCAAGAAATGTGATAAAGATCCAAAATAAAAGTATGGAGAATATTAACAAGTGTAAACATCTTGGAATTGGGTTGAATGAACTGTGTACACATAAGCCATGGATTGAATGTCATAGTAAAGAATCCCAGATCATCTTTCATAACATGAAGAATGTAATATACCACTTACAAAAAGTGAAATTAGCTTTGAGAATGTGCATTGTATATTGCTCTATATCTTCCATTCTACTCCACATGGCATCATGGATTTAGATAGGCTGTTACTTTTTTAAAAATGATTTGAAATGTGTACTGATGCCAAGAACATCCTGAACTGAAAGGGCAACCAACCAAGAAGTAGGAATAAACAAATACAAAGAAACTGCAAAACTCATAAAATGTAGAAAGCTAGAATATGTTGGCTATGTAATGAAGTACAATAAAGAAGTGCAATAAAAAAGAACATACTGGTTGAAGAGTCTTAGTGATTGGATTGGATTGGATGCAAGAAAACATTAGAGTTTAAAGCAAGGGTGCCCAAACTTTTCGGCCCGGGGGCCGGATAACATTTTATCAGAGGCTCCGAGGGCCGAACTATCTCTCCATGGTACATACATCCACCCAGCCTTGCCGCCGCCTCCTCCGCCGCCACCACTAACGCCTTTGCCGCCGGCTCCTCTTTCACCGGCTCCTCCTTCGCCGCCTTCGCGGTGTCCTTTAAAAGTGTCCTTTTAAAAAAATATGACAGATCCTAGAAACTCACATCCAGCTTGGTCATTGTGGCATCCAAGGAGCTGTTGTTGTGTTCCAAAGCTTCAGGTAGGTGGGATTTTAATTAGCAATGAAAAGTCATTAGTCTTAGAAAAGATCTGCTTCCTGACATCATGTCAGGAAGCAGATCTTTTCTAAGGCTAGTGACTTTTCATTGCCAATTAAAACCCCACATACCTGGAACTTTGGATTTTAATTAGCAATGAAAAGTCATTAGCCTTAGAAAAGATCCGCTTCCTGACATCATGTCAGGAAGCAAATCTTTTCTAAGGCTAATGACTTTTCATTGCCAATTAAAACCCCACCTACCTGAAACTTTGGATTTTAATTAGCAATGAAAAGTCATTAGCCTTAGAAAAGATCTGCTTCTGACATCATGTCAGGAAGCAGATCTTTTCTAAGGCTAATGACTTTTCATTGCCAATTAAAACCCCACCTACCTGGAACTTTGGATTTTAATTAGCAATGAAAAGTCATTAGCCTTAGAAAAGATCCGCTTCCTGACATGATGTCAGGAAGCGGATCTTTTCTAAGGCTAATGACTTTTCATTGCCAATTAAAACCCCACCTACCTGAAACTTTGGATTTTAATTAGCAATGAAAAGTCATTAGCCTTAGAAAAGATCTGCTTCTGACATCATGTCAGGAAGCAGATCTTTTCTAAGGCTAATGACTTTTCATTGCCAATTAAAACCCCACCTACCTGGAACTTTGGATTTTAATTAGCAATGAAAAGTCATTAGCCTTATAAAAGATCCGCTTCCTGACATACATCCATGTCAGGAAGCAGATCTTTTCTAAGGCTAATGACTTTTCATTGCCAATTAAAACCCCACCTACCTGAAACTTTGGATTTTAATTAGCAATGAAAAGTCATTAGCCTTAGAAAAGATCTGCTTCTGACATCATGTCAGGAAGCAGATCTTTTCTAAGGCTAATGACTTTTCATTGCCAATTAAAACCCCACCTACCGGAAACTTTGGATTTTAATTAGCAACGAAAAGTCATTAGCCTTAGAAAAGATCTGCTTCCTGACATCATGTCCTGCCTGGCTTCCTGCAGCCTCAGAGGGTGGGGGAACTTCAAAATTAGCGCGGACGTTTTTTTTTACCAATTTTAGGGTCTCTGACCCCCCCCCCCCTGCTGGGTCCAGGGAGGTGTGGGGACCCGATCCAAGCTGTTTCTGGGCTTCCCCGACGTCCTGAGCCAGTGCAGCAAGCCAGAATGTCGGGATTCGAACCCTGACATTCTGGCTTGCTGCACTGGCTCAGGACGTCGGGGAAGCCCAGAAACACCTTGGATCGTGTCTGCCCACCTCCCTGGACCCCGCGGGGGGGGGGGGGTCAGAAACCCCAAAATTGGTTAAAAAAAACACGTCCGTTTTTTTTTACCAATTTTGGGTTTTCTGACCCCCCCCCTTGCTGGGTCCAGGGAGGTGTGGGGACCCGATCCAAGCTGTTTCCAAAGTTCTCCCACCTCCCTGGAGGCTGCAGCAAGGCAAAATGTCAGGATTCGAATCACATTCTGGCTTGCTGCAGCTTAAAAGAGGGTGGGGGAAGTTCAAAATTAGCGCGCATCAGCAGCTCTAGGGAGGTCGGGAGACACACACACACACACACACACACACACACCTCTTTCTCTCCCCCCCACACACCTCTTTCTCTCCCCCCCCACACACCTCTTTCTCCCTCTCCCAGAAGAAACTGCTTGTAATCCTGGACACACACATCTCTCTCTCTCTCTCTCTCTCTCTCACACACACACACACCTCTTTCTCGCTCTCCCAGAAGAAACCATTCTCCCCCCCCCCTGCCCTGAATAAGCGGAAGGCTAAGATAAAATGGTGGACAGTTACTTTTAGCTCCCGGATGGCCTCAGGCTCAGTCTCTCTCTCCACTCTTAACAGCCAAAACACCTAGGCGGAGGGATTCTGCAATTCTAAAGTAGATTTGGCAGAAGTCCTAGTACTAAGCAGGAGAAGGAAGGAACTAGGCAAATCACTGTCTTTCACTGATTTGTGATCCCTCCGCCAAAAAAAAAGTCCGCAAAATTTTTTTTTTAAAAAAATAAAATTATAAGAGTTCCTATACCATGTCGGGGGCCGGATCCGGCCCGCGGGCCGTAGTTTGGGCATGCCTGGTTTAAAGACTAGTTGCTATATTTTTACTGTGAGCTTTGTAGATCAAGTCCACTTCTAGCAGTTAGTCTTTAAAGTGCTGCAGTGTTTTTATTTCTACAGAGTGATATAATCAAAACAACCAATAATAACAACTAGTTTGGCCACTGCATTCTGCACCTGCTGCCATTTCTGCACCAGTCTCATGCCTTAATGTAGCAAGAATTAAACTCTTTTGTGTAATTCTTGCCAGAGATAAACTGTATATTTCAGAATATTTATGCAGGAATTAAGCTATCTGATAGCGAAACAGGTTTTACCTATATACAAGCTACATTCTTAATCAGATAGATGCTTATGGAACATAGAATTATTACATTCTAGGCAGAACTTTTAACTGCTGTGGTTTATCTACAAGGAGTGATGAAGAATCACCCAACAACTTTATTGTGTTTTGATTTTGGAAAGGGCAAGATTTTACTCTCCACTTTGTAATCATAATGGTTCTTCATTAGACTGGCTCAGCTTCACATTGGAAACAATGCATTTTTCTCTAGAAGATCTCACATCAAAAACCAAAGGTTTATGGGGTGCTTTTGGTCATGTTAGTGGAAGAAATATACATACTTGGATCAGAACTAACATAGCTTGAGAGTTAATGATGTCTGCTTCAGAAACCTTATCCTGTTAATCCCAAAGTGGAGGTTGCTTTTATTACTCTGCAATAGATAAAAGGAGCTTCATGCACCTCAGAGGCTGTCCCAAGGCTGGGGTTTGTTTGTTTTGAGATATTAAGAGGTAACAATGCAAGCCTCTGGCATATTTAATCGCAATGTAAATCTCATTGAGCATGAAAGAAAGGACAAAAATGGGGAACCTGTGGATCTTCAACACTGACAGACTCCAGACCCTATCAGCCCTATCTGGCATAACCAAAGACTGGGGATCTCTTGTCAAAAATGTCCTTCTGTGCTTTGTGTATGACAAACAGTACAATCTTTATGCAAAAGAATTGATGGACACAAACCAGACATATGGAATGGCAACACAGAGAAACTTGTCTCAAACCACTTCAATCTATCTGGACACTCTATCAAAGACCTGAAAGCTACAATTCTGGAACAGAAAAATTACAAGACTAGGATAGAAAGAAAGACAGCAGAAATAAAATACATCCATCTGTTGGACACCCATCACAGAGGCTTAAATATTAGCCAAGGGTTTTTGGGATATTATCAAATTTGATACACAGATTGCTATATGCTGATAGATATTTTATATATTATATTTTTGTGTTACAACCTTCCTGCCAATTCTTTTTTACAACTTGAGCAGAACAGGAAATGGCCAGGTGGCAGTAAACAAGTGAGAGGTTAAATCAGAAACCAGACAGGGCTTTATTTCATACCTTTGAGATTGAAAGGGAGACATTTAAAACTAATCTGAATAATTTATTGTTACTGATACCTGTAGGAAGCTGTATTGTTATGCTTGCTTGTCTGTCATTCTGCTTGAGCAAACCCTTCTCCCTTTAACCCCTGCATTTGGTATATATAAACCATGCCTGTAAGTTTTACTCCTTGTCTGAAGAAGTGGACTTGGTCCACGAAAGCCAACAATAAAAATATAGCAATTAGTCTTTAAAGTGCTACAGCATTTTTGTTTTATTACTTTTTTGTTTTCTGATATTCTATTCAATGTGTTCCAGATAGGAAGAGGGGATAAAGAGGATGATGAGATTCCTATCATGAAAAGTATATAATAAAAAAACAGAAAAGTAGTTGGGGATGCTTAGGAACACTGAACCTTTGTGTTTCAAGAAAGGGTTAACCAGTCAGCAAAGGCATCAGGCTTTTTGTTTGTTTGCTCTAAGTGCTTCACTCCAGCTGGTTAGCAAAAGGAAAGGAAAGGTATGCAGTAGCAGACAGCTTTCTCTTTGTTGAGTGCTGTGGTTTGGTGGGGGGAGGAGGAGAGCAAGTGACATGACTTCTGACAATCTGGAAGAAAAGAAGCCTGGCCAATACACTCTCAATATAAACCTCAGGGAGAGGATTCTGATATCCCTCCATAACTATCTATCCCTCTAGCTTCACTGGATGCCTGGACTGGGACTTGGTGTGACCAAAAGCGAGTCAGCCAGAAGTCTCCCCAAACCCACTTATTTGGCACTGAGGACGAATCCCAGGGCTTCAGCTCTGGAGAAATTTGCACAGCTATCTGCTGCTCTCCCTCTCTCTCCAGCTCTTCCTATGGGAGCCACTTTGCAGAGAGACGTCTCTCACAGTTCTGGCAGGAAAACAGTTTTACTTTCCCTCAGTGGTTTCACCAAAGGGCCAAGTCTTTACAATCTGTGAATAACCCCACTTCTCTCCCCCCACTGTGGTTTTTAACTTAATTTTTAACTTTTTAGTCTTTTAATCCTTGATTTTAAATCTTGTATTGTATGTGATGTGTTTTAACTCTTTTAGATTGTAAGCCGCCCTGAGTCCTCGGAAAAGGGCAGGGTATAAATAAATAAATAAATAAATAAATAAATGGCTCTGTAAAAGAAAAGAAAGGAATGCAGCAGCTATAAAATAAAAAAGAATTGTAACCCAGCCATCCTATGAGGAATAGAGCAGGGGTGTCCAAACTTTTCAAGCTGTGGGCTGGTCGCGTGGTTCAGTGGGCCAGTCACACAGTTCAGTGGGCCAGTCACATGGTTCCTCCTACTAAAAGCAGAAGTAAAACGCATCTTGCAATCTGTTTAGCAACAGGATGAGATAGATTTTTAGTTGCCACTGTCTCTGCTTAAACCAGGGGTGCCCAAACTACAGACCATGGGCCAGATCCAGCCCCGGATGCCAATTCATCCATCCCACGCCACCCTTGTTGCTCCTGGAAATGGAAGTGAAACATGCCCATACAGGTGCATTTTACTTCCACTTCCGGGAGCGACAAGGGTGGCGTGGGCCGGATGAATTGGTGTCAGGGACCAGATCTAGCCCATGGGCCATAGTTTGGGCACCCCTGGAATAGAGTTTTCTTGCAAGAAGACTGAGGGGAGAGAAAACAAGTAAAAATTCAATTTTACAAAGCGCTGACAAGTTATAAAATTACTTGGTTCCTAAAGAGTTTATGATGCCATCCTGAACCAAGAGTTTTCTAAACAATGAAGCAACTGAATACAGTGGTACCTCGCTTAAATAGCATAATGTGTTCCAGGGGGTTGCTCTTTAAGCAAGTTTGCTCTTTAAGCGAAACACCGTTGTAAGTGACCAATTGTGACTTCTGGCGGGGGGGATTGCGAACTCCGATTTATTTGTTAAGCGAGTTTTTGGTGGGTTTTAGTTGTTAAGCAAGGTGACCATTCAGAGAAAATTCTGCTCTTTAAGTGAGTTAGTCTCTAGGCAAGGCACTCTTAATGCTAGGTTTTACTGTATGTATAACGTTCAGAAGGCTACTCCATGATTAAAGAGTTAATGTAGTTAATTCTTCTGCATGAAGCAAAAGGCAGCCAGGCTCAATGCAAGTCCCATTTCTGTCTAGTTGTTAAGCATACGAGTGTGTACTCTTTGGCTGTACATCAAGAACAGCTGCTTGAAATGTAACACAACACAAAATGTATCTAGTTACAATCTGGAAGAGGTAAGGCTGGACGCACAATAAGATCTTTCCCTACCAGCAAACCAAATGCTATATCTACCATTTTCAGAATTCACAACAGCTCTCCTCATTATTAGAAAGAAAGGAAGAAGAAGAAGAAGAAGGGGAAAACAACCAATAGATTTGAGACTTGAAACTGAATAAAAAATAATCAAAAAATAATCAAACTAATTTATCAGTACATGATAGAAAACAACCAGTAAAAACATAAACTAAGAAAATAACATAGTTTGTGACTGGCCTGGAGCAGTGCTTTCTGTACAATTTTTCTATACCTAAGATACATCAGGAACATAAAAAATTAAATGATATTTTGCTTTACCAAAAAAGAAGAAAGAAAGAAACATAAGCACAAACACACTCTTGCATGTTACTGCAGATGTCAAACACAGCTTTTTATTCCCCTTTTCTTTTTCATAGCTCTAATGTAAAATTCCATGTTTGTTCTCCCTTATACCTAATGCAAGTTCATCCTTTTAAGTCCTTGGAAATACATAAAAATGATTAATAATGAACAGTAAATAGGTAACCGTGATACATTTTAAGCAGTAAGAGGATGATGGGAGCACCATCAAAATTTGGTGGGAGGTAGTTGCTGGTTCCAGCACAGAGAACACATTTACACTCACGCTATCAATGCCACAGAGAAAAAGTTCTCTCCCATGATCAGTTTTCCACCACAGAGTGGAGCAGTCAGTCACACCTGCCAGATCTGTCCAGATGGATGCATGCAGTGCAACTACAGGACAATGGCAGCCTTGTTGCTCAGTCCTTTCAGCTATCAATAATAAAACAAAAACATGAAGAAAATATTCTGACTGATAGCCCTTAGGGTAGAAAGCTGCTTGCAGCACCCGTGGGCACTATACAAACAAAAGCCCATTAGCTACAGTAACCATATGTCAGAAAAACATGTGCTGCAGAAAAAATAATGTGGCATCAATACTGTTTAAAAATGGCAAATACTTTAATAATTAGTACAATCACTATCAGTCAAATTCCTGAATCAAATTTTTATTACTCAATTAATTTTGTGCCATCCAGCTAATTCCAATTTAGGGTAACCCTTTCCAGAATTTTCTTAGAAAATTAGAATTTTCTTAGAAATGGTTTACCATTCTCTTCATGTACGGGAACTCTGAGGGCATGCAGCCTGCCAAAGATTACATAGGTTGTTTCTTTTATTGGGAGGCACAGCGGGAATCAAACCCCTGACTTTTGGCTCCACAGCTAAGTGTACCACACACTGAAATAGACTAGCCAGCTACTATCACTTCTTCGTCTTCTGCCGTATTCAAATCTGAATAAAGGTAATCATCATGGCGATCAGCCATGAAGACTGTCCTGAGAATATAATGCAGTGGCCATTCATCTGCCTTCTGCATCATAGCATGACCCCCGGTACCACTGGTCCAATTCTGCAAGTCACTTTCTGGTCCTGAGCCCTTTTGGTATGCAAAGTTTCATCAGCCTCAAGCCAGTATTGATGAAGTTGCTGTCTTCCATCAAGATGGATTAAAGTGGGATTTAATCCACTTGGGGACCATCACCCTTCCCTGTGGACTTCGGCACCCAGGCTGTTAGTCCTCAGGGTTGTCAGGTTAGCTAACTGCCACCTGACACTCAGTGTTAAGTCACTTGCAGTATGGTCAGTCTTCCTTTCAAGTTGGGGGCTGGGTCATGCTTCCTCAAACAGCTGAGGGGCTGTACTGGTTGTCTCCAAACATTTATAGCTGTTGTAAATGTGTTTAGAATGGCTGTAAATGAGTCCCTGGCCACATTCCAATGGCGGGGGCTGGAGTGAGGGTGGGGGCCAGATTATTTGGTCCCATGGGCCGGATCCAGGCCATGAGCCATAGGCTGTGAACTCCTGGTCTATTCTATTACCATAGCAGGATAACCTGGCCAGACAATTTCTTTACTGCAGGTATAAACGTGAACACAGGAATCCTTCTTATATTATAAAAGGATATGGAGTTTGAACAGAAAACTTCAGTACTCAGGTTTGAGCCATGCCTACTGAAGTATCAAAAATGACAGGGGCCACAAATTGAAGACACTATGAATTTAGTATATACACAAATGGTTTTGTGGAATTCCCACTTCAAATACTGCCCTCAAAAACCCATTCCACACATAGGAAGTCCTGCAAGCAGTGAGAGCTGATGTCCATTGGGACTGGGAAGTCAAGCAAGCCAAAGGAAGGGAGGCCAAAGTCAGCAGTAGGTGAGGGTCAGTATTTCTTTGCTTGTGTCCACTTAGTCCTTCCTTACACTGCTGCTGTCACACTATCCTCTGACATTTAAAACTATTGAAAAATAATCCCATCTGTCAGTTGGGGAGGCTTCCATGACTTGGTGAATGTGTTCTTGTGGGGGGGAAAGTATGCATCTGCAATGCTGCTTACCAACATCAGTAGCAGGCTCCTAAAAGTATCTCTGTGCAGGGTATAACAATCTGCTTACTCCCAAGAAATTTCCTTGGATTTCCTCTGGCTTTTTGGCGATGGGATTGCACCTGATCCTGCTTCCCTAGTCCTCTCTGGACCAGCTGTTGAGGCTTTTCCTAAAAGTGTGCCCCGTCACTCCTGACCTAAATCTAGGTAGTGAACAAAGGATGCTCGTGAAATTAGTGAAGCTTCGGGTAATGTAACCACTCCAGGTTTCTTCAGGTATTTTAAAAGTACATTGAAATCAAAGTACTGTAGAGTACAGAATAAAGTTCATAAGAAGCTTTGAAAGCATTTCAAAATAAAGAAATAAAGAAAGCTGCTTATTCAAGAGAAAGCCATGCCCCCTTCTTTCTTACTTGGCTACATGATTGCAGTTAAGATCCAAGAGAGTATCTCCTTGGCCTCCACCTTCTCTGGGTTATATCTCCTCCATCAGGGTCCACCTTCTTGCCATCCCCCTAAAGGAGTCCAGCCAATGATCTTAGAGCATGACATGTCCATCACACATTAGGCTCCATCTCTTCCAACTCACAAGGCTAGCATGTCTACATTCAAATCTCACTAAGGTATTTTCTAAACAGTGTCTCGCTCACATTGAAATCTCCATCTTGGATGAGGCTAAAGCATAGGGTATAAGTCATTTCATTACACAGGGCACACACAATTTGCCCAGATTCTTCCAAAAAGCTTTTCAAGCACCCAGCTCAATTCAGTAGCTTTTTGGAAGAACAAGTGAACCAACAATTATAATCTCCTCACTGTGGAACCCTACGTTTTCCTTTCAGAGTTAAACCCTGCCTTGCAAGGAAGCCCAAAATCTTATTGCAGACAATAATAATTCGCCCACGGCAAGTGGGCGGCAATATAAATTTGAATTAATTAATAATAATAATAATAATAATAATAATAATAATAATAATAATAATAATAATAATAATAATAATAATAATAATAATAATAATAATAATAATAATAATAATAATAATAATAATAATAATAATAATAATAATAATAATAATAATAATAATGTTTTACATTAGCCAAGCCAAGTCCATAGGCACTGAATTAAAAACTGAAACCTGCCCAAACACACACACTGGAGAACACATTGTGTGGCAAATTTTTACTTTATTTAAGAACAGGAAAACAAAAAGACAAATCACCCCCCAAAAATTTGACAAAATATTTTTAAATCAATAATCCAATACAAAATAAGTAAGACTGAGGTAAAAGATACGCCATACAAAGGAACACCCACACAAGAAAATAAGAAAACAGTAAAACCTCGGGTAATGCTAAAACTTGGTTCCACAAGTCTTAGTGTTATCCAATTTTTAATGTTATCCGATGCATGCATTGGATAACATTAAAATCCTATGGGATGCATTGGATAATGTTAAAACTCCATAGAGATACATTGTAACCGGCACAGGCTTTAGCGAACGTTATCCAATGCACCCCATAGGATTTTAACATTATGCGATGCAATTTCCCCTCCAGATTGCTTAAAGTTATGAGGTTTTAGCGTTATCTGATGCAAACGTTATTTGAGGTACAAGTAAAACCTCAGATAACACTAAAACCTGGTTCCACAAGTCTTGGTGTTATACGATTTTTAGTGTTATCCGATGCATGTTAAAATCCTATGGGATCCATAGAGATACATTGTAACCACACAGGCTTTAGCGGTTGTTATCTGATGCATCCCATAGGATCTTAATGTTATCCGATGCAATTCTTCCCCCCAGATTGCTTAATGTTATACGATTTTAGTGTTATTCGATACTAATGTTATCTGAGGTATTACTGTATTACTGTACTAGTTAATCTATTCTATGCATTTGATGACCTTCAAACAGATATAGCTGAGTCTTTCAGATCATATGGAGCAACATATGCTATGCTCGCGCCTCACCATTGCTCCGGGAGCTGTACTGGCTACCAGTTTGGCTCCAAGTGCAATTCAAGGTGCTGGTTATTACCTTTAAAGCCCCACATGGTAGTGGGCCAGGATACTTAAGAGACCAGGTCACCACAAGGACATCTGTCCATCCCACCAGAGCGGACCAGAGAGGCTCTCTGGTCATACCATCAGTTGGAGGGGCGTGTCTCTCTAGCACCAGAAGGAGGGCCTTCTCCGTGTCCGCTCCAGCCCTAAGTAATCTTCTGCCAACGGAGCTGCATCTCCAGACAGAGTTGCTGTCCTTCACATAAAGGGTGTGAAGACCTGGCTGGTGGGGCAGGTATGGGGTATGGGCCAGTAGGTTACCCACACCTGCTAGCTCATTTGACTCCTCCCCTCTCTCTTGTAAGTTTTTTATCTGTGAATTTTAAAATCTTTTTTCTCTTTTTAATCTTTTAATCTTTAAATTTTAACTTTTTTCTTCAGATGGTTGGGCATCTTATTGTTGGTTTTATTGATGATTATGTTTTAACTGTTGTTAGCCACCCTGAGTCATTCATGAGGAGGGCAGCATAGAAGTACGATTAAATAAAATAAAATAAACAGCCTTACCTACAATCTAATAGCCTGAAGCTCAAGACACAGGATCCCCCCCTTTGTTTTGGGATCTTGCCATTTTTATATTTTCCTTGGATAATCCCCATTGGCCAATCAAAATGGGGCTTCCTGAGAACCTTCTAGAAGGTAGTTGTTCCTGCATGCCTACAATAATTTCTGTGAACTAATTTACTACTCCTTTTTGAAAGGGAATATATTGACTTTGAGCATTTCTCAGCCTCTTTATCTCCCTTAAAACGTCTACCAAACTTTCCAGCATGTTAACCTCTCATTAGCCTACTGATACCTGAGATGGACCCAGTCTACTTCTCTGGAAAATGTGGCAGAATCCACACATTGGTGTTATTAAACCTCTACCACTTTTTATATCAGTAGATAATGCCTCATTTGCATTGCAGAATCAGAGTTTCCCCAGCCCCAGATACCAGTTCTATTTTGAAATTCAGAAAAAAGAACACTATGATCAGCTACCACATGACACCAGCAATATTTTAAGCAAATTTTAATGAGATTTTTATGGATTGATAAACAGCAGAGCTTGAAATAAGAGATGTAACCTTAATTATAGAAACACAGAATAGGAAATTCATAGAATTGGAAAGAACCCCAGGAATAATAAATCCAGCTCCACAGCTAACAATATCTTTGGGAGATGGCCATCTAAGTTTGTTTAAATACCTTCAACAATGGAGACTCCACCACCTTCCAAGATAATATACATTTCATTACCACACAGCTCTTGTTGTCATGAAGTTGCCAAGAAATAAACAGGGCTGACTTAGCTTCTCTTTCTGCCTAACAAGCATCTCTCATTCTTCATCCTCAAATTGCACTACTCAAGCTCTGAGCTAGTTACAAGTCCAAACCAGGAATAAGGCAGTTAGAGTCTCTTGTCGTGCCTTATACATGATCCTAAACAACACAGTTCATTTAACAGTGGAAGGTAGCAAAGAGGCTACAATCCCAATCTAATATTTGTTAGTGAGCCGTTAGCTCAACAGTGCACTCAGCACAGATCCATGTACTAAGCCATCCTGTCAGAGTTTTTTCTGGTGCATATACACAGTGCTGAAAAAAACTAACAATGGTATAGAGAAAGTAGCCTTAAAAACTAAAGCACTTTTCAAACTGCAGCATGGACAATAGTTTATAAAAGAATTATCTTGCTATGTAGCCAAAGCAAGGTCACCGAATCAAAATATTTTCTTTGCCAGGCATATGTGCTATCTCACTTTAGACTGTAAACATAACAAAGACAATTATATTAAGAGGTGCTAGTGAATGATGAATGGAATAAAGTAATACAACAAAGAACTCATCAACTTCATGGATACTAACCTCCTAACTGATGGCTAAAATTTACAAAAAGTTTCTACACACCTTTCAGACTCTATGTTTTAAACCAGAAGAGGATACACTTAACCTATGAACAGCAAAAACACCACAACCTGCCAAATGGATGCATGTGTCTCCTACCAGGAAAATATTCTGACTGGACCAGAATTACTAAATAGACTTGGAAGTGAAGTAGGAAGAGCCAAGAATAATCAAGTAAATGGGATAATTTATATAGATACTAGACAGGTTTTCTGTGAATATAGAGAAATACATCCAATGTATACGTCATCATGTGTACAAAAGATGATATAGTAAATGGTCAAGATAATGTTATTGAAGTACAAGTTTCTGGTCAAAAACAGTCTAATTATTTTAACAGTTTATTTGTTTTGAATTACATATACTGTATTCCATATTGGGACTGTGGTGGCTTAGTGGTTAAGACACTGAACTTGATGACTGGAAGGTTGGCAGGTCAGCAGTTTGAAACCCAAATGCTGAATGATGGAGTGAGTTGCCATCTCTGTTCCAGCTCCTGCCAACCTAGAAGTGCGAAAGCAAGAAATTTACCTTCCCACTTCGGTGCATGGTGGTGTTTAGCCATGCCTACCACATGTCCACAGAAACATCTCCAGACACAGACCATGCTGGCTCTTTGGCTATAAACAGAGATAAGCACTGAACCCTAGAGTCAGATACGACTGGCTTTCAAGCAAGGGTGACCTTTACCTTTATATTCCATATGTGACCATAGTTTTAAATTGTGCAACACTCTGGTACAAATAAAGCAAGACTAACTCATTCTAGCCTGACTCTATCTAGCACTTCAAGATTAAAACCAAGGTTAAAAACATTTTAAAAATACTGTATTCTTATTTATTAATGCAGGAGAAGGATGAGAGAATCAGAAGAGGGTGATATCAGCGCCTTTGCCACTATATCTAAAACCCAGATAGGCTCTATTTCTGACAGGATGAAAGTGGAGGATTAGCACTTATTTACCTTCCATGTAAAGTTCTGTGTTTGAGCCATTTCATCCTTCTCCAAATTGAAAGGAAACTGTTTATGCCAGCTCAAGAGATGGTGTAAATTTTCTTTCATTATTGGAGCCATGTCAGAATTTTGGACCCAAATTACCTCCCTGTGTCACCACCCTCAATTCTTCTCTTTCTCCAATATCCAGTGCTGAAGATATTAGAGGTCAGTAACTGTAAAAGAGATCTGGAAGTTAAATCTCTCCTTCAGACTTTAGATTTCTTAGAAGGGAAAATGTGACAATTCAATATTCCCCTGGCATGCCTTCTCAGAAATCACAGCATTATGGGATTCATGAACTATGATTTTATTAGCTATCTTTAATAAAAGCATTAATTAGTTGATATGCTTAATAAAATGCATGATTTAAACAGTTAAAGGACAGTATCCATGTAATGTGTGCCTCTAACATATTACTTAAGTTCAAAATCATTTGGAAGCATTGTCTGTAATTAGAGTAACTTGTTAGTTTAGAGGATTTTTAAAGCCTCTGAACTGAACGGAAAACTGAGGTCTAAAATTATTTTAAAAAACCTTTCTCACATGTTTAGAATTATTTTTATACTCTTTAATAGTATGGTCAGTTGTAGAGCAGAATTTTTTTTCACTTTACAGTATTCCTCAAACCAGATGTTTTCCTTTCATTTAAAAAAACAACCCTGGAATCATGATCATATAACTATAGCCATATGTTATGATGGTATGCAGTCACGACTTGGAGATTCATAGAAGAATAATTTTTTAAAAAATCTCTAAAACTAGTGCTAAAAATTATTATTTGCTTTTATTCTATTTTTTTTAAAAAGGGGGGGGATCCAAAGCAACACTTATTAGTACATTACTTCATGAGAAAATCAATACTGTATTGTTTATCCCATGTTGTTTTGGAAAAAGGGACCATGCCATACTTCCCTTGTGAATTCCCCCTTTTGGAGCACATATGAGGGAATAGGAGTTCTCTGGACAAATTAGACACAAATTGTGTACTCAAGTAAAGCTGCCTGATTTCTGTCATATTTTCAGTGCCTAACTGCAATCTGTTCCAAAGCAGGAAAACTGATCCTTTTGTACACCCTTGCTCTTTAAAAGGGCATATCACTGGCATCATCACTGTTCCATTAGAAGCTACTAGGAGCTGTAGTGGCTCTGTGGTTAAGAAGCTTGCCTTGTTAGCTAGAAGGGCAAGTCAGCAGTTTGAGACCTGGCTACTGCATGACAGATTGAGTGCCTGTCTCCGTCGCAGCTCTTAGGGATATGAAATGAACCTCATTTGGGCATTCCCTGAACAGAGTTTCTTCCGAGCCTTTTGTTAACCGAGATTCCACTGTATTTCAAAACAAGCCGACTTCAAACTGTAGATTTTAAAGCTGACTTGTTAAATAAGGAGCTTCTGCAATCCTTGGGTTAACAGGTGGCTAACTACTTATGGTTTGCTTTGTCATCCAGATTATAACTTGAGGTTTATCACAAACGTTGGTATTTTTCGTTATAAAACTACAGTGTCTGAGCTGGGTGGCTTGATGACTACCGAAAGCTTGGCCTCCTTGGGCCTGAGGCTTGCAGCTTTTCTTTTCTTGCTAAGTCATTGTGCAACATGGGCCAAAAGATGAGAAGCTAAGCATTTTGTGCAGCTCTAGAAACCTCAGCGCAGGGCAGCATGTACATGGGGTAAAACCAAAACCTAAGTATCAGGCAGCTAAAGTTCTAGAAAGAGAAAACTGTTAATCAATGTTCAGAAAGAAGTTGGATGCATGTGGCGATGATGTCTTGGCATAAGAAACAAAGCTAAGTACAGGTACATGAAAGACACTGTAGAGAAAGTAAAAACAAACTCTCTGCCAATTCTTGGGCCAGTTCTTTCAAACTGGAAACAGTCTTCCCATCTTGAATGGTGTACACCTCTAATACTGCATATAATAGTGTAGGGTTTGTTTGCAGAACCACAAAAATGGATAGTTTTTTTAAAAAACCAATTGATTAGTTATTTCTCTTTTATCCCCTTTTGCATACCTCACCATCTAGGGACAGGGTATTTGTATTAGAAACATTTCAGTTTAAATGTTACCATTTTAATTTTGTAAATTGCTCAGACTGGGTAAATTACCCAGATGGATAGTAAAAAATGTAATAAATAAATAATTAAATGTAGGAACACATCTATTAATGAACACACATTTCTTGATTTAAACTGTAAAGGCAATATTTTATTCTACTATCACACGTTTACCTTTTACTAAGACAGCAACTACAAAATCTACACAGGCAAACCAAATCAAAGTGATTCAGCTTCATTCACAGTATCTTTATGGTTGTACTTTATCATCATCTTCTTTTTCTAGGTATAGGCCAGATGTGAAACTGCCAAATGAAGACACCTTTTGGTGAGTTCATTCTGCAGTTCCCTTCACTTGACCTAAGTGTGAGAAAGAGAGAAAGATGTGATCCCAGAACTGTTTCACTGTCAATGTCCACACTGGCTCTCAGATTGATGTGATTTCATGAGAGCCTACAGCCCCCCCTTTTCTTTGATACTCCATATGTGACAATTCTATGCTCTCTTTTCTTATCTTTTTTTTCTGTACAGAGATGACCTATCACTAAACTAACATATTGATAACTGATAAGATTATCTAGTGCTAAACTCAGTGGTTTATTTAATTAAAAAATACTTGGGAGAAAGAAGGGAGAATGAGTGAGAGGATGGATGTTCCCTCTGTCTGAAAACATCACACCTCAGCTTAATACACCACCCAGAGCTATACACCACCCAGAGTTAAATTCCCCTGTCATTATTTTGTAGTTTTCCAGGATGTATGGCCAGGTTATTCTGCTATGGTAATAGAGTAGACCATACTGCCAGAGACTCAACACTAAGTATCAGGCAGCAGTTAACTAACCTGACCACTCTAAGGACTAATGGCTTGGGTGCCAAAGTCCACAAGGAAAAGAGATGGTCCCCAAGTGGATTAAATCCCACTTGAATCCATCTTGATGGCAGGCAGCAGCTTCATTAATTCTGGCCTGTGGCTGAGGAGGACCTTGTATACCAAAAGGGCTTAGGACGAGAAAGTGACTAGCGGAGCTGGACCAGTGGTATGGGTGTCATGCTGTGATGAGGAAGGCAGATGAAAGGCCACTGCATCATACAATCAGTCACACTGGGGGAAACACCATTTGAATTGTTCTGACTTTTAAAAAGTAGACGCCTACTGTGGCAATGGAAAAACTTTGAATCAGAAGCAAAGAGGACTGAGTTGATTTTCATTGGTCTTTCAATCACATGGTTATTTAAAAATACTTTGAATTCACCTTTGTTAATAACAGAGCAATTCCTGAAGTATTTATCAATGTAGTCACAGCCTGAGAAAGGTTTCCTTAACTGCATACAAGTAGTAAGAGTCCAGGAACTCTCTACCATGTTACAGTATGTGCTCAGGCTTTGAAGATTTGCACTTTTTCCTGAATAAACATTTATTTCTTCTTCATTACAATATCAATTGTTTTCTGATTCCCCAACTCTTTTGACTATTGTAATTAGGATAGGTGTTGACTACTTTTCAGAAAGTTGAAATAGCTAAGCCCTATATAGTGCATCTACTAAAAGCTTCTGACAGATTCCTCAGAATTATTTCCCTTCTTCTTTTAAGTGAAATAGGACAGTGGCAGAGAGCACAGGGTTCAGCCAGAGATACATTTCAGGATGTAGAGTGTAACCTTTCTGTAAAGTTAATTCTGGAAGACAAAGCTTTTCATTTTTTAATGAGACATTATTTACAATGCAGGGGAGAGCCAACGGTAATAAAAAGAACCCAGTGCAACTTTCAAGGTTATCCACAGCTGCTGAGAAGCTTCTAATTATGATGAGCTGTTTCAGCCAGTACTTGGATTCCAGACAAAAGGAAAATTGTGTTCTCTCATTCACCCTTGAGGTTATAATATTACCAAAAGGTTCCCTCTTTCCAACACCACAGTGGCCTTGATCCCTTTTGTATGTCACAGAGATAGAATAATTTGTAGAAAAATCAACACTTAAGTACACATCCAATCCCCTAACGTCCATAAAAAGTAAAGCCAAGATTTCCCTCAGAGGCTTGAGTAAGAATGACTCTGTTCCAATTGTGGCCAAAGTGAAACTCCTGTCAGACGAATATTAGACTAAGTCTATGTTTAAAACTTCACTACTTATTTACCTATATTATTACCTTAGAACGGGGTGGCCAACCTTTTTAGATTGCGGGCCTGACCACACGCCAAGACAGCTGAGCAAGCTGGATCAAACCAAGGCCTTTCCTTCTTCTTCTTTTAATCTCTCCATTATTGTGTATTTGCCTATTTGAAAGGTGTATTTTGACATCATGCTTGCACTGTTTCTGTAAATAGGAATGTCAGCCATTTTCAAAGGCTGTGCTTTGCAGTGGGTTCATAGTGGCTTTTAGAAGTAGCCCAGTCACACTGGCATAGAGTGTTAGGTCATGATTTCACAAGATGAGGCAGTGAATTTAAATCACCAGTCCCCATGTAGGGCAGTGCAAGACACTGTGATGCAGTTCTTCAAATGATAAATCCATATCTTCAACCTTTATCTCACATCTTCTGTCTTATACAGCATATCTGCTCTCTGATTAGCTGAACACTGGAAACTACTTTCCCCCTCAAAAGAACTCATGGTACCATGATTTTCTCAGCCACTACGTCAAAGTGTGGATATAGCAGAGTTGTTGAAAAGCATTCAGTTATAGCAAATCTACTCTCAGCATGTTCTTCCATGTGAATGTCATTTTTCTTTTAGGGAATATTAATTCCTTACTTCTCACACAATTCATACTGTTATTTTAAAATTTGCTTCAAAATTTATTTTAGTTTAAAGTGCCAAAGATACATTCTTTTGAACCAAAAGCTGCATTTCCCTCCATCTTCCAGGTTCCCCTTCTGGGTCCTCATAAAAAGAAAATTAAGACAATTTATTCCACTTGTTCTAGTAAACGCTGACCTAACCCTAGAGAGTAAATACAAACAACCTAAATTGCCTTAAAGCTACAAAAGGCACTTGATTTCTTTGTCTAGTCAATTTATGCATCACTTACTGCTGGGCAGAGGTGTGGGTGAACTCTGTGCTGGGTGGAGAGAAGAATCACTCCCATTGGGCTGCTGGGCAGAGGGGCGGGGTGAACTCTGGGCTGGGTATGGAGGAAGTGCTCCCATTGGGCTTTTGGGCAGAGGAGTAGCACAAACTCTGTGCTGGGGTGACTGCAAGGGTGCCTACAGTGATGGCTCCGAATGCCACCTCTGGCACGCGTGCCATAGGCTCACCACCACTGTCACAGATAGATCATGGTATCTTTTTGGGCACTCTTTCTGGGATGGGACTTGGAGGTACTATTTTACAGTGGCACCAGTTTTTCTTGGGAGGAAGAACCCAGGAGGTCATACTGGGGGTATCCTGTTTGATACCCTGGCCATTGGTCTGTGGCATTCCTCAGGGTTATGTTTTGTCCCCCATGCTTTTTAATATATACATGAGTTTTGGCATATCATGAGAAGAAACGATGATTGTGCTCTGAAAAGCTGATGACAGCAGGAAAAGACAGACATTGAATATGAGATGGATTGTCTCCGTTAAGGAAATAGCAGAGTTTGCATGAATTGCTGCTAATGATCAGACATTCTGGAGGCTACTAGTCCTTAGGGTAGGGAGAGGTAATGTGATGGGAGAGAAACAACAACAGCAAGCAGCACTTGAAAATGTTACTCCTTTGGACTACAGCTCCCACAATCCTCCCAGCCTTAATGGCCATAGATGGCAACAAAACCTTCTTCAGGATTGTGATGCCAGTGACCATCTGATTTGTTGACCAGGCATATCAAAGTATCCCTAGTTGCAAAGTCTGATTGGCAGTTGTATTTGGCATGGATACTGCCCAGGCCAAACAGAAGTACAATTCTTCACTGTCAGAATGAGATCAGAATTCAAATGGATTCTAGTTCTTAGAAACAGTTTAACAGTCAGGTTGAAGTTTAACATTGTCAGGATGGATCTTCATGCGAGGTGTATTAAACTTTGAGAACCACTGTGGTGTAAGTTTAAACCCCTGCTTTACCATGCAAACTCACTGGAAAGTGGAAACAGCATATCACTTCAGCAACATATAACATGGACCAAATCCTCTGTTATTGGCACTTGAAACTCACCTTTCATTTCATTTCATTTCAAATTTATATCCCCCCTTGCTCAGACGAACCTGACTCTAGGTTTAACTTTTACTGGGAGAAAAGGTAATAGAAAGATCTGTAGAGGTTTTCATGCTGCTAGTCTGCGTACCTCATAAGAGAAATGGTTGCTGTTTCAACATACGGGTGTGCTTCACCGATCACATTTTGCCCAGAGCTTCTGAATTTACTTTGTAGAAACACTGCTCCCAAAATCCTGAGGTAGGATCACCAATGACCAGTATTGGAAATTATTGGAATTTTGGTAAAAATTATTTTTCCCAAGCGGTGGTTCTGCTCATGAGTTTGAGCAACTGGATGGCTTTACCTCAGTTAAAAAAACACACAACCATGTTACACAAATGTCAGATTATGAAACAAGAAATGGGAGACATCACAAGAGACAGGATACTCTTGATGAAATAGGAATCAGTCACAGAGGGAGCCTTTAGTTTGTGGTTTACTTCTATCATTTCTTCTTTCTGAATCCACAGGTCCAGGGCAGACCTGTCATCAGGCAGAGGAAGACAGCCAGTTTGTGGTCTTGTGCAAGGACATCAAATTAAATTTACAGGATTATCTATCTGATGTTTCCCTCTAAACAGGCCAGTCCCATGTACTATCAACTTTTGATTTACACTAGCTAAAGCCAACAATTGAAAAGACTTCTTTTATGAATTACTGTTCCTTACCCCACAAATGTCCTTGTCCATGTATTTGATAAGAGAACATATATCTTATTATGTGTTCGATTGGCCAAGAATGAAGGGAGAACATAATCATTTCTTTTTCTTTCTTTCTTTCATTTTTAGAAATGTGATGTTTTATTAACCAACAGAAAGAAGTACCCACATCAATGGGACAATCCATCCCTGCAGTTTGCAGGATCCTTGTCCTAAAAACAAACATGGTAAGATTTTTATTCCAGGGTTGAGAAATAATGGGGATGTGTTAATCTCATTCACACTCTCTCCTCTAAATAGCTAAATAATTTGGTTTCACCTTTTTCACGTGGTTCATTTTTTCTCAGAGAAGAGGGCATGCATATCAATGCACACACAGAGATACAGGAATTGCAAAGTTTATTTGCATTCTGACATTTTAATTTTGTACAGCTATCTCCCAAACTCCTGATGCTCCATATTCAGCTTCTGTTCAGAAGAAAAATCAACAATCCTGTAGTCTAACTCTATTCCAGGATCCTGTCCACTCTTAGTGGATCCCTTCCTCCCTGTCTCTCAGTCTACATGCCCTGACTCTCAGTCTACCAGCCTGAAGTTTCCCCAAATACCTGGTGCCTGAAGGATTTCTTGAAATTGGGAAATGAGAAGAGAAATGACCCACATTGCAATGGTACAAATTGGCTGGAGTACCTGAGCCCTCTCCCAGCCTTCCTCCCAGATAGCCCCATCTCATCCCCCACCTGTGGGCCCCCAGACACCTTTAGCTGATGGCTGCAGCAATGGAACTCCAGCAAAAAAAAACTCCCAAGATAGTGCCACGTACAATGGCAGAGAAGGAAGGAAAGATCTCCCCCCCTCTCCTCCCTTTCTATTTATTTCAGATCTTTTCTCTCCTCCCCCATTGCCCTCTGGCACTTCCAATGATCTCAGGGAAGCCTTGCAAGTGTCAGAGGGGCAGGGGAGGAAGAGGAAGATAAGAGAGAGGGTGGGGAGATGGGGAGGAGGAGCATGGTGGTGGTGGAAAGCCATTCATCCTTTCTTCCTTACCTGTCATTTATTGACATGTGCCTGTCCCCCTCCCCCTTTTAATCCCAATTTGGGCTGACATTGTTATTCCTTGCTTGGTGGATTAAGGATTGTGGACTCCCCTGTTCCCTTTGCCCTCTCTTGCTTTTTCCAGGAAAAGTCTCTTGCCTCTTTACCATTCTAAAGCCCTTTAGGAGTTTGCCTCCTCCCCACATCTGCTCAGCTATCCAACTTCTGCAACCACAGCACAGTCCAAAAATATAAGGGGTCATCACGTTGCTTCCTCAGTGGAGGGAGGACCTTGTCTTGCTCTTTTCTATAGTGGTCCTCTGATTCTCACCAAAGCAGAAAGAAGTGAGGGAAAGTGCCCCCTACCTTTCAGTGGGGAAATTCTCCCCCTCTTTCCATCCTGAGTTGCAAAAATAAACTGAGCTTGGATAGGGAAATGAAGCAGGTCAGCAACATCTAGTCACCTATTTTTCTTAGGCCCCCCATACTGGTGGTGCTCAAGGCTCTGGGAAACTTGGGGGAAATAGCAGCCATAGCAGTCTTGCATGTGCTAGAGGAAGTGGGTACAGGGACATAGAACAGGAGGCAGTTTAACAGGTGGGAGTGGCTGCTCCTGGGAAGGGGCCATTCAGAATCCAGATGCTGGTCAAAAAGGCATCACTTTGTATTCCAAACAGGGGGAGTCTGAGGCTCAAGGACTGAAATTCTTTAGGGGTAAAAATTACCCCTGTGTAAAGAGAATTGTGCATTGGCCAGCTTGAGTCCTGTCTGGGTAGCTAAGGTGCAAATGTCTTTGGGATCAAAGAAGAAAGGGAATCTGCTTTGAAGGTACAGGGTTCTAATTCTGCTGGCTGGATGATAAGCAGATGGAAAAGTGACTTTTGTGGCAAGAAATAGGAATGTGTTATATGAACAATAACCTTTGAACACTTTGCGTTATGGAATAAGAGGGAAAACTACATCTAAAACCTGAGGACCAAGATTTGGAAGGTCAGTTTGTACTGCAGCAGCAAAGAGATCCTCTGTGAAAGGTTAGAACCACCACAGACCAGGAGATACAAATTGGCCCTGCCTTCCACTGTGATTTTTATGCTGCTCTTCAGCGTTCTGTGCACTCTGGTGTCTAATCATGCCTGCCACATGTCCATGGAAACATTTGCAGATGCAGACAATGCTGGCTCTTTGGCTATAGACAGAGATGAGCACTGAACGCTAAAGTCAGATATGACTGGCTTTCGAGCAAGGGCGGCCTTTACCTTTACCTATTCTCTGTGATCTGCTGCTACTGCAGCAGTGATTATCTTGCAAGGCTAACAGATATGTGGATGGTTATTTTAGAACTTGCATCTCATGGACTGTGGTGGCTCTAACTTTTTTTTAGGAAAATAATGAAAAATTGTATTGTTGTTCTATTTATTAGTTGTATTGTAAATGCTTCTGTGGTTTTTATAACTTTTATTGAGTGGTGCATAATATTATTGATGCCTTTTGGTTATTATCATGATATTTTGTTATTGGTAAGCAACTCCAGGTTTCCACAGGAATGACCTGTCCTTTTTCTGTCTGATTCTGTTGTGAGTCACTTTGACAATACCTGTATTGTTTATTGAAAATTGGATGCAAATAAATTAGAGGTTGGAAATAAATGAAGTGTTTTGTGTGTGTTTTTTTACTTTACAATCCCCACACTTCTGGCAGCAACTCTGTAATTTTAGTGTAGCATTTCAAAACCTGTTTGCTTACCTAGAAGGTGGGGAAGGAGATGGGAAAAAGACTATCAATAAGAAAAATAGGGGAACTCATGTCAGTCTTGACAAGGCTGAATCCTCTCCTCAACAGATTGTTGTTACTGGCAACAAGTTGCTCCAAAGTTTTAGCCGATACTTTCAACGAGTGGCCTACTGAAAGGCATTATCACCAACAGACAGATTACTTTCTATGTCCTGTTTGTAAGTAGCTCTGAAAACAGATTTCAGCTGTCTCAAATGATGTCAGGCTAGATTTTTCCACAACCACAACATTCACCCATGAGAAGAATCTCATGCCCTGGGAGAATGTTGACCCCTGCATTTTGGATCCCCCCCCCCTTTAATTACAAAACAGTTGTTCAGTGACAAAATGGGTAAAATAGGCAACAAGGTGCTAAAATCAAATAAGATCATCTTCAGCCAGAAAGCAAAGATTAGTAATTTAACATCTTAAAGAAGTAAGTTCCTGAATATCTGTTCTCTATACTTTAAAAAATATATTTTAAAATATTTTTTACACCCAGGAACAGAGTCACTTTTAACAGTCTTTTTAGCTAGCAAAGGAGTTACCCGTGTAAAAAGATTTCCGTGTAAAAAGTGTAAGTTAATTAGATCCTGACTGATAGGGTCAAAAGATCAAATTGCCAAGGAACTGAGCCAACTTGCAACAACATATAGTGTGGAACATTCCCTGCAGGTAATCCACTTCAGTGAAATTTATAAGAGTCATTGTTTTACACAGATGAGAAGCCTTTTTAAAGGATCAATATTTCATCCCCTGCAGCTAGAATTCCTTCTATTTTTTTAAAGGAGTGTACAGCAATAATTTGTTTAATTATGCCTGGGTTATTCAAAGCTCTTCCAATATACCAAACCCTTGGTAAACACAAAATCCTTTTTTGTATAATATGATACTGAGCAAAACGTGTAGGTTAGATGACAAATTTTAAAATAATGAGAAGGAACTTGTGATGCACACCAGCTAATTATTGACTGCAACCCTAGTAACTAGTAACTAGTAACTGCAAGTGGAATGAAACATTGTAATTAAAATAGTCGGTCTGTTCTAAACTTGATAATAATGATAATTATGTGTGGTCAAGTCAATTATGATATGCCAACTCTTTTTAGGGTTTCTTAGGTAGAGTACTCAGATGTAGTTTGCCATCCCCTTCTTACAGGGGCATCAGGAGACACTACAGCTTGCCCAAAGACACACAGGGTGGCTCTTCAAGGATAGACAGTGGGGAAATGAATTTCCAACCTCTGGCTTTGCAGTCAGATACCTAAACCCCTGAGCTATCCAGCCAGTGAGTTATGAGCACAAAATTTATAAGAATTTCCCAGCAGGTTAAAGAAACATGTAATTTGCCTGAACAACGGTAAGCAGATTTTTGCTAAAATGAGAGTTTCTCCTTGCCTTGCAAGTTTAAAATCTGCTCTTGAGGATTCTCATTCCTCAAAACACATCCCCAGGTGTGTTGAGGTCTGCAAGAAGAATGGGAAATTATCCTTCCTCCTGCTGGATTATTGCAAGGGAAGGAAAGAACACAATTGTACCCCTCCAAGTGTTTATGGGTAATTATAACTCATGGTTTGAAACCACACTGGATTACTGAAAAAGAGATGAAGCATTATATGAATACAGAGTGTGTTGGACCTGAGTGAGAAACATAGTAAGTACATGAGCTAGAAATGTTTCATGGGGTTTAGCAGCAACTGGTTTAGATAGAGTGTCTATAGCAATTTGCAGGGGGGAAAGATCTCATAAACATTGACAAATGCTATTGGAGACATTCTTATCATTCTAGATTAAATATTGGAAGGGATTTGACAAGACTCACAAAAGCCATCTAGATGAAAGTGGATGAAATTAAGAAAAAAATCAGGTTAAATAATTGATATATCTCAAGTGAGATAGGAATCAAAAGTAAAACTGAGCGATCCAACAGAAATTTTAGAATTTCCTTCATCTAGGTAATTCTTCTTACAAGTAATAACTGTAACGAATTTTTCAGTGCAAATATAATGCATGATGCTTTAGAGAACAGAAAAAGCTAATATCAAATCAGAATGTGCATAATTAACCTTTGGGCAAAGTTAAAAATATTTAAGAACTAACAGTTTTATTGATTTAATTTTGCCCAGCAGTACTTGCTTGTAAAAGGAGCTTTTACAAAATTTAAGCGTGGCCCACCCAATGCTCATGTAATTCATAATCCCTTTTAGCATAACATGAAAAGCTTCAGATATAGATCTTTCTCAGAGTCTATAAGACCAGACTGCATTGCACAACAACCAGCAATCATAAAATATTAAAGTGAAAAAAGGAATAAAAATAAACTTGGATAGTTTGCCATCAGCCATTTCTAGAAGTATAGCATCCTTTGATCAATTTTTCAGTAATTTCCATCCCATGAAAGAGTGCTTTAAAAATAAATAAAAGTGTACTTGCTTTATACTCTGTAGCCTTGAGCTAGAATGTTAATTGTGGCCCTAGGAGTACAATCCTCACAATGATTTTTAAATGCAATATCTCACACAGGAAAGATTTGACTGACATATAAAGACATGTAAAAACAAATCTATTCTGTTCATTTCTTTCTAGCCTTTTCTAGCTTACTTAAAAGAGTCTACACTAGTGGTTCCCAATGTGGGGCACACGTTCCACAGGGGGACTTCAATTCTCAGAAGTCTAGGCCAGTACATTGGCTGATCAATGCTTTGTGGAACTGACTTAAGCTTCTGGAAATTGAAGTCCAAAAACCAAAGATTGGGAAACACTGGTCTACACTTTGATGCATGGTGTGACTGGAACTGCAACATGACAAAAAATAATTTTGTGCACCACATGCAATGAATTATGTTTATCACAGTAACCTTTATATCTTTCTGTGAAAACTATTTTACATCTCCATGTCTGGCCAGACATCCAGCTACTGTAATGGAGTAGACCATACAGCCAGCGACTCAACGTTGAGCGTTGGGCAGTGGTAAATAACCTGACTTCCTAAAGGGGCCAACAGCTAGAGGCGGATGAGTCACTTTAGGTGGGGTGATGGGTCTCCTCAGTGGAGAAAATTCCACTGGAAACCATCATATCAGGCCCAATGGCAAAATGAGTGGAGAAAGAACCACTTCTGATTCCCAATGGTCATGGAGGCGGAAGAGGCCATGCCAGATGGACTGGCTGTGAAGGTGCATCTCATTAATCTCCTCAAGCCTGCAACAGTCCATTGCAGTCCCAGTGTTAAATCCTGCATATCTCATTTCATATGTGACGCAAGAGATGGCTCCGTGATCATAGTGCATGGGTCACTTCATGGCAAGCTGGGATCCACCTTAACCAAATTAACACCAATGGCATTTGTCATGAAATGACATCTTTTCTAACATTCTCAAATCTTGGAGAGGACCTGGTTTAAACTAGGCCTCAAAAATCCTTTCTTCTCTGTGTCACAAGGCTGTGTCACAAGACTGCCTGTTCCCCAGTATTCCTTATCTGTAGCTAGATGAGCTCTCGCATGTTTTGACTATTAGAGAGCACTCTTCCTTCACGTGTGTAAACATCTTCTCTTATTATGAGAAAGTTTTCTCTGTTCCCCATTGGTTAAAAGGTACCCCACCTGACTGCAGAACCTCCATCTTGGGAAGAGCAAAGAGAGTTCGCTTTTGGATGTCTATGGGTTAACATCTATGCCTGGGGGATATTTTCTCTTTTTGTTTTCATCATGATTACCTAGGACTATTGCTCTGTTTGCTGGACTGTCTTATGCTACTGACTTATGCTTTATGAACCTGATCAATATACCTGATCAATAAACCTACGTTTGCTTCCACAACGTCTCTTCATTGGACTAAAGGGTAAGAGCAGCAATGCATTCACTCACAAGCCTCTGAATACGCTACCTATTAAACCTCCTTGCAGAAGAGAAGTAGCTTAGCTGCATTGCCGGCCAGCTCGCCTTCTGGGGGCTTTGGTACAGGAGGGCCAGAGCAGAGGGGGCCAGCTGGTTTCATGACAGCATTTTTCCTTCTTCAGGAAAATTTTTTATTCTTGGATACAAGGTTGCAACCACGGCCAATGAGTCTACATCTGCTCTGCCATAAAAATGTTGAGTCAAGACACCCTAGTTAAGGAAACAGATTGCTTCTTCTGAAAACCACCACTTTCAGGCATCACTCTAGTTTATCCTACCCCAAGCATGCATACATGCTGGTGACAAAATAAAATACAGCAGTGCAATTTAATTGCCCTGTTTAGCATGTCCATACAGTTAGACCAATCTACTCCAACCTTCCTTGAACAATAAGCTATGTGCCCGTGTTGACAGTCTCATAGATTGTAATTCCCAAGATTCTACTGTCATGAGGGCCCCTCTCATGTTGACTGCAAGTCTAAGATTGTGAGCTAAAGATTTAAGTTTCCTCATCCCTTTGCAGGATTTACACTCTCTCCTGCAACTTCACTGTAGTTGCTCAAACAGAAAAATCAAGATACATATTGGTAGTGACTTCATGACCACTTACACATTATTTTAACAAGATCAGAAATGTTGAAAATTAGCATTTCACAATTTTTAAAATTAAACTGCTATTTTGATTTAGTAAATTAAAAGGTGCCACGCTGGAGAACTGCATACAAAAGGCATCTAAGGAATATTACACACACTCTCTCTCTCTCTCTCTCCACTTAAATCTTTTCCTTAACTAGAAATATGGAAGAAGAGTTCTGAGTTTTGTTACTAAAAATCTGAACAACCTCAGTCTGACAAGTCTGCCACTGCTGCTTGCAATTTTTACAAAACCACAGCAAAATTTGGCCATATTTCTGTCTCTCCTAAAAAGAGGCCAAGGACAGTAATAAGCCTGTCATGAAGCTAGTAACAAAACTGTCTGAGGGAGGCTTTTGGCTGTCTCCTTCAACATCTAACATAACTATGACCAAAAACAAAACTCTAAATCTATTTGTATTTTGGGTGGGAAATAGACATTATTGCAATTGCCCTTAAAGCTATACAAAGAAATACTTTGCATTATATAACGCACAGTCCCATTGATGGAAACACTGATAATATTGGGACATATTCAGATATCTGTCATCAAGTTAATAGTTAATGTCATTCTTCTATTCATTTTTTATATTAGTTGCAAGCTCCTTTTATATACTTGATGATGGCATAGGGTTGTAATGCTGATCAGGGCTTCTGGGAACTGAAGTTCAAGAACACATGGAGTGCCAAGGTTCACCATCACAGGCAGAGGGTAATTGCATGAATGCATAGTAAGGATAGAAATATACATTGGTTAAAATCTTTATGCTTAATGTAAGCTACAACTAGAGTAAGCCCATTTAAATCAATGGAGTAGACCGTACAGCCAATAGAATAGATAATACTATCTGCTTCTGCAGACATTTCTGTGGTCATGTGACAGGCATGACTAGACACTGGAGTGCACGGAATGCTTTTTACCTTCCCACCGAAGTGGTTCCTATTTATCTACTTGCAATTTCTTGCTTTCAAACTGCTAGGTTGGCAGGAACTGGGACAAAGACGGGAGCTCATTCTGTCCTGCAGTACTCGGAAATCAAACGTCTTAGCCGCTTGAACCATAGGGTAGTTATAAATCAGGGGTGACTTGATGGCATGTAACAACCAGAACACACTTTCTATATTATTAGTTTCTAAATGCACAAGTGTACTGTATAACAATTATTATCTTACGTATGATACATTTATCATTTACTTATCATGTGTAAATTACACCTCAGCTGTTATATATAGAAATCATACACAGATCATGCTAATTTGTGGATATCAAGGAACACAAAAACACAGACAGTTTCCACAAACATCAGACATCTAAATTCTGTTACCAAAATAATTTTGTTTTTAAAAATGTTTTTGAGTAACTGTTTTATCTACTACAACCTTTGCCCCTGCTTGTTCACAATGGCAGCAGGGGCTAGATACCATGTATGATCTCATACTACCCATAAACTTGAAAAAGAAAGGAAAAGAAACTAACTCCTCATCTAATAACTCAAAGCTATAAAGAGATCAAAGAGAGGGAAAATATTTGGCCAGCATTAGTACTGACTTGTAATCTAACTGATATCCAAACAAGATCTACCTTTTTTTATCCGAAACGGGAAAAGTCTGAAATGAAAGTGTATAGGTTTTCTGTTTCTATTAAGTAAAGGTCTCTTCCTGGCCCAGTTATATTTAATTAAAAGTTTTTGATCAGTGGTGTGAGGATGATAGTGTCCTGAGAATAGTACAGTATTATGAGCTGAGCTGTGGGACATTGTAACAAAACAGAGAACAAACTCAAAGCCACAGGACATATTAATTTAAGTTTTTTAGAATACAGTCAAACCTCGCATAACGAGCGTTTTGCTTAGCGAAAAACTCACCTAATGAGCAAGTTTTTTGCTAAGCGGTCTGACTCAACAAATTTTTTGCTATGCGAGTCGGACTTTTCCCTATGGAAAAACTCGCATAATGAGCATTTCTATGGGGAAAACTCGCATAGCGAAAAATTTTCGCTATGCGAGTTTTCCCCATAGAAACGCTCGTTATGCGAGTTTTTCCATAGGAAAAAGTCCAACTCGCATAGCAAAAAAATTCGTTATGCGAGTCTGACTTGCATAGCAAATTTTTCGCATAGTGAGCAGCCTCGCAGAACGCATTAAATTTGTTATGCGAGGTATGACTGTATGGTAATAGTAAGAATAAATACAAACTTGAATACATATCCTAACGTATCAACTATGTATGTACTTTTATCCCCTTTGGTAATAAATTCAATTTTGCCCTAACGAAAACAGTCTCATTAAAATCAATGGAGCTCACCAGTCCCATTCGTTTGAATGAGTCTACTCTATGAGATACTAATGTTGGATCCAGCCCCTCATAGTAGTTGTGATTCTTTAAAGGCATGGTAATTAAAAGTCTCCTCACTGATATATATGTAGTAAAAAATAAAATGAAATGGGAACAAATGCTGACTACACATGGACATGTACTGCATACAATAGGCTTGGACTACACAAAGGTAGTAAAGGTAAAGGTTTCCCTTGTTCGAGCATTGTACAATTTTCTCCACAGTTTAAGTGACCTGGTGTGATTATAGGATTGTGGCTTTTTCATGTAGTGATCAAAATCCTGTTGTGCAATTATGCAGAAAGTGTAACTTTTAGCGGCAAGCTGCCATAAATTAAGAAATCTCAGCAGAATTGTCTATTACAAATTGAGTTTTGTTATTCTTAACTTACAGCAATTTGACTCTAGAAGTTATGCCTTTTGTGTTAACTGTGCAATGGGATTTCAGTGATTATCTCATAATGATAGGCTACATGTGGAAAGGTTAGGAGAGTTGAGAAGCTGAGCCACACCAGAAGCCACATGGATTCCCACCCCTGCCCGATATCCTTGTATGAAGGTCAGCACCAAAGAGGATCATGCAGGCACACAGTTAAGGTACCACATCAGCCAGAATGCCAATCATGCCAGCTTTCTAGCTGATACAGAGTTCTCTTTGCACAGGTTTCCAGGCTATAGATGTGTGAGTGTCAGGAGTAAAGTGTGGAAGCCATTTGACAACCAGGAAAAGTAGCACCATGGCTTTGATTCCTTTCAATCTGTGGAGTCCCCATTACATGCATAATATGTGCAGTGATTTGAATGGGACTCTAAATTAAAGACATCTATAAGTTAGATATAATTATATAATGTAATTGAGTCTGCAGTTTGCCTACACTTTTTAAAAGGATACATCCATATGAGCTCAGATATGTTTCTGCTTCTACTCAGACATGTTTCTACCTTCTACTCACCCAAACTGCCTCCACCCAATTCCATCTCCAACCCCAAATTCCCTTACCTCTGTAACTTTCCATGCCAAACCCTGGAGCTTTCTTATGATTTCCTACACTACTCAGAAAACAACAACAACACTTTTCAGGGGAAATAGTAGTGGGAAGGTAATGGCGACAAAAGATCCATACACACAATCTTCCTTATTCTTACATGACATAGAATATAGTCCACTAGTGCTAGAAACTAGAAATTCAATATTCTGTGTGACCCAATTACTTCTTGTAAAGGTAAAGGTCACCCTTGCTTGAAAGCTAGTCGTATCCAGTGATCATCTCTGTTTAGAGCTAAAAAGCCACCACTGTCTGTGTCTGCAAATGTTTCTGCGGACAAGTGGCAAGCATGACTAGACACCGGAGTGCACGGAATGCTGTTTACCTTCCAACTGAAGTGGTACCTATTTATCTAATTGCAATTTCTTGCTTTTGAACTGCTAGGTTGGCAGGAACTGGGACAGAAATGGGAGCTCACTCCATGCAGTGCAGCACTCGGGTCTTGAACTGCTGACCTGCCGACCTTCCAGTCATCAAGATCAGAGTCTTAACCACTAAGCCACCACAGTCCCTTCTTCTTGTAGCATATATCAAATAGGTATCAACAAATGGAAAAAATGTATATTACCACTGTCTATATACATACAGTACATCTTTTTTTAATGTGTGTGTATACTAGAAATGCATGTGTGTTTCTACTAAAGAGAGCTGTTATAGCTCAGTTCCTAATATCAGGTAACATATATTTTATATATATGTACAACTGTACCCTTTTTTAAACCACTGCTTAATGGCTTGTTTTTAAAAAGGACCAGCTGATTAACACTGAATTTACTGGTATGCCTGTATTGTATTGAGGCTATATAGATACTATATTTGGAAAATCCATAATGAGTGTTTGGCAAGAATGAGGGTGTAATTACTACATTGTAACATTAGATTCATAAACTTACACACACACACAAATCTATGTTGATATTGATATACAGCACCATCTGGAAGCATACAAGCCATTAAATGGTAGAGCTGACAATGAAGGAGAATGTGTTAGAAAAATTTTCAGCTGTAGTTTCTAATCCACCTACTAATTCCAATATGGGAAACCGAAGATTAGAGGCAGAACAGAATCAGGTTTATTTATTCTTGCAGAGGAGGATTGAACTGCCAAAAGCACAGCAGCAATTATAGAGAATAAATCAGCTTAAAAACAGAGTTTAGCAAATGTACCGGAAAAAGAACAGAGCCCACTATAACAAATCACACAGGATATCAGCAGAACATAATATAAGCTTCCTTGAAAAAAGCTCACTAAAATGAATGAAAACTGCTCAAGGATACTGCAGGACTCCCGTGTTGCTTACATTTATTTCAGGTTTTATTTTAAAGTAGAATTCCCCTTTGGATTACACTCTGTGTGCATTTATTCTCTGTATTTATTATATCTGGCTGGATACTTAGTGAGTTACATATCTGGCTGAAAGGGGCTGTGGTGGCTCAGTGGTTAAGAAGCTCACCTTGTTAGCTGGAAGGTCAGCAAGTCAGCAGTTTGAGACCCAGGTACTGCCTGATGGTTTCTGTCCCTGGTCCTGCCAACCTAGCAGTTCAAAAGCAAGAAATTGCAAGTACAGTGGAACCTCGGTTAACAAACGGCTCAGTTAACATAAAAATCACATAACAAAAGGAAATCCATAGAAAATAGTGGCTCGGTTTATGGATTTCCCCCTGGAACGGATTAATTGGTTTTCACTGCATTCCTATGGGAAACCGCATTTCAGCTAATGTATTTTGGTTTTCAATGCATTCCTATGGGAAATTGAATTCAATGCATTCCTATGAGAAATTTAGTTAAAGTAATTTTCACTGTAAGAAACATCCCAAAGAACGCATTAATTACATTAATTGAAGTTCCACTGTATTCAGCCTGTATCTGGTTGCCTGTAGTTTGAACTCTTTACTATATGTACTGCACTCTGGGATGATCAAAAACAGATTCTGTTCCTCCTCTTTATGGCTAGCCTTCAAGTATTTGAAAAGTGCTGTCATATCTCCTCAGTCTCCTTTTCTCAATGCTAAATGTGCCCAGTTCTTTCAGTTTTTCCTTATAGGGCTTGGCACCCCATCCCCTGTTAATTCTTGTTGCCCTCTTCTGAACTAGTTCTAGTTTGTTAGCATTCTTCTTAATGTGTGGTGTCCAGAACTGGATACAGTACTCTAGATGTGGCCTAACTATTGCTAAATAAAGGGGGACTACTATCTGTGCTTTTGTTTCCTTTATTTAGTTAATTCAACTTCCAAAAAAAGTTCAAACATAGAGTATTAAGAAGTTATCTGGGTTTCTTGGAGCTGTACGGCATGCCCAAGGCTAGATAAACCATCTCTTCTCCTGTGAAGTAAAGTGAGGAATCCAATTCCGAATCTTTGGCTCCACAGTCAGATATAATAATAATTTCGTGTCAGAAATCATTCTGTGTTGAAAGGACTTTTGCTGGAGAAACTCCACTCAGCGGATACCCGAATGAGGCTCTTTTCATGTCTCCAAGATATTTTCCCACCCAATTGATATGTATTTATCTATATTACAGCGGTACCTCATTGAATATTTTTTGTACAGTATAGAACCAACTTGCAGGAACCTTACTCGTTGTTGCATGAAGCAAGTGATATACGATGCATGCATTGTATAGCGATTTTTTCTATGGGCTGCATTGTACAATGATTTTTTTGCGAAGTGGTTTTTCCCACTGAAAAATTGTTGTACAATGTTTTCCATAGGGAAAATTGTTATGCGAGGTGCCATTCCCCCCCCCCAACCTAATTGTTATACAATTTTGTTGCTATATAGGGTGATTGTTGTATGAGGTTCCACTGTATATGATTATTTTACCCAAGATGTGGGAATTGGAGCCTAGCTGCAAATTCCATCTGTTTTCTGAATGTGAATTCTGTCCCCATTTCAGCAGCCTAAAACTTAAACTGCCTAAAACAAATACATTCTAATGTTGCTTAATGAAGACTAATTATATGCTTTGGGGAACTTAATTTCAAAGATATGTGGGAACTTTATTTTTCTGTCTTCCTTCAATTAATCTGCAATCTAATTTCAGGCTCTAATATTTTGAAAATCTTCAAATGTTTGGCAAGACTGTTGATTTGACTTGACAGTACTAAGCCAATTTGTTCCTTTGTCATTTACTACCCGAGAGGCTTAAAGTAGCCAAGTGTCTTTTCAGCTACACTTCCAAAGGATGACAAGAATAAAGTCCCAAGCTAACAATGAGCCTAAGCTGTCATGTGAGGTATGGAAAGAAAATGAATATAATATTGTGTACTTATTTATTACCTCCATATGATCAATTGTTATTTGTCAGGAAATCTTCAGGATATCACTGAAAATAATGATACAGTAATACCACGGATAACGCTAAGACTTGGTTCCACAAGTCTTGGTGTTATCCGATTTTTAGTATTATCCGATGCATGTTAAAATCCTATGGGATGGATCGGATAATGTTAAAGCTCCATAGAGATACATTGTAACCGCACAGGCTTTAGCGGTTGTTATCCGATCCATCCCATAGGACCTTAACGTTATTCGATCCAATTCCCCTCCCCAGATTACTTAATGTTATGCAATTTTAACGTTATCCGAGGTAAACGTTATCCGAGGTAAACGTTATCCGAGGTAAACGTTATCCGAGGTATTACTGTATGTGCATCAGTGCTAAAAAGAATAATAAGATCATCCCTATTCAATACCAATTACCTTAAATGATACTTAAGGAAACTAGACATTCTCCAACAAAATAGAACAAAGGATGAAAATATGGTTTTTCTCCTATTGCCTATTAATACCAAAAATCCCCTTCTACCTGCATAGTAACATCTGCTACAAAACTGTCAAACAATATTGGCACTTTCATTCAACTCAATCACACTGAAGTCAAACTTATAATGGCTTCAGTTTCTATGGAAGCCTATACATAAGACCAATTTACCACACAACGGTCAGTTTTCAGGCATTCTGTGTTTTAGCCCATTTGGAGATTATTGGTGCTTTTTTTTTTACCATGCACCCTTCTTTCATCTTGCAGCAGTGTGGTAAAAACCAGATGCTCTGAAGGTTGTAGAAAAATGCTGTGCCCAAAGACAGTTTCTGCTGACACAAACTGATACAGCCAATAACATTTAATGAAGGAAGAGAGTAACTTACAAGTAGTCTGCCTGCACGTGTCCAAAAGAAGAACCCTAGTTGCTAATGCTGCTGAAATAGCTACAGTTCCAGCAGAGTGTGCTGCAGCATCTCTAAAAGCAACCATACTCAAGCATTCCTACACTGTGGTGACAGAACCATTAATCCATCTCCCTAAAACAATTTATTGCACTGATTTTCCAAGGCTAAAAGGCTAAAAAGTAACCAATGGAGAACTAGATTTCTTAAACTGACTTATCCTCTTGAGAAAGATTTGGATCGCTCTACAGACATCTAAGGTATGCCATTCTTTCTGCAGTGGCCTGAATGGGCCTGGACAAAATGAAGATACAGTATCTGGTTAAAAAGAGGTATTTTACCATAATGATAGAGTCATTCTGTATTAAACAGGGTCCTAGCTGAGCAGATAGAGAACCAACTTCTAACAGCTTATGTGCCGATGAGAAAGAAGTTACGAAAAGCATGTTCTGTGAAAGATGTTTGAAGGCTATCCCATATAAAATTTCAAGTAAGGTTCCTGCAAGTTCGTTCTATACTGTACAAAAATTATTCAATGGGAATATGGGTATTGTAAGTGGTCTGATTAAAGTCACAGCTCTCTCTCTCTCTTTTTGGAATAGTTAGTCTGTGGTTCAAGCGTATCAGAAAACAAAACAAAATAAACAAAACAAACTAAAAATAAAATAAAAAACATTGTAGCACTTTAAAGACTATTGTTAGATTTCGTGGATAAGTCCACTTCTTCAGACAAAGAGTGAAACTTACAGGCATAGTTTTATACACCAAATTCAGGGGGTCAAAGGGAGAAGGGGTGTGGTCAAGCAAGATGACAGACAAGCAAGCAAGCAATCACAACAATACAGCATCACACAGCCATTAGCAACAATAGATTATTCAGATTAGCTCTAAATGACTCCCTTCTGTTGTTGTTGTTTAGTTGCATAGTTGAGTCTCACCCCTTGTGACCCCATGGAGCACTGCACGCCAGCTACCCCTATCTTCCACCATCCTCTGCAGCCTGCTCAGCTCTACACCTCTTAATATCACTATGAGATGTTAAACGGAGTACTGTACTGTACTTAGAAAGCACAGAGCAGAGCAACAAGTTAAAACCATGGACACAGTGTTCCCTTTCCTATTACACCATTTATGAAAGGCCTACCATGTGGTCTCATAAATGCTTGTAGTGCATTCCCTGTGAAATGCTAATATGATATCAATGGTTTTAGGAAAATATTTTTAACTGGATCTTCCATTCAAAAGCCGCACATGTAGGAGGACCCATCCTGGATCTAGGTTCTTCCAGGATTAGCAGTTATTCCAGGATTGACTGTTAGCATCGTTATGTTGACCTGTGCCATATTGGAGAACCACCCCTTTTCTTAGTAAGAAACTACTAGAATTAGTAAGAAACTACTAGAATGGTCTCCTGTGCATAACCTCTGGAGGATCTAATATAAGTAGACCATATGTGGAAAGACATACAGAAATCCTTGTGGCCACTCCATTGTCAGAGCATCGATGGTTTCTACTTTGATACATAGACCTTTGCTTTGGAGACAAACACCGCCACTACTGCTGTTCTACAATGTGTTGTGATCACACTGAATACCTTGTCTGGGTGACTTTCGTTAGCAAAAGTTATATTGCCAACTGAATCAATCTACCTCTGTTTAGTCAGCCCTGAAAATGTTCAGCTTCTACAGAAACTAGGAGAGATTCAGTCCACATTAGTATCATTCTGACGTCCTGTTTTAGACTCTGTGCTTCTAAAGCAGGGGTTCCCAACCTTTTTCCATGAGGGGCCAGGTCATGCTCCCTCAGACAGCTGAGGGTGCTGGACTGGTGTTTTCCCTCAACATAAACACTGCCGAAAAACACATTTGCAGCTGTCATAAATGCATTTATGACAGCCACGGACACATTTACAGCTGTCGTAAATGCATATGCAGCCCTGGCTGGAGTGAGGTCAGGGCTTGGATGATTTGGCCCTGTGGACTGGATCTGGCCAATGGGCCATAGGTTGAGAACTCCTGTTCTAAACTCTAAATTTTAAAATGTAGCAAACATGACACAGTGCTGCAAAGTCTTTTTGAAATGCAAGAACAGTATATCTTGGTTGTTCATTAAATAATTAGTTTTCTGCAGAAATTCATTAAATGTTTGATTGTGCATAACATACCTGACCTCCGGGTGTTCATGCTGTGTTTTCACCTAAAGGCTACCTCCTTGTCTTTAATGTACACAGTAGATGTTCATTACAGAGTGGGAGTCAGCTGTGATCCAGCTGCTCTAAGAAACAATGTGAAACTTTATTTTCAGGCCTTTGCAGATTTGAAAGAAAGATTAAGATGCAGAACCACTCTTTATAACACCTTCTGTAGCAGCCCGGTAGTGTACACAGGTGGCTTGTGCTCTGCTGCTATTTAGGTATCAATATCACAACTAATTTGGAAAGACTGAAAGAAGAGAATTTGGAAATACTGAAACAAATAATTAAAATATGTTTGATGTTTTAAAGAAAATTGGATTTTTGTAGTTTGGCAGAACTACAGTATGTAAAGTGAAGACATTGTGTAAGATAACTTTTCGATTATGATGCTGCCAAGAAGAATTAAAGGACTGGAAAAAATATGATTAATATATTTTGTAATGGGGATGTCAAGGATTAGCAAGAGAAGATAGTATAAATCTTTAAAAGTTGGATGGCTAGGACTTCCTAGTTTAATGCTATATTATACAGCCAATCAAATTAAGACATAAGCCAGGCATTATATTTCATTCCAACAAACTAATCTGGATGGATATGGAAACACAAGAACTTTAAATGAACCTGGTAAATAGTCTTTTTACACAAGATAATAAAAATATAGAAAATCCCTTCTTTAAAAATACGTTATTAATTTGGAATAGATACAGAACAATATTTATCCCATCAGTTTCCCCATTACCTCTGTTTCAAGGTGGAGAAATTTTGAGGTGTTTATTAAGAATGAGACAAGTTATTAGAATAAAGAATTAGTTAGGAAAAAATAAAGAACAAATAAAAGAAGTGATATACATAAAATATCTTGATATAGTATTCTTCAACTAAAACAGCAGACAAAGAACTGGGTAAAAAGAAATTGCAAATGTAGGGAACTTACAATATACAGAGGGCTATATTACAAAAGAAAAGTGAAGATAAAAACAATGTAGATAAAGGTATGGTAAATAAATTTTATAATATATTATTGGAAGCAGAGGCTTGTGAGGACTTTCTTATATCATTCTATATGGGAGAAGAAATGAATATTAGTGCTTAGAAAGATATATAGAAAATTCAAATATTAAAATCTACGTCAATAAGGATAATAAAATATAAATTACAGTAATCTGAAGATGGTACTTAAGTCCAGAGAAATTAAATACATTTGATGCCAATTATTCAAAGAAGTGCTGGAGGAAGAGATAGAAATTAGGTACAGTAGAACTCTGTATAATGATCGCCCCATACAGCAATGAAAATGCATAGCAATTAGGCGGCCGGGAGGGGGGGGGGGAAGGTTAGGGGTTCTGCACAGCGATGTTCCCTATGGAAAAATCGGTACAACAATTTTTCAATGGAAAAACTGCTTAGCACCAAAAATTGTTGTACATTTTTTTCCATAGGGAAAATCATTGTACAGAGTTTTCCATAGGGAAAATCATACAATGATGAAATTGCATAGCGATGAGCTCTGTGGAACAGATTAAAATCATTATACGGAATTCTACTGTACTTATTTTCATATGAGGTGGGAATTTGAGAATGCTGTATATTGAAATTTTGTTTTAATGAATTGAGGGACTGCAGGAACTTAATGGTTAAAATTCTGAACTTGAAGACTGGAAGGTTGGAGTACTGAGTACTGCATGACAGAGTGAATGTCTGTCTCTGGTCCAGCTTCAGCCAACCTAGCAAGTCGGAAACAAGAAATTGCAAATAGATAAATAGGTACTACTGGTGGGAAGGTAAACAGCATTCTGTGCACTCATGTCTAGACATGCCTGCTAAATATCCACAGAAACATCTGCAAACGCAGTCAGCGCTGGCTGTTTGGCTATAAACAGAGATGAGCACTGAACCCTACAGTCAGATATGACTGGTTTTTCAAGCAAGGGTAACCTTTACCTTTAATGAAATAACCAGGCTAAATTTAGCTGCATGCCCTGGAATAGTGCTTTTATAAATATTTGAAAAGGAGGTGTGTAATTGGACAACCAAAGAATTACCGTAGTTTCCTATTAACAACTGCAAGTTTGATTATTACTAGGAACTAGATAATAGTTTATAGTGTCCAGTTAAGTGATTGTTATCAGACAGTCTGGGATACAGCTAGCTTACATGCAATATAAAAGTTAAGAGTGGGATAACTGGCAGAGATGTATTTATAGATATTGGGGAAAGAGAAATTATCAATTAATTAAGGCAAAGGGACAAAACTCACTGAAAAAGTCAATACTACTCTGGAAGGGAGATAGGGTTCCACAAGAGTAAAGTAAATGGTATAAGTTGTTATTCCCACATTGAGGGAGAGCTGTGCATTTAGATGTTTGTTAGATTATTTTCCTTTCTGTTTGGTTTTCATTTTGAAAATAAAAATAAATAATGGAAGCAACAGCATGAGACATCCTTAACCATATGATATATACCAACAGTAGGGAAACTCTGAAGTCTGGTTCTTCACTTAACACTATGGCATGTTGTCACTTTTATTTATCACAAACTATTAGAGCATTAAAAGCATAACACCCATAACACCCTAAAAATGATGAACTAGGACATGTGGGCAAACTGAAACTATGTGAACATGATTTATAACAGAAGATGCCTTCATTGGCATTTTGCTGTAAGCTTGAAGATTTTCAGCAAAATGCAGTCCTTTGAAGACCATTCAGTTTTCAGCTGCAAAGAACTTCCCAGTTTAATTTAAGTTGTTTCAAAATAAAGAAAGCAAAGAATATTCTGTTTCCTCAAAGACTACTAGAAATTCTTTAGCATAAGTTTTTCTGGATGCAATCCATAAAGTCACTGCCAAATAGTTGTTTAGGTGTCACAAGACTGTTGTTTTGCTGCAACACTAAGGTACCAATCCCCTTTCCTAGACACTGCAGAAATAGAGAAAATAATTAAGTGAGAGTGAGATAAGTAATCAGAGGGCCAAAGTACATATTCAGAATGTAACTTTCTAGCAGGAGTTCTCCCATAAGTGATGAAAACATGCTAAAAAGTAAAGCAAGTCTATCATTAAGGTTATCTTCATATTAATGACTTCATTTGCACATCCAATTCTAGGGCTGTTGCTGATAATGTTGAAGAGAAAGTGGTGCAGGAACATGAAGGATGTATTACTCTGAATGTGTGTTTTAAACCTAGGTTTCTAGCTTCTCTTTTTTAACCCTTTGATTCATCTGCACTCCAACAGTTTACCTCAGAAGCTGTTGATCTTCCACAGCCCATAAACATTTCCATAATGTCAACACAAATAGTGATTGCAAGCCCTTTTAGTCCGTAACACAAACATGAAGGGTCAGCTTCAAGTCAACTTGGTACTTGAGGCCAAACATAAAGTAAGGGTGCTTGAGTCAACAGTGCCCATGGGTCAACTCAAGTTAATTTGGTGAGGCAGAAAATCTGGCAGTATGGCAAAAGTAATAAGGCATCACATCTTCACTGTGGCAATGTAAAGTGGCCCTTAAAGATAATCTGCTTACATCCATTGATACACTATGTGGCAGCTAGGTTGTTCAGTGGTACATGCTTTCATAATCATATTACTCTGATAAAGATCTGCAGTCGTTGCCTGTTGCTTACTGATTTTATCCTTCAAAGCCCTAAATCCTTTTGGGCCTTGTTAACATGCCTCATCATTAACATCTGTGGATATTAAGAGGATATTCAGGAGAGGATTTCTTCAAAACGCCAACAGCTACAGATGTTTATTTGACAGGCTTAAAACACATCTTTAAAAACTACCTTATTATATTTAATTTATTGTGATTATGTTAACTATTTATAAATTTAAATATGGGTTCATATTTTATTTTATTAATTTTAAATTTTATTGTTTTATTCAGATTGTAAGATTACCTGGTTGTGGAAAGGTAAGGAAGAACTACAAATAACAAGACAAAAAACAAACCAAATAACTAATCTTCACAGCTATTTCATGTTGTCCCAAATAATCTGCTAGAGGACCTCACTGTACCTAATGGTTTGTCCAAATCTTGGATGATTCTATTTTGTAGGAAATCTAGGCTGTCTAGAGACAACTGGGCAAAAGTATCAAAAGAGTTGTTTCCCCCCACCAATCTTTCTTCCTTGTCCTTTCTTTGCATACTATGGATGATCATCTTGATCTCCAGTAATGATTCTATGCTAATTTCCAGCTCTCCTTTTTTTTAAAAAAAATCAAGAGGTAAGAGGACAAAACATGTCCATAGAGCTTTTGTCTGATAAAGATTTTCTTTCTCAAGATGCCTACTGCAAGGTAAGGTTTTGGAAATTGGAAAATAGGTTTCTAGTCTGCATTTTGCAGAGCAGGCATGGTAATGTTAGTTTACCTGAGAGGTTAAAGGGGTTGCCTGTTTCTTTGTTGTATGTGTTGCATTTACTCACATATTTTCTTCATAATTTCATTAACTCCAAACAGACCTTCAAAATATTTTGGCAAAGAGGGACTATAGCCACCTCCCAACTGTGGTCACTTTTGTCTCCTCCCAGCAAACATAGTACAGAACATGTGCTTGTCTTCTGGGATCTTCTGTCACTGGGCAATTCTATATTTTTGTTGGAATTTGTGTGTGATGCAGCATTTCCCAAACTGTGCTCTGTGGAACACTGGTGGACTTCAATTCCCAGAAGCCTAAGTCAGTACATTGCGTGATCAGTGCTTTGGGGAACCAACTTAGACTTCTGGGAACATCATTGGTAAATGTTGGTGTAGTGTATGTATATTTAAGCTTCTATTTTTCAACAGCCAGGATATCTAGTTCTTTTTTTAAAAAAAAACCCTCTAGTCATGAATGTGGGGCATTGCACTTCTGTATTCACAATTCAAAACACTAGGAAATGGCCCGATATTGCTGCACAATATAATGTCTGCGATGACAACAGGAAAAAGGTTGCTGAGCTTTAAATAACAAATAGCAGCCTGAATGTTGGCAACACCAATGGCAGCAGATGAAATGGTCTTCATACATTCATACAGAGAATGGTATCATTCACATAGTGATATTTCTTCATCATTTCATTAACTCCAAACAGTGAGCCCAAGAGGGTATCATGTAGATCATCCTGACTGCTGGTGTTGTGAACATTCAACCTGCCCTTTGCTAAGTAAAGCTTGGGGTCCTTTTTCCTACTGGCAACATGGGCATGAAACTGCTACTTTTGAATTATGGGTACAGAAGTACAATACAGTACTCCACATTCATAAACTGAAAACTTTTAATGAACTTATTGTTTCAAAATAAGCATGGATGCAAACTGTGAGCATCCAAAATGTTCCTCTTTGAATAAACATACCCACAAAAATACTCCTCTACATAATTATCCAGCAATACCTCCAGCCTGCTACCATCCTGTTCTCCTTCTTTTTACTGGGCAAACAGAACATTTAAAATGTTTTTCCTTTTAAAACAATTAAGCTCTTCAACCCAGTTCACACACACCCGCCCCATCATCTTATGATCCAGACAGAACAAAACAGAAATTCTTTCTTTCCCATAAACACTAATAGCTCTTCTTTCTTTCATCTATCACTATTGGCTGTGAAGAAAAACAACAAAGCTTTTAGAATATGTGCCCTGGTTATTTTACACAGATATATTTGTTTATTAGACTCTCCCTCTTCCCCCCCCCCCCCCCGTGTTTGTGTACATAAATCTTTGTACTAATATAGAGGTGGAGAACTTGTGGTTCTTGATATGCTGGCTGGATTGTAATTTAGCCTAGACAGCACAACCAATAGTGATAGATGAAGGTAGTTCCAATCTCACATTGGTGAGCTCTCTGTTAAAACACAGAAGGACTGCACACCAAATAAAATATTATTAGTAACCACATCTGGGCATAATGGTTGGGGATTACATAACGATTTTAGAATCCCTTTCTTTTCTTCATTCCAGAAGATGTGGAATAGCATTCCCTGATTAACTTTATCAGCACAATAAGACATACAATACTGCCAAATATTAATGAGGAAAACAGAAGCAAATTTTTCCAAGTGTTACACTACCTCTCATCCAGAATGAAGTGTAATCCTGATTAACAACTAGTCACAAAATCATCTTGCTCGATTTTTCTGAGCTAAAATCTACACACTTTAAACCCATTTATTTCGACAGGAAAGTTTAGTATATGCTTATCTTTACCACATTAAAATAAATAGGACTTACTTTGGCTGGCTTAGTTCTAAGAATCTACTCTTATGAATAAAGTTTTACAAGCATCTTGTTATCCATCTCTAAGTAATTTATCCCCCCCCCCCCAATATTTCTAACATGACGGTACTGCCCTCTTGTGTTATATCATGACAATTCTGTTGTTAGGTGCCTTGAAACAAATTTTAGGAACAAGTTGCCCTTTTCCCCTAGTGCATATTAAAACATGGTACTAAGCAGAAGAATGAAGCAAACAAATGACAAAAACTATGTTTCTTCTAAGAATATTAATGCAGCATCTGTTAAAAGTTTTTTTCTATCTTTCAGAAACCTTAAATAAAGAAGAAAAGAAAACAGACATGGACTTCAATCTAACACTACACTTGAACTGCAACACCAGTATAGTAGAACTTTCCTTTCTCTCTCACTTGCCCTCAGTAAATTCCAAAATCAGATGTGAAGGATTCCCTACACTCAAAAGAAGATTTGCTAGATGTGCTTGGATTTACAGCAACAAAGAGCTTGCCTTTTACTCATTCTGATGGAAAGAGATTTACCATTCGGAGCGCTTCACCAGAACCTGGAAATGATGTCACTTCTTTAACACAGTTCTGTTTGCTTTAAAACCTTTATGCATGCGCACATGCATGCACACACACACACACACACACAAACCAGCCTATCCATTGGTTGCAAGGCTTAAAGGGATAAACAGAAAGAGCCTCCTCGAAGGTTGTGGTATTTTTCAACCAAAATTGGGCGTATCGGGCAATGGTAACCTTGTTGTACTGGCTAAACTTTCTCACAAATAAAGCATGTAATAAATTCACCAAATGGTGGCTTCATTTTGGCAGTTTAAAGTCTGACCTAGACATGAAATAAAAAGGCAAGATTCACACTTCCCCTCTATGATGGCAACAATACAGACCTTTACTCCTCTGTGGTTTGGATTATAGCAGTCTCATTTTTTCCAGTTTATCCATTCAATTCCATCCTATCTATCCAGTACTCTGGTACCAAAATCATTTCCCTCTTGTGTTGGTCTGAGCACAAGTCTCTCTCCTTCAATATCTAAACTATCATCTTATTTGCTTCATGATCCAGCACTAACTGTGTATTACCCATCTAGCCTTCTCTAGCCCCATTCCCTCCAGTTTATCTATCAATGCAGTGTACCATTACCTTCACTGATCCATCTCTACTGGCCTCCAGTGATTTAACCATTTCTTCCCTCAAAACATACTGTTTCCACTTGCTGCTGTTTACACTTGGTAGAGTCTTCCAGAACACCCACGTGGATCTCCCAGCTTTAAAATCCAATGAAATGGGCCTCTTTTGGACAAACATTTAGTACACTCATTAGTACACTCATCTTACTCTAACCAAGCATGAAACAAACTTTAATTCAGTTGATGCTGAACAGGGATATGGTTCATTTTAGGTTCTTTCAGGGAGTGGCTAATGCATTTTTGGGCCATTTTGGTACATCTTTTCATTAAACATTAAATAAATAGGCTGTTTCAGGCTTCTTTGTTTCATTTTTCTTCATTTGTTTTTAGTGCTAAACCAAATAAAGTCCTGCAGAACTATTTAAACTACTCCAAAAGAGCAGGGGTAAGGAGGGAGGGAGGGAGGGAGGGAGAAAGAAAGAAAGAAAGAAAGAAAGTTACAATATACATATCCCATCCCTAGTGCAGAACTTCCTTACAACAGGAAACTGCCCTCAAGATACTCTGTAACACACTCTGCACAGTGATGTCATTAACTAAACAATTGAGCATAATAACTTTTCAAGCCTGCACATCATAGTGATGGCACCAAATAAATATATAAATACTGTACAAGGAAAATATGTGTTTTTGCATGTAATAAGAAATTAATAAAAATTATGGATTCTATAATTATGGAGTACTGTATAGTGAAAAGTAGAGACATCACATTGCAAACAAAAATTCGCATAGTCAAAGCAATGGTATTCCCTGTGGCAATGTATGGTTGTGAGAGCTGGACCATAAGGAAAGCTGAGCGCAGAAGAATAGACGCCTTTGAGATGTGGTATTGGAGGAGAATTTTGAGAGTCCCCTGGACAGCGAGAACAAATACTGGTAGGTCAATCTTAGAAGAAATCAACCCTAACTGCTCCCTAGAAGGTCAAATAATAAAAATGAAGCTAAAGTACTTTGGACATCAGATGAGAAGAGAGGATTCACATGAGAAAGCCTTGATGCTTGGAAGGGTCGAGGGGAAAAGAAGAAGGGGACAGCCCAAGATGAGATGGCTAGATGGTATTGTGGAGACAATGGGCACAGAGCTGAGCGAGTTGAGGGGGATGGTGGAGGACAGGAGTGCCTGGCGGACAGTGGTCCATGGGGTCGCAGAGGGTCGGAATCGACTGTGTGACTGAACAACAACAACAAAAATGGATTCTATCGAAATTCCTTTTCAGTTTTGTGCACATTTTTTCAGGATTTAAAATAAGCAGGAGATAAATCACATCCAAAAGTTAAGAGATTATTACTTATCCTGGCTTAGCAGTATGATTTAATTAAGATAAATTCCTTATTCATTTCTGTATCCCTGTCAATTGGATCAGATATGAATAGAATAGTCACACCAAGTTATATAAACCAAATCCTATTCTGGGACAGTACAGATATATTTATCATTTATTAGTAGATCATGTTGGCTTCAAGTTTTAATTGGTATATAGGTGTACCCTTCATCCTTGACGACTGAGCAGAAGTTTCAGTTTTGTAGCAAATCAATTCATAAATAAGACAACAGAAGTTATTATCCATTTTGCAATACAAAGGCTACTTTGAATGACTGGGTTGTGGAAGGGAATGTGTACCTCATTGCCAATGCACAGTTTAGCTTGTAGCATTCTATCACTGCATCACAGGAGGGACTGGCAAGGAAATTACCCTCAGTAATGCATGAGAGGAAGGTGGAAAGATAACATCAAAATGAAAAGGCTCTGTTTGCCTCTTGTGATATCATTGTAGCTAAATCTAAATTGTTACATGGAACTACAACATCACCAGCCTTCACTACAAAAGCCTTGCCAATTAGCAACAACTAAAACTACAATAATGATAACTATACTGTACTATGTTAGAGTCAGATAAGACTCGCTTTTGAGCAAGGGAAAGCTTTACTTTTACTATGTTAATAGTACTGCCACTAGTCAATTAAAATTTTACAGGTATGTTGGGGATGATATGCATATATCAAGACCTCTCCCTCTTATTTTTCCAAAAAATACGTTCCAATACAGCTACTGTAGGGGAAATAGAAAAAGAGGGAAAAGACCACAGATCTCCTGCTGCACACGCGGGTCTTTCTTACACACTCTTCTGGACAGGAGCCAAAACTTCTGCCAATATACAGTTTCAGAGTACAAGTTGCTTCCAGCTGTGATGTACAGTTTAGGAAGAGTTCCAAAACAGCCCCAAAGGCTACAGAATGCTATTTTAGAAACATTTGTTTAGGTTATTTTAAAAATAAAACTGGCTGAATATTTATTTGAATATGAGATAATACTCGAATATGATTGTAACAAGGTATTTTGAAGATCCTTTCTCCAAAAAGATCGATGAGCAGGATGGAAAAAATCCTTACTGTTTCTTATTTAATAAAAATTATAAACAAATGTGATTTTAATGAAGAGCTATTTCTTTTATGGCAAAATGTGTGGACAAAATGCATTCCGATAGTATTATTTAAATGTGTGCTAAAATTCGATATGGGCAGGTTTGGTTTAGATTTCTGAAATGAAGAGCAGATGGTTTCAGAATAACTGCTAACATTGCTAAAGCTTTATGACCCCTCAGTAGCTGCTCCCCATTTATTTCAGTTGAAGCCAACCAATTAAAGTGGAGTGCAACTGCTCCTTTTAATGATTTGCTCCTTCCCACTAAACTAAAAAAAAAAAGAATTCTGAGTTAGAATCTGGCTGAAAGAGGAGGCTTTGTAAGCTATTGCCTCTGATGGAAAAGCAATCTTGGCTGCATAATATATTCATGAAACATAGAAATGCAGCATTAACAAACTATTCATTTGAGTTTCAACCCTGCCTCATGCTTTTTATAAGGATACCTGTAATGAACACCTTTAAATCACAGACAAACGAAATAGAAAACAAATCAAGTTAAATAGTGCACTACAGTTCAAAGACATGGAGGTCCCAAATCATTCATCAAACTCAGATACATGCAAAAACTTCCCCTTTATTTCAAAAGAGAAATTTAATCTGAGCTGAGCTCACAGCAATGTGGATATATTTGCTGCACAAATATGGAGCAGTGATGCATGGGTTTGAAACCGTACATTGCAGAGGCCTGCCATGGCTGGTGGGGAGCAGATGCAGGAAACAGGGATGAAGCAAAATCAGACAGGAGCAGAAATAGGTACTCATGCATATATACAAACACATATAGAGGAAGGTTTGACTGATCCTCTGCTTCTGGTAAAGTTTAGCAAAGCCAAGTGCATAGGTATTTTTGGTGTGAGATATAAATATGCAGAAAACATTACCACAAGAGCTTTTGGTACTAGAGTTAAATTTCTTCTGTGTGTGTTAAATAAATTAAGTTTAACTTAATCTGTTTGTTTGTCTATCTACCCACCACATCAGTTACACTTGAAAAGCACCCCTTGGGAAATCATGATAGTAATTTCTGTAATTTCACTCTCCCACACCAACATACGCATCCATATAAAACATCAGACTCTGAGCCTGGAAACAATACTTTTGGAACCAGCTAATCACCTTGCTGGTTGGAAGAGCCTGACAGTTGCAATATAAAATGCAATTCTTCCAAATCTTGGCCAAGTCAAGCAATCCAGTTAATTTATTTGTAAGAAAAGTGAACTCTGGCTATATTATTTCAAATATCTTGAACAGCTAGACAAAATGTTCAAACCTCAGGAGCATAAATGGGGGTTGGGCCACAATACTCTTTTTATTTGGATTTGATGAGAAGAAGAAGAAAACAAAGACAATCCCCCCCCCCATCTGCAATTATCTACTCTAAATTCTTCCTTCCAATTTCCTTTCCATTTAAAGAAAGGTAAACAGCAACATATCACAACAAAAATCTATTGTAATACCCCTGTGGTATGTATTACATTATCTCATACCCAATGTGAAGTAATATAAAAAGAGAGAGACTTTTTTTGTGATCACAGCGAGATGCTGCAGCTGCTGCTTCTGATAATCTCAGTTGGAAGGGGAGGGAGGGCACCTTATTGTCCCTTCTCATCTCTCTTCCCAAACCTTAGTGTTTACACTTATAACTCTGTGTGGCGTCCAAAATAAACATTGGTAAGTCAGTGCGTAGGCAGCTGCGCATTGTCCTTGCATTAGATGAGCCCTGTGCTTCTGAATAAGTAAGCAGCTGGAGTCTACTTTAATTACTCAACATCAGTCAAGACGTATACTCAACTCCAGCAAACAAAAAGTCTCATATTAATCCACAGTCAGAAAGAAGCAGCTATCTTGGCTACTTAGGAGTAGAACATCAACATACAAATATATGTGTCCAATATAGTATTTATTTTTATTGCTCTACTTTGTTACAAATATATAAGAAGTAAGTAATATTCCGTTCTTCTGGCTTGTGAAAAATGTTGCACTGGCAGGGCATGTCCGCATCACTATTGTTACATACTTTTAGGAAACTGCATTTACAACAGTATAGATTTTCGTGACAAAGATAAACAATAAATAGCATGAATGCTAACCCTATTTTGATTATTCTAATATAGTTCATCAGGAGGTTTACTGGGAATTGTTATTTTCTGCCTAGAATTGCCCCCCACCCCACTCTTACATTTAAAGACCGAGCCTCTCTTCTGCTAATTAATTCTGTCAAAGGGATGGAAACACAACGCCTACCCAGTTTCTCATATATGTATGAGAAATTTTTCATTTTCTTCATTTGGAAAGTAGAAATACATTACTCTAATCACTTAATACAGAAGGATGCAGAATCAAACTTGCTTTTCAGTAAACTCTAATGCATGAGAAAATAGTTTGTTGTTTCTTCTTGTCTGAGCTTTGGCTGTATTCTGGCTTTCATTGCTGCTATTCAGATCCCCACTGCAATTAATGATAAAGTTGTCTGTGTGCAAATCACATTTTAAACATTGTTAGCTACAGTGTAAATAGAGTTGTGGTGACAACAGGTCAGTCATTATATCTGACCACTTGAAAGTGAATAAGCTGTATTTGCTCAGACTTTACAAGGACCTTTGAACATAACAGAGGTAGATAAAGGCAGGAATCAATTACAAAATGGGCTATCCAGTCAATACAAATAAAGATTCCACTACATAGATAAGTGCAAATGTTTGCATTAGATAACATGAACTTTTAAAACTAAACTGAGGAGATGTCTCCAAATAACAGAGATGAAAGAAAGCCTTTAATGATCACATTCTCTCTTTCAAAATTACTGTGAATATATAAAGACACAACAGTGATACAGTATAACTGAACCAGCAAATCACTATAGACATCACAAAACTAATATCTTTTTGTATATTACTGTTGCACATTACCAGGTTTTGAAATGATGTGATCTTTCCCTTTACTGTCTCTTTTTTCCTACAGTTAAAAAAAACACACACTGCAAAGAACAGAATTTTTAATACTGTATCACCAAGTGATTGTTTCCCGAATAGTAAAGTGGATTGCATGAGAAATAACATGTGACCTTCTACAATAAATACATTGGTGTAACTGGAAGCCATCCCATTCTAGATGCCAACAGACATAACTGTGATCATGAGAGACAGGTTAATTATATCACCAGATAGATGTAGTTACACCAACCCAATACAGTTTCTGCTATTTAGTTGATGCATCTTTCTCTTGTTTCTCTTACCAAAGAGAAGAAGCTAGCTGAGTAGGATTCTAGACTGCAATGTAACAGTGGATTATACCAATATAGCTTGCAAGTTGGTTGGTTGGTTGTTGGTGGTGGTGGATATTGAATTCTCTCCTTTGTTGTTGTTGTTTTAAATAAACTTTCTACAGCTCATTATATATTAAAGAACAAAACCAAAACAAAAGCCCACATCTGGAAAGAAAGAATCTAGCCCGCCCGCCCACCTTTTTCTTTTTTTGCTGCTCTGTGTTATTAATAGTTTTGAATTATTTACATGTTTTTCCCAAATGTAAGGATTCCAAAATATGATGTTCTGCATGTAGTCTGAAACAGCACCTTCTTCTCACTTGGCTCAGAAGAGCAGGAGCCATTTGGGATCTGCTTCTCTCTGTCCAAATCTCTGTCTTTCCTCTTGTATTTTATTAGAGCTCTAATGAAGTCTGAAGCTGAACAGGAACAATAAATCTCTCCTTCTCCAGCTTTAATCTTACTCAGAGGTTGCAATTTGATTTGGAATTTAGAGGAGGAAATGTGAACTCGTCTTTGCAATCCCTTTCAGGGTTCTTCCACCTGCCAGAGGTTCCAGCTGCAGTGAAAATGACTAATGTTCTGGAGATCATTTTACAGGGCTACAACACATTGCAACTCTCCACTCATCCTCTCTTTGATTTTGCTAGATAAGGAATAAGAGTTGTCAAAAATAGGCTTCATTTTGCTTATTCCTCCCATCATGTGTAGAGTCATCAAAATAGATTCATTGCAGAATATGTTCATGATCCAAAGTGCACTGTCATGAAAACAGATAAGCAATACCTCCCAAGAGTGAAGCCAATCAGTTATGCTTTTTTTCACCCATCAAATCATACTGCTAGCTAAGGAAGGATAGCACTTTACTGGTCTAGGTTGATCCCCAAGTCAAAAGCATATTATCATGGACATATGATTGTATGCTGCTGCAAAGAGAAGGCAAACACACTAAAACCAACATTAAGAAAAATCACTATGGCTTTCATCCCATTCTGGAATCACACATTGTGTTGTTGAACCAGATTTACACCTCAGAAACTGCTGTCATGCAATTACAGGCAAAACAAAAATCTGCTTCCTGTCTCACTTTTCAAAAAGGGGGTAAACAGGTAAGTCTCACACATGTAATCAGGAATGAGCTAGGGAAACTCCAGAGGCACCCTTAACTAAGTGCCTTTTTCACAAGGCTGCTGCTAATTTACTGCTCCTTGTCCCTCAGGACACTCCTGATGTACATGCGATGAAACTGACAAGCAACACTTGTGAAAGTTTCTCCATCCTTCCAAGCTAAGTGGAAACAGAGATTTTAAACACATTCCTTAATCTGACTTTTGCCAGGGAAGTTTCCTAATAGTACAGTAGGTAAATAATATTTTTGTCAGTTGATTTATACTGCTTGTCAAAGAGAAGTAATTCTATGCTCTCAGGTGACATCTATTTGCAAATACATTTTTGCCAAGCACATGCCTCCAATTCACATAGTGGCTTTTACTCACACCCTTGTGGTTAAGGAATCAGGGCTATTTCATATACATTCATTTTCATATCCCCTTGGGCATATTAATTTATATACAGCACTGCTGTCAAGATTCAACAGCTCATTATTTTTGGCAATTCTAAAGTCCTTCCTTCTCTGACCAAGAGTTAGAGTGTTATGCAGCTGGACCCATGAAATACTCTTCATGCTGATTTGTCTCTTGTACAGCATGGATCATTTTTTACAATGTGACCTGAAGTTGCATTCGATCTAACTTTTTATATGTTGATTGTTTAACACAGATTGGTTAAACATTTTGTGGATGCACCATGTGCCACTCTAGAATGCTTGATTCTATGCCAGTGTAACTATTACTGCTATTACACTTACTATTATTAATGCTACTGCCTCTCAGAATTCTATCTGAATATTAGGAGGGAAACCCTTACAAGGAAGGAATGAAGGAAACATATAATCTGAGAGTTACAAAAACATTTTTAAAATGTTGTATGGATTACTTTGAGAAGTTTTTGATTATGGATGCTTAAAACTTCCTTCAGGTAGCAATTTGAAACCAAAAATCTTCTTTGATTTCATGATGTTGCAAACTGGATAATCTGTGCTAAAGATGCTTTTCTGTTTTTCCTATATTAAATAGAAAATAGAAAGGTTTCTTTCTTTCATGTCCAGACCAAACTTTGGACTGTCAAAATGAAGCCACTTTCTTGGCTTTGTCATTGGCCAAAATTAGAACTGCATCTAAGACATGTTGAGAGACAATCTTTAGGTATTTTGACTACTAAGACAAAGGCGAGCAATATTTTTACTAGGAAGCAACTAGATGAAACATTTTCTACACTATCCTGGCTCCAGTTGTCATTCACGTGGAAATTTTTAATTACATGTGCTGCAAAGGTCCACACAGCACACAATCAAACTATGTATATTTCTACCAGTATCACATCACATCCTCCTCTGCCATTATCTCCATATTATTCCTCACTAGTCCCTCACTTTTTATGGTTCAGTTTACAAAGTGACTTAACATTGAATTGACAAGGCATGGTCACTAATGAATTACTGCTTCATCACCTATCTGATGTAGCAATTTTTGGCCACATCCTCTTGCTTTTTTTGTTTTTTTGTGATCTTCAACCTCTACCAAAAGACAGATGAGCAGTAGCACAAGGGAAAAGCAAATGAAAGAAGCAGAAAAGCCATACAGGAGGTGCCTTGTTTCCAGAGTGGAGAGGGAAGCACCAGAGTAATGTTCAATGTTCTGGAAAGCAGACACATTTGCCATTTGTAGAAAGAAGAGACAAGATAAAGAAGCATCCATGACAGATATGCATTAAGGAAGAATCCATGCTGTTCCCAAAGAAGCCATACTAAACAAACAATAGCCTCTCCTCCAAAGTCTTGAGGGGGATCTTTGCTAAGGACAACATCGATTTGTTTTAAATATGGTGCTGGAGGTGAGTTTTCCAGATATCCTGACTGCCAGAAAAAGTATCAAGGGGGTCCAAAACTAATCAAACCTGAAGTATCTCTGGAGGCAAAAACAAGAAAACAGACGCTGTCATACTTTGGGTGCATCATAAAAAGGCAAGATTCACTGGAAAAGACAATCATGATGGGAAAGGTTGAAAGCACAGGGAAAGAGGAAAACAAAATATGAGGTGGTTTATCTAAAGAAAGCCACAGGCTTGAGTTAACAAGAGTCAGTGCTGTTGAGGAAAGTTCATTTTTGAGATCACTCTTTCATAGGGTCACCATAAGTAGAAGGCAACTTGACAACATATAACAACAAGGGCAATGGTCTCCCTGCCAATCTGCATTGCAGCGGCAATGACTATATAAACCTTGTCAATTTATTAAGGGGGGAGGTCCCCACACACACACCAATGGGTTCCCTTCTGTGTCTCAACATAATCACTCTACATCTTTTATTTCCTCTTTTGTAAGTCTATTACTAGTCATGTTTCCGCCACACCAGCCTGCGTGTGGCTGCAGAGATCTCTGCCCCTCTCTCCACCTGCCCCGGGGGGGGGGGGGATATGTCACCGCTTACCCGAACATTTGATACTCTTTGTGAGCTTTTCTCTGTGAGCTTTTCCTCACATGTTGTTATGTTTTGCTGTTTTGCTATTTTATGGTAAGATATTAATTCTGTAAGCTGCCCTGAGTCACGAAGTGGCGAGTGGGCGGCTATATAAATTTGAACTATAAATAAATATAAGTAGTCATGTCCATAAACATTTTAGTTGCTCTGAGAAACATCCTGGGATAATATTAAGCATGCAGGCTAAGGATGCACATTAATCTCCCCCTTAAGTGATTAGATAGCAAGCAAAATAATAATAATAATTTGATGATCATAAAAATCAATTAGCCATGGTGTGGCTCTACAATTGCTGCACTCATGCTGAAGTACTGCCCCATCACTTACCTGGCGTAGTTCTAAGGTACTAACTTCTTTTGGTTACATCTCCAAGGATTGGGAATCCAGGGCACTGTATGGTCCTGGTTTGCCTCATTTCTAAGGGGCCGGACCCAGTCAGTGTGATTGGAGGATGGGATGTCCAGCCCTAGCCCTCTCCAATATGGGGTGCCTCAGGGATCTATGCTCTCTCCTCTCCTATTTAACATCTACATGAAGCTGTTGGGGGAGATCATCCGTACCCACAGGGTGAGGTATCATCAGTATGCAGATGATACCCAGCTGTATATCTCAGCCCATGGTGATCCAAGCAATGCAGTCGGAGTCCTATCCAGGTGCCTGGAGGCTGTTGGGGTCTGGATGGGGGACAACAGGCTTCAACTGAATCCTGGCAAGACTTAGTGGCTAAGGGTTAGGGGCCCTGCTTTATCTCAGGAACTACTATCTTTGGTCCTGGATGGGGCCATCTTGCCTCAAATAGACCCGGTGTGTAATCTGGGGGTCCTCCTGGACTCGTGACTCCTGCTCGATGAGCAGGTGGCAGTTGTAGCCAGGAGGGCTTTTGCACAACTTCATGTCATACGCCAGTTACACCCACTCCTAAATCGGGACTCCTTGCTCATGGTCATGTATGCCCTGGTCACCTCCAGACTGGACTATTGTAATGTGCTCTACATGGGGCTGCCCTTGATGACCATTCAGAGGCTGCAACTGGTCCAGAATGCAGCTTCCCGGATGGTGATGGGGTGTGGACATTAAGCTTGTGCCTCGCCACTGCTTCGGGAACTACACTGGTTACCGGTGTGCCTCCAGGTATAATTCAAGGTGCTGGTAATGACCTTTAAAGCCCTATATGGTAGTGGGCCAAGATACTTAAGAGACCGTGTCACTCCAAGAATATCTGTTCGTCCCACCAGAGCATACCAGAGAGGCTCTCTTATTGTACCACCTGCTAGAGAGGCTCGTTGCTCTAGCACCAGAAAGAGGGCCTTCTCTGTGTCTGCTCCGGCCCTATGGAACCTCCTGCCAACTGAGCTCTGACTCCAGATGGAGTGCTGCCCATCAGGAAAGAAGTAAAAACCTGACTAGCAAAGCAGGAGTGGGGCACTGGGGATGTGGTGACTCCCACCTTCTGGCTGAAATAGTAATATTGCTCCCTTGCTCTTTTTAGTTGTTGGGCTATTTTTTATTGTATTTTTAATTGGAGTTTTTACTGGTTTTAAGTTTTTTTATAGTTCTCAAGTGAGATTTATGTAGTTCATGATGTAATTGTTGTATGCCACCCAGAGTTACGTGCCAAGCAGGCAGTAATACAATGTGACTAATAAATAAATAATAAATAAAAGGAAATCTTCTTTAAAGAGGAGTAACAATCCTAGGAGTATGAGCCTGAAGGACATAATGCTGAACCTTCACACCTTGCTTCATAGACTACATCACCCTCAGTGGGATCAGAGCATGCCTTCCACAATCGTCCCAAAGACTGATATAGGTCACCACACAAACCAGAATGTGAGACAAAAAACAAAAAGAATGGAAACTCTACAATCCCATCCTGCCAAAAAGATATTCCAGCTGGGGGGGGAAACTTGAATACCAAATATTTATGGGGGGAAAAACACTGGATCTACTTGTGATTAGGTTTATACTCTATAAGCAACAGCAGAAACACTGAAATTAAAAGTAAGAACTTCAACACAAACAGTGGGATAGATGTTTGCCTAGTTACACCATTTGACTACTTTAGAGCATCACACTCCTATCTTCAGGTTCTGTTCAAGGACAGCATAGTTTGTTTTCATTGTTAGATATTTCCATGTGTTATAGTGGATTTTACTGATATTGATAAGGATATGTAAGACGTGAAAGTGACACTTAATTGAATAATTACATGAAGAAGAATCTGGGTGGGACCTTTACCAGCAGAACGGAGTTAAGCCAAGTCTATACTGAGGTAAATGTCCATTCCTTTCAAAGTGGGACATCAGGAACTCGGGCATAACAATATATGTTACCCAGTGGTGGAAGGGGAAAACGGCACCTTCTAAACACTGTTCTCTGGACTACTTTATTAGATTAATATGAAAAAGAAGTCTGAATGTTAACAAATATAAATTTATATAATATAAATTTGAACAAACAAACAAATACATCATAAAATAACTTTTGCTGAATACTGTACTGTATCTGAAATTCCTATCAGTTATGATACAATTAATTAAAAATCAAAATTAAAGGAGAGGAGTCATTCAATTAATGCAGCAATATTTTTAAATGAAAATTATGAAGACAAAATTCAAACTCTACATACAGGTGGTATCTTTATTGGGATCAACTAACCATGCAAAAATGTATATAAGGTTTTTTTTAAGTTTCTAAGAACTTTTTGTCAGTCTAGCTCTGGGATGACCAAACTTTTCCTGCAAGGGGCCTGACCATGCCCCCTCAGACAGGTGTGTGGGCTGGTCACGTGGTTCCTCCCAGTGGCAGTGGCGGTGCATGAAATCCAGCTGCCTTTCCGGGGCTTTTTTCTTCCTCCAACACTTCCCTTGGAGGAGGGAGCATTTTCACTCCTCTTTTAAATTTTTCAGTGCATTTCCACCGCATTTCAACATGAAAACACTTCTGGTGACGTCGGAGCGCTTCTGCCATTGGCAGCAATCTAGCCCACAGGCCATAGTTTGGGCACCCCTAGTCAAGCTGATAAACGGTCTCAAAAAGTTTGATCAATTCCTATGATCAAGAGTTTTATATAAAGGCCCAAAGTGGTTCTAGAGTGATATGAACTAGACTTTGGCTTGCTTGAATCAATGATAAAATGTTTCAGAAATCTGTGACTTACTGGGAGATATGTGTGATGGGGGTCAGCAAAGTATCACCTTCCAGGTCAAGTTCATCAGCAAAGCTGTTACTCCTAATAATTGATCCTGTGCTCGCATCTAAAAATGGAGAGTTTCTTTTCACTGCAAGAAAAGGAAGAGGCAGGTAAAAGTCAACCTATGTTGTTACCAATATATTTTAAAAACTAGTCAAAATGTTTTAAAACATATAAACATCTGAACTGTTAATTTACAGAAAATAATTAATATGCAGACTTATCACGAATGGGACTAGTATGGACACAAATTAAAAGAAGACCATAGATATTTTGTTACTTTTCTTCTTTAAATCCCATTTTACAATCAGAAAAATGAACACTTAACAAATATCTCAGAATCAGTCCATGTGTTCTGCTATGCGTGTCCACTCTTTACAACTGTTTATAAAATGTTTTCCTGTGTACAGTTAAGTTATACAGTTAGAAACCACTGTATAACTCCTCAGCTAGGAGCTACATCTAATTATAGTGTAAGTATGGGACCCAATAGTCATAAGTAACCAAGTTCTACTGATTTCAGTGGAGTTTACTTTAGTCAAAACTAATACTGGATAAAGTATCAGGATTATGGCAGTGTCCAGAAAAATGGGAAGTGGTCAGAGATGCTTCAGGTGAGAAAGGGACATGCTTGACTTTTGGACTGGATCACTGGAAGTGAATTCAGTACTTAACACCTGTCAAATATGCATAGATCAGGATGAAGACCTCAGAGTCTTCACCAATCAGGACGGAATCATAGAATGGCTGAGTTAGAAGGAGCCTATGAGACCATCAAGTCCAACTCTTTGCTCAATGCAGGAATCCAAATAAAGGCAGATCTGAGAGATAGTTGCCCATAAAAGAGAAAAACTTAAAAGTCACTGCTCATCAGTAAAATAAAAGACATCCTCAAATCAACAGCCACAACATACCAAGGATCCATTCAATCCTTATTTATTCCAAACAGTTGAAATGCTGTTCACTGATAGTAGGGTACTACATTCTGGCTGGTGATGTTTAATATACTGTATAAAAAAGCTCATAAGTAAAGAACCATTCTTTCTTCAGTGAACAATGTACACAAAGATGGGATGGGAAAAGATAAACCATAGGTCTTGCACAAATGGTCCAAGGAAAGAGAAGGCTAACCAGGGCATGGCTTCTGTTGACTTAAGGTTATGTTTATAGTGTTTAATTTTCAGGATAATTATTAATAAGCATGAAGGGACACACTAGCAGTAGCACTAGCAATTGCACATACACCGCATCCCACAGTGATTAAGAGCACTCTTTGGCAGTTCACAAGGTAATGAGCATTTTGCTACCTACAAGATGGGCATTAATTTTTTGATCCTTTGAAAGATGGAGTGCTGTATCAACCTTCTTGAACCCATTGGGGTTCAAACTCAGACTGGGAGCAGAGTTTTGGCTGCAGTACTGCAGCTTAGCCAAAGCATCACAGAGCTCCTTACTGAAACTATATGATACTTTTAACTCTTAATCAGACACTGTCTATGATAAGATATACAAATAAGTAATAAAGAAAGCAGTGGCTGGATTTAGATTCATTATGCATAAAACAGACACACTAAGATTCCAGTTTGTCTTGATTTCCATGAGTAATTTAAGTATGAACAAATCAGGATCCAACCCAATAATCCTGACAGTTCATGTAAAGAGGAAAGAGGTGGAAATAACAGATGAAAGAAGTTCTTGATAATACCTGCTTTAATTCAAAATACTTTTTCTTTTTATCTTGCCCAAAAGCAGAGTTTAGAAAGTTACTGTTAAGACAAATGAGCATAATACCATGTTGAAGACACCAATAATAAAGGAGTGGATCCACAATATGATTCTACCATTGACCAGTTATGGCTAGCTTCAAGCATGTCACTGTACATGTTACTCTTAAAGGTAGTATTTATTACAAACACTTTCAAAAACTCTTTCAAAAAGGCTCTGAAAGCAGTAGTAAGTAGTGAGAAAGTAGAAAATAATAATGACAAGCTTTTTTCAAATACAAAACAAAAATGACAAAATTCTGTGACATGGAAAGAGGACAAACACAGTAAGAAAATGGAAAAGGCTTTGGTGAGAGCAAGCTAAAATTCAGCAAGATTATGGGTACCTGTGTTTGCATGCATGCGTTCATGTGTCCATTTAGCCCAGAAGCCATAGAAATCATTTTTCAACACAAGGAAAGAACATGGATTTTTTCAGGTGAAAGGTTGTATTTTATATGGTTCAGAGTCAGCATTTTTGTAATGTCTCTCTAATGTTTATATTGCTCTTGCCCTTTTCTTATAAAATTTGGGCTATAGGGAGAAAAGGTTTCATTGATACCAGTTTCTCAACAATTTCAAAACCAGTGTTTTCACAAACAATGAATTTGGGCCAATGAGAAAAGTCAACCAAAGGGATGTTTCTATTGAAGGTTCTTTTCCCAAGTGTAGAACTAGGTGGAGGAGCAATTTCTCATCTACATACAAGACCCATATATGCCCATGAAACACACTTTAGAGAACTATGAAAACTTCTAGACCTAGACCTTAGAGAGCCCGTTATATGTTGTATAGGAGGGGACGGAGCACACAATATAATATGAATTCCAAGTCCATTATAACAGTCCCCTTCACTGCCTGCTATTGCATTAGACAACCTAATACAGTAAAACCTCATATAACACTAAAACCTGGTTCCACAAGTCTTCGTGTTATATGATTTTTAGTGTTATCTGATCCTCTATGGGATTCATAGAGATACATTGTAACCACACAGGCTTTCGCGGTTGTTATCTGAAGCATCCCATAGGATCTTAATGTTATCTGATGCAATTCTTCCCCCCAGATTCCTTGATGTTATGCGATTTTAGTGTTATTCGATACTAATGTTATATGAGGTATTACTGTACCAAAATTGAACTTGTGAGTCCAATGGATAGTAGGAATCAAGTATGAATATGTACTATCCTCACTTATTTATATTTGTATTTATACTCAGATGAGAATAAGAACTACACAATAACATTTTCTCCTTCTATTTTTGTGATTTGTTTATTTATTTTGAACAGAAGTGAATTACCATTTAGTGCTGGCCTTGGTAAGACTATGTATCTGTTAGGTATCGGGTAGGATAAGGGGTAGTTACTGGGGTGTGCAGAATGCTGATCAACCAATAACCCAAGCCAGAATCTAGGGGAAAAAGGGGTGTTTTACCTGGAGAAGGAGGAGAACTGGAAGATGGTTGCTCTGTAGAAAAAGATGACCAGGAATGCTGCCGGACTGAGTCAGCAGACAAAGGGGGGAGGGCATACACAGGAAAGAAAGGCACAAAGTCAGCTAGAGAAACAATAATGCAATCAAAATTGGTTCAATTAATCAATTTTTTTAATTAGGAAGATGGATTTTAAATAATTATTTTAGTACTACTAAGATATACGTATTGCTTCTCTTCTGTACAATTTAAATTACTAGCAGAGATAATACCAGTAGAAGCTTCTTGCATGATGTAACCAAAGCTATGTATCCAAGTGCTCAGAATGTATTGAATTTCCCCTTAAATTTAACTTCTCTTGATTTTCTTTAATAGGGGGCAGAGCCATGGGCGTTCCTAGCAGGTGCAACAGGAGAGCCAGCTGACCATATGCCTGAGTCAGAGGATATATGTATGTACATTCATTAATATCTTTATGACCACCTAGATCCATGATGGTGAACCTTGGCACTCCAGGTATTCTTGGACTTCAATTAGCAGAAGGCCAAGTCAGCAATCCTGCTGATCAGGGCTTCTGGGAACTGAAGTTCAAGAACAGCTGGAGTGCCAGGGTTTCCCATCACAGACCTAGATCCTCTTCATGTTTACACCAAGCAAATAAGGAATAAGTTCAGTTTTGTATTTATTCATGTTGCTACCTTTCAGCTTCTGTTATCCTTCTTTATAGATATTGGATTAATCTTTTAAAAAAAGAGAGAATAGGAAAGAACTTTTTGTTTGCCTCTGATGTAGAAGATATATTTTTTTTAATTTTACTAGTGGCAAAGGGAAGTTCTCAGAACCTCATTAAGTTATGGGAGCATGAAAAACCACTATATGAAAGTACAGTGGTTAAATAAGAGTTTTCTACATGTAATTAGTGAGTAAAAATTAAAGTTCTCCATATGTTTAGACTGGCTATTCTGACCCTCAGAAAAATCTGGAAGTGTCTAGGGCTTATCTATCCATTTATTTAACGCGTTTCTAGATGAGGGGGTTCCAAACCTACAGCCTGCAGGCCTAATCTGGCTCACAATGCTAATTCATTCAGCCTGGGGTGGGAACCCAGGCACTGGCAGAAGTTCCCCCACCACCGGATGTGCCAAAATGTTGTGGCGGCATTTTTCAGTTGCATTTGCAGCCTCTGCCTCTTCCCATGGTGGTGGGTTGGTGGTGAGGGGGACATTTTTGCAGCATTTGGCAATTTTTCACCATGATTTTGCTGCAGTTTTGCAGTCAAAACACAGAGTTTTGGGCACTTTTGGGTTCGGCGGTAGCAGTAGGTACAATCTCACCATTTTTTTGGCTGCTTTGGCATCCTCCGCTTCCCACGGTGGTGGAAGGGTTTTCGGAGCATTTTTGCTACATTTTTGGAATTGTCTGCCATGTTTCTGCTGTGTTTCAGTAGCTAAAGTGCAGTGGTTTGGCATTTCCGGTGGTGGAGGGAACTACCAGCAGTGCCTGGGTTCCAACCAGGGAACCTGGAAGTGCTAAAGTGCCACATTTTAGCTGGGAAGTGGCAGAGACTGCTGAAGCAGCTGAAAAAATTTGTGGGATTGTGCCACAATCATAAGCATTGGGAGCAACCACACCTGCACAGGTGAATGTTGGGGCTGGAGCCAGCCCATGGCAGAAAAATGTTGGTAACCCCAGTTCTAGATGCTTGCCATCTGCATATAATTTTAGTGGCTGAGGGTATGGTTGAACCTCACTCTGCTGTTTCCACTTCAGTAAGGACTTCCTCATACCTTTTGCTGAAGAACAAGGAGGACTCTTTACAAAAATGAATTCCTCTTTATATATATTTTTTAAAAAATACAGACCTAGGTCTCCAGAGGACTAGTATACTGGTGAGGGGAGATGCATGTGAGTTTTAAATTGTTCTACAATTTTTTAAAAAATGTCCTCATGTCTTGTTTTAATATTTTCTTTTTAACACTTTGAAAAAAGGTAGTATAAAGGATGACAAAATAAATAAATAAATAGTTATATAATTATAATTACCAGTGTCTTTAAACTTAATTTACTTAGAAACATGGACTTATCCATGAATGCATGTGAACTTACCCATCAATGTTAAGTACACAGAAAGAGCCTCCGCAAAGATTGTGCTATTTTTGAACTAAAATCGGGCACACCCTGGTAATGGCAACCTTGTGTTGCTGACTAATCTTTCTCACACTAGGTCAGGCAGAAGGAACTGCAGAATGCATTCACCAAAAGGTGCCTTTATTTTGGCAGCTTCACGTCTGGCCTAGACACAGAAGAAGAAAAAAGTAATTACTTCACTAATTTCAGTGGGAAAATTAGGTATTTTTTTTAAAACAACCCTGCTAAAACACGAGAGCTGGATACGAGTACTGTAGTTTTGGTTGCATCATGTCTTAACATTTTCCTTTTCTTTCTGCCATGACAAAAAAGAGATTAAAAATTTCTAACACAAGAAAGGTGTTTTTTAAACTGAGATTCTGAGGCTGCAATCCTGTTCACGTTTACCTAGTAGTAAGCTATATTGAACAAGTGATATAGACCTCTAAATAAACATACACAGATTTTCAAAAGTAGTGGGTTTTTGTTATCACAAGGAGTCAAACACCAGGCAACTATCATGCTATGTTTATAAAGCCCCAGCTATTATATAGTATGTCACCAAGCTCAGGGGGGGAAATGGCTTTGTGTGTATATTATGGACTCCTATCTTAGATTACTTTTCTATGACATTAATTTAAGAAATGTTTTAATGAAGATTTTCTACATTTCTGATTTGATTTTGAAGCAGCAAAACCAGTACTGGGTAGAATTATATTCCTTTTTTCAACTTATACAAAACTCTTCTGCAAGAGCAGTTGAATACTTGTTGAGTTTATGCAAGGAGGTTTCTAGTAATAATTCCTTACAAAAGAGCAGAAGTTGTCCCACCACTTGCACAATGGTCCAGCAGGACTGGTTAAATAGCCTTTTATTCTTAAAGATCCCACAAGAATATTTTTTAAAAAAATTCCTGCCTTAGTACCCTAATTATTATTATTATTTTAATCATGTCAGAAGCACACAAAGGTGCTTTCTGGGTGGAAAGGATTTTTGCTGGAGGAACTCTGCTCAGGGAATGCCTGAATGAGGCTCCTTTCATGTCCCCAAGATCTTTTACCACCAAAGTGGTTCCTATTTATCTACTTGCTATTTTTTACTTTCGAACTACTAGGATGGCAGGAGGTGGGACAGAACAGTACGCGGGTCTTGAACTGCTAACTTGCTGACCTTCCAGCTAACAAGACAAGCTTCTTAAACACTGAGCCACTGCAGTCCCCTCCCCCATTATGATAATGGATAAATATTTTTTTTAAAAATCCACATTTTGAGTTGTCCTTTTTCTGCTGCTAGCTTATTTGAGAGTTAATAGGCATATGGCACTACAAGCAATGCTACGTTTTTCAGAGTTTGGCATGCTGTGGGTAAACAGAACTTCCTTAACTTACCAAAACTTTTAAACATTCCTTTTTGTCCTGTATACTTGTAAGAGTTTCAAGAGAACAGAACACAGGGAGGAGGGGAGAAAAAGAGAATAGATGTCAGAAGAAAAAGGAGCCCTTTGTCTCCAACCTGGAGTTAGTACCTACTTATAGATTACATTGCCCTTTAAACAGTGACAGTTACAATTAAAGGTTAATGGCAGTTGAGGACAGAAAGCAGTGAGAGAAAACTTTAGCATTATTTTGTACCACTTAATTTACTGAGAAATCCAAAACTGTATGTGACAGTTCTGCCTGATAAGCATTCAAATGCAGTATGCTTCGTTGATATTTGCTTCCTACAACATGTTTAGTAAAACTGCAATATATTTACAAAAGGCCTTGCAAATACTGTACTGTACACTCTCAAACAAAAGAGGTCTGCCACTTTGAAATATCCAAATGTAAGTAGCAAATGTACAGAAAGTCATGGCTTTTAAGAATTACTGGTAATGGAGGTGATAGAGAAAGAAAGAAAGAAAGAAAGAAAGAAAGAAAGAAAGAAAGAAAGAAAGAAAGAAAGAAAGAAAGAAAGAAAAAGAAAAAAAGAATGAAAGAAAGAAAGAACCTTTTGATAAAGATACAGTTATTTATTAGAAGATTTATCTCAGAAAGTATTGGTACTGAATTTAGAGAAAAATGACTTTTCCAACATCTTCATGATTTGAAAATTTATCCACAAGATATGCTTCCAAGTTAAAAAGGCAACAGTTATTACAATTAAAATGTTTTGAAACAGACTGTTCAAACAGATGCACACAATAGCAAACTGTCAGAAGTTTCAGACTTGCAGGGATTATAGCAAAACACCCATTAAGAGCCCTTCTCAGATTTGCTGATAAAAATATAGTGCTATCAGCAGAACAATCAGCTACATATATATTTAGGGATCAAGTGCCAATAAAATCTGATTGCACTGTGTGTCCTTATTTGAATTCTAAACATTCTTACCAGAATTTTCATATGAATCCAACTGAAAGTTCTCAGTTCTCCTATCATCCCTTACATGTTCAAATGTGATTTCTGGAATAGTTAATATCTTATCAGGGGAAGTAGATCCATTCTCTTTTTCTATCTTAAATTTCTTCTTTTTCACCTAATAAGAACAAGTTATTTTAAAAGAAAAGAAACAAAACTTCCTATTAGTTATAATTTTGTTGTTCAGCCACACAGTCGATTCCGACCTTTAGTGAGCCCATGGACCCCAGCCCTCCAGGCACTTCTGTCCTCCACCATCCTCCCCAACCTGCCCAGCTCTGTACCTACTGTGTCTACAATACCATCCAGGCATCTCATTTTTGCCCCCCCTCCTCTTGTTTTGCCTCCACTTTTCCCAGCATCAAGGCTTTGTCAAGCGAATCCTGTCTTCTCATTTGATGTCCAAAGTACTTAAGCTTCATCTTTACTATTTGACCCTCTAAGGAACAGTCAGAGTTGATTGACCTATTTGTTCTCCTCACTAATCAGGTCCATACTACACTAGGGAATAAAACAAGGGGATTTAAAACTAGAGAACATTAAACAAAATTAAAAAGGAAATTAAAACATTTGTTTACTAGGGTAAGACTGTACTAGAAGTCTGCCCGCCCTTCAAATACTTGGGGCATAGCAAATAGTGTTCAACAACTGCAATCCACAAGATTCTGGTAGCTGTTTAAGATTATTTTATTGCTATGGAACCTGCACATTTAACTATTTATTACATTGCAGACATTTACTCCAACAAAATCTGCATAAAATGAAGATCTGTCCTACTCATCCTCTTCTTGAGTGATACTCCATGTCTTTTCAATCTGCAGTTCCTTTTGCCTGACCCAGTGTGAGAAAGATTAGCCTGCCACACAAGGTTGCTATTACCAGGGTAAGCCCGATTGTGGTTCAAAAAGTCAGACCTGCATTATTACTCCCTCAAACGAACACTGTGGAAAGTTCAAGAAAAATGTTTTTGGAACTACTGATAGGAATGTAGACTAAATGATTGGAGGAGGAACCACAATCTCATTCCCAACAGAGGCCATGCCAGATGGATTGGCTGTGAAGGTCACCTTGTCCATATCCTCAAGGCTGTGGCAGTCCATTGCAGTCCCAGTGTTAAATCATGCATGTCTCATTTCATATGCACAGCAGGAGATGGCTCTGTGATCACAGTGTGTGAGTCACTTCATGGCAACCTGGGATCCACCTTAAACAAATTTATGCCAGCAGCATTTTTCCTGCTTGCCTTAGAGGGCGAAGATGGCCCAGAGCCAGATGGCCTTCAAGATCAGGCCTCCCAGCATCCTAGGACAGGAAAAACATATACTCGGATCAAGTTGCAGCCAACAACAATTTTCTAGAAATTATTAATGGGCACTTCCAGCTTGCAAGAGAAATATATATATTTCAGGACCATCAGATGCTTTATATTTTAATTCCCTAGTCAGAGTGGCCAATGGTAAGGAAGAGTAGGAACTGTATTTCAACATATGTGAGGAGCTGAATTTTCCCCAGTCCTAACAAGCACGAAGAGCAGGTCTTTTGTTCTTATACAGAAGCCAGGCTGCCAAGCCATAAATATTATACAGTAAAACCCCGATAAACGTAAAAAGTCCTTTCCGTAGCTTCTTACATAAATAGGAGCTTTATGTAAATCAATGCATCTCCATAGGGATGAACTGAGAAATAAAAAACAGGCTTGAAAATAGTTTTCAATGCATCCCTATGGAAAATTGCACTTTTCACCCCTAGTGGCCACGATAGTAATGACAGGCATTTCTCACACGGCACTCTCCCAGTAGGGACTGCAGAAAATCATTGGTGCTGTTGCCGCTGCCTCCACCACCACCATGGAAAGTGATGTCTTGTGACTGTCAGTGGTGGGGTGGTAGGTGGCATGGGGTGGAATTTTAGCTTTTAAAATGGTCGTGCCACCATTTTAAAATTTAAACACACCAGGAAACCTCTTACGTAACTCTTTTTTCCCACCGTAAATCGGGACATGATTTAAGCACAAAAAAACCCCTTACATAAGTTGAATTCTATGTAACCAGAGGCATTTGTAAATTGGGGTTTTACTGTACTGAAGATATCATAAAGCATATAAATATATTCTTGGCATGACAGTTTTTTTTCCTAGCACTCCTAGTTGTTGAAAACAAATGAAGACACAAGATAATCTTCTTATTAAAACCTATATTAGACTACTAATGGTAAGGGAGAAAGAGGAATACACAACATGCAGGATTGCTTGCTAAGGTTTCCTCCCCATTGTTCAAACTTGCCAAACAATAACATATCTCTGTATATAACTCTAAATGAAGAACAACCTATTATATTGTATGAAAGAATAGACTAACCTATCATACTCTACAGAAAGTTTATTATATATAGGAAAGAAGCACATCGTAGGGAAAAGTTGTTCATATCTTTCAAGATTTAAATACTTCTATATCTTGCATGAGACAATGTGCAAGGAAAACAGAAATATAGTTCCTTACCGACACTATCCCAGTTTTCTTTGGTTTTGGACTAGGAGACATGAAGTGATAGCTTCTGGAAGGCTTTTTTATGTATATTTTCCATGTAGAAGAATCTGGATTTTCTGATGCATAGCAACGCCAGGCAGTCTACAAGATTTTATTGGAATTGTGCAACTGATTAACTCAATTACCAAACAAAGTGCATTCACTGAAAATTGTCAAAGCTGCAATCATTAACTGATAGAATATTATTTTTAAGCCACAAATATCTATATATTTTGGGGTGGTGAAAAAATTCAAAATTGGGCCAGGAAAAAGATTCAGTTCAGAAAATCCTTTATGAGGAAAGCTGACTAGATAGCTCAGTGGTTTAAGGATCTGGCTGTGGTCAGAGACTGGGAATTTGATTCCTTTCTTTACCATCTAAGAAAAGAGCCAGCTTGTATAGCTTTGGGCAAACCACACAGTCTCAAGGCACCCCCAGAAGAAGGGAATGGTAAACCATTTGTGTATGGTCTCTACCTGGAAAACTTTGGAAAGGGTTGTCATAGGTTAGAACTGATTAGATAAGGGGTGCCCAAACTTTTCGGGCTGCAGGCCAGTCATGTGGTTGAGCAGAATGTTCATGTGGTTCCTCCCACTGGAGGAAGTAAAACGCATCCCCGCATGTGCTAATTACCTTTAAAGCCCTACATGGTAGTGGGCCAGGATACTTAAGAGACCGCATCACCCCAAGGACATCTGCCTGTCCCACTAGAACAGACCAGAGGGGCTCTTTAAAAATACCACTAGAAGAAGAGCCTTTTTGGTATCTGCTCAAGTCCTATGGAACCTCCTGCCAGTTGAACTGCATCTCCAGACAGAGTTGCTGCCTTTCAGGAAAGAGCTGAAAACCTGGCTGGCAGGGCAGGTGTGGGGAGGTGGAGAGGAAGCAACCACTACCACCACCCCACTGGCTTATTAAGTGGGGGATCACGCATGCTTTTAAAAGTTTTAAACTAGATTTTTTAATTGGTGCACGTGGGAGGTAATTTTTTTCATTGTTTTCAGGAATTTTAAGGGTCTCTATAGTTTTAAATGTTGGGGATTTTTATGTATGCTGCCCAGAGTCACATGTCAATTGGGGTGGCTATACAAATTGAATAAACAAACAAACAAACAAACCTGTAATCTGGATTTGGCAAAAAAAATTCAAACAAATCTTTTTCAAATATCCAGTGGACACATGTTTAGATCAATTGGTCTCTTAAAATCATGAAGTCCATGAGCGAATTTATAGATTACAATAACTGTTTTAAAATGTACATAAGGGAAAAAAGAGGACACACTAAAAGCCCACCTCTTCTCAATAGGAAAACTCTATGTAGAATTGTAACATCTAAATTCTAAATGGCTGTTCCCAACCTTTAAATTCATGTGTGGTTGATGGCATTTATCAGTGATTGGTTCTAGGGTGAAAGTTAGATTGTTGTTGTTGTTGTTGTTGTTCAGTCGCACAGTCGATTCCGACCCTCTGCGACCCCATGGACGACTACTTACACTCATGTGTAATCTTTTTTAACTTCTTAGTCTTAAAGTTTTAAATTCCTTTTAGTATCCTGTAGATTATAGTCGATGTTTTTAAGTTAATTTTAAAACTAATTATAATATGCCCCATAGGATTCTGTATTGTTTCATTTGTTTCTTTTAACACCAATGTTTGTAAGCTGTAAGAGTTGGGTTCGGCTGATTGGAGGGGGGGGATATTAAATTTGACTAAATAAATAAAAATAAATACACTCACGAGTCATAAGAGAACCCAGACAACATTTGAGAAGTAGGTATGGTAGGGACTTCCCAAGCCAACTACTGAATTCATAACAAGCAATAATTGCTCACAATCCAAATGGGTGTGTGTGTGTCTATGTGTGTTTCTGTGTGTACATCCCACAGCAGCAGCAGCAGCAGGAGGCATTCTCTCACCCTCTGCAGAGATGACAGGCTGCTAAAAGTGAGAAGCATAAGAGTAATAGTATTTTAAAAGATTTTTGCATTAAACCATCTCAGTCACTTTGAGTCTCTGTTTGTGGCAAATATATGACAGATAAATAAACAGACAGACAAACAAACACATACGTAGAACCTAGTCACCACATACCTGAATGAGGGAAGCAGCTGCTGGAATTTGTCGATTGAAGTGTTTCTGCCTTTGTTTCTGCTGTACCTTCAGAGCAAATCCAGAACCAAGAATTCCCTAAGGAACATACGAAATAGCATTAACATACTCTTTCAGTGGAGAAATTAATATACTACCATATTCCCCTGAATATAACACTAGGTCTTATATTATTTATTGCTCCAAAAATGCATTAGGGTTTATTTTTAGGGGATATCTTATTTTCCCCCTGTTACATCACACAGGGTGGGGGTCCCCAGATGGCCTGCCTGCCTGCCCATCACTTTCACTCTCAAGTCCCCATGGCTTATGCTCCAGTACACCAGAGGGCCAGAAAACGGCCCATGCATTGCTGTCATCTCCTCCTCTGCTGGTGGGAGAGGGGTTTCCTCATTATCCCCACCTTCATTTCTTCATTTCTCTCTTTCTCACACGCACAAAAACATACACACAAAAACAAACACATCAAGACAAACACAGTCATACATACAATATCTAAAACAAAGCAACCACACTTATATACCGCCCCATAGTGCTTAGTGCACTCTCTCCGCGGTTTAAAAGTTAATCAGCATTTTGCCCCCAACATGCTAGGTACTTATTTTGCTGACCTCGGAAGGATGGAAGGCTGAGTCCACCTTAAGTCCTGGTCAGGATTAAACTCACAACTTTTTGGTTGCAGTACAGCAGTTTAACCACTGCACCACCAGAGCTCAATACAGTAATACCTCATATAACATTAGTATCGAATAACACTAAAATCGCACAACATTAAGGAATCTGGGGGGAAGAATTGCATCAGATAACATTAAGATCCTATGGGATGCTTCAGATAACAACCGCTAAAGCCTGTGTGGTTACAATGTATCTCTATGGATCCCATAGAGGATCAGATAACACTAAAAATCATATAACACCAAGACTTGTGGAACCAGGTTTTAGTGTTATATGAGGTTTTACTGTACTTATCTTTTTAATTAAAAGCAGCTTTAAGTACTCTTAGCAACCTACCGCAGGCAAGGCAAAGAATGAAATTGCAAATACTGAAAAACAAGAGGCAATGGTTTTTCCTATCCACGTCTGAGGCACCTTGTCACCATATCCAATAGTTGTAACAGTTACCTGAAAATAAGAAATAAACATTATTGAAACAACACATAGTTCAGATAACATTTCAAGCCACACTTTGAAGCAATAACCTTGGGGAAAGTATAATACACTAGTACCTCAGATAACGTTAAGACTTGGTTCCATGAGTCTTAATGTTGTCCGGTTTTTAACTTTGTGTGATGCATTGATCATACAACGATAAAACAAAAACAAAAACGCTGTTCCCTTTCTGGGTGGGCAAGACGAATCCCTCACTGTTAGCTTTTCAGTATGGGATTCTTCTAACAGTCATGGATCCCTCACTGTTAGGTTTTCAAGCCTTTCAGTGTGGGATTCGTCTAACAGCGAGGGATTCATCTTGCCCACCCTGTTTTTCAGCAGAGGAGGCAGGGAGAATCTCTCTCCCTTTGCCTTTGGGTTGTGGGGGAAGTATGGGCTCTGGTTCAGCCCCCAACCCAAAGGCAAAGGCAGAGAGATTCTCCCTTCCTCCCCTGCTGAAAAACAGGGTGGGCAAGATGAATCCCTCACTGTTAGACGAATCCCACACTGAAAGGCTAACAGTGAGGGATTCGTCTTGCCCACCCTGTTTTTCAGCAGGTGAGGCAGGGAGAATCTCTCTCACCTTTGAAGAGATCTCTGCTCGAAGCCTGCAGGGTCCAGCCCTGCAGGCTTTGGGGTAGAGATCAACATTGGGGAATTTGAGGCAAACATTTGCATCACACAATGTTAAGATAACATTGTGCAATGCAAATGTTTGCCTCAAATTCCCCAACATTATCTGATTTTAGCCTTATCCAATGCAAACGTTATCCAAAGTACCACTGTATAAACACACTGAAAGGAATAAGAAATGATTATTATAATGGTAATTGTTTTGAGATTGTCTATTGCTTTAAAAAATGGAAAACTGATTGCAAGATAGAACTAGAAGATTAGTATAGAGAAATATGGAATAGGGTAATAAATGATAGATTAACATCAGAATTAAAAGTAAAAAAGGAATTTAAAGAAATCAGATTTTAGAGACGTATGGGGAAAATTTCTTGATTATGTTTTAGTAAAGAGGAAAGGAGTAAAACTAGGGCAAGAATACACATTGTTCTGGAAAGAAGGGGCAAACCCCAGGAAATTTATTCTGATTGACTACTTTATTCTTGCCCCAATCAAATATGCCAAACTATATGCCAAATAGAGTAAAACCCCGGCTTACAACTGCATTGGTTTACATTTGCCACCGTTTACAATGGCAAATCTAGAGGAAATGATGTCCCATTTTATGACTTTTTTTACCTTATGACCGCGAATTCACCAGAGTCCAAAATTGCTGTGGGAGTATTTAAGACCAACTGCAGCCATTTTGGACTCTGTGGGTGGCACAACCGCAGCATGCGACCTTGCCTTGAGCATTTATGGCACCTCTTCTGGAGCCATCACTAAAGCACGGGATGTCTTTTAAATCTGGTGTTTTAGCAGGGGCTCCGGAAGAGGCGCTGTGCATGCACAAGGCAAGGTTTCCCTATTGCGATCACCTTTCCCTCCCTTCGCTGCCCCAATCTGGGCACAGAAGGTGGGGAAAGGCAAGTGGTTTGCCTCGCCTGGCTGTGGGGGAGCCTTGGATGTGGCTGGCCCTGGTGCTGGACAAACTGCTCTTGTTCGTCGCCTAACACCAACCCTGAGGAAGTAGCGCCAGAGCCCAGGCAAAGTAGGGAAAGGTAGGGAGCTAAACTTCCTCATTTATATTCCTCTTTACTGTGCACCTGGCATTTTTTGGTTTATATTTTATTTTTTGGGGATGACATTTTTTAAAATTTTCAGTGCATTCCTATGGGGAAATGTGCTTTGGTTTACAATTGATCCAGTTTCCGATGGAAGCTGTCAGAACGGACCAAAATCATAAACTGGGATAAACTGTACTGCAACCAAAGTAAGTAGTTGTGAGGTACCAGTATCTAATCTGGATAATTTATTCTGTTAACTTCTACAAATATGATGTAAGATATAAATAAATTATTATTGAGGAGTTTTGCATGTTAGAAACTTAATTCAGGAAAAAGAAAGAGGACAGGAAATTGAATTACAACACAGCTCATGTTAACATGCTATAAAAATCAGAGCATTAATTTAGCACTTTATGACTTGGAAAACTTTTTGGTGCCTGAGGTTTCAGGGCTGTGGGAAGCCTGCCTAAATCCTAATTTTCTTTCTTTTTTTAGAGAAAGCTGCACCAACACTCATCATTAACGTTGTATTTCTGGTTTTATTTATATTAGGACAGAGTTTGCTAATGCAAATAATGTCACATAGAAATTTTATATGATATTTTTGTATTTTTAACAACTATTTTTTCTAAAGGAGAAGAAACAGAATTCTGACATTCCAGTTTGCTCAGATTATTCACTGGCTCACAATACCTAGGGGATTTAGGGTAACATATGTGTAGCAATTCACTTTCCAGTACAGTTTTTTGAAACTGCAGATTGATATGAACATTTCTCAAGAAGACAGATACTGTATGTGAAACTGATCAATTCATTCCTACCACTTATTCATCAGCGAAAATGAGGGAATACATCGCTTACAAAACAAAACACAGATTTACACATGATTGTCTACTAATGCGCGGACTCCTGGCTGAATAATGACTCTAAGGTATCCAAGATAAGGGAAGGCCTTTAAACTACTTTTATATAGAGAGTGAATAAGTTTTTTTTAATTACACCTCTTAGAATCAACCAGGGAAGTTATAAGAGTTGTAGTTCAAAATAATAAAGTTCTGAAGCTTTACACAAGGGGAGCCCAAACTACAGCCTGCAGGCGGAATCCAGCCTGTGGACCATAGTTTGGGCACCCCTGGTTTAAGCAGAGAAAATGGCAGCTTAAAATCTATCTCATCCTGTCACAAAACAGATTGCAAGGTGCGTTTTACTTCCACTTCCGGTGGAAGGAACCATGTGATCGGCCCACGGCCTGAAAGGTTTGGGGGGCCCTGCTTTACACTGTTGCTTGTTTTAAAATAACCAGTATAATTTAAATAGAAATACGACATTTCATCTTAGTGGGAAGCTTGTGACCATAAGAAACTATCTAACAATGAGAAAAATTAACAGTATATTGCTGAAAGAAGTCTATTTTTCTGAACAGCAAACACCTAGATATCAACTGCAGCTCCTTCTGAACTCCAAAATACAAAAGACTCCACCTACTGATTCTTTTGCCCACTGTCTTATTAATTTCAAAAGATCCAGGACCATATTCACCTATAGGTTATGCCAATAATTTCTTTAAAAAATGACCATTTTTAATCAACACTTCAGTTAGTGGTAGCCAAAAGAATACAAACTTACATGTACACTGTTTGTAAAGCAATTGTAACATATATATGTAAATATGTTTTATTAACATAATGCAGGAAGGGGACTATATAGTCAAAATAATTTACTTTTTCAAGCACTTTGTTATACTCATATTTCAAAATATTTTTTAAAAATCATAGTAAAAGGGGAGACAGTATTTGAATAGCTTTGTTTGGTCAGCTGGATAGTTTTACAGCACTATTTTCCACTGGACAACGTACTTGATCTTTCAACCATCTTAGACCAAGCCTGTCCCAGTGGTGAGACTTTGATCATTTCATAGTTTTGAAACTATGTTGGCAAAGACCAGTATAGCTGAATGTTGTATGGAGACACACTCAGACAGACAGACACACACTGTCGTCACAGAAATAAGACCAGGGCCAGAAAGAGCAAGGAGGAAGCAATCAACAAAATGTGTGTGTGAGAGTGTGTGGGGACTACTTTCCAGAAAGAAATCTATCTTTAACAGCATTGAAAACAGTAGAAATGTAGCTCCAGTACTGATCTCATTTGACTCGCACCCCACCTCATCCTCAAATGTTGCTGAAACCAAAGAGGTAGTATTCTTCCCCTTATATGCATGTTTCAGAAATGGTGACTTTGTCCATTGCAGTAGAGCCCTGAGGAAATCAGGAGCGTCTAGTTCCATTTCAGTTTATCTACATTTACTGTATGAAACTACAGAATGAATTCACCAAAAGGTGATTTCATTTTGGCAGTTTAAAGTCTGACCTAGACACGAAAGAAGAAGACACTTACTGTATCATTCAAATACTAATCTGTGGTTAATCACAACTATGGTTTCAAGTTGTCTTGCTTTCTACAAACCACAGCTAAGATTAACTTTTGTTTGTTTGTTTGTTTAGATGATAGAACAAGCTTGGGCTAATCTACAATAGAAGTCAACATTTCTTAAGTGCCTTGCAGTCATATAAGGATGAGGGGGAAATCTGCAAATATTTATTTATTTATTATATTTCTATACCACCCACTGAACAAACAAATAAATAAATAAATAAATAAATTTGGGTGGTATCCTACTCTGGGCAGTGAACAGACAGATAAAAAATAATGACAAATCACACAACAGGTCAGACAAACAACCGACAAATGTGTCACAAACTACTAAAATAGAATAGAATAAAATAAAATATTTGGTATCTGAGGGTATAGGGACTCAACCTGACAATTTATCTGTAAAGGAACAACATCCTGGAAAGCCTCCTTGAAGAAGAAGGTTGTAAATTGCTTCTTAAAGATAGCCAGTGATGGAGTCTGACACATCTCTACTGGTAAAGAGTTCCACAGGGTTGGTGCTGCAACCACCGAGAAGGCTCTATTTGTAGTTAAAGATTTTCAAGCCATCTTCAGGGTCAGCACCTGGAGCTGCACCAACTGTGATGTGGGGAGTTGTTCTGAGGGAAAGATACCTGACACCTACTCTTATAATGTTAAATCATGATTTAGATAGATCATGGTGTAAGGCCATAGCACAGATGGTTATCTCCTCCACACTTTCTCCTCATCATTATATGGTGATACTGTACATTGTATATACATGAAATTTATCACTTAGGTCAAAATACAGTTTTTCATTTTGAACGGTTGTTATTGATAATACTTACAACTCCCCACCAAAGAGCATCTGCATAGCTGCTAAATTGATGGTCACCTGAATCATCCACAGCATCTTTTTCAGCCAAGTACACAAAATAAGATGAAAAAATCAGGCCTAGAAACCCAATGTATAGCGTGGTGATCAACTCCTAAAAAAATCAAAACAAAAGAAAGTTTGTGACATTCAGAATACTGATGTTGGCTGAAGCTATTTTTACAACTAGCAGTTATATATTTTGCTTAGGTACTTTGTTAGGATCTATCTTCTGCTGAATTAAGAAACATAAGTAAACTAGGTGTTTTTTGAGGGCCACAGACAGCAATCCTATGTGACCTTCAATGAAATTTAAAGTTCTAAGAAGCATCAAAAATTACAGTCTATGCTGCATAAAGACTTGTATATCTTATTACTTCACTTTGGACATGAAGGCAACTTACATGAATTTCAGTTTGACGAAAGCTATGATTCTTCATATTTACAGTGTGGAAGCTAGATAAACGATACATCAATCATGATGTCAAAACAGAAGATTGACATATGATTCACAATCTTATGCATATCTACTCAGAAATAAGTCCCCTGGTCCAAATCTCATTTTCAGTCCTATCTAGGATAGAAACATTGCATCAATGCAACTTTGTTAAGTCATCTCTTCTGTAAATCCTATTGATACCATGAGTTTACTCTAATTAGGGCTAGGAATTAAAGCAGGGTGGCCAAACTACAGCCCACAGGTCAGATCTGGCCCCCAATGCCATTCCATTCAGACTGCGCTGCCCTCACCTCTCCTGGAAACAAATGTGCTTGCTCATGCGCAAGCACATCTGCATTCATGTCCAGGTTTGGCATGCATGTGTTCATGCATGTGCAAATGCATCCGCATTCACTTCCAGGTGTGGTGCTCATGCATGTGAAAATGCATTCACATTCACTTCTGGGTGTGAAGTGGACGCGCTCACACATGCGCAAATGTGTCCGCATTCATGTCCGGGTGCAACACAGGTGTTTGCACATGCATGAATGTGTCCACATTCACGTCCAGGTGTGGCGTGGACACACTCACACATGTGCAAACACATCCATGCCGCATCCAGAAGTGAATGTACACGTGCATGCACAAACACATCCACTTCCGGGGGCGTGGTCATGCCCATTCAGTTCTTCTGGGGGCATGGTCAGGTCTGCGGTGCAAAACGTTTGGGCACCCTTGAATCAGAGCAACAAATTCAACCAGATTTATTCTCACATAGGGATCTGAATGACTTCAGCCTGAATGTCAAAACTACTTATTAAGACTTGTAAAAAATAAAGTCATGAAAGAAATTAAGGTTCAGATATAGAGTATAGCAGACTGGAAATAAATTATATGAAAAATATTTTTCTATGTTTAATCTTCACATAAACTACTGCAAACAAATGTTAAATTAGCCACATTTAGACAACCACCTCTCAGTCAGTTAAGCCTAAGTATATACTGTATGTGTGTTTCACCTATGTAAGCAGTTTCCTTTCTGCAAATTATAGTTAAACTAGAATGCCTCTAATAAGCCTGATTCCTCTTTCATCTAAACTTTAAAACTATTATTGTCAGCTTTGGATCCAATCAGGACAATAAAACATGATCTGATGTTACGATTGTTTTAATATTCAGATTGTTCTGAAACTATTAAGCCTAATTTCCTGTTCAATCAAAATAAGAAAATATGGCTAATTAACGGTTTCCTGCTCAGTTGCAACTTGCAGTAATTCTTGAGGGCTAAGAACAAAGGAGAGGAGAAACAAGCTGCACACACCAGGAAAAGACTTGTGTATACAGTATTTTGATGCATTTTAGGCTAAGATGTGACCATCTGCACTGTTACCCATATATTGATTTAAATAAATTACACATTGAAGGAAAGACCATTTCTCAGAGATGCTTTAGTTATAGATTTCCAGCTTTAGCATGGGGGTGGACTCAGTTACTCCTGTAGTCCCTTCAAGCCCTGTCTTCTATGATTCTATGCCTGTAATCCTGTTTGTGTAAATTCTATAGTGTAAAACTGATGAACTCAATAGCTAAAGTATTTTAAAAAACTAAAAATTTCTACATCTTATTTTCCATCCCCTAGAATCCCAGGTACTTTGAACATCAAACGAGAAGAGAAGATTCACTTGAGAAAGCCTTGATGCTGGGAAAGGTGGAGTGCAAAAGAAAAAGGGGGCGGCCAAAAATGAGATGGCTAGATGGTCTTGTAGACACAATGGGCACAGAGCTGAACGAGTTGAGGAGGATGGTGGAGGACAGAGGTGCCTGGCGGACAGTGGTCCATGGGGTCGCAAAAGGTCGGAATCGACTGTGCGACTGAACAACAACAAAAGAATCCCAGGAGGCTGAAGTCTTACGGAAAATCAGAGTTGCTTACCAAAAAAGCAGTGGCAATTTCTGACAATTGAAGACATCCACTTCCCAACTTTGATGCCCATGAGAACTCAACAATGAAAGAGATTACTCAGAACTGGCCAAAATTGCTCCAGTTTATAACATCATCAACATTACACCATGGAACTCAACGTGCATGAATTTTAGCCTATGATTTTAGAAACACACATACACATTTATATTGGGAATACAGTAAGTGCAAGTAACAAATATTGTGTGTCTCAACCCTAGCAAACTGCACTCCCTACATTAACATAAAAATTTATTTGCAGTGTTGCAGCAGAATCCTATCCCTATAAATCCTATCCCTATAAATGGAAGCAGTAACCTAATTCCATTATCTCCTCAGAAAAGTCCTCTATGGAACTTTAGCTGAGGACTGTGGGCTGGGTCATGCTCTCTCTGCCTGCACGATGGGGGTGACCATTTTGTCCCAATAGCTTCAAAGTTTCTAATTTTTATCTTGTGTTTTAATTGTTTTTTTTAATGCCGTGTTAGCCACCCTGAGTCACTCATGAGGAGGACGGCATATAAATATGATAAAATAAAACAAATAAATAAAGGAGTAGCCATTTTGTTTTGTGAATGCCCTTGGAGCGGGTGGGGGGGGGGCAAATGAAATGGCACTGCAGAACTGATCTGGCCCACAGGCCTTAGGTTGGGAACCCCTGATCTAGGTCTTCATTGAGCGGCAGAAGCCCAGCACATGTGAAATAAAGAGTCAGGGAAGGTCTTGCCCCACTCCAGACATCACACTGTTCAAGCAGGGACCTATGGTCAACACAATGCTGTGTTGCCATGGCAAAGGAGGTTTTTATTAGCCCCAAGAAGTCTAAGATTACAGAAATGATTTAGAGCATTGGTTCCCAATGTGGGACACACACCCCACAGGGGGGCTTCAATTCCTAGAAGCCTAAGTCAGTACACTACTTGACCTGTGCTTTGGAGAAGTAACTTAGGCTTCTGGGAACTGATGTCCAAAACCCAAAGATTAAGAAACACTGATTTAGAGACTCTAACTGCCTGATAGTAGAATATATGTACAGTGGTACCTCACTTAAAGAGCTTGCTCTGTAAGCGAAACACCATTGTAAGTGACCAATTGTGACTTCTAGTGTGTGGGGTTTTTTTGGGTTGTTTTTTTGTGACCCCCAATTTAGTTGTTAAGTAAGTTTTGGGTTGTTTTTAGTTGTTAAGCGAGGCAACCATTCAGAGAAAATTCTGCTCATTAAGTGAGTTAGTCTCTAAGCAAGGCACTCTTTATGTGAGGTTTTACAGTATTATATTCAGCTCTTTTGCATACCTGTCTGTGAATGAAAACAACTGATCCCAGAAGCCTCCAGGTACCACCCTGACGGTCTACATGAAGCATGCGCAGAATCTGCAGAAACCTGATGCCTCTGGAATAAAATTCATTTTAAATGTAAATATTAAAAAAGAGCAAGGATACTTTAAAAAAGGTTTGTGGAATGAGGCAAAAGTTACTTTTTAAAGGAAGTAACAAAGAGAAAGAAATGATTACATGTTGTCAATATGCTTACCTAATAGCTGAAGTTGCAAAAACTTGACCTTTAGAACCCACACAAAGCACTATCAACGAAGCAACAACTACAATTAGATCTAGAAAATTAAAAAAAATACTATGGATTAAACATTTCATCTCACTTGTATACATTTAGGATAATACACACTAGAACAATGTTAAATTAGGTGTTTAATGACACAAGAAATGTGAGTTTTCCACATCTAGTGTACTTGCGTATAGGTTTCATTGCTCATTGAAAGTTATGTCTGTACAATTACAGCCCCTAATCTTTAAAATGTATTGTACTTTATCAAACTAATGTTATTCTGATCTTTTCATTAGCATGCAATGGGTTTTGTCCAACCAATCCTAACATCTAAGGACAAAACACATTTCAAAGATCAGAATGACATGTGAAATTTGGACTGAAATTTCAATAGAAAAGGAATGATAGGATGACCCAATTTGCAACAGAATTTTCCATGGGAGCATGGAAAAAATCCATCCTCCTCCATGGCTTCAACATTTTTGGAAATGTTACATTTCTCTTTGTTGGCTGCTACTCATATCCAAGTATATAATTTTTCCTGGAAATCCAGAAAAAATGCTACTGCCGTGAATATGTTTAAGGTGGATCACAGCTTGGCATGAAGTAACCCACACACTGTGATCACAGAGCCATCTCCTGTGGTATGTATGAAATGAGACATGCAGGATTTAAAGCTGGGACTGCAGTGGTCTGCCACAGTCTTGAGGATATTAACATGGTGTGCCTTGACAGCCAGTTCATCTGTCAATGCCTCTTCCACCTCCATGTCCATTGGGAATCACAACAGTGAAGTGGTTCCTCCTCCACTCATTTTGCCATTGGGACCAATATGATGGTTTCCAATGGCCTTTCCTCCACTGCGGGGGCCATTACCTGTAGTCATTGGGCCATTGGGCCCAATGGGAGTCATATTATTTACTGCCACCCAACAGTTGGCGTTGAGTTGCTGGCTGTACAGTCTACTCCATTACCATAGCAGGATGTCTGGCCAGACAAGTTTATATTTCTAATGTTGACATAACAAACCCCCATGATGGGGGGGCTAAAATTTTAATTTATATGTACACTAGGTCAAAAGGGTTTAATAGGTCAAATTTGTCTAATGAGATGCATGGCCAAGAGGGGATTTGAACCTAGGTCCTCTGAGCCACTACACGGCATTGGCTTTTTGCCTGATATTCACACTTGTCTTCAAACTTGCATGTTCCATATCCTTCCTACCTCTGTGCTTCTGAAGTTACTGCACCGTCTTCATACCTGGCAGCCAGTTTACTAATCTCTCATTTCAGAGATATGTTTCAAGGTTTTGTTGTTGTTCAGTTGCACAGTTTATATTAAGGTTTACATTAGCATAATTTACTATTTGTAATTAGTTCCCAATAGAATTCTAAGTCTAGAAGAATTCAGATTCCATTCTATTTGTCTCCAGACCTTAAGAACACAAAATAACCCAAAAGTAATATTTTGTGTCCTCCTTTGTTACCGGAAAATGTAATTGCTTTGGAACTATAAAGTTTCTATATGAATATTAACCCATCTTATAGCTTGGAAATTGCTGTTTTAAGTCTGCTATGATTAAATATTTGAAGGACTGTCATGTGAAAAACTGGGAAAATTTACTTGACACAGGTACAGATTGTAGGACCTGAAACAGTGGACTAATTTTTAAGAAGGCAGATTTCCCCAAACATTAGGAAGAATTTATTGGCAGTAAAGGCGGTTTTGACAATGGAATAGACTTCCCTGGAGGCATAGACTATTAATCATTGGCAATTTAAAAAGAGAGATTAGAATGCCACATTTCAAGGACTTCAGCTGTTCTTTGGCAGGAGATTGAACTAAATGATCTTGTGAACCCTTTCAGCTTTATAATTTTATGCTAGAGCCTACTATTTATATGGCAAAGTGACAGTTCTGACAAGAAATAAATTTTGTGATATTATAGAGATCCAAAGATAACAGAATCCTAATCTGATTTTTCATTTTCCTCCACATTTTTTGTTCAGTTGCATAGTCGATTCCGACCCTTTGCGACCCTATGGACCACTGTCCGCCAGGCACCTCTGTTGTCCACCATCCTCCTCAACTCGCTCAGTTCTGTACCCATTGTCTCTACAATACCATCTAGCCATCTCATTTTTGGCAGCCCCCTTCTTTTTTTGCCCTCCACCTTTCCCAGCATTAAGGCTTTCTCAAGTAAATCCTCTCTTCTCATTTGATGTCCAAAGTACTTTAGCTTCATCTTTACTATTTGACCCTCAAGGGAGCAGTCAGGGTTTATTTCTTCTAAGATTGACCTATTTGTTCTCCTCACTGTCCAGGGGACTCTCAAAACTCTCCTCCAGCACCACATCTCAAAGGCATCTATTCTTCTGTGCTCAGCTTTCCTAATGGTCCAGCTCTCACAACCATACATTGCCACCGGGAATACCATTGCTCTGACTATATGAATTTTTGTTTGCAATGTGATGTCTCTTCTTTTCACTATGTTCCCCAGGTTTTTCATCGCTTGCCTCCCAAGAATCAGTCGTCTTTTTATTTCATGGCTGCAATCACCATCTGCAGTGAGCTTTGATCCTAGGAAAGTAAAATCTGTCACTGCTTCTACTTCCCCTCCACATAGGTTTGTTCATATCCAGCAGACAGGGTAGGAGGTCCTCCTTGATCCATGAAGACATTCTCATTTTTTTATACTCACAGTCACATGGAAAATCTGGTCTTTTTTAATTCACTGCATCACCACAGAACACAACAGCAGCACAGAAAACATAATTGGTTTAGAAAATGGGAAGAGAAGAAATAAAATATTTTCTTTTTTAAAAATGTAATAGAAACATTTTCAATCAATACTACAAATACCCACCAATAATAGAAATCGGCTTTCTAGCAAAACGAAGCCTTCCCCAGAAACCAACATATTTACTCCGGCATCCTGAAGACCATAATCGAACCACATATTCTGTTCCAAAAAACACCACTAATACAATTTCCTAAAGGAAATAAAAAAGGAAAAACAGATTGATTTAATAACTATTAATACTTTCAGATTATATTACGTGAAAATGAAATGTTTAGATATGAGAAAGTATAATATAAAAATATATTTAAAAAACTTAGATGAGAAAAAATGATTTAAGATTTATCTCATGGTATTTAGCAGGTCCAGATATGATAAAAAGGAAAATAAATGAGCATATTAGAATCATGTCTCATCAAATTCTCACCAGTTTCAATACTATTTACTTCCTATTATTATGACGAAAACCTTAATTTCAAAACCTTGCCCCATAAAAAAAGGATGTCATTCAGATTTTTTACTACAAGATGTGAGAACCAAGAAACAATTGCTTTCTAATTTACACTTCATAAGCAAACCGGGGGGGGGGGATATTTTTGCTAAATACAATAATAATATGAAAATAAATACAGTAAAATCCCGGTTTACAGATGCCTTGGGTTATGTTTGCTGTGGTTTATGACCAGCAAATTGTATGAAAATTATGTCCTGGTTTAGGGGGTTTTTTTTCAGTTTACGTCCCAAGGACATCTGCCCGTCCCACTACAGCGGACCGGAGAGGCTCTCTGGTTGTACCATCAGCTAGAGAGGCTCATCTCTCTAGCACTAGAAGGAGGGCCTTCTCTGTGTCGCCTCTGGCCCTGTGGAACCTCCTGCCAACTGAGTTGCGCCTCCAGGCAGAGCTGCTGCCCTTCCGGAAGGGTGTAAAAACCTGGCTGGCAGGGCAGGTCTGGGGTACTGAAAGCACAACAACCTCAGCCTGCTGGCTGGTTTGACCTCCTCCCCTGCTCCCTTAAGTTCTTAAATTTTAAATCATATAATGTTTTAGTCATAGTTTTAATTGGTTTTAACTGTGGGTTTTTGAGAACTTTTAGAATTTTAGTCTTTTTATGTGTTTTAGGATGTGTTTATTTATTTATTTATTTTATTTATTTATACTTACTACCCCGCCCCAATCGGGAGCACCCGACTCTGGGCGGCTTACAATGTGGATTAAAATCACAAATAGATCCTTAAAAGTTCTTAAAAAATTAAAACAATATAACAGGTAAAACCAAACATCCCAAACGTCACAGGAGGTGGCTGTCCCCTTAAATCAGCCAGCCTACGTGGGATCCCGTGTTCCTGGGACCCCACACTTGCTCCGCCAGCCAGGTCTTCAAACCTTTGCGAAAAGGTAGGAGCTCTGTTTGCAGACGTAGCTCGATTGGGAGAAGGTTCCATAGGGCCGGGGCGAACACAGAGAAGGCCCTCCTCCTAGTGCTAGAGAGGCGAGCCTCCCTAGCCGATGGAATAACAAGAGAGCCCCTCCGATCCGCCCTGGTGGGACGGACAGACATTCTTAGGGTGACGCGGTCTCTTAGGTATCCTGGCCCACTACCATATAGGGCTTTAAAGGTAATGACCAGCACCTTGAATTGCACCCGGAGACATACTGGCAACCAGTGCAGCTCCCGGAGCAGAGGCGCGGCGCGAGCATAACGTCCGCACCCCATCACTACTCAGGCCGCTGCATTTTGGACCAGCTGCAGTCTCCGGATGGTCACCAAGGGCAGCCCCATGTAGAGCGCATTACAGTAATCAAGTCTGGAGGTGACCAGAGCATGTGTGACCATGAGCAAGGCGTCCCGGTCTAGGAGAGGGCGTAACTGGCGTATTACACGAAGTTGTGCAAAAGCCCTCCTGGCCACGGCTGCCACCTGTTCTTCGAACAGTAGTCGTGAGTCCAGGAGGACCCCCAGATTACGCACCGGGTCTGTTTGGGGCAAAACTGCCCCATCCAGAACCAAAGTTGGTAACTCCCGAGATAACACAGGGCCCCTTACCCACAGCCACTCAGTCTTGCCGGGGTTCAGCTGTAGCCCGTTTTCCCCCATCCAGACCCTAACAGCCTCCAGGCACCTGGAAAGGATTTCCACTGCACCGCTTGGGTCCCCACGGGCCGAGATGTACAGTTGGGTATCATCTGCATACTGATGATACCTCACCCCGTGGGAACGGATGATCTCACCCAGCGGCTTCATGTAGATGTTAAACAGGAGAGGAGAGAGCACCGAGCCCTGAGGCACCCCGTATTGGAGGGGCCTAGGGCTGGACTCCTCCTTCTCCAGCAACACCGACTGGGTCCTGCCCCTCAGAAATGAGGAAAACCAGGACAACACAGTGCCCTGGATCCCCAATCCTTGGAGCCTCCCCAGAAGGATACCATGTTAAACCACCCTGGGTCGCCTTCAGGGAGGAGGGCGATATAGAAATTTAAATAAATAAATAAATAAATAAATTAGACCACCAGCACTATTTTAGAGTCTAAAATGGCAGCCCCATGTCATTTTAGACTCTAAAATGGCACACACACACACACACACCACCAGAATTTGTGATTCGCCACTTACTGCTGCAGATGCAGTTGAGGTGACATTTTTGGGGCTGTTTCCACAGTGTCCACAGCTTCTACCACCACCAGCAGACTGTGGGGACCATATTCGCTCCATTCCAGTCTACGTCTGAAGTACCCCCGTGGCGCTACAGCTGGGAATGCATGCCTCTCTGGAATGCCTTGGTTATGCACAAAGCACCCAGGCACACGTTCCTAGCTGTAGACCCATAGGGGGAACCTTGGACGAATCCCAGAACAGAGCAAGTATGGTCCTCACAGCCTGCCGCTACTGGTAGAAGTGGCTGACACTGTGGAAACAGGGCAGTCGCCACCGCAACTGCTGTGTGAGCTCCCCTGGCACCCAGACAAACTGCTCAGGAAGCAGCAGCAGCATGCAAAAGGTACGGAGATTACTTCTTCCTTTACTGTACAGTATGTGTCCTTTTTTCAATAGTTCTCCACTGTTGTGGGTTGTCTGGGGAGGAGCAGGGGGTAGAACACCCCCTTTTCTCCATCCCAGCCCCTCACCAGATGGTGGGATTGATCAAGGGGTGGGAGATAATCGTATCTAGCATTTTTTTGGATTTGGGGGTGGTGGTAGTAGTTGTATTTTTTATTATTGTTTTTGGTCCAGTCGGGACCGTTTCCCCCCCCCCCCATATATTCCTATGGGGAAATGTGCTTCAGTTTAACTATTGATCCGGTTTCCGACGAAAGAAGTTTGAACTGACCAAAGTCATAAACCAGGGATTTACTGTATAAAATGTGCTGTAATTCAAGCAAATTAAATCATAGCACAAGTCTACATGCAGAAGAGTAAGTTCCATTGAAATTATTAGAAGTTACTCTCAGTAGATATAGCTAAGATTTCAACAGCTTAGTTGTTTGCAATGCCACATTCATCTACTTAATTTGGGTTTTTTTAGCTTATTACTTTTACATTAACTAAAATATTTGGGAATATCTCTCTGTCCTTTTCATCACTTTATCAATGCTCTCCATAGGTTCCCAGTACCCTACATGAAGATAGCTAATTAACAAGTCAATAAACCAGCTGAGCTACTTTTTATTTTTAAAACTAAAAAGTATTTTAAAAAAGCTCATGCTGTATATATACTGTACTCTGAAACTATTTCAAGGGAGCAAAATACATAAAAATAGCAATTAATCAAAATCAATCTCTGAAAAATGGGAGTTTTACTGAACAAAAACTCCACAATCCAAAACTTGATGCAAATTAAGAGTTTAATTTCACAAGAAGAGTAAGAAAACAGAAAGAAACAAAAAGATCTAAGTTATGGGTGCTTTCAGATTTGCACTGTGTGGGTTTGTGAGGGAGGGGTATAGCTGTCAGTGAAATTTGCATGTGAGTTGTGTGTGTGTTTTAAGAGCCTCCATGGTTCATTGGATAACAGGAACACTGGCAAATATGCAAATATAGGCTGCCCTAAAGACAATGAAGCAGGCATGTAGTCAATGGTTACTGTCATCCAGTTCTTTGCATGACATGCAGACAAGCTTAGAGAACATTGATTGTTCTATAGACTACTGCAACTGGAGAGAACAACCAGTCGGCTTACACCAAGACACATTTTTCACTCCTGACGTTTTGATAAAGGCTTATTGACCTAAATGAGACCTATGTTATTCAGGGAACATCGGAGGTGAAAGTGCACAAGCTGTTTTTCATAGTCATACACAAAAATGCCAGGTATCCATTAGCAACTTGCAAATTCTCCCTCCCCTGCCCGTGGCTGGATGACAGACAAAAGTGTTTTTTCAAATATCTGGTCTTGTATAAGCGCAATAAGCCATGGGAGGGGGGGGGGACGCTGATTGATTTTTATCCCTACATTTAGATGCAGCTGCCAAAGAAGTTGAAGAGAGGCAAAAGCCAAATGCTATTTACATTTGAAAAAAAAGTAGGACAATCATTAGAAAGGCAAACAAACAGGCCCTCATGAAAGACTTCTATATACCCAATAATATAGATTCTCATTAAGTTCAGTCATAGAATATATTTTAAAATAGAAGATATTTGCAAGTTTAATTTCAGTGTTAACAATCGTCTTTTGACACAAAGATAGAAAGGTTATCAAGGGTGAAACAGCTCATAAGAATATATCTCACACTGGATGCTTGTATTTATGTTGTACTATTCAAAATACAGTACAGCCATATTTCTGGCAGAATGGTGTCTGCAAGTTGAATGTCCATCTTGTGTGCAATCCTTTACCAACACACTTCAGGAGCCAAATTGGAGGCAGAGCACCTCTAAATAGCAGCTGTTGTGAAACAAATGGGAAAGGGCAACTTTACCCAGGAAATGCTAGTGGGTTCCCCACAGACACATGTCTGGCTACTGTGAGGAAAAAGGCTAAACAAAATACACCTTTGGCTTGAGTTAGCACACCTTAGGTTTTTATAGAAAGCTGTGAGGGGACAGTGAGTAACATTCAGAAGAGGGATTCTCAACCCATAGGCCTGATCTGGCCCACAGTGCCAATTAATCCGGCCCATGGTGAGGACCACCAGAGCTTCCACCACCACTACCAGAAGCAGTGATGTGCCAAAAGCAGTGAAAACAGCCAAAAATGTGGCAAAAATGCACCTCACTTGCTCTCACCACCATGGGAAGCAGCAAAAGTGGTGAAAACAGCTGGGATTGTGCTGTAAATGCACCCGCCACTGCCACTGCCACCACAAGTGGTGAAAGTGACAGAAGGAACCATGCCTATGGCCCACTCACCTATGGCAAGAAAAGGTTGCAAACCCCTGATTTAGAATAAAGACCTAACATTGCTATAAGGCAGGGTGGCCAAACACGTTTATGACAGGTATGGGTGCATTTACAACAGCGTTTTGCACATGCGCAGGTGTGTTTTATTTTTGCTTCTAGTGGGAGGAACCACATGACCAGGCCACTCAACCACATTACTGGTCCGCATCACCACAAGTTTGGGAACCCTTGCTACAAGGAAATAACTCAGCAGGGCCTCTATCTGCTAATTATAAAGACAGCCAGTTGTCAGGCTTTGTTGATACATCTCTCATCAATTCAGCTTTTATCTTATTTAAATGCCTTCTCAATAGAAAACAATGCCATTATATCTAATGATACTTTATATAATACTTTGTACTTGATGTTCATCAATCCTTAATTTTTGCATCGGTAGCTATACCCTCTTCTCTGGTGTACATCAGAATAACTCACTAACCCATTTTGCAGAGTGGGGGACTCATATTTCTGGCTTCCTTCTTTCCTATACTTCCCCCACCCTCACCCCGTTGTCAGTAATAAGGATATATATTTTATGGGCAAGAAATATAAAAGTATCCAGAGAAATCAAGCTAATTCTCCCTCCCCAAATAAACTTCCCTTGAATGAACGTTTTATAGGTGATATACTCTAACTGGAATTCTCTTAATACAGAACAGAACTAATGATAACTTAAAAATCAACATAGGAGAAAGAGAGAAATGCTGGCGCTTTATTTTCCATAGAACTTTGTCAACCAGTCATTATCTCTACTAATCAGGAATCATCACATAGCAGGAAATGTTCTTGTGGATGACCCAACACTCCTAAACTCAAGTGAAAGCAGCAGACATACTATTGCTATCTTCTACACTGATCTTTAACCAAAACTTAAATAAGAAGGATAGTGTCTCTGGGATGACTCAGTGAGCATTAGATTAATGGTTTTTCCTCTGCCTGGAGGAAAGGTTTTGCCAGCTAATATAAGCTAATAGTGCACCTGTGCCTAACAAATTTCACATGCAGTCATTACTGGCAAAGGACTACACGATGATATTTTTAAATGTCTTGCTAAACTGGGCTAGACAAAACTCTGTTGGAATTTGCATACAAACTATACTGAACCCTCAATTTCTTCTTTTACTGATGGCCCATTTAGTTCAGAGCAAAAAAAAAAAAGGTTCTAGAATGTTTCAGAAAGTATCAAAATCCTAATATCCAGCAACATTATGAAATGCCAGTTGTACTTTGCTTAAAGACCATAATGTGTTCCACAGGATTGGTCTTTAAGCGAGTTTGCTCTTTAAGTGAAACACTATTGTAAGTGACCAATTGTGACTTCTGGTGTGTGTGGGGGATTGTGAACCCCGATTTATTTGTTAAGTGAATTTTTGGTTGGTTTTATTTGTTAAGTGAAGTGAACATTCAGAAAAAATTCTGCTCTTTAAGTGAGTTACTCTTTAAGCAAGGCACTCTTTATGCAAGGTTTGACTGTAATACAAAACATACGCACAATCTTTTCCAGAGTTTAAAATTAAGTGTGTTTTAATAATATATGTCAGGGATTTCCCTGGCCGTATGTGTGTCAGGGTAGCAGAGTGGCGTTTTAAGCTGTTGTGCAGCGAAAGGTTCAGGTGCAAAGACACACATATAGCTTCAGAGAATAGTGCAGTTTACTTGTGAGTGAGGGGAAGACAACATACACAGGACTATATACAAAGGTACCAATCTGTCTCCAAGCCCCACAGTTGCAACAGAGCTTGGATTCCTCTGATGGCTCCAGTCCAAAGAGCATGTACAGAGTCCTGCTAGCAAAGCACTGACTGCAGGCTGGCAAAGTCAGTGTGCTACTTCTCAGTGGTATAAGGTACTTGTCAGTTCTCAGAGAAACAGAGCTTCACACAGTACGTCTTCTCCCTTTTGAGTCAGTGGACAGTTTGTCAGCAGTCTTCAGCAGTTCTTCCTTCTCAGTAGAATACTCTCCTTAGGCAGTTTAACACTCCTCAGCAGTTCAACCCTCATCAGTATAACCTTCCCCAGTTGGCCATAGTTATACTGTGGTGTTGCTATGCTATTCCTCTAATCAGCCACAGCTGTGCTGTTGCTGAGGCACGTACACCAGGTAGACACAGCTGTGCAATCAGTCTGTGCCTCAATCCCAAACACCTGTGTCTAAGGCTCTTGCAGGGCCTTAAAGCTGTACTAACTCACTGGGCAGAAATCTTTGTACAATACCACACAAAATGCCCTAACAATATAAATGATTAAAAGTTTGTTTCAGGACTAGCAAATTGCTACACATTTATAAGAGCCAATCTCTTGAACTAAGGAATATCAGATGTTATAAGTTTCTTGTATCACAATGTTGAGATCTCACATTATTAACTATATATGCCTTAAATAGGTTCCACAAAATCAATTTTATAAAATAATTCAATTATGGGAAATTCACACTCCATTTGACTTGTTAACTATGCATGTCTGATCAGTACCGCTGTTTACTGTGAAACTTAAGTGACTCTTTGGGATGTATTAGTAAAAAAGAATATACAGTCAAACCTCGCATAAAGAGTGCCTCACTTAAAGAGTAACTCGCTTAAAGAGCAGAATTTTCTCTGAATGTTTGCTTCGCTTAACGAATAAAAACAACCAAAAGCTCACTTAACAAATAAATCGGGGTTCACAATCCACCCCCCCCGCCAGAAGTCACAATTGATCACTTACAATGGTGTTTCACTTAAAGAGCAAACTCGCTTAAAGAGCAATCCTGCGGAACACATTATGCTCTTTAAGCGAGGTACAAGAGTACCATTTATGCTGATAAGGATTCAGCCCACCAAATGCAGACAGAAAATGTTTCTACACATGAGCAGGGTGGTAATATTTCCTTGCACCAACCATGCTAATTAGGCACAGGAAGGAGGATGAGTCAGAAATGTAGTTACAACAGGCCAAAATTTCATTGGCTACCATAGAGGAAAAAAACTAATTTTTAGGTATTTTTCTTCTTTGCTTCCTCTTTTTCCCCATCAGGTGTAGAAGGAGATGCAAATGCGAGGTTCTTACTCTGGCACTTCTAGCGGCTTCCACCAGTGTTATTTAGTGTTCTTGTGTACTTCTCTGGTATTATCACCCCACTTTCCTCTGGGTCTGCCTCATGGCCTTTGTCCTTCTCTTCTTTCACACATGCTTTGTAAGGTATGGAATTCCAAGGCATTCTTTCCAAATGGGCAAACCACTTTACCCGACTGGATCTGCATCTCTCTGACTACAAGCGTGCCATAGGATGTGATGGACATGGGAATGCATCCTGGTTACAGTGCCACTGAGAGTTTCCAATCAATGCAAGAGCTGGTGATGCAGATTTTCTTCTTTCTAAGCTTTCCCTTGTGGGTAAAGCAAGGAAGACAAATCTTCCTTTCCGATTCACATCCTGGCTATGGGTAGGGGAATTTCATCATCTGGCACATCATTCTGGGAAGCTTTATCTGCCCTCTGCTTTCACATCTCCCATGTTAGAGATAACCTTTGAGGTTAGAAAGCAATGGGGAGCTTTCTAAGACACAAGCACCAGCCATAGGAGCATTTCCTGTCACCTATGATTGCGATAGGCACCACAACCCCTAAATTAGACTGGTGCCTGCAAGCTACAATCCCAGATCAATATGAAAACCTGCTTTGAGGAAATATATACAGTATATTTAATCCTAAAAGGGCTACCTGCAATTGATATGAACCAATGCCTCCGAATTCTGTTAGAACAAGCTGTGATGTTACTAAGTCAAACAAGTAGGCAAAACCTGGGACATACAATTCAATTGTACAAGGAGATAAAATTATTTCCTAAACCATAAAATCTGCATGAGAGCTAATTTTACATGTGAAAAAGGGGGCATTTTCACATGTCAGCCATTTTCTAAATACTGTATTCTCTTTTTTAAAAATGGTGGACTATGAAACTAAACTTGGCGTCCAAGTTGCTAAAAAATCTTTCCTTTCAAATTGTGTGTGTAATGAACTGTTAATATAATGCATCATAAAAGATTTGTTAAGTAGATTTCAGGTCTTTAAATACTGTTCCAAGGCTTAACAGTTTGCAACCAAATGTGAAACTGAGGTTAGAGTTACTTATCGTGAGCTTTAAAAAACTTACTAAAAAAAGGAAAAACAATTTCATCTCTGAAATTAAAAATAAATCTACCATATAATTGTTATTCATTCACATCTGGACAGTCCCTAAGCAGTTTTTCATGTCACACGCCACGATGATAAGAGTTCAGGCACCATATTTCTGTTTGACATTTACATAAACACAACCTGCTCTTGCCTCCACATTTTTGAGTTCTTTCCCAAACTTGCTCTAGGGAATAGTCATCATGCTCCTCCACACAGCTGCAATAACAGTTACACACTAAAACTGTAGTCTGCGGGCACTTAATACACTTCACAGAAAAACATATGTACCATTGGTAGGAGAGGGGGGGAAAGGGGGAGGGGGAGAAAAATGCTAATTCAGTCAGTATTCTAATGTCCCTTCTAAAGCAGGGGTTCCCAACCTTTTTATGCCACTGAGCAGGCCAGACTGCTGAGCGGGCCAGACCATGCCCCTGAAAGTGGAAGTAAGTGCAGCCGCTTCCATATTTACAACAGCCATGGGCACATTTACGGCTTACGTAACCATGTTTATGCATGCACAGGCATGTTTCACCACTGTCATAAATGTGCCTGCTTCCACTTCTGGGTGCAGCAGCAGTGGGCCCCATGAAATGGTGTAGTGGGCCGGGGCTTGCCTGTGGGTCACAGATTAGAAATCCCTGTTGTAAAGGTTTGTTGAAGTATGCAAATAGTTTCCATTAGTGATACACTAATCTGTATGCAACATGTGGCAATGTTACACAAAAGGTAGCTGGTCAGTAATATTTGGGTATTCATGGAAATTTTGATTGATTAATTGATTGATTGATTGATTGATTGATTGATTGATTGATTGATTGATTTGTTGCTTTTATTCCCACAGAGGCCCCAAGGCAACTCAAAACAATTAAAATTTAAGAAACAATCAGTAGTTTTAACAGTTTTAAAATACAATATAAACATTATATTAAAATATATCAAGACTGAAACCAGCATTAAAAACAATCTTAAAACATGTAAAAACATATTAAAATATGTCAGTTAATAAATAAAGCATTCCTGAGACCCTTATTGCTTAAAAGCCTGCCTGAAGAGGAAGGTCTTTACCCAATGATGGAATGACAAGAGGGAAGAAACCAAGGAGCAACTACTGATAAGGCCCTCTTTCTTGTCTTCAGCAAATGAGCTGAGGTGGAAGGAAGAGAAGGGCCTCCCCAGAAAATCTTAGAAGCTTAGGCTCATATGGAGTGATACAATCCTTCAAACAGCCTGAACCCAAGCTATATGGTATAGTGATTTATAGTTAATAACCAGCACTTCAAATTGGGCCTGGAAGCAGACTAGCAGCCAGTGAAGCTGTTGTAATAAGAGAGTAGCATGCTTTCTATAACTAGCACCAGTCAGCACTCTGGCTGCAGCAGTAGTCTGAACCAGCTGAATGGGTGGTGCTTTTTATTTTATTTTTACACTGCATGACAACGATTTTGCTGCTGGGAATAACACATGTGATTTACATGATATCGAGTGTGCTGATTCCAAATCTGAACTCAGAATTTGCCTATCATGTACAGATTTAAGTTATAGGTGAGCTATAGCTGTTCAAATGGTCAGTAATTGGGTAATGTATTTTTTTACATGGAAACATTATAACAGTTCCAGTTACCACTATGCCTTGCTGCTGCCTCAGCTGAATCATGTCCCCAGTGGCATGCATGTTCCAGCAGCAGCTGGGCATGTCTGGGCAAATCAGTGAGCTGAAGTCAGAAATAGGTATATATGGCGAGATGGACCAAGGGCTTCTCTCTAGTGTGAAACCATCTTATTGGATAGTACAGCTAGGCCATAGTGTGTCTGTTTTGAGCTAAAGATGAGTGTTAATAAACCAGACAATCACATCTATACACGTAATTAAGTTAAGATCCTGATGTCCTAGGCAAAATCGGACTTCAGATTTGGATTCAGCACACTTGATTTAGTATTGGACACATGGATTAGACCAAGTAGTAGACAACGATTATTTTTTTGTGATGCTGTGTTATATATCTAAATATTTATGTCTCACCTTGTAGGTGAAGATCTCAGGACAATATACATTAAACAAAAAGACTTTAAAGCTATTTAAATTATTAATGACAGTTCAACAGAATGAAACTAAAACCCACCATCCACTAAGACTCTTTGAATGACTATGACTGGTCAGCTCCACAAGTTTCATTGAATGGTGAAGTTCTAACTTTACATTCAAATGAGGGAAATGTTATTGCCAGTCCAAGCTCCAAAGAGAAAAGCATTCTAAACTGTGATTCTACAGTCAAGGAAGCTCTATTCCACCATCTCTTTTCAGCATCTGCGATTAAGACATCCCCTACAGAAGGTTATTATGGGTTAGGAACCCATAAGGGTTAGGAACCCATAATTATTAATATTTATTATTATTTATTAATAATTATTAGGAACCCATAATTATTAATCTTTAAGTACAATCTCTTTGGAGCCACAGCTGTATTCTTTTTATTAGTATTATTATTAGCAAAATATTATGGTCTCATTTAAGAGCCAACTGGGAAGGCTGCCCATGTTTTGTGTTATAAACACTGAATGGGAGTCTCCATCATCACATTTTCTCCAAAATTAAGGAAGATATTGTAATAATATTTTGAACTTTCCTTTTTTCAGGAATTAACTTTACACTTGGTCATAGGATCAGACCTTCTCAACCCAACAGTCTGATATATAATACCTATTTTGTTTGGTTTTTGAGTGTGTATCATATAGCAACATCCTAATTGTTGAAGACATCTAAGGTCTGCCAATTCAAGTATAGACCAAGTGAAGTTGGGCAGATTACAAACCCTCCCCAGTTCATATCTGGGAAATTACTTATGACTACCCTCATCTTAGCTTCCCTTGGTGCCAGCAGTGCAGCTGTGTTTCTGAGTTGGAGAAGCATCCTCCCACTCTCCAGTCCATACTCCAATGTCTTTTTGGCTGGTCTGTTGGCAAATCTTAGCCAGCAGAGTAACATATCTCTATGAACAAATCTCTAGGAACATCTACAGCAAAGAGGGTTCTGCCAGTGGAAGGGTATTTATCCCTACAGAACAGCCTAATTCCTACAGTCTTCAACCTCTACCAGAGATAATAAATTTACTTTTAAAAAATATTGCATGTCAAAACTTATTTAAAAGAAGAGCAGACATCTTCAGTAATATACTATTATTAACTTTACATTTTAAAAAAATAAGTTGTTCTGCAACTGATTGCTTTTCTGTTCCTCTTTAAAAAGAAAAACCTTTCCAGCCTTGAGAAGAGAGTGGCAAGGATTCAAACAAATCTGAAACCTTCCACTCAAAGTACCTCTGAACGCATTCTTTAAAGGTATTTTTAAAGTGATGAGAAAACATTGTTGGAAGATATTACAGATATGCTCTCTCACACACCCCACAACAGTATTGTTTCTACTCACTGCGTTACTGCTGAGATGTAATTTTTACACCATTACTAAAACAAAGCTATGGGAAGCTACATTACTTGCTATTCCAAAGTGAGCTCTATGCTTTTAAAGGTATTTTTACAACACATCTGCCTTATTTAAGCAATAAATATTTATTTGTGGTATGTTACAGATATGCAACACTGTTATTATTCTATGGAAATAATGGAGACAAAGAAGAGAACAATCTTGGTGAAAAGAAGATTGTTTAAACAGCCCTCCCCAGCCTTATGTCCTTCAGATGTTTTGAATTACAGTTCCCATAATGCCACATTGGCTAAGACCTCCTCCTCTTCCTCTCCTGTGTCTAGGCCAGTTATGAAACTGCCAAAATGAAGCCACCTTTGGAGAGATCATTCTGTAGTTCCTTTTACATGACGTAGTGCATTTTAGGTGAACCTATGGCATGTGTGCCAGAGGTGGCATGCAGAGCCCTTTCTGTGGACCCCCTTGCTATCCCGGGCAAGGCCCGTGCTACCGGCGCCAATGGCAACACCTCTCTTCCACCCATCCCTCTCCCACCACCAATGGGAAGGCAAGAGGGAAGGCTGAAACCCCACCCAGGAGGTGATGGGGATGAGGTGAGGTGATCAGACACCCCACACCCTCCTAGGATATGGAGGAGATGGTGATGGCAGACATGGGGGGCATGCGCACATGCAGGGGTACTGTGTCCACCTGCTGGGGGTCATGTGCATAAGTGTGCATGCACGAGAGGCACACTGATGACATCACATGGGTGCGTGGGCACACGTGGTACCTGCCCACACTCTGCCTCCTCCTTCTTGTGCACTTGGTCTCTAAAAGGTTCACACCTAGTGTGAGAAACATTAGCCAACATAAGATGGCCATTGCCTAGGATATGCCCAATTGTGGCTAAAAAATACCACAATCTTCAAGGGGTCTCTTTCTAAGAACTTACAGGAGCTATAGTTCAAAACGTGAAGATGTTCAAGAAGGACAGGTTTCACTTATCAGTAACTGTCGTTCTCCGAGTATGTTGTTTGGGGATTCACACTGATGGGTTCTGCGCCTGCGCTGAATCCTGAGCGGAGCTGGAAAGCTGATTGGATAAAGAGTTTTAAATGTGGGACCGCCCACCATGCCCAACCCCTTCTGGCGCCATTTCGCGCTCTCCCCTCAGTTTGATACTAAAGCTGCCCGCGAAGCATAAGGCCATCTCAGGCCGGCAGCCCTGAGGGGAGGTAGGGTTGGGTTGTGTGAATCCCCAAACAACATACTCGGAGAACGACAGTTACTGGTAAGTGAAACCTGTCCTTCTCCTTCGTGTTGTTTGGGGATGCACACTGATGGGTGACTAACAAGCTCACTTACTTGGATGGTGGGCAGCCGGCGTCCTGAGATGTAGGAGAGCGCGATGGCATCATGGATGGGTGGTCATCAACGAAGAGGATCGGAGCAGACCTTGTGTCAACCCGGTAGTGTGTGATGAAGGTGGAGGATCTGGACCAGGTAGCAGCCTTGCAGATGTCCTCCATTGGGATGCCCTCCAGGAATGCAGTGGAGGAAGCCAATGTCCTGGTGGAATGTGCCCGGACATGGGGAGGTGGTGGCAAGGACGACATCTCATAGGCCAGGTAGATGGTTCTTGAGATCCACTTGGAAAGTCTCTGGGCAGACAGAGAGTGTCCCTTGGACTTGCCACCATAAGCCACGAACAGTTGCTTGGCTCTCCTGAAGGACGCAGTCCTTTGTGTGTAGAACAGCAAGGCCCTCCTGACATCCAACGAGTGCCACACTCTCTCTTGTGCAGACGAAGGATTCAGGAAGAATGCTGGAAGCGTGATGGACTGGGCCAGGTGAAATTCAGTCAGGACTTTGGGCAGAAAGGCCAGGTCCGGGTGCAATACTACCCTATCGGTGTAGAACTTGAGAAAAGGAGGGTCAGACCGCAGGGCTGCCAGTTCTCCTGCCCTCCGGGCAGAGGTGATGGCTACGAGAAAAGCAGTTTTGTAAGAAACAAACTTAATGTCCACTGTAGCCATGGGCTCAAAGGGCGTCTTCGTGAGCGCGGTGAGCACAGCAGTGAGGGACCACTGAGGAGGTGGTATCTTTACTGGAGGGTAGGCATTACGCAGTCCCTGGAGGAATCTTTTAACAGTCTTGTCTCTGAAAGCGGAGGACAATACTGATGAAGGTGGGGCCTTAGCTACCACCGCAGCCAAGTGGACCTTTAAGGATGAGTGTGCAGATCCTGACTCGGCCAGGTGCAGGAGGTAGGACATGACATCCTGCAGGGATGCTGAGTCCACGGTACGGTCGCTGGATACCAAGAAGTCCATGAAGCGACGGTACTTGGCATCGTAGGACTTCCGCGTGGAAGGCTTCCTTGATAGTTCAAGGATCCATGTTAGGTTGGGTGGATAAGCTAGGCCGTCAGGTGCAGGATCGGCAGATCCGAGTGGAGGATCCGACCGTCCTCCATGCGGAGGAGATTCGGATGGGTGGGTAGGCGAAGGCGGTCGCAAGCCAGGGTTTGGAGCAGTGGGAACCACGGCTGGCACGGCCAGGATGGGGCAATCAGGATCGCCCAGGCGTTCTCTGCACGGATCCGTACCAGGACCCGTTGGATGAGAGGGAATGGTGGAAACATGTACAGTAGTTCCTGGTGCCACGGCACCATGAAGGCATCGCCCTCCGATCCGTAGCCGATCCCCGCTCGGGAGCAGTAACGGCGGCACTTGGTGTTGGCCTGTGTCGCGAACACGTCTAGGTTCGGTGTGCCCCACCGTCGGCACAGACGGTCGAACACCGATCCGTCTAGTTCCCACTCGTGCATCGCCGTCCCTTTGCGGCTCAGGGAGTCCGCATCGGAGTTCAGGGTGCCCTGGATGTGGACTCCTATGGAGAACACGTGTACCTTCAGGCACCACTCCCAAATCTGGACGGTCAGGTGAAGGAGGGAGAGAGACTTGGTCCCTCCTTGCCGGTTGAGGTAGGCTAGGGTCGTGGTGTTGTCCGAGGCGATCTGCACCACGCGGCCCGCTATTGATAGTCTGAAGGACCTCATCGCCTTCCACACCGCCAACAGCTCGAGGAAGTTGATGTGGTGGCTGGCTTCCGCGGGCATCCAGACGCCGTGGACCCGTAACCCGAGGCAGCACGCACCCCATCCGTGCGTGCTTGCGTCGGTGGTGACTTGGACGGATGGTGCGGGAAGGATGAAGAGTCTCCCCGCGGCCACATTGCGGTCCATTGTCCACCAGTTCAACTGGTCTTGCAGCTTGGGAGTTGGTGTGAGCCACTTCCCGAGGTTGTCGTGGGTGCTGTCGAAGGAGGCGAGGAGCCACGACTGGAGCAATCGCATCTTGAGCTTGGCGTGCGAGATCACCGCCGTGGTCGACGCCATGAGTCCTAGCAAGCGGAGGGCGTACCTTGCACGGACCTGACGCCTGCCCTGGATCCGTGCCACCACCACACGGATGTCGAGCAGACGTTTGGGCGGAGCATAGGCTCTTAGGGCCAGAGAGTCCAATATGGCTCCGATGTAGTCTATTCTTTGAGTGGGGGTCAACTGAGACTTCTTGTAGTTGACCCGTAGACCGAGACTCTGCATAAGGGCCAGGCAATGAGCAACATCGTCCTTGGCTTTCTGTTGGGTTGGGGAGCAGACCAACCAGTCGTCTATGTACGGGAACACTTGGACGCCTTGCAGCCGAAGATGAGCAGCCACCGGCGCCATGCACTTCGTGAATACCCTCGGAGCGGTGGAGAGGCCGAAGGGTAGACATGTGTACTGGTAGATGTCGCTGCCCACCTGGAAGCGGAGGAAGTGACGATGTTCCCTCCTGATGGATACGTGGAAGTAGGCATCCTTCAGGTCGATGACGGTAAACCAGTCCCCGTGGTTGATCAGTGGGAGGATGGAGTGAAGAGTCACCATCCGGAACTTCCTCGCGTCGATGTGTTTGTTGAGGAGACGGAGGTCCAGGATGGGACGCGACCCCCCGTCTTTTTTGTCCACGAGGAAGTAGCGGGAGAAGAACCCTTCGTGAGACTCCGACGCTGCAACCGGTTCTATGGCGCCCTTCTCTAGGAGAGCTGATAGTTCCTCCTGGAGCGGTGGGGACGGATCGGTGACGCGGACCCGTCCGACAGTAGGGCATTTTTGGAACTCGATCGCGTAGCCAGAGTCTAAGATGGTTAAAACCCATCGGTCTGTGGTGATGGCAGACCACGCCGATAGGTAGTTGGTTAGTGGACGGTAAGGTAGAGTCTCGGTCACGGAAGAGTCAAACGCGTTGCTTGCCCTTCCGTTCCGTCCGCTTACCAGTCTGGTGACGCTGCTGGTAGCGTGGACGGCTGGGTTCTTGTTGTCGTGGTCGGTAGGGTTGGTACCGGGAGTAGTCCCCCTGCCTCTGTGGTGGGCGAGGTTGGTAGGACAGGCCTGCCTGCGACGTCGATGGTTGGTCCTGTTGGTAACGACTGGACCCACGGCGTGGAGGGCGGAGCTGCTTTTTGGTGGCGTAGTCCCCTTTCAGCTCCCCCAAGGAGGTGTCGGTCTCCTTAGCGAAGAGGCCCTCACCATCGAAGGGGAGTTCCTCCACGAGCCGCTTGACGTCTTCCTGCAGGTCAGCCGAGCGGAGCCAGGCGTGGCGGCGGAGCTGGATGGCGGAGGCCAGGTTCTTTGCCTCCGACTCCGTGACGTGGCGGCCGGTGCGGATCTGTTGGAGGGCGAGCTGGCTGCCCTCCAGGCAGAGTTTCTCGAAGTCCGCTTGTCTGTCCAGCGGCAGCAGCGATTTGAAGGACTCCGCCTGCTCCCAAAGTCGGCACTGGTAGCCGCCCATGGCCGTTGCGTAGTTGGACGCACGGAAGGACAAGGAGGCGTTGGCGTAGAACCTCCTGCCCAGTGCATCCAGCTTCTTCCCTTCCTGAGTCAATGGGATGGGAGTGCTGCTGATCGGTGTCCGGTGTTGGGAGCCTTTAACCACTCGGGAGTTCGGCGCCGGGTGGATGTGCAGGAAGTTGGAGTCGTCCAGCAGCCTGTACATAGAGTCCACCCTGTTGGACACCGAATGTGAGGATACCGGTCTTTTCTAGACCTCTTTGGCCGCTTTGGCGATCTTCGGGAGCAGTCCCAGGCGGACAGGGACCAACTCTTTCCAGTCGGCCATGCCACAGACCACATCCTCACATTCGTCCAGGGGAGCCTCCGCCCGGATCCCGAGCGTGGATCCGAGGCGGGTGATCAAAGCCGTGTATGTCTTCTGGTCCTCCGGCTGTTAGCCGTGGACGGAGCCGATGTTGTCGTCCGGGGATTTGTCGACGGCAACCGGCGGTGGCTGATCCTCCTCTTCCTGGTCCGACAAGTTGTCGGAGCCTCACGACCGCTCCGAGATGCTGGGCGGTGGTAGGTAGGCCTCGGGGTCCGAGTCCGACCAGTATGGCCTGGCGGATCTCGGGTCACTCCCCGGCAAGGGCAGCTGGTTCGGAGGAAGAGAGGCCTCCGACTGCGCCTGCTCCACACGTTGCCTCTTCGGTGCCGGGCCCTCCTCACGGAGCAGTGGTGCCTCCATGGCTGGTTCGGGAGGCAGAGGGCGCTCCATGAACTCAGACAGTGCTGGCTGGGGGCCCTGGAGCTCAGCGTGCAACTTCCGCACCATCGCCTCGATGAACGGGGCGATGAGGCTCAACTGGGGCGGCACTTCGGAAGCCGGACCAGGAGCCACGGAAGAGGCGTGAAGAGAGGAAGATCTTCGCAGCGGTGGAGGTGGAAGCATCTCCGGTGACGGCGGAGGGCTGGGGGCCCTCTCTGGCGTGGCGGCTTCCCGGGCATCGGCCGACATCTTGCCCGGCGTAGGTGGAGCTGCAACCGGGGCGGATGCTAGGGAGCGTGGCAGCGAAGGGTGAGCTGGTCCCGGATTCAAAGGGAGAGAAGACGAGGAGCTACGACGCTTCTTCTCCTTTTTGTCTTTCTTCCTCTTCTCCTGCTCCTTCTTCCGCTTGAACAGTTCTGAGGCCGAAGGCCGTGAAGAAGGAGCGGAGGTCGAAGGAGCAGACGTTGAGGCAGCGGCCTGCTCTGGAGCTGGGGGAGCGAGTGCGGCCTCCATGAGGTAGGCTTGGAGGCGGTACTGGCGGTTCTTGATTGCGGCCTTCGAGAAGCCTCTACACACCTCACAGGTCTGGACCTGATGGCTCTCCCCAAGGCAGCGGAGGCAGCGCACGTGTCCGTCCGAGCTAGGGAACTTTCTCTTGCAGGACGGACACTGCTTGAATGCTGCCGCTGAGGCCATCCACCGAGGTAGATGGCCGAAGAGAAGAAAACTATCCCGGCCGGGAGGCCCCGACACGAGATTGCAGAAAAACGGTAGATTTTTTTTTTTGTACCGGCGGCTGAGGGCGAGCCCCCAGCCACACGAGGACCAAGGGATTGAGTCCCCTGGTCCGAGAAAAATTGTTGGGTATAAAAATTAGAAGATTCTGAGACAATCTCAGCTAAACAACTCACAGCTTTTTTTCCAGGCTCCTGCTTGCGCAGCGGAAAAAAGCAAACTGAGGGGAGAGCACGAAATGGCACCAGAAGGGGTTGGGCATGGTGGGCGGTCCCACATTTAAAACTCTTTATCCAATCAGCTTTCCAGCTCCGCTCAGGATTCAGCGCAGGCGCAGAACCCATCAGTGTGCATCCCCAAACAACACGAAGGAGAAATATATATCAGCTGGATGGCTGTCTCTTTAAATATACATTCCTTTGTGAAAATTTGATTATGTTTTTGAGCATTTATTTTAGGACTTTAATATTGATCATCAGTAGCACTGCTTATGTCACCTGTCTGTAGTCCGACACAACATAGGTAGGACTAGGGTTCGAATAGCAAACTGGCTTCTATACCACTAGCTCACATTGAAACATAATGCTAATGTTTCAGTTTCATTAGCCAAAATCCTGTTGCTTAGCATTGTGAATCACATTATCATAGATTCACAGAAGCAAGGAATTAATGAGCCCACTTCATAAGTTCCATTGATTCAAATGGTCCTCTTCTATGTGTGTCTTACTACAGTAAAGTTAGTCACAGTTAAAGTTGGCCTATTTGAATCATTGGAACAATATTTGTAAATGGAGACTGCTGCCATGTGTAGGCTTTCTCGATTACGTAGAATTGTGATTATTCAGGAACACACATGTGACAGTAGGGACAGTAGGAATGGCCCCCAAGTAGCCCCTAACTGTAATTTTCCATCGTACAGTATTAGTAAGATTCCTGTTTTTAAACTTAAAGCTGGATTCAGCATATTTTTTGAAAGTCCACATTCTTTTTTTCTATTACTAGACTCTTTAATAATACAAAATGTTTAGGTTTTCTCCACAGTTGCAAGACATACCATAATATTAGACTATAAATAGTAATATAAAGAATTTCACTTAAGTACATTGTTGGACTAAATCCATATTCCTTCATCATTTTTCTTACTGAATTACACCCTTTGAACATTTGTACATCAGGATTTTATATTAAATGTAATTTAATTTAAAAACTACATTGGGTAAAAAAAAATACACCAAAAGGCACTGAAACAAAAATTCAAGTGTACTGAAGGTAAGGAATAAATTTAGGACTGAGTTTCATGCAAGCTTCTTTTATCTTTGGATTTTTATGAGAATCTCACTGGTTCCATAATGGCATCAACCTACTCATGACAATGACAACTGTGGAACACCTTTGTCCCAACACTTAACATTACCTTGGACAAAATGTTCTGTTTGGGTTGTACTATAAAATATGACCCCGGGGTAATAAAATACCATGTTATGTCTTATTGCATAGGAGTCAAATATACCATTAAGGAAACAGAAATGTCATTCTGTTTTCAGAGATCAAAAATCAGGTGGCATTCCTTCCAACAAAGATCTGCAGTCACATTCCTAGTGGCACAGTGGTTAAACTGCTGTCCTGCAAACAAAAGGTTGTGAGTTTGATCCTGACCAGGGCTCAAGGTTGACTCAGCCTGCCATCCTTCTGAAGTCAGTAAAATGAGTACCCAGCATGTTGGGGGGAAATGCTAATTAACTTGTGAAACACCCAGAGAGTGCACTAAGGGCTATGGGGCAGTATAGAAATGTGATTGCTTTGCTTTTCCACATTTACAGTTATAACTTTCAACATACATTCTCCTTTACATTCCTACAGGCACAGTGAGGTTAAGTACTAACCTGACAGGGTAGTGTAAAAGAAGGGCAGGTTTAAAGTGTGCAGTGGTACCTCGCTTAAAGAGCATAATGTATTCCATAGGATTGCTCTTTAAGCGAGTTTGTTCTTTAAGCGAAACACCATTGTAAGTGACTAATTGTGGGGGGGATTGCGAACCCCGATTTATTTGTTAAGTGAGTTTTTGGTTGGTTTTATTTGTTAAGTGAAGCGAACAATCAGAGAAAATTCTGCTCTTTAAGCGAGTTACTCTTTAAGCGAGGTGCTCTTTATGCGAGGTTTGACTGTATTTTAAAGCATTCCTGCCATTTAAAATAACAGGCTGTGGCAGAGACTCAAGTGAAAGAAGAATAGTTGTGGGACATTATAACTCTTCTCCAAGTAAACAGAAATGAATTGCTAAATGACAGATAACTCCTACAGGAAAGTTGGGGGAGGATTGATGATCTGGTGTATTTATATTTCATTTATTTATTTAGAACATTTACAAATCATCATCATCACATTACGTCAAGTCAGTTCTGACATACTGTTTCAGGGATTTCTAGGTAGAGAGTACAGTATTCAGAAGAAGTTTATCAGAAATCACTGAGGGAAATATCAGAACCAGACCTTAAAAGTCATATGACAGAGTCAGAATGGAATCATGGAGTCAAAGAATTATGAAAATTTTATCAGTAAGAATAAAAGAACATTGTTATAAGGTAATCTGAAGATGGTGTATTACTCTAATTCAATTAATCCACTATGAATCTGGCTATAAGGGAGAGGTGATAAATATCCTGGGACTTTTTTTCACCTATGGTGGGAATGTAAGGAGGCAAATAAAATGTGGATAAATGTTTTTGAAGAAATCAATAATATACTAGCACTTAGAATATGATTGTGTCCCAAGATTGCTTTGTTAAATGATTTGGGAGGATTAAAACTCCATAAACATAAAAATACTTTATTGTTATCATGGTGATAGTTGCAAGAATTTTAATTTACTTTAATTTTATACCGCCCCATCCAATGGACTCTGGGTGGTGTACACAAGTTAAAACCAATATAAAACTATTAAAAACTCCTTTAAGACATAGCAATATAACACACATACTCGCTGTGCCATTAATAGCCAGGACTTGGAAATTGTATCAATATTTTGGTTTACAGGAATGTTATAAAGCAGGCGTTCTCAACCTTTTAAAGCTGGGGGCCAGGTCACACTCCTTCAGATGGCTTCTGGGCCCAGATGGCCATTTTGTCCTTCCTCCACCACATGTCACTTCCTGGTGTTGTGGAGGTGAAGGAGACACATGAAATAGTGCCACCGGCTGCATCCGGCCTGTGGGCCACAGGTTGAGAATCACTGGTATGAGGAGATTTGGAACTTGGCAATTAATAATAAATTAATGTGCAAATTGAAACTGAAAGGTGGTTTTATTAAAGAAAGTGAATTTGGAAATATTTGGGGAGAATTTATTAAACATACCTTAGGAAAATCTAAAGGAGTTAAACCCAGAAATGATCATGATATTTTGGAGATAGGTGAAAATATAGGTTTAATATGTGCAGTTGGCTTGAGTAACTACTTGGGAAAAGTACTGATGTTCCCCGGGGTGATGGGTATTCACTGTATTTGTATTATGTTATCTTTGTTTATAATATGTTTGTTTTTGTGGGTTTTTTAATAATAAAAATAAAATTTTAAAAAAGTAGTTTATAATTTCCTTCTTCTGGGTCACCCTTGGACTGTGTAGCTTTCTGAAGGCCACACAGGCTGGGTCTTCTGGGATGCACAGTGGAGAACTGAACTCTCAGCCTACAGTTCTGAAGTCAGATAACAATCTCAGTGACCTATACAGCCAGCTTACTAAAACATGTATGGCCTGCCCTATATCTCAAGATCTCTGGGTGGGATACACGTCTATATAATCAATTTTAAAACATAAGATAATTAAAACAATTTAAAAATCAAACTCTTCTGGGTCTTCTGTTCTTGGCTCTTCTGTTCTTCTTCCGTGTCTAAGCCAGATGTGTAACTTCCAAACTGAAGACACCTTTTGGTGTCATTAACAGGGTATGCTTGACTATGGTTCAAAAATACCACAATCTTAGAGGAGTTCTGTAAACCATGGGGAATTATGGGCTCTCCTACTGGGAAGTGGGCACTTGGGAAACTTGGAGGCAATTTTGTTGTTGTTCAGTCGCACAGTCAATTCCGACCACTGTCTGCCAGGCACTTCTGTCCTCCACCATCCTCCTCAACTCGCTCAGTTCTGTGTCCATTGTATCTACAATACCATCTAGCCATCTCATTTTTGGCTGCCCCCTTCTTCTTTTGCCCTCCACCTTTCCCAGCATCAAGGCTTTCTCATTTGATGTCCAAAGTACTTTAGCTTCATCTTTACTATTTGACCTTCTAAGGAGCAGTCAGGGTTGATTTAGTCTAAGATTGACCCATTTGTTCTCCTCGCTGTCCAGGGGACTCTCAAAACTCTCCTCCAGCACCACATCTCAAAGGCATCTATTCCTCTGCCCTCAGCTTTCCTAATGGTCCAGCTCTCACAACCATACATTGCCACCAGGAATACCATTGCTTTGACTATATGAATTTTTGTTTGCAATGTGATGTCTCTACTTTTCACAATGTTCCCCAGGCTTCTCATCGCTTGCCTCCCAAGAATCAGTCGCCTTTTTACTTATACAGTTGCAAATATTTTTCAGTGGGAAAGAATGTCTAAGGTCACGATGGAAGCAGACTCATCACATGAGAAACTGAGAGGACTGACTGGCATGTGAGAAGTTATTTTTCTTGCTATCAAGAATCCTGGCATCCAACTTTAGTTGCAACAGAGAGGTCCAATTCACCAACTAGACTGGATCTGAATATGAGCTAATAAAATAATACGTAGTGCATATGTGGAAGGATCAAGAGCAGAAAAATAGCAGATAAATGAAACCAACTTTTTAGGGTAAAAGCATATTTCTTCCTGTTGTAAAAGTATCCCTCCAGTCACACAGATATTTCACTGCTACGTGCTTGAACCATGAAACATGCAAACAAAGCCATGCTATCTCTCAAATCACCAATTATAAAACAATTTGCCAAATACAGATTGAAGCAAGCTTCTGTTAGAATAAACTGATCTTCTCCTCTTAAGCATGCACTTCTTTCAGATGGAGAACCAGAGCCCCATCTAATGAAGCAATTAGGCTAATCTTCTCTAGAAAGGGACATTAAATTAGATTCAAAAACTATGCCAATGTGGTTGCTTTCCTGGCAACTTGACTAAACTATAGAAAAATGAATCTCTGGTCAAAATTGACCCTCTGATGTACATTCCCATTGGACTTCTTCATCATCACCACCAGGTCCTGTGCAAAGCCCTTGGGCAAAAAGTGCACTCCAATGATTTCAATCATTTGCAAAAGCTTTGGCATCATCCCAAGATACATTACTTGCTTTAAGATTTCCTTAAGCATTTGGCATCAAGTTTTTCAAGGCTGACCTTATTTTTCCTTTCTTCCAGGAGGTCTCCATCACGAAACCTGCCCATGATTGCAAAGGGGGTTATAACTTTCCACCCTATCAATGTTTGACTTGCTTCTTTGCTTTGTATCAGTGCCATTCCATATTTATATCAATATTCATAACCATGAAGAGGAGAAAAGCTAAAATGGGATTAATAAAGATGTTGATAAACTCTGGTGCTTGATGTAGATGTTCTCTTAAAAAACCTTTACAGTCTTTTAATAAAAAGGGTTTAAAAAAATATTTAAAATGTGAATGGCAGTGTGGCTGCCTAGAGCTATAAGTATGTAAGTACACATCCAAAATAACTCATTAATGATGATGTGCCAAAACAAAGAATTGAATAAATGTAACCAATGAAACATATAAATTATGAGGTGGCAGAGTCTACTTTAAAATTTACAAGAAGCCCAAAATTACTTTACTCTGATGGTAGCCATAGTAATCTTCTGCTCATTTCTAAATTACAGTCACACATACCACATCGTGATGTGCATTTAACCTCTAGCCTGGAAGGGGTCACAATGTTAGATCATCACATTCCATTATCATGACAGTACTCTGCCTAGCGCAAAAGGTCAAATTCCTACTTGTTGCAACATTGAATCTCTATATACAACATGGCTCTGGGGATTAGAAAATTGTAGTTCACAGTAAAGACACTGCAAAGCCTGCATCACTACAGGTACACAAATACACTAGCCATAAACTACCTAACATTTAATAAGAATTGTGTGCTGTCAAGTCAACTCTGACTTATGGTGATCTTTTTCAGGATTTCTAGATAGAAAAGACTCAAAAGTGGTTTACCATTCCCTTCTTCTGGGGGTGCCCTGAGACTTGCAGCTTGCCCAAGGTCACATAGGTTGGCTTTTCTGAGATACACAGTGGGAAACTGAACTCCCAACTTCCGGCTCCTCAGCCACATACTGTACTAACTCATTGAGTTATCCAGCCAGCTATCTAATACTGAATTTAATAATAAGAGTATACAGTACTGCTAAGCCAATTCTGATTTATGGTGACCCTTTCCAGGGTTTTCTACATAAATAATACACTGAACTAGTTTACCATTCCCTTCTTCTGAGGGAATACTGACTCTACTCACAGGAAGGACAATAAAGAATCAAACTCCCAACCTCTGTCTCTGCAGCCAGGTACTTTAACTACTGAGCTACCCAGCCAGCTTATTTAGGTAACGGTAAAGGTCTCCCTTGCTCAAAAGCTAGTCATGTCCAAGTCTAGGGGGTGATGCTCATCTCCTTTTACAGCCAAAGAGCCAGTGCTGTCTGCATCTGCAGACATTTCCGTGGCCATATGGCAGGTATGACTAGATGTCAGAGTGCACAGAATGCCATTACCTTTCCTGCCAAAGTGGTACCTATTTATCTACTTCCAATTCCTTGCTTTCAAACTGCTAAATTGGCAGGAGCTGGGACAGAGATGGGAGTTTACTCCATCATGCAGCGCTTGGGTCTCAAACTGCTGACCTGCCTATCTAATATTTAGTAGACTACAAATATGTTCCAAAGTTGAGAAATTTAGAACAATACAACATTCAGTATTTTTGGAATCAGAAAATAGGAAGAATTTCATATATGATAAGAAAGTTTTAATAGAATGAAACTCTGTTTTTGTCTTGATGTGCATATCTTTAAGAATGAAACTACGTAAAAGTCTAACTATGTTTTATTCAATAATAATTACCAATTCCCTGGAGGGAAGAACTGTGTGTACATGCACTCAAGCACATTTGTAAGCAAGAAAACCTGATATATTTGCATATTCAGGCCAGTTGCACACCACTAGCACTATTTTCCACAGAAACTAGAGACACAGTAGTTTTAGTAACACTTTCACTTCAGAATCAGTGGCTGAAATCCTGTTGTTTAGTGTAACAAATCACAAGTGGGAAACCCACTGAATCAATGGAGATTTGGTGAATCAGTTCCTCTGCATGTTCCATGAATTCAATGGGCCTATCCCCATTGGGACTTACTATGCTAAGCAACAGGATTTCATCTAATAAATTAATCTAAACTTTCTGCAAGACCATGTCTGCTTTTGCAGGCCAGGGCTGAAGAGCCGCCATGACCCCAGGCCACATCCAACAGGCAGGGTTCAAGAGCCACCACTCCGGTTGGCTGGAGCGCCACTGCGACCCCAGGCCAAGTCCAATAGCCGGGATTGTGTTGCTTTGGAGCCGGGACTTGGCCCTTTGGGAGGGGGCCGAACATTGCCTCCCTGGTCAGTCCTGGCCCCCTGGACTGTTTGTGGCTGTCTGAAACCTTTGTGCATTGAATGACCGGTATTTTATTGCAAATATTATTACAAGTATTGTGGTTTGATTGTGTACTGTACAGTACAGTACTGTAAGTTTATTGTACTGTAATTTTATTGTGTATTGTACTGTTGTGAGCCACCCTGAGTTGCATGTGTGATTGGGCGGCATAAGAATATGAATATAATAATAATAATTAAGGTTCCTGCTAAAATTTAATTCTTTTAACAGTTAGAATAGAATAACAAAAACCTGACTTATGAGTTACTGCTATTTTTCTTGAAATATAATCAAGCAACCTGTATAACTCAATGTCCTTAGAGATTCACAAATGCAGAAAGGAAATTAAAGTCAAGACGAGAAGAGTACAACATGCAATGTTATTTTTTTAAAACATCAGCTTATTATGTTATATTCTTCCAGAATCTCATCCATAAGCCATTAGTTTATATCCATATAAACAAAAATACTGGAGTGAGGGAGATCGAACAGCCTTTACTCTTCCATTACACACACATCCCAAAGTACAATGTACAAATGTATTACTGTAGTAAGTTTATTGTGAACCACCTTGAACATGGTTGGGAGAACTAGTGCACAGCTTTTATAAATAAATATACATGCATGTGTTTGCATGCATGCTAAAACTAAAAGAACGCAGTGGAAACACTTATAGTTACTGTACAAGGGGAGATTGTGCTTCACTGTAATCAAGCTGCAAGATATAAAAGTTGACAAAAGCTACTCTACATCAGGCTTTCTAAAAAGGAAAAACCTCATGTGTTTTGCTGTAATGTGAAATTTGTAAGCAGCCCATTAGCAGGTTCTTGGAAAATATCCAACAACCATTTCAAAAGCTTTTTATATAAGAAACGTTCCTTCTTTTGTCAGAATGAAAAACAGAATGCTATCTCAAAATATAGTTATAGCCAAGATTATCTGAGAAAGACCTTTACCTAAATCTCTACAGGAAGCTACAGTTCGCTTCAGTTTACATCAGTTCTGACTTTCAGTACTGTTGTTCTGGTCTCCTATCTCACTTGTTCATTATCACACTATTAAGGAGAGTAAAATGTTACTCTAGGTTACTATCAGATGAAATGAGCTAATTTCCCTGGAGATTTATCTACACTGACCAGATGTCTTTAGCTAGCTATTCCCCTGATTGAACAGGGTGAGGCACATCTATGCCTTTGTAGTTGCCATGGAGACAGGGTTTCCCATCCACTGTGCAGCCCTGCTATAGTGGCTACCAGCTGTTGTCTAGTCAAACACTCCCATCAGAAGACACCAAGGCAACATTGGGAGACCCAGAGCTGAACTTCTCCCAGCCTCTCTGACAGATTCTACAAACTCAGCCTGCATCCACTTTGGCTAACTAACTACTATTGTTTAAAGATACAGTATCTCTCGGTGTCTAAGTAGTGTTGATATGAGCTGAATGAGCAGGCATGCACTGTATTCATATTATAAGATAGCTAAAAGGTTTAAGTAAAAATTAAATACTGTACATTTAAGAAGGAGAGTTAAGCACTGACCCAACACTCTCTCCAACTGAAATCAATGGGGTTTTAAGTGCTTGCTGTAATTTTTGAGTAGTGAGGGTGCAGATGAAACTCACTGCTAAATAGTTTGAAATTATTTTTGTTTGCTACTAATGTTATGCTGCTCCCCCCCCAATATGCTAATTTTTTTTATGTTCACTAATTCATTTGTTGAGAGTGGGTAGAAACCTTTTTTGGGCTACTGTTTTCATCCTTGCAATTTTCTTTTAAAAATACTCAAGTTCAAATATCTAGTTATAACTTTGAAGAGTTAATGATCAATTCAACAAAGGCTTTAGAATGTCTTTGAAGCTGTAACAACAAGCCAAAGATAATGGATGAGGAAGAATAGTGGGTTTGAACTGTTAACTCTGCATGGAATTTTGAGATAATAGGTGTAAAGGAGGTTAGAGTGGATTACATCTTCTAGGTAGTAAAAATTGGCAAACCCGCATCACTCTATTGTCTTCTTCTTCTTCCTTTAAACTGACAAAATGAAGCCACTTTTTGGTGAATTCATTCTGTATTACTTACACCTGTAGTGTGAGAAAGATTAGCAGGCACAGAAAGATTGCCATTGCCCAGGATATGCCTGATTGTGGTTCAAAATTACCACAATCTTTGAGGAGGCTCTTTCTGTGTACCCTTCTCTATCTTGATATAATGAGATGCAAGCAGCATGTGCAACAAACAATTTTCTATCTCTAAACCAGGGAGTTCTCAACATTTCCCCACTGTGGGCTGGACCACACCCTCTCAGACAGCTGACCCAGACAGATAGGTGGTTCCCTCTACCATAAACACTGCTGTAAGCCGCTGGTGCATTTACAGTGCGTTTTTGGCTGTTTTTACTACTTCTGCCATTTCCGGCAGTGGTGGGAGCAAGGGTGGCGGGCCACATGAAATGGCGCCATAGGGTGTAGGTTGCAACCCCCTGCTCTAAACGCTGTAGATGGGTATATAATTATGACACAGTTTACCTGAAAGAGGAAAAGGAGAAAAAGGAATGAGGTTTGGTTGATTGCTTCTGACCCGGAAAGAAGTGTTTGATGCAAAAAACCAAACCAAACCAATGGCTTTCTTTTCAATGGCATGTAGTTTGAGGTACTGCTCTGCAGTGGTCGTTTGCCTGATGGTGATTCCAGAAGGTGGTATTTAACACTGTTTTGCTTGGAGGCAGGAGACACTTTGTTCTTTTTCCAGGTACAGTCAGTATGACCCCTTATCAGGTGCACTGTGGTACACTACAAGCTGCAGTCTAAAAAAGCAACGCTTTCCACTTCTGGACCCGCTGCCCTTTGGGATTTATCACAAGGGGTTTACTTGAAGTTGTCCTTTCCCCACCTATTCATGCTTTTGAATATCAAAAAATGACAGATATCTACAGACTAGGACAGGTGTGGGGAACCTTTTCCTGTTGAAAGGCCACATTAGATTAGCTATAATCAAACAAGACCACATTCAAGAAACTTTAAATGGATATACTAAAAATGTACATTATTTTGTAAAAATTTTACTACTATGTACTGAATAATTTTTAAAAAAAATCAAAACCACAGTTGCACTTAAGGATCTAGAAGGCCACATTTGGTCTTAATTCTACAGGTTCCCCATCCCTGGACTAGGAGAGCTATTTACTATAGTGAGGTATCTTTACTATATGGTGGTGACATACAGGTCCATTTCTCTTTGCCAACAAAGACAGGAGAGACAGTGGACATTCAGAAGAAATGATGGCAGATTAAAGAGAATGACTTAATTGAAGAACAACTCAAACAAGGCCAAGGTGATTGCCTGTTTGATTCAAGTGTTAGTGGTGCTTCCCTTCTGGATGGCATACTCATTAAATGGTCAGTCATATACCTTTGAAGTCCAGTTGAATGCAAAATTGGTATTGGATTCACAGATGGCAGAACTGCCAACTATGACTATTCTAGAGAAAGACAACTTGGCCAGTGTGATACAAGCCTGGATAACCTCTAAGCTGTACTACTATAATAGGCTGTATAGATAGGACAGTCCATGAAAATCAACTAGGTTCTACACTCCAGAAACTGATGTTTGGTTGCTTGATTAAAATCATAACGGCATAGCAAGGCAAGGAGTATAGGTACATCAGCTGCAGCAACCAAATGCACTATTATCTTCTAGCCATCAGCCAAATTTTTATAATTTTGAATGGCTCTTCATTTCTTGCATCAGTGAAAAGAAATAGTTTTTTAAAATAGACATAAACATTGGCAAATTATGGCTCTTTTGCAGGCCAAGAGAATATAGATGACACCTGAGCTACTCTGTATTTTTAGACTGCATCTTGAGAATAACAAAATGCTATGCTCATCTCTACTTCCAAATAATTATTCTGCATCTGAAATTTCCTTGGCACAGTTCTTTATGGTTTTCCAGTTGTTGTTCAGTTGCATAATTGATTCTGACCCTTTGCAACCTCATGGACCATTGCCCACCAGGCATCTCTGTCCTCCACCATCCTCCTCAACCCGCCCAGCTCTGTGCCCATTGCATCTACAATACCATCTAGCCATTGATTTTGCTACTGGGAATAACACATGTGATTTACATGATATCGAGTGTGCTGATTCCAAATCTGAACTCAGAATTTGTCTATCATATACGATTTTAAGGCATGCTATAGCTGTTCAAATGCTCAGTAATTGGGTAATGTATTTTTACATGAGAACACTATAACAGCTGCAGCTACCACTATGCCTGCTGCTGCCTCAGCTGAATCACATCCCCTGGTGGCATGCATGTTCCAGCAGTGGCTGGGCATGTCTGGGCAAGTCAGTGAGCTGATGTTGGAAATAGGTATATAAGGCAAGATGGACCAAGGGCTTGTCTCTAGTGTGAAACCATTTTATTGGATAGTACAGCTAGGCCATATTGAGTCTGTTTTGAGCAAAAGATGAGTATGTGCAGCTGTGTTAATAAACCAGACAATTTTTGCTACATTTGTGTGATCAACACAAGAGCCTAACCAAGAGGATGAGATTTGCTAATTTAAGATCCTGATGTCCTAGGCAGAATCGGACTTCAAATTTGGATTCAGTGCACTTGATTAAGTAAAGGACATGTGAATTAGACCAACCATTCACAACCCCCACAGGCCAGATTAGGCAACAGGCCTAATCTGGCCTGTGCATCTCATTAATCTGGTTTGCGTGGCCACCCCGGCCACCTCTAGGTCCACCCACCACCACGAGAAATCGTGATACATAACTTACTGTGGTGGTGGTGGCAATTGTGTGTTACTTCTGGGGTTTTGGACAGCCTCTGCCACTTCCTAGGGTGGCGGGATGCTTGTCATAGCACAATCACTCCATTTTGAAATTTTTCCACTGCTTTCTTGCTTTGTCCCAGCAGCTAATCCACAGCCACTTGAGACATCCATTGGCATGTGGCACTGACGTCAGTGCCTGGTTTCCCAGTGCTGAACCAGGAAGTATCTAAGTGCCACCTATTAGCTGCTGGGACAAAGTGGGGCAGCAGCAGAAAATTTTCAAAACAGAGTGAATATGCTCCAACAAGCCTCCCTCTGCCCTGGGAAGTGAAGGCTATGCAAAACCCCAAAAGAAATGTGTGGTCACCACCACCGCACACCACCGATTACTATGCAAATGTAAATCCAGGGAACAATCATGCCTCCGGCCCCTTTCAGGAAGTCCAGCCCCTGGCAGCAGGTCCAGCCCCTGGCAGGAAAATGTTACGAAAGCCTAGATTAGACCAAGTAGCAGACAATATTTATTTTTTTGTGATGCAGTGTGATTTAGTGACTGACTTGCAATGTTCCAGTTTAAAGAAGAGAAGAGATAAACAATTTTCTCACTGTTTCTTTCCTGTTGTACATCATGATCATTACAAAATATGTTTCGTAAATATAGTTTTTAAAAAAACAACAACAGAAAGACAAAAAGTTTAAAAGGTTTCAAAAAGACCTTTTGAACTCCAAAGGTTGGAGCAATTAAGTGAAACACACCATACACAAAAAGCTAGATAATACTCATATAGTAGCGCAGCATCAGCATAGTTCTAAGATGTATAGACACTTAACAGGAGAGTAGCTCAGCATATCATCTCCTAAAAGGTAAGTTGAGCTAGCTAATATAACTTCTGAACTGCTTTTTATTCATCAAAAATATATGGATCCTTCCAGATGGTCTGTCAATCCTTGACAATTCCCATGGGAAAAGACCAACTGCAAGTTCTCATTACTTGCAGACACTCCCCTCCCCACTCCTATCCAACCATTCCCAGGCACTGACAAAGAAGCCAGAATTTTCCAAAAGAGTACCATGTTTCCTGTTCCCATTTCTCAGTTTCTTCACAGCACACACTTACTTGTCTTTCTAGCACTCCATAGTATATGAATCTCTTGTTCAGCACCAAATGTCACACTAATCAACTTTGTTTTCCTCTTAACTTTTTTTTAAAAAACCACATTATAACTAGGAATACCCTGGCCTTGGTCTTAAGCAACACAATCTTGCTCTTAAAGATCTTGTCTTGGTCTTATGCAACACAATATTGCTCTTTAAGATCTTGTCTAGTTCCTTCATAGTTGCCCTTCCAAGTCTCAGGCCAAAATTCTGTTATGTAGTTTATCTGCAGAACATAAAAAAACAGTAGCTTTTCACTGGCAATTAATAACTCTGAACATAAATGTTAGGTTTGCAGCAGACCACCAGACTGATGCACATTCAAATGTCTAAAATGGGACTTACTGGTTAGCATCAAGAAAACACAATAAATTATGCTGTTTGTCTTCCCCAAACATAATTAAGCACCAGGATTTGGGCTGCTGTCTCCTGATTTCTTGGATACAGTCTCTGTCTGGAACTTAAACTAAGCTAAAATATAGAATATATTTCAATTATTTCAATTTCTTCATTGTCAATATGAAAGTCTCATTCTTTTGTAGACAGTTTTGGCTTCTTAATCTAGGATTGTCTAACATTACCCTATCCATTCAATTTGTATGTGGAAAATACTATTCAAAAAGTGGGATTAGATTAGGGGAAAGAAGAGAGAAAACTGTTGGAAGAAACTTCCATAATTCAAGACAGCCGAAGCAGGTCATATTGCAAATCATATTGGAACAAAAACAGTCCTGTTTTTGCCTTTTCTTCTCTCATCTTCATTTGTAGTTGTTACTACTTCATGACAGTAATATGATCTGTTTTGCCTGTCTTGAATCATGGAAGTTTCTTCCAACAATTTTCTCTCTCCTTTCCCCTAATCTAATCCCACTTTTTGAATGCTATTTTCTACATACAAATTGAATGGATAGGGTAATGTTCTACCCTAATAGTAGTTTTTTGTCCAAAATAGAGATTACATATCAGATTACATGTTGTGTCACATACATTAATTTTGAAATGGCCTATAGCTTTTAACATCCACAGTTGTAATCAATAAAGTATAGAGTATATTAATTCTTTTCTGAAAATATTCCATCTGCTCTAGTAGGGTTTTTTTTTTTTTTTGCAGCATGATCACTAGTGCCTCCTCGTTTTCTGACATCAGTTTAAACATCTGGGATTTCTTCCTCTACATATGTTAAAAGTATTTAATACAAAATCCCAAGTATTACTGTGCTTGCATGCAACATTAATGCAATGGTCCTATAATTATACTTTTTGCCATTTCTTTTCTTTGGGGCTGGAAAGTATATTAAACATTTATGTGTACAAGCTGAACAGATAAATCTGATACTTTTGGGCTCTATAGCTTGAAATACTGCAGTTTCTTTAGTATGCCATCCAATCTATGTGATTTATTTCTTCAAAGTGCTTTGAAAAAAGGATTTTACTTTGTTTTGCAGCACTACAGATTCTAGCTTCACATGATTCTTCTGCATGGAAATCTATCAACCTTTCATCTCTTATGTATAGGTTCCTTGATACACAGCTTTCATTTTCTCTTTATTTTGTCTTCATAAGTTAATACATTCCTCTGAATATTTCAGCATCCTTAATCTTGGTTTAAATTTCCCTTTAATTTCTTGGATCTTCTGGAAAAGATCTCATTTCCCCTCTTTTGTTCTCTTCTTTGTACTGATTACTGTAATAGTTCCCTTCATCTCTATGTAATAGTCATTCAAAGGCTGCATTCAGGATTCTGACCAACCTTCTGCCACCCATTACTTTTTCTCCTTGTTTGTTGTCTAAAAAATTTAGGCCAGGGTTCCTCAAACTTGGCTCTCCAATTCCCAGAAGCCCTGATCATTAGGTATACTGACATGGGCTTTCGGTAATTGAAATTCAAGGAGTCCTGGAGAGCCAAGTTTGAGGAACCCTGATCTAGACCTTTCTTTTTCAGCTGACTTTACAATGTTCCCCAACCTTTGGCTTTTGGACTTCAATTCCCAGAAGCCTAAGTCAATTCCCCAAAGCACTGGTCAGCCAATGTACTGACTTAGGCTTCTGGGAATTGAAGCCCCCTCTCCCCCCCGCATGGCATGTGCCTGACGTTGGGAACCACTGGACTAGAGTGATAAGAGCTTGTACAGAAGAACAGCATTGTGCTCCCCTTTCCTCATACATTCCAACCTTTTTATCAGGTGAAAGGTGCTCATCCAAGAATGGACATAGTTTGATATCTAACTCCTAAGTTAGAATTCCCCAGTTTGGATATATCCTGGCTTAACCCAGATCTTCTCTCCAAAGGCAATGTATGACCAAAAAAGGTGAGATGAAATACAAGGGGCAGCATTTATCCACAAATTCACAAAGCAATCCAAATTAAGACAGTGTTTCTGTCCACACCTCACTTAACATTCCTTTGAGATTAATTATTTTCTGTAATAACAATGCATAATCAGGACTACACGGTGAAACCACATCCAGATTTATAAAATACAGTACAGTACTGTATTTGTTACCTGGTCTACAACCAGAGTCTTTTCAGACACATATAAATATGTTATAAAATATTTCCTTGGCTCTGCCCAAATAACTGTTCTCTTAGTGGAAAGTGTAAAATTCTGTTTTGCAAGTAAATATCAAGGCTATAAAATGTGCGGCCCAATTCAGAAAAATCACAATGTATCTGCCCTTTACAGCTGGAAAGTTTCCACACATGAAAGGTGCTTCTTCCCTGTTTCCATGGATACCTCCTCTCCCAAATCATCTATTCAGTAGAGTCACCAACCATCTGTGGAGCATTTTGAGGAGCTGGGGTTGGGGCTGCTATGAGAATCTATACTTCTATTTACTAAACTGCTCATGCTTAAATCTACATCCTTAATTAAGATCATCCAAGATGTCACTAATTCAGTGATTATGTTTGTCCTTGGTTTGATTTGGATAGCTTTTAACTGTATTGTTACAACATTATGAGTAGAGTTTTTATGACTTGTAAACAAGCTTAACTTCACATTTGATAAATAGGGCTTAAATTTTAAATAAATTGTATAGTCAGTAGCATTTGAGTCCAATTTTAAATTGGATTCTATGGAAATTTTTATGAGCACATTCTGCCTTTAAGGAGTTGATAGACCCTCTACTATGTTAGGGGAAAATATTATTATTGGCAATATCTTTTGGATAGGTAAGATGTTTTGCCTGTAAAGCAACAATAAAAAGTCTTCCAGTACCCTAAAGAAAAGCACATTTATTATATCATATGGTATTCATTTCAAAAACATGAAGTAGTATCCTGAGTTGGCAGAGATACTTAAGTGGATGGGAACAATGAATTAAATAGCAATTAAATGCAAAGGGTAAGCTATGGCAGTACAATTAAACCATAAATATGCAAAGGTAGCACACTGAACAATCTTGTCATTGTTAAATAAATCAATATCTATAAAAAGATAGGAAACTACCTCCTACAGTGAGTGGGCGGCAATATAAATTTGAACAAATAAATAAATAAATAAATAATTTAAATTTCCTATCACTACATTATTTGCAATCTGTCATGGCTATCCCTCACTTACCAAGAAATTCCCCACCTCCACCAACAGTTAGAAAATCCAGACACTGCTGTATACCCCATTGCAGTCCACCGAATTTCATTTTAGGCTTCTTCTTTATCATCACATGTTCTGATTTATTTCCTTGTATTTTACTTCCAAAATAATTTGCAGCCCCACGTTGCTTCCAAGGGTGGGTAGAATGAGGGCCAGTTGGATGGACCGGCGGGTGGCTACAAAAGACCTTGCCACCGCCACAAAACCATCGCCAGACGCTCTCCCCAGCCAGTCGGGTGGGGAGAATGAGGGCCAGCTGGACAGCCTAGCTGGCTGGCCGAAGACCGTTGCCACCACTACTACCATCACAGATGTACTGCGGCCAGCCACTCCCTGGATAAGTTTATATTTGTTTCTAATTGAAAGATGTACAAGGGATAAGGACTTTCCCGACTGTTTTGTACTGTATATTCTTGACTGTAGTGAATTTTTTTCTGATTGTATCATAAAACATGCCCACCACAGACAGTTCTTCCGCTTTCTGTGACAGATACTTAAACACTACAAAAAGTTTGGGAAACAAATTGTGTTCCTTTTTAAGTAAGTAACTCACAATTTTGTTGAGGCTCAGACAAAATTTCATTAATATATATCAGGAAGCAGTGTGTGCTGTTAGGATGATGAAATAATTAGTGGTATCTATATATGACAGATGGGGAGATGTTAAAATCCCTGTCCAGTTTCCCCAGGTAAGATATAGAAGTGATTTGATAGAAGCAAATTCTTTCTTCTTAGATCAGACTGCCCTCTCTTGCAAAGCAGTCTTATAAGTGAAAGACCACTACCTTCATCAGTGTAAAATAGAATGTTTATCTTTTTCACCCACAATTTTAAAAAGTCTGTTACATTTTTTTAAAAAAATACCTGTTTTCAAGTATTTTTATTGAAAGAGGAAAAATGCATATGCTCATCAGTCTAGACTCATACATAGCAGACTAAGAGAAATAAGTGTATCTTTCATAACTTTTTATTTCATAAACAAGGGATAGACCACCAGTTATATTCAATATGTTTTCATGTTTCAACATTCCTGTTAGCCACAGTTTCCCCCTTTCCAGTTATTCTTTTGATCCTGCTTTACTGCAAGCATCAATCATCTCCCTCAGAGGAGAAAATACACAGACACAGACACTGTGCAGCCCCACCAAGTATGGGATGAAACCACTGCCAAACCAGCCCTCTTCATGGATAAAAAGCAACATACACATCGCCTAAACAGGGCACCTACTGCTGCATAAACATCAGTGATGCAAGGTGTAATTTACAGGAAAAGGAAGGAAATACCAGCCTGAATGTAGTCCCTTGCTCTGGAAATTTTGGAACCATCTAGCTATTCAGGTTATGTGTTTGTGTACACACATAAGGGAATGCACATAAACATATATGTACAAACTAACAAAAAGATACTAGTAAAGGCTTAAATAAACAGGAAAAGGACTGGATTTAAGTTAAGTATCGAATAATACCACTGGGATGAAAGTTATCCCAATGTCACTTTCCACAATGATAATTCTTTTGAGGTTCTAGGAAGCATTCACTTTTCTCATTAATATCCTGCTTGATATGCTTGTAGAGGCAAACACAGCTACCACTTCAAAAAGTTTTCTCACTAAGTGCCTGTTGCCAAATCTGCCCTTCTTTCTGTTGCCATAAAACAGGTGGACAATTCAGAGGTGTCAAGGTTAAATATTTACCTTTAGCCCCTATCTGGGTGGTACTGGGCCCAGAAATTGCAGTTTTTGTCCATTGTTTTAAAAATATAAACAAGAAGAATCCAGCCAGATACTTCTGGTTTTGCTCAGAGTGCATATATGTCATTTTGTAAAGCTATGCAACTGAACAACAAAAAGTTGTTTCTTTTGGTAAAGGGACCTTAGGAGCACCTCTAAGGCACCTGGGTTATTTTTAAAGCACTCTTGAAGGCATCCTTAAGCAAGAATGGATATGAGCCTCAAGTCCACCGACTCAGATCCAGGAAGATTTTTATGGCAAGAACAAACATTCTTGAGGGTACACAAGAGCAAAACCAAATTAAAAGATGGGGGGAGGAACTCACTCAGCAAGAAACAACATTAAAAGAGGATATAACTGAGGAACTCAACCTCCCCTACATCACTTGGAGAAACCTGAATAGGCTAAAGGTTGGCGTCTCTAAATGTTAGACCAACATGCTTCAGTGGGAGCTGTTAGTGGACAACAAAATACAGTGTGAATGTGGACAGATTCAGAATCTAGGACACGAAAGAAGCAAGAAGGAGGAATCTTTGGGCAAAACTGATTTTTTTAATAGAAGACAACCTTTACAGTAGGGGTTCCCAGACTTTTCAGGCCATGGGCCTGACCAAGCCCCCTGGACTGCTGAGCGGGCCGATCACATGGTTCCTCCCATTGTAAACACTGCCATAAAACACATCCAAAGCTGTCATAAACACATTTATGACATCCACAGGTGCATTTACGGCAATGTTTACGGCAGGCACGGGCATGTTTATGCATATGCAGACACATTTTACAGCTGTTGTAAACATGCCCACTAATGCATCCAGGAGCGGCAATGGCGTCGCAGGCCACATGAAATGGTGCTGTGGGCTGGGTCCAGCCCATGGGTCATAATTTGGCCACCCCTAGGTTATGGCTTCATCAAACCACACAAGTCCCCTCACCACAGCAAGGCAGCGTGTGTGGCCAGTGTGAGAGCTGGTGCAGTACAGTGGTTGGAGCCATGACTGTGAGAGATCTATGTTCAGATCCTCACTCAGCCTTAAAACTCACTGGGTGATCTTAACATAGTCACCATCTTTCAAACTGACTTCACTTGCAGAGTTATTGTAAGGATAAAGTGGGAGAGAAGTACCATATACTCCACCATAGCTTTATTGAAGGAAAAATGGGGTATAAATGCAATAACGAGCAAACAAATAAATAAGCTCAGTTGCGTTGTTCATATGTTACTTCAAAGGACATTATGATACAATAAAACCTCGGATAACGTTAAAACCTGGTTCCACAAGTCTTGGTGTTATCTGATTTTTAGTGTTATCTGATGCATGTTAAAATCCTATGGGATCCATAGAGATACATTGTAACCACACAGGCTTTAGCGGTTGTTATCTGATGCATCCCATAGGATCTTAATGTTATCCGATGCAATTCTCCCCCCCAAATTGCTTAATGTTATGCGATTTTAGTGTTATCCGATACTAATGTTATTTGAGGTATTACTGTATTTGTCAGCTGTGAACTCAGTACAAACAAACATTGAATATGTATTTTCAAATGGAACCATTCTGTATTAAAATGAAAAAGTAACTTCAGTTGGAATTTGTTTTTAAATTGACAAGCAGCAAATTGTTATTTAAATAATCTTTCAGAACAAAGCAACAATAAAAGAATGCCTTTCGAATCAGAAGGACTGTGTGTTTAAAATGTACAGTACTTGAGCACCAAAATCCTTTGAATGTATTTGCCAGTGGTCACACTAGCCCTAAATTACTGCCAGATGCAAAACATGACTTTGAATGGCATATGAACAACTTCACTATCTGAATCCCATGCACACCCTGTGACCAACATAACTGTGTTTTCCCCATCAGCCACAAATTGTATGTGTTCAACCACAGTCTTTTTTTCTGGGTCTAACGCAGGCAACGATACAAGACATTTGCTGAGTCATGTCAGGGGGTGCCTAGTATAAACAATAGCCTGTACCTGGTTTGGTGGTGAGAAGTCAGAAATTTTTTTACATAATTGTCTATTTTTCTTTCTTGTTGGTTCTCCAGCGTAAGGCTTAGAATAAATAATCGTGTATAATCAGAATAGAAAAAAAAGGAATCTCCCAATCTGTAACTTTATTGGCCCGTCCATTGCTCAGATAAAAAAAGAAAGTAAAGATAGTTCTGAGTAAATAGTTCTCATTTAGTGAAATGCTACTAAGGAAAACATTACGAAAATAACTTTAAGGTCATATGTACATGTTTATGCAAGCAATTCACTTTATATTTGTTTATTGTGGTTAATCAAGTTGCTGCAAGACAATTAGTCTTGGAGCTGTATGTATTACAGCCTATCTGTCACTTAGTATCAACCCTTTGAAGAGAGATGCCAAAATGTTCACATTGTGTCATCTGGGTCCCAGACGTAAATTTTGTTGCAGTAGGTAGAGTCTGCCTTTCTTCTTCCTTTGGGTCTTTCTTTCTATTTTCTTCCCAGCCATTTCCAATCTGTGTGATGACTGCCCCTCCCATACTCTAGGAGTTGGGTACGAATGCAGCTGGTGTTGCCAGCAGGCTTCCCCCCCCCTCCCTGAGAAATTATATCTTACTGTATTTTAACGAACTATAATAAATCTCTTGATTTGTTGCCTCCTCCCAAATAGTGAAAAAGAGGGTGGTTTGGGGTGAGGTGGAGTGACATCTGGGAGAAAGTGTTCCTTAATTTACAGTGCTTTGGGGATAATAGGACATGATCTTTTTGGTTTAGGTCTCTGCATTTTTGTTTCTCATGCAAGCTTGCTTCTCCAAATCCTGTCTCTGAAAAGAATGAAACAGACTATTTTTTGTTTGACAACTATGTGTCTCATCGCAGTCAACGATACAGATCACCTGCAATATGTAAAGCATTCTCTTTAGGAGCAGCCCTGGCCCTTTGAGAAATTTCTTTTGCAAGCTTAACATTATCAGATGTGAATCTGTTCATTTTGAGTGAAAACGTTATCTTTGACATATTAAAATCATGAGCAATAAAGCAGATATTAATGTATGCTGTGCAGAACTGGTTATTAATTTGGAACAACACAAAAGCTCACATTTTGTATTACTTCTGACGTGATCCAATGTGAGCTATTTCCTGAAGATGCACAAACTGGCCCAATCCTGAGCTGTGGCAAAGAGGACCTTTTGGATCTAGTGTTAGGATTACTCTTTTCTGGGAGTGGGTGGGCCTTTTTTCATCTCCAGCAGATTGACCAGCTGCGCCTCTACCTGGATAGAACGTCCCTGACAATGTTGGTCCATGTATTTGTGGTTTCAAGAGGAGACTACTGTAAAGTTCTCTATGGGGTGGGGCTGCCCTTGCCCATGATTCAGAGATTTCAGTGGGTCTATAAAGTTGCAGCCAGGCTGATATCTGGATTAAAGAATTGTGATCACATTTCTGCAACCCTAGCCCAGCTACACTGGCTCCCCATTCTGCACTATAAGAGGCACAAGGTGTTAACTTTAACCTACAAAACCCTAAACAGTTTCAGACCTTGTTACCTTAACGGAGCATCTCACTCCAAGATCCACTACCTGCATCACCCACTCTTCCCGAAGTCTGCAGCTCCAGATGCTGGCACTTAGGATAGATAGGAGCTTGTAACTAGTAGACACAGAGCCTTCTTGGTGATGGCACTTATACTATGGAACAATCTTTCTATGGAGCTGCATGAGGCCTCTGAATAAAAATCTATTTTAAAAAGACATTCAAAGAGGTCTTCTCTATTGCCACTTAACTCTGATTATTATTAGTTTTTGAACTGCATTTCCTCTTGGAGGAGACTTTTTAAAGTTATTTTTTTAAAATAGTAGCTGTGTTAGTCCATGTTTCAAGCATATCAGATAATAAACAAACTAACAAACAACATTGTAGCACTTTGAAGACAAACTTATATTTTAAAGTTAGCTTTTGTGGATCAAGTCTACTTTGATAGACATGGGAGTGGGACTTCTTGGCATGCAAAGGTGCTTTCTGGGTTGAAAGGATTTTTACTAGAGGATTTTTACTCAGGGGATACCCGAATGAGGCACCTTTCATGTCCCCAAGATCTTTTCCCATAAAAGCTGTCCCTATTTATCTACTTGCAATTTCTTGCTTTTGAACTGCTAGGTTGGCAGGAGCTAGGACAGAGACGGGTGCTTATTCCATCATGCAGTACTCAGGTCTTGAACTGCTGACTTGCCAACCTTCCAGCTAACAATGTGAGCTTCTTAACCATTGAGCCACTGCAGTTCCTTGTTTATTCTCTGATATGCTTTAAAGCAGAGATTATCAACCTATGGCCAGTGGGCCAGATCTAGACTGTGGCCCCATTCCACCCAACTCGTGCGCTCACTCCCACTGCCAATGCTGCCATCACCCTGCTGCTGCCTGACTTAGTGTGTCCTTAACACTGCTCCATAGCAGGGCAGATGTTGTAAGAAGGTAGAAGCAGAAGCAGCAGACACAAGCAGATGCATGTGTCTTTCCTGGGTGCCGCTCTGGCCAAGCATGGACAAGGACAGGCAGGACCCCTCCTTCACCCACGGCAGGCCGGTAAGCAGGGAAGTGGCAGCGACATGGGGGTAGTGTTTGCAGGCCGGACTGGTGGCATGGGGGGAGTGTTGGCAGGAGTGTTGGTGGTGTGGTGGAGACTGTTGGCAGACCAAACTGGTGTCACCACCACTGCTGCTGTTTTTGGCAGTGGTGGCAGCAGGGGGGAATGGCAGCCGGGGGGGGGCACAAGTCTGGTCCACCAACAGTCTGAGGGGGCATGATCCAGCCCCCAGCTTTGAAAGGTTGAGAACTCTTGCCATAACCTAGGCTGTGTAGGACCACCCAAGATCAGCAGGCCATAGTAGAGAACTCAGTAAATATAGTTCACTGGAGAAGAAACTGGCAACTCATTCCAGTGTCCTTGCCAAGAAAACCCAATGGACAGTATCAAAAAGGCTATACAATATGACGCTGAAAAATGAGCCCCTCTGGTCAGAAATGCTTGGGGATCAATATATCTACTACTGTGGGGAAGAATCCCCTAGAAGAAATGAAGTGGCCCTTATAGTCAATAAAACAATGAGGAACGTAGTAATGGGATTCAATCTTTAAAATGACAGAATTAACTCAGTCCAGATTCAAGGCAAACCAACATCACAGTAATCCTAGTCTATGCCCCAATCACTGATGCAGAAGAGGCTGTAGTCAACCAACTTTATGAAGACCCGCAACACCTTCTAGAACTGACACCAAAAAAAAATGTTCTCATCATAGCAGACAGTAATGCTAAATTAGGAAGTCAAAAGGTAATTGGAATAAGGACAAGTTCATAAGCCCTCAGAGATGTCAGGGCAAGTTTGGCCTTGGAGTACAAAATTAAGCAGGACAAAGGCTAATAAATAGACTTTTGTCAAGAGAAAGCACTTGTCATAACAAAGATCTTTCAACAACATAAGAGGTAGGTCTACACATGGACATCACCAGATAGTGGGAAATTAAAGCAATAGTTCTATAGTTATTGCACTCCTTGACATCTTGTAGCTTGGGAATTGGAATACATGTTGTTGTAGTTGTGGGCTGTTGTTGATGTGGGTTGTTCTTATTGTGGGTTGCTGCTGCTGCTGTTGTTTATTAGATTTGTATGCCGCTCTCCTTGGTAAAAACCGACTCAGAGAGGCTCACAGAATCCACAAATATCAGTATTGTAGTGAAAACAAAAATACAATAGCATACAGTATAACAAAGCAATAACATACTGTAACACCATACAGTAAATCAGTACACATTACACATCAATACAATATTACAGTACAATCAAAATATAATGGCATATAATATGACAGAGCAATATGGTTCAATAAATACCATAAAACAGAACAATACACATCATAATAAAAAATCATTATATATTGAACATTGCTAGTCTGTGGTCCATTGTTTTGCTTTCCAGAATTGTTTGCATATTGTTAGGATTTTGAATTATTCAGTCTCTGGCTTGAAATAGTTCTAATGTTAGGTAGTCCATCTACCTTTGCTGATTTACCATATTTGCTGGTGTATAAGATGACTTTTGTACCCTGAAAAACATGCCTCCAAGTGGGAGGGGGGTTGTCTTATACACCGGGTGCACTTCAGTTGGGATAGACATAGCTGCCCATAGTGACCTCCCGATGCTCGCCCACCTCCTTCTACATACCATCCAGATGAAGAAAGAAGTTCTACATTACAATTGTGTCTTCCTTTCAAACTGGTGAGGAAAAAAGAAAGGGTTTCATTTACTGGTACCTTCTGCCCTTATCTCTCTGCTCTGCCCAAAATGGAGGAAAAAGCCATGCTTGCAGGGGAAGCAAGAGGCTAGACTAGAGCAACACTTCCTGCCTCAGTGCAATTGACCTGCCCACCCACTTTACCTGCAGCAGCACCACTGGTGGGTGGTGCAAGTACAGTTCTAAAAAATCAATAAAATAATTTATATTACTGTATTTTAATTACTGAAACTCACTAGCAGTTGCTACATTTCCCACTCTTGGCTTATTCTCAGGTCAATCTATTTTCCTGGATTTCAAGGTCAAAATTAGGTACCTTGGGTTATATTTGGGTTGGCTTATATTCATGTATATATGGTAGATAAATAAGTACCACTTTGCATTTGCACTGTTTTATGTTTACTGTACATGTTTGATAACATACAGCCTTGTGACAGTTTTTCTGCATGTCATAAGCATGTGAATATAAATTAACATGTTGAAATCAAATCTGATGTTCTTTTACGTTTTATTTGGTGTGTGGAAGGTGTGCGGAAGAGGGGGTAGTCTTATACAGCGAGTATATAACAAACTCTATATTTTGAGTGGAAATGTTGGGGGGTCGTCTTATACACCCAGTCGTCTTGTACACCGGCATATACGGTATTTTTTCCTAATGCTTTCAGAGCAGCTTTCACTTTAATTTCTAGAGCTGCAGGATCTTCATCAGAGGATTCATTTTCAAATGAGTCTGTCATCCTCTTGTGTCTTTTATACAAGTCTTCAGTAAACAGTTTCTATATCTTCTCTTTATTTTCACCTAGGGATTAGTGCACTAATTTCAAAATTCTGGGGGAGGAATTTCTGACAGTATCAATAAACAGATGTTCCCAAATGAGTATAGTCTGAGCTAATCTGAATGCAGGATTAAATTTTATGAGAAGGTAAAGAAAAGAAATGCACTGTTTCACTCTTTTACCTCTACAAATGCAATCTCGGAAATCCCATTCCTTAGTCTCCCTCTCCAAACTGTGCTTATTTTTGACTCTTCAGCCCACCTGGAGAAAAAGCTATTTAAAACAATATGGAAGGGAAACCAATACATTGGGGGAAATTAAGATACAGTAAAACCCCAATTTACATATAAAGTCTGTTCCATAGGCTTTTGTGCAAATAATTTTTTTAATGAAACTTGAAGCAAACCCATAGGAAAAATGAATTTTTATGTAACTCAAAGCAAACCCATTGGAAAAATAAATTTTTATGTAAAATGAAGCAAACCCAGAGGGAAATGAATTTTCATGTAAATCGAAGCAAATCCATAGGAAATTGTGTTATGTAAATAGGGATATTTATGTAATTCAGGACATGGGTTTAGCACAAAATCATTACGTACATCGGATTTTGCATAATTTGAGGCTTACATAAATTGGAGTTTTACTGTAGGCTCAATTTGCCTTCTGATTCTCCTCTATATTTCACTTACAAGAGAAGCATAACATTGGAACTGTGCATCAACCTTGCACATTTGGATCCTGTCTGCCAATGTACATTTCTTTTTCCACAATGCAAATTTAAATCCAACAATGTAATTTTTTTTAAAAAAACAACAACAACTCTGTAGATACTTTTTACATAATGGAAGTTTAAATATTTAAATAGATACAATCCCACCCCCACCGCCCCAAACAATCCATTAATTCTCAGTGCAATAATGCAATTATTCTACACCTGCAATGTCTTTCTGCACCAAGGGCCACTTAAAGCAATTCAATAGTTACCAGCAAGTGACAGCTGGCAAACCCAAACCTGCCTCCGGTAGTCTATCATTTGTAATCAATTGCAAACAGAGTATCAGCAGGCTCATCTCATTATTTCCTGGCTAATTCCCCCAGGGAAAACAAAAAAATCAGCCTCCCACTTTGAGTCAGAATGCTGTAATCTCCTCCCCCAACTCCTCAATTCCTTTTTTCTCTCATTTTCATCAGTTTACTATGCTGCTTTGGCTTTTCAGCTTGATTTCTGTTATGTTATGTCAGCTGTTACATTACGCTTAAAACAATAGACTCCAGCTGGCGAAGGTCAGATGTAAAAACAAGGGCCTAACAAAGCCATGGGCCCTCCAGTTATATTGAAATTGAGATACACACTGAATGTAGCACTTAATGACAAACTACTTCCCAGACTTTTGGACAAGACATAAAGGAAACACCTGTCACAGCAAGTGTTACATGCTAATTCTGATGAGTTTTTAAATCCCTCTCTGTGCTTGATTCTGCTATCTGCCCATGTTGTTATCAGGCATTGGCTTTCTTCTCCCATTCCCAACAACAGAAAATATTTTCATTTCGGCTGGATATTATACAAGAACATTATAATGCTTAACTCATTTCTGCCCAGCATAAACACTCTCTTCCAGATGTTCTGCATGGCATAAAATTTGCTGCTGTAGATCTGTGATTAGCCATAAATTTCATATAGGGAGCAGTACTGTATTTCAGAATTTGCAAAGTGATGTGGATTTTAGGCATTTATTTTCACAAAGGTTTAGAAAGACTTTATTTTAAAACTTGCTTTTCTTCCACTGTATTTTCCTTTAACTCAAATGGGCATTGTTCTGGCTGCTGTAAAATAATAAAAATGGTATTAAAAAGGATAAATCTATATCAACTGATGCCTTATGCTAAGGCTACATCTATGGTGAAACTAGCTTATATCATCATCAAGCTTGTGTTCCCAATGAAAAGCTCAGATAGTTCTCAGATAAACTAAAAGGTATCAATTTAGCAAACAGATATTTCTCTCTTTTATCAGCCTGTATACTCCATACCAGAACATGGAAACATTATGTTTTGAAAACTCCAATGACTATGGCCACACTGACTGAGGATTTTGGGATTTTAGCCTCAAAACAGTAAAATTACCATGCTCTACTTCATGTCAGAAACTCCTTGAAGTACATTATCTTCATTCAGGCTTCAACCCCTAGGCTGAGCTTCACACAGTATTATAAATGGTGGAAATACAGATGTTCTATTTTTGTGAGATCACCCACATCATATCACATAAAACAGCAGATGGCAAAAACAATTTATCAGTGTGGTCTGTGCTGGATTACAGTCTATCATATTAGAAGGTTTAGCGAGAGCCATTCATCACAAAAATAGCATTATATATGCAATGAAAGTGATGGTTTCTTAATTAAATCCATGTAATGTACTAGCCTACTTCCTTGCAAACTCCCAACAGGGGAAGATATAGAGACAATGTTGAGTTACTAATGCAACAAACTTTCCTCCATTTATTAGGGATATCTGAGCTACATCACATTTTTATGAGGTATCTAATTATTAATATTTAATGACAACCAGAATCCTACTCTTTTCCACATTCACAGAAGTGCCTCTATACACAAGGTTGTTGGAAATACATCAGTTACTCAACAGGATATTCATCATTCCCTTGTGTAAGCACAAATCCTGTTGTTTCCAACAGGTAAATCTCCAACTTGAGTATCTGCCTAGAAATAACAGAGCACTCTGCCTTATGAATAGGATTTTTGTGGCCACTATTATTTGTTTTGCTTCTTTTTAATCCTACAATTTACCTTAAAGAAACTCAGCTCAGCAGAGTATCAGCCACACATGGATGCAGCTGTTTTATCTTCACAACAACTCTATGAGATTGCATTAAAAATTAAGAAAAAACGTATTATGGAATGCTGAGGACTAACAGACTTGAATCTGCTCTTTTATGGATTATGACACTGAAGTGGACTGTAATTCATAGAAACAGTGGAATGAGCCTGTTATTCTTCAAGTTACCACAATCCTTTTGCTATTATTTTTGGGTTCTTGTTGTTGTTGTTGTCATCATCATCGTTCAGGTGTCAAAGGAGATACAAGGTTTTTGTTCTGGCACTTCTAGTGGACTCCACTGGTGTTATCTGGTGTTCTTGTAATACAGTATCTTTGATGTTATCTCTCCACTTTCCTCTGGGTCTGCCTCACACTCTTGTCCTTCTCCTTTCACATATGCCTTGTATGGTATGGAATTCCAAGACGTTCTCTCCAAATGAGAAAAACACTTTATTTGTTGTCTTTGTATATAATTTAAAATTGCTTCTATTCTAATTCTTTCCCTTATAATCTCATTCCTGATTTTATCCCTTCTAGTCACTCCAACAGCCTTCTTCAGACATTTTATTTCCATGGTGACCAACTTTAGTTTATGTTTTGTTGTAAGTGTCCTTGTTTGGCACTGGTAACATAAGGTGGTAATGATTTATAGTTGTTATACATGCTTAAATAGTTTGGGCTGTCTCATTGAAGTTTGTGAAATAAGTTAGGTTGAGAAGTACTGATTAGCCAAGGTCACTTCATAAGCTTCACGAATTAACCAAGGTCACTTAGCAAGCTTCATGGAGGAAGTTGAACTCATCTCCTTGGCCTTAACCTGACACCATAGCTACTACATTGCAATGGTGGTCACAGATAAAATAGCCTTTCTAGAGGGAATGGTCAGCTTCAACTTCACAATAATGTTGCAAGAGTTTTCATTGAAGACTTTAAAATGAAACACAGATATGGGAAGTTTCAAGTTGTTATTCAGCCCTGAAAAAGCATATGAACTTTGTGGATGATGTTTTTGTGCTGATACAAATAAGAACTTTTCTTTTTTCCTTATCTTCCTATAGCTGACCCAGGGCCTTACCAAGACAGTAAATTACTGTCAAGACTGAGCATATCAGAGAATAAACAAAGCAAAAAACATTGTAGCACTTTAAAGGCTAACTGCTTGCTACAATCTTTTTTATTTTCTTTATTCTCTGATATATTTGAAACACAGACTAATATGGCTACTATTCCAAAAAAATTCAACTGTCAAGACTGAGGAAATCTTGTTTAAGAAAAAAGTTTGATTATTTCTTTTATCATAATTACTTTTTTAGTTTTAAATATATTTAAGGCCACTTGAAATATAGTCCATATTTAAAATGCAATAATATTTACAATGCAATAATTAACATTAGCTGCTTTGCTACTTATTTTCCAATTAAATTCTGTTTCCTTCACACTATAGATCAACAGTGCCCTCTACAGAAATGGGGCATAAAATGTCTTCTAAAAATAGATAATTTAAATGCCACAGCATCATATATAAACCATATGCAGAATCAATAAAATTTTATTTTTGACATTTTCCAACATATCAGAAAACAAAATAAACAAAACAAAACAAAAAACACTGTAGCACTTTAAAGACTAACTGCTATATTTTTATTGTTAGCTTTCATGGATCAAGTCCACTTCTTCAGACAAGGAGTTAAACTTACAGACATGGTTTTTATAGACCAAATTCAGGGGTCAAAGGGAACAGGGTGTGTTCAAGCAAAGTGACAGACAAGAAGCAAGCACAACAATACAGCTTCCCACAGCCATCCACAACAATAGAAATTATTCAGATAAGCTCTAAATGTCTCCCTTTCAATCTCAAAGGGTCTGAGAAAGCCCATTCTGGTCTCTGATCAACCTTTGACCTGCAAACAAAAACACTGTACCTGGTTACTTCCTGTTTTGCTAAAGATAATTGGCAGGAAGGTTGTGATATAATACAGTATATAAAATATCTAGCAGCATATGGTATATAAGCTTTTGACATACCACCCAGAAGCTTGGAAACAGCACATTATAATACATTAATGTAAAATTTAATGTCTATCTAAAAACATCAGGGGACCTAAAGTTAAGACATATTGCTCTCTAAAGAGCTGACACCTCAAGTTATACTTCTTCAGTATAAAACTGTAAGAAGACTTAACCAAAGACACAGGTCTTTTCAGACCAAAGGAAGTCTTCTTTGAATTTGCCAATTTCATGAAGAGAAGCAAACTAAACCCTTCCTTGGCTCTCCAGGGAAACAAACACTCCTGTATTTTATGCGCATGTGTCCCTCCCATCTCTGTCTGTGTCTTGGCATGGTTTGGTTTTATAGAAGGGACAAGTGAGACACTGGCAGGTATAGGAGGAGGAGGAGGGATTGCATCCTTTTCTCTGCTGGCTCTTTAACAGAAAAGCAAACAAAAATATCCCTTATTGCCTCCTGCTTCTGATAGTGGTGATCAAGTGTTTGCTGTTTGGTTGGTTTGTTGGTTCATTCATTAGTTTGGTTGGTCATTTCTGCCTTACCAGCACAAACACTATCTTGGTGGTTTATGATCGATCAATCATAAATAATATAATCAAATTCAAAACAAACTAATATTTTAAAGGAAATCTATACATTCCAGGTCAATTAGTTAATACACTTCTTCTATGTCTAGGCCAGATGTGAAACTGCCAGAATGAAGGCACCTTTTGGTGAGTTCATTCTGAAGTTCCTTTCATCTGACATAGTGTGAGAAAGACTAGCTGGAAGGCAGCTTCATATACAGTAAAACCTCAGATAACACTAAAACCTGGTTCCACAAGTCTTGGTGTTATATGATTTTTAGTGTTATCTGATGCATGTTAAAATCCTATGGGATCCATAGAGATACATTGTAACCACACAGGCTTTAGCGGTTATTATCTGAAGCATCCCATAGGATCTTAATGTTATCTGATGCAATTCTTCCTCCCAGATTCCTTAATGTTATGCGATTTTAGTGTTATTCGATACTAATGTTATATGAGGTATTACTGTAGTTTGATTTTGGCTAATTTACTAATTTTTATTTTCTAAAAGTTGGGAGGGATGACACCTGATAAATCTCTGTCAGAAGCTTATTTCAGAGGGAGTAGGACATGAAGATACAGTTCTGAGTGTTTGTTTGTTTGTTTTTCTTTCTTAGGTGCCATAATTTTTAACATCAAGGACTGTGAGGAGCAGATGGGATGAGTAGGTATTTTGTGGGAGAGACCTTCCAACACGTATTGGGGTCTTAAGCCATTAATTCTCCAGTTACTCATTATATGCAAAGATCACACCAAATGACATTCAAGATCTCCTAGTAGCCCAACTTAGTCTGATCCAGGCCACTCTAAAATGAGAGTGTAGAAAATCCCTTAGTAGTATATTCAGATAAGAAACAAGCCAACTAACTAAATTTCCATTAACATTCCAATCCATGACCTTCTTGTCACGGAAAATTAAAAATAGGGGGGAGGGAATCATTCCTTAGTGTTGCATCTTTCAAATACAGTACAAGGAAACATTTGGTAAAAAAATGTAATCGAAAAACCAATAATGATGTGTATTTTCTTTTCAGATGATGATTCAGAAGGCCAAAGAGAAGAAAAGTAATCTAATGCATGTGGTGCTACACATACTTTAGGATAATTCTGGGACCCAAACTCACAACAAAATGAGAATATTGAGGCGGGGGCGGGCAATGGCCTTTTCAGGTACAGTGGTACCTCGCTTAAAGAACATAATGCGTTCCACAGGATTGCTCTTTAAGTGAGTTTGCTCTTTAAACGAAATACCATTGTAAATGACCAATTGTGGGGGGTACTGCAAACCCCAATTTATTTGTTAAACGAGTTTTTGATTGGTTTTATTTGTTAAGCAAAGCGAACATTCAGAGAAAATTCTGCTCTTTAAGTGAGTTACTCTTTAAGCGAAACGCTCTTTATGCGAGGTTTGACTGTACATTAATATTCCTCTGTTCATAAGCCTGTTTGATCAATTTGAACCCTGTGTCTGAATTTTCTTAGATCATGCTGAGATAACAACTTTCTGCTGTGTTTTGGCACCATAAAAAAACTTGCTTACAAAAATAAAGAAAAATATATAGTAACACAGGGTGAACATGTCTTTGAAATTTATTTTTTTCATAGTTTAAATATTGAAGTCTCAGAAACAAGTTTAATATAAATACGCCTCATTCCCTTTATGAGTCATGGCCAAAATTGTCTTATACCAATATTTTAAATATGCCAAGTATACATATGCCTTGCAGTATGATGAGCCAGTCACAGGCTTGGATTCAACTTTAACATGTGTTGAGTAATTGCCAACAGGAGGCTAAGCGCCAAACGACTGATATCACCACCATCTAGTGGTATAAAATTAATCCTACAGCCTCTGGTGAATGTTAGAATGTGTGGCGAAGAGGCTATCTGGAGTCACCAATCATGAAACAGCATGACTACATAACTTTAGGTAAGTAAATCCAATCAAATTCCCTTCAAAGCAAAATCACAAGCACTTCAAAATCCCATTGACTTTGGACAGACTAACACATGTGCTTTTGCAATTAAAATAATTCAGAAATAAAAGTACAGTTGTACCTCGCTTAAAGAGCATAATGCGTTCCACAGGATTGCTCTTTAAGCAAGTTTGCTCTTTAAGTGAAACACCATTGTGAATGACCAATTGTGGGGGGGATTGTGAACCCCGATTTATTTGTTAAGCGAGTTTTTGGTTGGTTTTATTTGTTAAGCGAAGCGAACATTCAGAGAAAATTCTGCTCTTTAAGTGAGTTACTATTTAAGCAAAGCGCTCTTTATGCGAGGTTTGACTGTACAGTGGTACCTTGTTTAAAGAGCATAATGTGTTCCACAGGATAGCTCTTTAAGTGAGTTTGCTTTTTAAGTGAAACACCATTGTAAGCGACCAATTGTGACTTCTGGCGGGGGATTGTGAAACCCGGTTTATTTGTTAAGCAAGTTTTTGGTTGGTTTTATTTGTTAAGCGAGGCAACCATTCAGAGAAAATTCTGCTCTTTAAGCGAGTTACTCTCTAAGAGAGGCACTCATTATGTGAGGTTTTATTGTACAGGTATTTAACTTTGGTTATGCAGCCTCATAGTAACCTAACCATTTGTTCTGAACACTTTCTGATTACTGCAAAGCTTCTAATTTTCACCATTCACTTAAGATCTATGCAACTTGCCATGATTAACTGCAGCTAACTAATATGATACCATGGCACATTTTATTTGTGCAATCACATGTGTGTGATTAGGCATGCAACTGAGATGCACCCTGGCACTTGATCAATTGGCTGTAATTCACTGCAGCAAGTTACATGAACACCAGTAGGATTCTCAACTATACATTGTACTGAGCAAAAGCCATCCTCATTAATACTTAACATAAAACATTTATGTGGCAGGGTAGATTTTGCCATTAATTACACACTGGCTCTTTAACTTTCAAGAAACAAAATCTCAGACCACACTTGAAGAGCCATTCAAGAAAAATACAAAAAAAAAATGTGAAAGTGATTTCTTTGGACTATTGCACTCAGCATCTCCCACCCAGCCAATGGTAATTCAAAGAGTAAATTTTTCACGCCCAAGAAAAATATGGACTGGTGGTAGCCCCACGGCAGTGATGGATAACCTTGGAACTCTAGCTGTTTTCGGACTTCACAGAGACACAGACTTCTGGGAATTGAAGTCCAAGAACACCTGGAGTGCCAAGGTTCGCCATCACTGCCCTAGGCCAGCTCAGTAGGCAGGTACTTTTTAACCACAGGAAAACTTTATTCAAAGAGCAGAAACTGAATACATATTAGTTTCACATTTAGTGTACCTCATCTGAAGATATACTGTACCTGGACTGGACTCTTTGGAATGGAAAGAAGTTCAAACTAAAGAAAGCAATTCCTGGTCTTGTATTTTGTTTGCTTCACTGCCAACAATACATGTCATCACATTACAGTATAAGGCATTCAGGGTTAATAAAACAAAAATACAAAATTTAAGAAAAGATAAAATGATATGTCCCTATACTATTAAAAGGCTGTACCCTCTCCAAATCCTCATGAGATGATTTCCTTTGGCTTCTTTATATAATTCCAAAGAACACAGACCTTGGTAAATTTTGACTAATTTCCTATTCCTTTTATACATCTGGTATCTGTCTTCTCCTATAATGGAGGCACTACAACCAGAGGTGTCATCTTCTATATTCTCTGTTTTCATGGTGTAACAGAAAAGCACCAGACATAAGCTCATGCATGAACAGGATTTTCTCCTTTCCCTCGGAGTCTCCTGTAACCTCCCTAAATCTTTTCCAGAGGGTTCCAAAGCCACTGAAATAGATTGTAAGGGTCCATGGAGCTTTGCAAAGGAGCATAAAATGCTCCTTCCTTACTCTGCAGATGAAACTGTCTGCAGCTAATATTAGGTAAGGTAAAGGTTTGCCCTTGCTAGAAAGCCAGTTGTATCCAACTCTAGGGCTCATTGCTCATTTCCATTTATAGCCAAAGAGCCAGTGCTGTCTGTGTCTACAGATGTTTCCATGGACATGTGGTAGGTATGACGAGACACCGGAGTGCATGGAATGCTTTTACCTTCCCACCAAAGTGGTACCTATTTATCTACTTGCAATGCCTTGCTTTCAAACTGTTAGGTTGGCAGGAGTTGGGACAGACAGGAGCTCACTCCATCATGCAGTACTCAGGTCTCAAACTGATAACCTGCTGACCTTACAGCCATCAAGTTCAGTGTGGCTCAGATACCTAACTCTATCCCCCCACACACACACACACAGGTCCCTAACTTCTATTTTACAGACACACACACACACACACACACACACACACATCATGATTAAGTAGTAGATTACACTATGAAACTTTCTTCATCAATAAGACATATATCAAGGACAAAATGTCAATTTTGTATAAACATAGCAAATTGCACCTTAAAGATGTATCAACAACAACTGGGGTCCTACTGAACATATGTACCTTAACTCTGAAAGATGACTCCCTGGAAACCAGAGGTTAACTTTTGGTAACATACAATATTGATAGACAAATAATGGGGAATTCCCAACCCCGGGGGGGGGGGGGGTTTACAATAACTGCAGGACTAAGTGCTCAAGAATACCAGGCAAATGAAATATTAATGTCGGCTCGCCCAAGAAATTAAATCAGGTAATGCAATACCAAAAACTTCTGCTGAAATGTTAACAAGGAATAGAATAGGTAGATAGGTGCTTTTACTGCTGTTACAAAACAGTACACGAACCTGACTCATTTTACCTGCAATGGATCTGCTGAACGCTCTCATGTCTGAATACTCAGATATAGGGGAGATTTCATATACAGTAAAACCTCGCATAAAGAGCGCCTTCCTTAAAGAGTAACTCGCTTAAAGAGCAGAATTTTCTCTGAATGTTCGCTTCGCTTAACCAATTAAACCAACCAAAAACTCGCTTAACAAATAAATCAAGGTTCGCAATCCCTGCCACCAGAAGTCACCATTGGTCACTTACAATGGTGTTTCACTTAAAGAGCAAACTCGCTTAAAGAGCAATCCTGTGGAACACATTATGCTATTTAAGCGAGATACAACTGTACTATTGAAAGGGACATTACCTCTAGATTTGATCACAAGTCATATACACTGGGACATAAACTAATCAGGTGGTTTTTAACATTGTTGTATTCATAAGAATCAATGCATGTAACTATGTTGCCGAAAAAGACTCTACTCCACACACAGCCCCAAAATGGCATTCAAAAGTCAGATTAGGACAATATAAAATGAAGCCTTTTCAGGTCCTGGTGTTCACAATGTTCCACAGATTCAAGTCAAGGTCTTCATGAAGGTTGATCTTATACCTCCTGCCTTCAGATACAAGATGCCTCCAGATAAGAGGTCTATTGTTCAGTTGTCCTCCCTCAAACACAGAATATATGCAAACAAATACGCAGGCCAAACTCTTACTGGGACTCCATGCCAGCATGAACTCACCTAAGCAGTAGAAACTAACTAAAGCTAATTATCATGGTGTTGGTCATGCAACCAGCACCTCATTCAATAGCTTCAATTAGTCACTACATCTATTACAGCAGAGTAAAATCCCTACTAGAGGTTGACTGCTGGTGCAATTTTCCTGCACTTTTCAATAACATTCTTCCATCTCCCCCCCCCCCCTTTTTTTTTTTTTTTTTTTTTTGTTAAAGTAGAAAAATGGGGAAACTGCATAGTGGTGTTTTTTTAATTGGGTAGATCTAAGAGCCCTCCATTTGAAAGGATTCTTAGTGACATATTAGCCCAAAACAGATTGAAAAAAGGGTAAACCCTGGAAATTGTAGCAGAATAAGAAATAACTAATTAGCTTCTAGGTCACAGTAAAAAATAAAAGGAAATTCAAGTACCGTATATACTTGAGTATAAGTCAAGGTTTTTAGCCCCCAAAATAAGGTCCAAAACGGTGACTCAACTTATACACGGGTCAACAACCACAAGAGTCCAAAATCGCGTTGGATTCGGTGCAGTTCGGCTTCAGGAAAGGGGGGGAAAAAACATATGTTTGGTGAGCCATTACCACAGGTGGCCACAAGAGGGCGCAAATCATAATTTCCCATTTAAATGCATTGGAAATCAATTTCTTGTATTCTAAAGCTTTTCTGTTTGTATGTTCCCAATGCATTTCAGTGGGAAGCCAAACCTATGCATAAAAAGTATTTCACTTACCTTTCTTGCCTTTGTCCCTGCTCCATGTGGTCAAAACGGACGTGGAAGCCATGCTTCCTGGTTGCAGGGAGAGCAAGAGGCTAGGCTCACTTCCTGCCTCAGTGCAATTGACCAGCCTGCCCATTTCCCCTGCTGCACCGCCACTGGTTGGTGGTGCAAATACAGTTTTTAAAAAAGAAGTAACTACCATAAACACTCAAAAACATGCCCACACAAATGTTTAAATTAATTAATTTTACTGTATTTTCATGTTTTTTAATTATTGAAATTCATTAGCAGCTGCTGCATTTTCCACCCCCAATTTATACTCGAGTCAATCTATTTTCCTAGTTTTAGAGGTCCAAATTAGGTACCTCGACTTGTATTCAGATCAACTTATACTCGAGTATATATGGTACATTATAAATTCTCTCCAGCCCATCTTGCCTGAAAAATATACATTCAAATAATATACAGATTAAACAAAAACCCATATGCATACCATCCAAAACAACGTCCCTGTGGCCAGAGCTGCATATTGATCAATCGTAGAAAGCACACTGAATATAAGGCAGATCAGCACTATGAGGAAACTGTAAAACAAAAACAAAATATAGACATACAATCACTAAATTGTCTCACTAGAAAGCTAAAAGTAAAGACAGTAAATGCCTTATTATTTTTAAAGGGTTTTCTACGCTTTCGGTCATCTACTACTAAATCACCCATGATAAGGATGGAGACGATTATCATTTTTTAACAGGAAAGAAGTTTTTGAGATGATTAGAGGCCTGATTTAGACCACTCTGGATATTTTGATTAGGCTAGAGAGCCACACAGGTTTTGGACAGAATATATTGGTAAGGAAATTTTTAAAGAGACTGATCTATTCCTATATTCACAGTCCGAAGCCCACTGGGTATTCTACCTTCCTGGAAGTACAAATTCATATCTCTTATCAGTAATAAAACAGGAACCTGCACATTGAACCATATGTTCAGTATGTAGTTCCCTTTCACAACCCAACAGCTAGAGGTAAGTTCATAGGCATGCACAAGCATGTAAAATTATTTATGACCCTCTTTGAGCCCCTGCAGTTAGTTAAGCCCCAGCAACTCACAAACACACCTGGACATGATATGGTCTGATGTGCACACAAGAACATTCAGCTGTGATCAGTGGACTGTTACAGCAGTGACCTGACAGCATTACTTCACAAACCACCTATGATCTTGAAGCTCCCAAGTGGATACTGTCACAATGGCTCCAATTGGCTAAATCAGGGGTGCCCAAACTATGGTCCATGGGCCAAATTCGGCCCACGGTATCAATTAGTCCAGCCTGCGCTGCCCTCGCCACTCCTAGAAGCAAAATCTGCCTGCATATACACAGAACACTGCCATAAATGACCCACACCTGTCATAAACGCATTTGCAACAACCATGGATAAATTCTGTCAGCGTTCTGCATATGTGTGGATGTGTTTTGCACATGCACATATGCGTTTTACTTCCATTTCCGGTGGGAGGCACAATGTGATTGGCACGCTCAACCACATGACTGGCCCATGACCCAAAAAGTTTGGGCACCCCTGAGCTAGATTGTACCATCTGCCCTTGATCTCATATTTGCTGAAAGTTTGCTAGAGCTTAGATGGGAGAAACTATTTAGGTACAACATACAGCAACACAATGATTTATTTTAATCATGTTCAGGTTTCACTGCTCTTCTGCTACTATTTACCAAAATAAAAATATTATTATGCAGGCCAAGCAGAAGATATGTTTTCTAAAATATCATTTTTAAAAACCCCTCTGAACTGGATTTCCTGAAACAGCAATGTGCAAGACAATGTCTTTGCATTTCTTAAAGAATCAACAAACAGGATATATGTACATACCAGGAATTATTGGACCTAATTTGAAACATGGCTCTAAGAGCCAAAAGAATACTCCCACAAGAATATATTTTGCATTAATTTATTGACTGCATTCTTATTTATTTATTTTAAAAAAAGAATAATAAAGGTGTGCATGCTGAATATTTATGTTTGTATCACAAAATCAAAACGAAAGAGTTGGTTACAAAAGTGCCTTTCTACATACTATTATTATTTCTCATGTATCCTTTAATTTGATCCCAGCTTATGGGGATCTTATGAATCTGTGATGTCCAAAAGGTCTCAAATCACTAATAGCCCTGCTCAGATTTTGCAAACTTGAACTTACAGCTGCCATTGTTGGGCCGATCCACATGATATTAAGTCAACCATTCAAAAAAGAAAGCACAAACTCTTTTTACTTAATGGCAAACCTACACAAGCTCCTATACAAGATTGTCTGCAAAAATTTGTAGAACACCATTACTAGTTCTTCTTTTTGTCTTAGTTCTTTTTATCCAACTCAGAGTACACAATTTTAAGAATTTTTGAACAAAGAACACACAGACCTTTTAAAGTCAAAACTGTACTACTAATAATAATTTTGAGTCAGAAATTATTCTGGGTTGAAAGGATTTTTGCAGAAGACACTGCTTAGGGAATGCACTGAGCTTACAACACTTAATAAAAGCAAGATTATAAAGGTGTCTGCAGTGGCTTAGTGGTTAAGAAGCTAAACTTGACGACTGGAAGGTTAGCAGGTCAGCAGTTCGAGACCCGAGTACTGAACAATGGAGTGAGCTCCCATCTCTGTCCCAGCTCCTGCCAACCTAGTAGTTTGAAAGAGTGTTTGGCTATAAACAGAGATGAGCACTGGACCCTAGAGTTGTATATAACTGGCTTTCAAGCAAGGGCAAGCTTTAGCTTTACCTAAAGGTGTCTAGAAAGTGAGATGTCCCAATCAGAAGCAGTGAATAAAGAAAAGTAAAAAGGGTGTTAGTTTCCAAGCAAGATCAGATCTCAGATTTTTGAAGCTGGCAGCAGCAGCAGCAACAGGACTGGCGTGGTGGCAGCAACACTGGTGTTCAAAACCTGGACTGTCTCTAAAGTCAATTGTTAATGCAGTACAGTACTATTATTTTATGACAACTGTTGAGCCAAGCATGAAATCTGTCCACCAGGTGGCAGCAAATCATAATCTATGACAATTTATTTGACTCAAAGGGAACTACTGTACTGTATTGCAAAAATAAAGATTTGTTCTCTTTGTTCACAATAGCAGAAGCATTCCGGGAAATTTCTTTCAGGTCAACTGATCGCTGAGAGTTCAAATTTGGGTAGGCATCCTCAGCCCTCATGATCCATTTGTAAGAGATTTCAGCTGCAAAGCCCAAAAATGAGAGCAGAATCTACCCGTGCATTTCTTTTATGCATCACTCACTGGTAACACTCCAGTAGAGCAAAGCTTCTATTGTGGAATCCATACTTTCATCTTTGGGGAAGTATCAAAATCCAGGACTTTTTCTGTGCAAATTATCCCACTGGTAACTGCACAGTTTACTACAACTTATTTATCGTAAAGCTAGTCATACTAGCCATGCAACTCTCAATCTTGCACCATCTGGATAAGAAAGCATTGGTGGTCCAGCAAACTATCAAATCAAAATTGTACACTATTAAATCTTTCAGGGTTTTTTTCATTAGTATCATTTTCTATGATTGTATTGATTTCATGGGAATGCATGTGTTGTCATAAGCCATTTTGTTTCTTTTTTTGGAAAAAAAGTCAAGAATCAGACTCTTTGGGCAGTTCATCAGCAACAACGGGACTGCGGTGGATCATTGGTTAAGAAACTCATCTTGTTAGCTGGAAGGTCGGCAAGTCAGCAGTTCAAGACTGGAGTAGTGTACTGCATGATGGAATGAGCACCCATCTCTGTCCCAGCTCCTGCCAACCTAGCAATTTGAAAGCAAGAAATTGCAAGTAGCTCTTCGGCATAGAAACAGAGATGAGCACTGATCCCTAGAGTCAGATATGACTGGCTTTTGAGCAAGGGAAACCTGTACCTTTACTAAATAGGGACCACTTCAGTGGAAAAATATCTTGGGGACATGAAAGGAGCCTCATTCAGGCATCTCCTGAGCGGAGTTCCTCCAGCAAAATTCCTTTCAGCCCAGAAAGCATGTTTGTGTGCTTCTGACACAATTGTAAAAAATCAGCAACAATGACCTTTAGAATTGTCGAAAACATTTACATTGAGTCAAGATCATACATATTGATCTTGCTACAATACATTAAATCTGTACCCAGTCTTTTCAATCCAGGAGACCGGTCAGAACCAAGGCTGTTATATTGTGGATGCTCTGAGTTCATTTCATATACAGGTACAGTAATACCTCGGTTAAGGTCTACCTCGGATAACACTAAAATCGCATAATGTTAAGTAATCTGGGGAGGAGAATTGGATCGAATAACGTTAAGGTCCTATGGAATGGATCCGATAACAACCGCTAAAGCCTGTGTGGTTACAATGTATCTCTATGGAGCTTTAACGTTATCCGATACATCCCATAGGATTTTAACATGGATCGGATAACACTAAAATCGGATAACACCAAGACTTGTGGAACCAAGTATTAGCATTATCCGAGGTATTTTCTCCACATACCAATGAATCCATGTTAGTTTTGACTTCTTAGTTAGGTCTACTTAGCTACTTCTTTTTTTCTGCTGTATCTGAATCAAAATACAGTAATACCTCGGATAACATTTACCTCGGATAACACTAAAATCGCATAACGTTAAGTAATCTGGGGAGGAGAATTGGATCGAATAACGTTAAGGTCCTATGGGATGGATCGGATAACAACCGCTAAAGCCTGTGCAGTTACAATGTATCTCTATGGAGCTTTAACATTATCTGATACATCCCATAGGATTTTAACATGCATCGGATAACACTAAAAATCGGATAAAACCAAGACTTGTGGAACCAAGTCTTAGAGTTATCCGAGGTATTACTGTATAGGCAATCATCATGATGATCAGCCATAAAGACTGTCTTGAGAATATAATAAAGTGGCCTTTCATCTGCCTTCCACATGGCAGCATGACCCTCATACCACTGATCCAGTTCTGCAAGTCACTTTTTGGTCCTGAACCCTTTTGACACACAAAGTCGTCCTCAGCCCCAGGCCAGTATTGATGAAACTGCTGCCCTCCATCAAGGTGGATTCAAGTGACATTTAATCTATTTGGGGACTATCACCCTTCCCTGTAGGCTTCGGCACCCAAGGCTGTTAGTCCTCAGGGTTGTCAGGTTAGTTAACCGCCACCTGACATTTGGCAATGGGTTGCTGGCAGTATGGTCTACTCTATTACAATAGCAGGATAACCTGGCCAGACAGGCTACTACATACTAAATACATTCTATGCAGCTCAGCCTCACTTTGTTTTTCACTTCCACATACAACAGCAAGGGCCTAATCCAGATTAAATCCACTGTACACAGTTGTTTTCTTTCCAGTCTCCAAATCTGCTCCTACCTGAAATCCCCCTCCCCCATCCCTGAGAAGAGAGATTTAGGGGGAAAATAATGTGGAGATGGAAGTTTAAATCATTCCTACTCACAGAAGTAATACTAGTCTGGATGTCTCTGATTCTGTCTCCTTATCTCTCTCACAAACACTGAATTAGGATGACAATAAATGGGAAGACTACCACCAATAAGGGGACACAACAAGGCAATGGGGAGAGTTCACACAATAATTAGTTAATAAATAATTGCATATAATTTTACAAGAGCTGGAGCATATAAGTAACCCAAGGTTGCAATTCTAGTAAAACAGGTTTTTCAGACTTAACACAATATAGTTTATTTCAGAGCTCCATGGTCTATTATTGTACAATTATTTCAAGGGAAGAAAGGTCAAAAATGCTTTTCTATTTGAATGGGTGACAAATATTTAAGTATCTTCATGGTTATTTGTAAGCAACAGTTCAAAATGCTAACACTAGCTGTGATGCAAGTAAGACATTCCTCAGATCTTTGCCTGCACAAATTTTCATCTAAGCAAAAACATTAAGCAGAAGCCAAAGTCCTGAGATTGCAATACTTGCCCCATTTCCATGGAGGTCTTCTAGATTTATAGCCAACACATATTTGAACATTACAAAGCTTAAGAAAATGCAAGTGCATATAATTTCAGGGTCTCAAGAACTAGCCATTAATTAGAAGATTACATTGTTTAGAAGTTGGAAGAAATAACTTTTAATTTCTTTGTAATTTTTAACTTTTAAAGTTTAACTTTCTGGGATGGGTGGTATTTTATCATGGGCTTTATTGTTGATTGTATTTTTAACTGTTGTTCGCTGACCTGAGTCATTCGTGAGGAGGGCGGCATAGAATTCTGAATAAATAAATAAATAAATAAATAAATAAATGAATGAATGAATGAATGAATGAATAAGAGACACTGCACTTCCCCAGACTGTTTTTCACCATGTAGTAGGTTAAATAAGTACAGTATGTGGGAATTATGTACAGGAGGTTTACCTGTTGGGGGAAAATCTTTTCTTTATAATGTATTTTCACCTGAGATGTTTCCAGAGTTCTCTGAACATATTTAGCCAAGGTTGTATTAAGCAAATTGAAACATACATATGCCTGGCTCATACAACCTATATTTTAAAGGAGTTTTCTTGATCTGATTAGGGTTTTCCTTTTCTGAAAGTTGCAGCTATTACTTTATTTTTTCCATGCCAATCATAATTCAAGAAATGATGAAATATTACTTTATGTAAGGATACCTGGAATGGTTCACCTGCTGGAAGAAATTAATTTATCAGTTCAATCTGTATGCAGAATATATCATATGGAAAGGCAGACTATATTGAGATGGAAGTGTGCAACTTGGTGGAAGAAATATCAATAAGGTTACATATGCATATACAGTAATACCATCTTACTGACAGAAAGCAGCAATTAGTTGAAACAACTTTTAATGAAAATGAAATAGAAAGTGCTAAAGCATGACTGCAGATTAACACCAAGAAGACAAAAATGATGACAATAGAATAACTACACAGCTTCAACTTTGAAAATGAAGAAATTAAAATAATGAAAAAAATGTATACCTTGTCTAATCATCAATCCAAATGTTTCAGCTGAGAAATCAGAAAAACACTGAAACTCAGAAGAGGAATAATTAAGGATTTAGAAATGATTTTAAAGTGTAAAAATATATCACTAGAAACCAAGATCAAGATCAAGATCATCCATGCTATTATATTTCCAGTCACCATGTATGGTTGTGAAAGCTGGACAAAAAGAAAGCTGATAAGAAAAAAGTTGAACTGTTTCAATTATGGTGCTGGAGGAGAGTTTTGCAAATACTGTACATCTATCTCAACCGTCTGATTTGAATGAACAACAATCAGAGAGTAAAATTAGCCAGAAGAAAGAAAGCAGGACGGGCAGCATTTAACTCCATCAATGAAATCTTGTTAAACAAGAAAATCGACAAGAAACACACCAATTTTAAAAAATTTGACAGTACTGTACTACCTGTGGTCCTCTATGGGAGTGAAACATTATTATAACATGGTTATTAACGAAGGCCGACTTTAGGAATAACCATCAAGAGCTGTAAGAGCCATGGAAAGATCAATGCTAAAGTTATCCCTTTGCGACCACATCCCCAATGCCCAGATAAGAGAAAAAAGCAGAATCTACAAAACTGTTGCTGAATATCACAAATGGAAATTGCACTGGGCTGGACATATCTCTTGAATGACAGATGGGCGTTGGACAGCAGTAGTCACCAAGTGGTATACTAGAGGAGTAAAAAGTCTCCTTGGCAGGCTCCCCAAAAGATGGGAAGACCCAATCGTGAAAAGTTTTGGTCGAACCTAGAGAAGAAGATCATGGCAGCGAAATGAATGGAAAGCTAGTTGCGACCAGCAGGAACTTATTCTTTGATAGTCTGGTCAATCAAGAATTTATTTATTTTTATTTTATTCATTTATTAAATTTATATCCCACATAGCTGGGATATTTTTCCACTCTGGCTGGCTTAAAACACATTAAAAAATCTTTACAATAGGAAATTAAACATAAAAAATAAGCAAATGGAATAAAGTTATAAATAACAACAAAAAACAAAAATGATTTTTTAATACTCTTGATGTCTAAACATATGGTTTTAGTATAATATTCACCCATTGTGAATAGTGTGTTGATACTGCTAGCCATGTACTACTACATACTAGAGTAGATCAACTATTAATTAGTCAAGAGACAGATAAAAGTTAGCCTTTCTCTACTTTTTATAAAATGCCATTGACATGTCGATTACATAAACACAATGATGATGGCAACAGACTTTCATGCAAGCTATCTGTTACAGATTCACCTTATCTGTTTGGCCAGATTGCTTTATTATAGACCTGGCCAATTGCATGTCTGCAGCAATGCTAGCACATATATTGGAAGTTATACTTCAACACATACAGAAGGCACCAGAATGAAGAAGGCTGGTTCATTATATCTAATTCCTCTGGTCATTTGTATACAAATACTTCTAATAAAAGCACAAATACAATTCTAATGAAAATAGCACAAAAAAAAAACCTCAGAAGGCACAGAGAAAAGTAGAGTTAGGTAAATGCTGATTTGACAGTGAAATCTGATCATCTCTTACAACTAAATCTAAATAGGAACATAGTTACATACAAATTACAGGAGCTTGCTACCCATGTACAATGATCAAACAGTGACTTCTGAAACAATATGAAAATTCCTAGTGCCATCCAGCTATTGAAAGTTTCCGCCTGTGTACAGTAACTTTTTAAAAGTATGAACACAGGAGGAAAAAACCAACACCTTGATAATAGCAAATGGAATGAGTTTTAGTTCAAAAGGAGATTTTCATAAGAGAACAGAGGAAATAAACAATGGGATCAAAAGAGGAAATATCGTGGTATTACTTCTTCAAGAACATTTTGCAAAGCTACAGTGCTTTTGCATACAATTGTTTGTAAGTAAAATCCTTGATTTAGTAGGAATGTAAACAGTGAAACGGTTTTCAACCCTTTTCCATGATGGCCCTTTTCTTTTTTTAAATCACCTAGTACCTTTTCTTCCTAAAAAGAAATCTTGAAACCCATTTCTGAAATTTTAAACAAAATAAAGAAAAATATCTGAGAGTTGGAAGGAACTGAGTGGGCACTTAAAAAGAGAACTACACACTGACAGAATTAAATTACAGTACAGTGAAACCTCATACAACAATCGCCCCATAGAGCAACGAAATCACGTAACAATTTTCCCTATGGTAAAAAAAAAATCATACAATGGTTTTTCAATGGGAAAAACCACTTAGCAAAAAAAAATAATCATTGTACGGTGCATCCCATAGGAAAAATTGCTATATAGCAATTGTTTCGTACAACAACGAACCCCATGGGATGGGTTAAAATCATTGTATGAAGTACCACTGTACAAGCATTAAAAACTGAATGTAACAATTATTGTTTCCAGCTCATTTTCTCCAAATATTGTCTATACCTGGTACCAGGGTCAAACCTTAAGTGCTAAGGAAGAGGAATTAGCTATGACATGAGTATCCAGCAATCATCCATTTGTAATGCCAATTGTAATACATTTTAGTGCTAAGGTGGAACCATTAAAAAAACATATTTTTTGATCATGTTTTAAACAAAGTCAGACTAATGAACTGGTGGAAGTCTCTTAAGCATCTGGGTTTAGAAAGTGTTGAAGCAATGATTTCCCTTTTAACAGAAGTAGCTTTTTCTGGTGGTGTATATATTCATATATAGATTTTGAGGACTTGATTACACACAAAAATATTCTTCAGATAGGCAGCTTCTAGTTTGGTTAAGAAACTATTTTTAATGTAATTATTTGTATGTGTAATTGAACTCTCAAAATCAATATATGAAAAGCTAGCTTCACGAAGAGAAAACAGGAAAGCTAGAATATAACAAAGAAAGCCAAAATAGTTCTTCTTTCCTTTAAGAACAGATTGATTCAGATGCTTTCTTCAATAAATAAATAAATATCTGAAACATGTTGTCTGGTTCATAAAAAGTTGGTCTGAACATTTTTTTTCTGAGTTGATCTACAATGATCTATAATGATCTACAACCTTATATAGTAAAGTTCTTAAATATCTAAACTTATCAATAAAATTATCCCCACTTCACATTAATGATGGGTATATTTTATCTTTATTTTTTATTTTGGTATATATTATGTCACGAAACCAGCGGACCCCCTCTGCTCTGGACCTCCTTTAACCAAAGCTCCCAGAGGGCGAACTGGCCAGCAATGCAGCTATACAGCCCTTAGCTGCTTCTCTTCTCTCAGGAGGTTTAATAGGTAGCGTATTCAGACGCTTGTATACACTTTAACTCTTACCCAATAAAGAGACTTTAAAAAAAAACAACGTTCATTTATTGTTTCATAACTTAGTTTACTTGAAGACACTATCAGTCCCTGGAAAATAGATGAGGAAGAAGTAGAAGCAGTGACAGATTTTACTTTCTTAGGATCAAAGCTCACTGCAGATGGTGATTGCAGCCATGAAATAAAAAGGCGACTGATTCTTGGGAAGCAAGCAATGAGAAACCTGGGGAGCATAGTAAAAAGTAGAGACATCACATTGCAAACAAAAATTCGCATAGTCAAAGCAATGGTATTCCCTGTGGCAATGTATGGTTGTGAGAGCTGGACCATTAGGAAAGCTGAGCGCAGAAGAATAGACACCTTTGAGATATGGTGTTGGAGGAGAGTTTTGAGAGTCCCCTGGACAGCGAGGAGAACAAATAGGTCAATCCTAGAAGAAATCAACCCTGACTGCTCCTTAGAAGGTCAAATAATAAAGATGAAGCTAAAGTACTTTAGACATCAAATGAGAAGAGAAGATTCACTTGAGAAAGCCTTGATGCTTGGAAGGGTCGAGGGCAAAAGAAGAAGGGGACGGCCCAAGATGAGATGGCTAGATGGTATTGTAGAGACAATGGGCGCAGAGCTGAGCGAGTTGAGGGGGACGGTGGAGGACAGGAGTGCCTGGCGGACAGTGGTCCATGAGGTCGCAGAGGGTCGGAATTGACTGTGCGACTAAACAACAACAACAAAACTTAGTTCAAAAAATCGTAGATTAATTCAGGTTGCATTAATATAAGTCCAACAGAGAAAACATCTTTAAGTAGTCCTTCTGGTTATTCAGCTCACAAGGTTACTTTTAGTTCTGCCAAGCTTCCCTTCTTCTTCGTGAAGATTCCCTAAGCTTTTTCTTCAGAACTCTCTTCCCTCTCAGAAATCTTTCTTCTCTCAGAACTGTCTTTTTTTACATCAGCCCTCGTACTTCTTTTCCCCCTCAGAACTCCTTTTACCTCAGACCCTGTTCCCTCAGAACTTTCTTGTTCTCTGAGCTCTCTTAGGACTTCTCTTTTTATCACAGAACTCTCTCAGACCTCTTTTTCCTCAGTCCTCCTTTTTACCACAGAACTCTCTCAGAACTGTGTTCCCTCATTTTTCCCACAGAACTCCTCCACATTCCAGCGATGTTCCTTTTTAGCCAATTTGCAGACAACCAATCCGACACCCTCACTGTTCTCCTCACAACCAATATCCCTGAGAGTTCCAACATACCAGGCCTACTTCATCTTGCACACATTAGTGAAAGGGGTCTTCCCATGACATATTATACAAATTAACTAATTTTCAGTACAAAACAAACATGCCTAAAATCATACAGAGAGACAGGCAATAATTTCATATAGACTCAAAATCGCTGACATTTGGTAATTCATAAGTTTGATGCATGGAAATAGAAGCAATTTAACTTATGCATTCAACTCCATAAAGAAATAATGAAGCTTTAATTGAGTCTATGTAAGAAGACTTTGAACAACCAAGGCATTGCCAATTTGTCCAGTATTCAAAATATTGTGTGCATGGTATCAGAACCCCCTCCCCCCAAATATGTTAGCTTCAGGGTCAGTTCAAAGCCACAAAGATTAGAGTACTGTATATATTTAGATAGTGTAGGTAAAATGTATTGAAATGATCTTGCAACTTATTCATGAATATCTACCTGAGCAACACACGTTCCTGATGTAAACTAATTAGGCTTTAAAATATATACTTTCCAATCTGTTCTTGGAAGACTCCAAAATATATGCAACATTAATATCCATAATCAACTTTCAAAAGTACAATGCATAGAGAAACAATGTCACAAGGACAGCCACACCATAGTTCAGTGTTGGCGAACCTTTTAGAGACCAAGTGCCCAAACTACAACCCAAAACCCACTTACAGTATTTATCACAAGTGCTGACACAGCAACAGGGGAGGAAGGAAAGGCTCCCATTGGGCTGCTGGGTAGAAAAGTGGGGCAAACTCTGTGCTGGGGTGACTGCACAGGTACCCCTGGCACATATGCCATAGGTTCGCCACCACTGCCATAGTTATGCCTGTACAAGTACTCCCATATCATATTGTTATATTTACATTTTCCAAGACAGATAAAAATAAATGGCACAAGGAATTTGTAAGTATTAATTGTCTTTAAAGTAAAAACTTTATTACTTAAATTAATCCCGCCATTAAGTGATATATGCTCTTTTTTTAGCCAGAGTGATGGGATCAATCCCTAGAACCAACACTTATTAATATGTGAACACACAGGAACATGTGTGGTGGTAGTGGTGGTGGTGGGATATAGATTTTGTATTTAAAACCATAAATATAAAAAATAAATTTCATTTTCTCTCTCTCTCTCTCTCTGCATATCAGAGAGTAAACAAAACAAAAAACAAAAATATGTGCACTTTAAAGTGGATCAGGTCCACTTCATCAGACTATTTCACACACAAAAATTTATCTGGTATCTCAATGCACCTTCATTTAGCAAGTTTAAGAGGCTGAATCTATTGCCCCTATACTAGGACAAATACTGGAGTAAAATCCTACACTTCAATAGCAGCAGTCAGAAGTCCAGTAACTTCAGAATCAAATGTGGACACAGAAAAGCCATCAAACAACCATACAGTATTACAGATTAACTAGGGCCAGGGCTCACAGGGTTAAAGCCCAGGACCCTTCAGTAGGAAATATGAGACCATTGGCCATATCCCTGGGGATGTCTTGTTGCTTCTCAGTTTAGCTGCAATCTTTAATACCTGAGAAAGAAACTGATTTCCTCCCCAAGAGGCACTATATAATGGCAAATAACTGTTGTAATACAAAGTATTTGGGGGTAGTTACTGTATTTTTTGGACTATAAGACTCACTTTTTCCCAAAAAAAAGTGGGGGGGGGGAGAACAAGGGTGTGCCTTATGGTCCAAAAGCACCAGGAGGGGCCTTTTGGATTTGAGTGCCTAGATGGTGGGGCGAGCCTAGATGGAGGGCTAGGTACGTATTTTGCTTTATTTTAATAAATATTTTAGTAAGGCAAAGGTAAAGGTTTCCCTTGCTTGAAAGCCAGTCATATCCGACTCTAGGGTTCAGTGCTCACCTCTGTTTCAAAGCCAAAGAGCCAGTGCTGTCTGTTTCTGCAGACGTTTCCATGTTCATGTGGCAGGCATGACTAGACACGGGAGCGCATGGAACACTGTTACCTTCCCACTGAAGTGGTCCCTATTTATCTACTTGCAATCTCTTGCTTTCGAACTGTTATTTTAGTATACCAGTACTATTTGGTTCAGAATATTTTTTCTTGTTTTCCTGCTCTAAAAACTGGGTGTGTCTTATGGTCAGGTGCGCCTTATGGTTCGAAAATTACGGTAAATATTGCATCCAAAAAGACATGCCCCTCCTTTGTTGATATGAACTGATCTAGCTCCCTGCATTTTTGGACTGGAGGACTGACATGGTCAGCATCTTTACTCCCAAATTTATGACTATGCCACTCTAAAGTGTCCCTATAATCAGTGGTGTAGGCTGGGGAGGCGGGGGGAGTGAGCTGCCCTGGGCACCACTTACCAGGGGGCGGCAAAATGTCTTTAGCACACAGCAAGCCCCCTCCCAGCTCGTTCACACTGCTCTTTCTTCTGGCTTTTCCTCTGCTCTTCTTGCTAGATTGCGTGCATGACTCCCAAGAGCCACCTGGTGGTGACATAACAAACAGCATGCAGTAGTGAATTTACTCTTTAAAGCCTATATGGAATACTGTATACTACTGTAATACGTTTCTAAAAATGTCCAGAGTTCTGCTCTTGTAGGTGTTTAACTCTTGGCAGGTTAAAATGATTAAAATGATTTCTAACAGATTTAACCAAATTATCAGTGAAACACTGCAGAATTCATAAAAGTGTTCTCTAAGCTCATTAGTGCAGCAGTCCAACTGAAGATTACTAGATGGCTAGATCATTGCATCCATAGCCAGCCTTTCTGCCCCAATCATATACAGCATATCAACCTGTTCATGCATTTACATATTAAAAACAAGCACAAATAATGTACATTCATTTCACTATTCAGCATGTTCAATCAGAGAAGAAAATAGAGTTAGGGTTTCAATTTTAGAGAAAGATTAGGTAAAAGTCACCCTTGCTCAAAAGCCAGTTGTATCCAACTCTAGGGTTCGGTGTTCATTTCTGCGTATAGCCAAAGAGCATGTCTGCATCTGCAGATGTTTTCATAATCATGTGGCATTCTGTGCATTCCAGTGTCTAGTCATGCCTGCCATATGACCTCAGAAGCTGGCAGTGGTGGCTGAGGGACCCGGAGCTGGACGACCAACTTCTGCACCATTGCCTCGACAAGCGGGGCGATGAGGCTCAACTGGGCCAATGGCTCGGAAGCTGGGCCAGGAACCACAGAAGAGGCAAGAAGAGAGGTGGTCCTCCGCGGCGGTGGTGGCGGAGGAGTCTCCGGTGGAGGCGGTGGTGGGCTGGGAGCCCTCTCCAGTGTGGCGGTGCCCGGACCGCCGACCATCATCCTACCCGGTGTTGGTGGAGCTGCTACCAGGACAGACGCTAGCGAACGTGGCGGCGAAGAGGGAGCCAGCCTCGGGGTCGACGGAAGAGAAGATGTGGAGCTTCGGCGCTTCTTCTTCTCTTTCTTATCCTTCTTCCTTTTTCTCCTGCTCCTTCTTACGTTTGAACAGTTCTGCGGCCGAGGGCCGCGAAGAAGGAGCAGAGGTCGAAGGAGGGGATGTAGAGGCAGCCACCTGCTCTGGTGCTGGGGAAGATGGCGGCGCAAGTGCGGCCTCCATGAGGTAGGCTTGAAGACGGTACTGGCGGTTTTTCAGTGCAGTCTTCGAGAAGCCTCGGCAAACCGCGCAGGTCTGGACCTGATGGTGTTCCCCCAGGCAGCGGAGGCAACGCACGTGTCCGTCCTTGCTCGGGAACTTTCTGTTGCAGGACGGACACTGCTTAAAGGCAGCTGCTGAGGCCATCCACTGAAGTAGATGGCCTAGTGTAAAAAATTATCCCGGCCGGGAGGCCCCGACACGAGATTGCAACGAGGAAGATTGGGGTTTTTTTTTTTTTTAGCGGCGGCTGAGGGCGAGCCCCCAGCCACGCGAGGACCAAGGGATTGTGAGTCCCCTGGTCCGAGAAAAATTATTGCTAGAAAAAATTGAAGATTTCTGAGACAATCTCAGCTAAGAAACTCACAGCTTTTTTTCCAGGCTCCTGCTCATGCAGCGGAAAAAAGCAAACTGAGGAGAGAGCGCGAAATGGCGCCAGAAGGGGTTGGGCATGGTGGGCGGTCCCACATTTAAAACTCTTATCCAATTAGCTTTTCAGCTCCGCTCAGGATTCAGCGCAGGCGCAGAACCCATCAGTGTGCATCCCCAAACAACACGAAGGAGAATGAGTACAAACATCAACAGCCACCAACATCAAGGGCAATCTATGGTACCAAGGGGAGGGAGATCATCCAGCAAAAATCATGGACCACCAGGAAACACAAGGTCTCCTTTGTAAGGCCAATATAAGGCTCATGCCAAGCTGCCTAGGAAACATGTGTAGAGTTTGTATATGAAAACGTTCATCCTACAACAGAAATAGTACACCAACAGTGCAATGTATCTTGAACCTGTACATCTTGCTCTCTGCCACATGGAATACTTTTAATGGCAACATTTCACATCACCAAAGAACTACCAAATGAAGTCCTTGCAACATTCACAGGGCAGAAGGAAAGGGTCAAAGGAGGCAGGTAGGCTTTCCAATAAAGGCAAGGGTAAAATATGACAAATCCATATTTAATAACAAATATTTACAGACTGCTTTGACATCATCAGTTTTGATCAGGGACTAAGTCATCTTGTTAATGCGATATCCTTGTGGGCAACTTTATAAATTCACTTCTTGTATTACAAGCAAAGATTGTGTTCTCCTCTTTGTCCTGCAAAAGATTGGCAACAAGCTTGGAAAAAATCACACTGCCGTCTTTTTCAAAAGAACGAAATAAATGACAAGGTGCTGCTGACAATCTGACATACAGTATTATATTAATTTCCTGTTTTATAGGCTTTGCTTCAGCATAGTCCTATCACTGATGATCAGAACAACCTAAATGCAGATGTAACCATTTAAGTCACAGCAAGAACAAGAGCATGATGAACTCCAAGTAACAGCCACATTAGGACTGGTTGTACATTGGACAAATAGGTCTATATATCTAAGACACGTGGGGAAAGTAGCTTTACCTTTTTATATTTATAAAAAATGACAATAGCTTTTGTCAAGCATTTCCAACAGTATTCAATGATATATTCTTCACATCTCCTGTGTGAGATTTGATTGGTTTCAGCAGGAGAAGAAATTGAAAGAGTTCAGGGTCTTACCATCACATCTCATCTGCTATGGTTGTTTGACACTGCAAATATGTTTCTCTGAATGTTGAATTACAACTAAAAGGTGTAATGCTCAAGCTAGGATATTGCAGCACCTGGGATTGAAAAGCTAAATGTGCCATTTTATTCAATAAAGTTAATGGTAACATTAAAGGATAGGCTCATAAGCCTTGCCCATGTGTTATTGATTTTATCTAGAGTAACACCAAGATAATGGCAACAGGCCCTATCAGTCCCAGGAAAATAGATGGGGAAGAAGTAGAAACAGTGACAGATTTTACTTTCTTAGGATCCAAGATCACTGCAGATGGAGATTGCAGTCATGAAATTAAAAAGCGACTGATTCTTGAAAGACAAGCTATGAGAAACCTGGGGAACATAGTTAAAAATAGAGACATCACCTTGAAAACAAAAATTCGCATAATCAAAGCAATGGTATTCCTGGCTTTAATCTATGGTTGTGAGAGCTGGAGCATTAGGAAAGCTGAGCGCAGAAGAATAGACACCTTTGAAATGTGGTGTTGGAAGAGAGTTTTGAGAGTCCCCTGGACAGCAAGGCAAACAAATAGGTCAATCTTAGAAGAAATCAACCCTGACTGCTCCTTAGAAGGTCAAATAGTAAAGATTAAGCTAAAGTACTTTGGAGAACAGAGGATTCACTTGAGAAAGCCTTGATGCTGGGAAAGGTGGAGGGCAAAAGAAAAAGAGAGGTGGCCAAAAAATGAGATGGCTAGATGGTATTGTAGAGACAATGGGCACAGAACTAAGTGAGTTGAGGAATATGGTGGAGGACAGAAGTGCCTGGTGGACAGTGGTCCATGGGGTCGCAAAGGGTCGAAATTGACTGTGCGACTGAACAACAACAACAAAGGAAATGCAGGTAGAGTAACCTCTTCTCCTCTTGAATAACCATACAACTTATACAATCAGGTTTCCAGTTTCCTTGACGTCTTCATGCATTCTCTTCCCTTTGAAGCTTCTGTATCCGCAAATATTCAATAAGTGAAAGAGTTGCATCCACAATAAAGGATGAGGCTAGTCAGCAAAACTCCATTCCTTGCTCTTGTGTTCTACACACAGAAATGCCAGCCTATAGCTTGTGAAAATTCAAAATCTGCTGGTACAAGCAAACAAGGGTGCTTTGTCTCACTCTACTTCATGGAAGGAGAAAGCCTTGCCATTTAGTTCACTGGGGATGCCATCAGATGGCTGCAAAGGCATGTTCCTGATCTCACTAGAAAGTGCTGCCTCAACAGAGTGATCTCTACTAAAGTGACCTTCATCTTCTGGAGAATCGCTCCATCCCAGCCTCAAAAAGTAGACACCTACAGCTGGACTAAAGAGGTGGGGTCAGGCTGGGCCACATTTCTCAATACATTGTGTGGCTGACAGGAAATAGATCACACCAGACTGCTCCGCATGTGGTCCTAGTAAAGGTAAAGGTTTCCCCTCCTCAAAAGCCAGTTGTATCCGACTCTAGGGGTCATCTCTGTTTCAAAGCTGAAGAGCCAGCGCTGTCTGCTTCTGCAGATGTTTCCATAGTCATGTGGCAGGCATGACTAGACACCGGAGTGCATGGAATGCTGTTACCATCCCACCAAAGTGGTCCCTATTTATCTACTTGTAATTTCTTGCTTTCGAACTACTAGGTTGGCAGGAGCTGGGATAAAGACGGGAGCTCATTCCATCCTGCAGCACTCATGAATCGAACTGCTGACCTTCTGCCTCCCAGTCAGCATCTTAGCCACTTGAGCTATTGCAATCCCATGTGGTCCTACTTGAGATTTATTTGCCCATGTAATCAGAACCTTACTGTCTGGTTATTCAAGATAGCTGAGGAAATTTTAATCTGAAATCATTGAGACAGGAGTTATCTTAGTATCTGTGCTGCAAAAAGCTTCTGAATTTTCTCATGCAACCCAATAATTTAAGGCCATTAAAATACTTGCAAGAAATATTTCATATGCTTATTTATATTATCAATAGCTACTGTATTCCAGTTAGTAAAAGAATAAACTTTTAGATTTTTTTATAGCAAGACTGCTCTGCTAGCTAAAAAGATAAACAGAAAAGAGCGAAAATGTCAGCAACATGGGATACCAATTTTCCAATACAGTTCAGTATGTCATTACTCTTAGTAGATAGACAATACTATGGCAAGTGAAATTATATCACTGTAGTAGATCAGGGGTTCACAGAAGTGAACGCATTTACAACAGCCATAAATATGCCCGTGCATGCGCAAACGCGCCTACAGACACATTTATGATGGGGGAAGCCGAAGCCAAGTGTCCAGCCCATTCAACTGTCTGAGGGGGAGTAGTCCAGCCCATGGTGCAAAAACCTTGAGAACCCCTGTTTTGTTGTTCAGTCACACAGTCAAATCCAACACTTTGCAACCCCATGGACCACCAGTCTCCAGGCACCTCAGTCCTCCACCTTTCCCAGTAGCAAGGCTTTGTAGTAGATGCTTAATAAATTCTGGAACTGTCTGTCAAGAGGCAACATTGATACATTGATTCACCTACAAAGTAACATGCTCCAGAAAACTCTTACTTTGTATCCATACACTTGCCTCTAGTCAGTTATAATGCATACCTATGTAAAGCTACCTAAAGTCTTTCCAAATCCTTGAGCTAATGTTAAGAACAAATGGAAAAGCCTGTATAAGGAGAAACATATCACTCTTTCAAGTACAAACAGTACTTTCATTTTAGATGGCATTTGCAACCTAATCCTAATATAAACACATGTTAATTTATAAGTAAACTGGCACATTGTTTTCAATGGGAGTCATGCTATGCTCAGTGGGAGTTGGTTTATGTAATTGTGTACAGGCTTTCAACATCAATTACTAAAGTTAATATATTCACTCATACAACAATATTGCTTCTAGTGCTACCACTTCCATTAATCTGGTTCTCAAACACATGAATTTAAAAACTTTATAACAAACACTTCCTCATCCCTACTTAAAAATGAAGAGGTTCTTTCCAGATTTCTATCTTTTAACAATACTGATTTACAGTTTAGAATTAGAAACATACCACATTTATGCTCCAAGCAGTCACCATCCAGCAATCACCTATTCCCCAAAGGAGTGACCTGTCAGCAGACAAATTTATTCCTCTGTTTGTTTATATAAAGTGGAGTGAGTAATTTTGGCTAGAGCCAAGGCTGTTCTGATTCTTTGGATTTGCTGGAAGCTCAAGAGCACTATTCCAAGTGACAGGGTTAAAGAATCTAATTTGCATAGCTTAAGTTTATTTTAAATTCATTTTTAATGCAAGAATTAGTCACTGAAATGGACTCTTCCTAACTGAAAATGGGTTTTAACTTTAAAATACTTCTCAGTTTAACTAAGAATCCCTCTTGTACATTAGTGGCTTCACATTTTAAATTTTTTAGAAGGATGAGGACTGTGTGTGTGTGTGTGTGTGTGTGTGTGTGTGTTCAAAAATAGAAACTTTGCAAGTGCCCCCAGAAGACTTTTTGAGCATTTTTAAAAAAACAGTTTTCCCCAATTGAGAAGGGTTCAGAAGTATTACAGGGTTGCAAAAGTAACTGTGGTATAAAAGAAAGTATTGAGAGTAAATTCTTTCAACCAATATTAACAGAGCTATAAATCAAGGATGCCCAAACTGTTTGGGCCATGGGCTGTTCACGTGGTTGAGTGGGCCAGTCACGTGGTTCCTCCCACTGAAAGCAGAAGTAAAACACACACACGTGCAAAACAGTGCTGCAAATGCACCCACAGCTGTCGTAAATACATTTACAACAGCCACAGGTGCTTTATGGCAGCATTTTGCACATGTGTGGGCATGTTTTACTTCTGCTTCCAGGCGTGGTGAGGGCAGCATGGACCGGATTATTAGGTACCGTGGGCCAAATCTGGCCCACAGACTGAAGTTTGGGCACCCCTACTATAAATAATTCCTCAAATTGTACACATACTACTTTTCATTGCAAATCAAAAGTCCTATCACTCAAAAGATACCCTGATGTGAGTAATACAGTACCGTTCTATAGAGAACATATTCCTAATTAGGGTTGCACAAGGCATTACTCAAAGACAACTCCTTCCTGTTTGAGAGAATTAAAGGGAAACTCCATTGGTAAATAATATGGGGAATGTTCTGGAATTGGGACTGTCATATTCACAGTATTTCACCCTAACTACATGATATACAAGACAATGTGAATCAAACCAGAGTTCTTCTTCCCAAATAGATTTTTTTCCCCTCTGCCTTTTTTGCATCACATCAGTTTAGATATTGTGATCACTTGAGCCAATGTGGAAAGGTTTGTAACCATTCTATTTCAAGACTTTCCACCTGGCTACAACCCTCCCCCCTATCTCCTGGTGTTGCCCCAGCCAATGGGGAATTAGGATGCTGTGGTCACAGAGCTATTTTCTCCCTGGACACATCTTGCTCAAAGGTTAGCTCATCCTAGCCCAGGTGTCAGCTATTAATCTGTCCCCATCTGAAATTAAGCAAACCCAAGGCTAGTTCTGGGATGGAAGAGAGATTAGGAGATCTTCTTCCAGGCTCCCAGCAGGCTACAATTTTTAGCACTTCAAGGCATTTTGGTCACACTCCCTTCTCCTTTACTATTTGATTAACCCCTTTGGGGCAGGTTTTTTGCAAGTGCATCCTGAGACTTAAAGACATGTTTGCTGACGTAAAATGAAGCAGACAAGATAAAGATTTTGCTTATCAAGGAAGGAATCACATCCTGTACTAACAGGATATGATGAGAAGTTCCTAGCAAGGCAGTTTGACCTCAACCCCTACTGTCTTTCCTAAACTTACAAAGAACTTGTAGCAACCAAGACTAAAGAGTGACTATGCGAGATGCCAGTTTTGTAGTTAGAAAGAAATCTTCCTTAAGAATTAAAGGAGATGTGTTTAGCCTGGCAGGAGATGTTCATAACTAGGTTCTATAGAAGAATAACATTTGGTCACTTTTTAATTGAGAAAGCTTGCATCTCATTTAGTTTGGTCCTCAGAAGCAATGGTGGCCTGTGACACATGTGAATTTGGGGAAATCTGAGTGAAATTGCATCTCAGACATACTTGCTAGGCATAAATTGGATAAATGTTTTCTGTCAATCACAGTAGCCTTTTTTGCATTTGTAAAATAAACAACTTCTACAAGGCTTACAACCTTTAAAACCATAAACAATAATGAGTTGCTGCAATAATAGTAATACTATTGTTTGAACAAATTCAGAAAGCAACACAACCTGTTTCTACTTGAGGTAAATTTTTATTTTGCAGGCCATACAAATTTCTTAACCTCTTGCTTACATTGGCAATTCCTTACAGAAATGCAGCATGATTTCCCTAACCTTTGAGCAAATGTGTTCTTTAAAACTATACCCATTAAGCTACAATATTATAGGGCAAGATGCCAGCAGTCAGGAGAAAGGAAATCCTGCCATCATCACTATTTGCCTAAAACTGTCTGAGAACTTTACTCTTCAGGATATAAAGTTTACAGTCAATTTTGTTAAAGGAATATGAAACAAGATTAAAACACTTCCTGGGCTTTGACTGTGAACAAGTGGGAACATCCTTATTCTATAAATTGCAGAAGTCATTGAATGAAAAGAAATCCATATTATCTTATTATTTAAAAAAATGAAGATATTCCTTTTTCATTCTTGATGGCTGGATTTTAATTTCTCCTATTAAAAATAATAATGATAAGAGATTCAGAGAGCTGACTGGTCCTTTTTTCCACTATTGACAATGGAAAGTAATACAAACTTGGGTTTACATCTACACCATCAGTGCAAATTGCCCTTCCAATGTTGCAAGATATACTGTCATCTCAATGAGGAAATGGCTACATCTGCATTCAGAATTGTTCTTAGTTTAGCAAGATACAGCCAGAAGAAGAGAACAATTGCACATAAAAGCAAATCAGTTCCAGAACTGTGACCTATTATCATCTAAGTCTGAAACAAAAATAAAATCCACAGGTGGGAAATAATTTTATTAGGACAATCTACAGCAGGGGTTCACAACCTACAGCCCATGGGCCAAATCTGGCCCATTGCATCAAATAATCCAGCCCCTAACTCTACTCCAGCTGCTGCCACTGCCACCATAATTGGCATGGACTCCTTTACAGCCGTCGCAAACACATTCACAACAGCTGTAAATGAGTCCGCAGCTGTCATAAACGCATTTACAACAGCCTCGGATGCATTTAAAGGCAGCATTTATGGCAGAAGGAACCACCAGTCCAGCCCACTCAGCTGTCTGAGGGGGCATGGTCTGGCCCATGGCTGAAAAAAGTTGAGAATCTTTGATCTAAAGTTCCACCGAAATTCTCAAACTATGAGTCTACCAAAACTTTTCACTACAATATGTAGGATTTAAAAAGGAGGCAGGCTGCATCTGCCCTCTTAATATCCATATTACACAATCTGAAGTGTCAAGGATGAAAACTAAAATAGTTTACCTACTTATCTCAGAACACATCCTACTGAATTCATTGGGACCCCCAAGTAATTCTTCACAATGTAATATAACAGCAAGATAATTTCAAATACTAAATGTGGGTTTCAGAAGAAGACAAGTTACACCAATACTCTATTTCATAAAATTCAGTGAAAGCTACTTACCAGTAACTATTTTTCCACTGCTGTGTGCAAATTCAATTGCAACACAACAAAGAAATCCATTAGCTACCTTCTTCAACTGCCAGCTTATGAGAATCACCAAACAAGGAAGGAAACAGGCACAATGGTTTTAGGATACTACATACAAACATCAGTTTAATTGTACTAGAATATTTCACATTGGAGGTATCCCTCCACATGTGGTCATTGTGAACAACTTGGTAGAAAGGGAAAGCCCAACTTTTTAAACCAATTTATTAGGGCTTCCAATATTTCAGATGTCATAAATATGACTAAGGAATATGGAATTGTTAATGTAGTATTTATTTCCTTCTGCTGTGAATCAGAGATCATGTTTCACATCAAACATACTCTGTAGACTTGTTTGCATGTGTATTCTCATGTATGAGTCTGATCAATATAAGGGTGAACTCTTTCTTCCACCACTGGCAGAATATCCACAGCTCCCCCACCTCTCAACAAACCCATACTATTCCAAGGTTCTTAAATTAAAATTTGGTTTTCTTCAGTGATGGGATGTAACAGGTCCTCACCAGTTCTCCAGAACCGGTAGTAACTTTTCCCAGTGTCCCAGAGAACCGGTTGCAGCTTTTGGGGGGGAACCACCTTCAGGGCTTACCTTTTCACTGGTTCCCCCCACTGCACATGCACGCCAAGCACTTGGTGTGCATGCACGCCTACAGTGCTTGGCGCATATGCACGGCCTCCTTGCTGTCCTCCCAAGCGGGGAGGAGGAAGAGAAGCTGCTAACCTGAAGCTCCCTATAGCTTGCTCCCCTAAATATCCTAGAGAACTGGTTAGGCAAAGACTTAGTACCTAACATCTTTAACTGTTAAAAAGTTGAAAATGAAGCCATCTTGTGGTGAGTTCATTCTGTAGTTCCTTCCATCTGACCTAGTGTGAGAAAGATTAGCCAGAATAAGCTTTAAGCTCTGGTTTAAAAGCTCTGGTTGATTTGTGTTGTGGGTGTTTGGGTGGGTGGGTGTATTTTAATGTATTATTTATTTATTTTATTTATTTATTTACAGGTTTGTGTTGTGGGTGGGTGGGTAGGTGGGTTGAGGTGTGTGTGTGTGCGCGCGCGCACGCGCTTATTTTTATTTTATTTTATTTTTTATGATTTTTAATTTTGTTTTCTTTGGCTCCGCCCACAACATCATGATGTCATGACATTGGCTCCGCCCATTATGTTAGCTCCGCCCACACTGTGATGATCTCATGGTGGGGTAGTAAAATTTTTGACATCCCACCACTGGTTTTCTTTTGATTCAAGTACTCCATGCAAGCATCTGAACTGAGAGCAATAAGGCCCTCTCTACACGCTCGGGGGCAGTGCAAGCTATATCAGGTTTTCTGGGATAACTTGAAGATGAAGGGAGGAACTAAATGATATTTAACCTCCTTTTCATCTCTATACAGTGTGCTAGCACTGATCTGTGTCAATGTGGCTAAAGCAGCCACTTCCGAGCTGATTGGCTTCCATGCTGCCACCAAGAATCTGGGAACTGGCTGCTTTAGCTGCACTCCAATGAATTGGGCTATTGCAGCTGATTGGTAGCAGTACAGCTGTAGCTGCTGCTTTCCAGCTAATCAGTAGCAGCACAACAGTCAATCAGCTGTGAAGTGACTGCTACAACTGTGTTGCTGTTGTCCAAGGGGCTGATGATCAATACTTCTGATTTTTTTTCCTGGGAGGAAAGGCTCCAAATTACACCAAGCCTAAAGCACTGAGTTTCTTTCTCTGTAGAGGTCTTGTCTGGATTAATTTTGCAGAGGAAAAGCCACAATTTGTGTTACATTTCACCCATGGGCAAATTAGATATATGCATTCTTAGATCAAAGTACTGTCATTGCTGTAATAACATTTAAAATTGGGAGATGAAAACATGTTCTATAAAGGTGATATGGATGGACTTAGTTTCAGAACTGAATGGACAGGTAATGGTATTCGGCTAACTCAACACTGAAAGATGTCACACCTCTTTCAGGAAATATGGACAAGGGTGTGCCATAACTACTACTAGCAGTGAGCCCCACCTCTGAGAAGTGTTTAAGAACATGTCCTTCTACTGGAGAAATTCCGTGAAATGGTCTCCCTGATTGCTCTGCTTATTAAAGGGTGAAGAACTCTGGTAGACCATTTATTCACAGGTGTAGTGCTATCTGCCACTTCTCCAGGATCTTTCCTCTGATTAGTTCAGAAGCACCAATATATGTACAGGCATAGGATTTCCCCCCACAAAGTATATACAGTAATAACCCCGGATAACGATTGTACTGGATAGCGCTAGAATCGGATAACGATGCAAGATTTTTGGAAAAATCTTGCATCGGATAACACAATTTTTAGCGTTATCCGGTACAATCGTGGGGGGGGGGGGGTTCGATTGGGTACAACATCTACCCAATCCAACCCCCCCGTGCCCGCCCGCACGATGTTTGGAAAGGGTATGAGGAAGATCCCCATACCCTTTCCAAACACCGTGCAGGCGCGCACGTCAGATGGGGTTTGGTGAGGCTACAGAGATCTTTCCCATACCCTCCCTAACCCCCATTTGATGCTCGGGCACCCGCCCACACGATGTTTGGAAAGGGTACGGGGGAAGATCCCCGTACCCTTTCCAAACACCGTGCAGGGACGCGCATGTCAGACGGGGTTTGGGGAGGCTACAGAGATCTTCCCCGTACCCTCCCCAACCCCCATCTGATGCGCGCGCGCCGGCCCGCCCGATGTTTGGAAAGGGTACGGGGGTGGGTGCGCGCACATCAGACGGGGAGGGGGAATTCGGACAAGATGACCCTTGTTTAGGTGCGCGAAACGGGGATTGCACGTCAAGGTAAGGGATCAAAGGGGGGTGGCACCCCCCTCTTTGATCCCTTGCTTTGGCGCACGACCCCCTTCTCGGTAGAAGAGGCTCCCGCTGGCGCGCCTTTTTGCACGCATGCGAGCGCCTCTTCTCCGGGCTTTTTTTTAGCGTTATTCGATCAATGTATCGGACAACGCTAAAAACCAGATAATGACATGACTTGTGGAACCAAGTCATAACGTTATCCGGGGTATTAGTGTACAGTCAAACCTCGCATAAAGAGCGCCTCACTTAAAGAGTAACTCGCTTAAAGAGCAGAATTTTCTCTGAATGTTTGCTTCGCTTAACAACTAAAACCAACCAAAAACTTGCTTAACAAATAAATTGGGGTTCGCAATCCCCCCCCCCCACAATTGGTCACTTACAATGGTGTTTTGCTTAAAGAGCAAACTCGCTTAAAGAGCAATCCCGTGGAACACATTATGCTCTTTAAGCGAGGTATAACTGTATGTACATACACTGAACATAATCTGCCTTTCCCCCCCATACTTATCCAAAAATCTTTCTAGACCTATTTGAATTTTGCTTGAGCTGCTGCCATTCTCAATAATTTGGTATCATCACAAAATATGACCACTCTACCAGCCATTCAAACTTCATGAGCTCCTTCTCATTGTCAGCAAACAGAGAGGACAAAGGAAGAGAACTGGTCCATTAGTTGTTGACATCACAATGGCTTTTAACTTTGTATTGAAAGACTATTTTCACTTGAACTCAAATTCTCTTTGCATAACACTGAGATTGGCATCAGTACTATATATGGTTTTAATGAGACTTCCACTGTATATTAAAAATAATTTGATGTAATTTTTCTGGGGGAGGATTGGATTCAACATTAGTACCAGTTTGAAGATCTTATTTTCATTCTCAAATCCTACTGATTCTTGAAGTACTTTCAAAACTTCTCCTCACCTCCCAACATCAGCCCACTCACACCCATATCTGTTTGTGAATATCGCTGAACCGTCCAGACCAGATACAGGAAGAAGAATGGAGGAATTCCCTCTGTCCGTTTTCATGACCAAAGCTGTCTAAGGAAGCAGGAAGTTCTAACTGGATACAAATGCTGGCAGATTTCTTATTTTATGGGCTAGTGTCTTTTCTAACAGATGCATGAAATGTTATCCTCTGTTGGTAAGTTTATTTTTAACTTCACATAAGCTGCCAAGACAACTTGTTGAAAGAGAAGGGTATGAATTCCTTAAATAAACAAATGAAGCTGCAAACATTGTACTGTACAGTCAAACCTAGCATAAAGAGCACCTCGCTTGAAGAGTAACTCGCTTATAGAGCAGATTTTTTTCTGAACGTTCACTTTGCTTAACAAATAAAACCAACCAAAAACTCGCTTAACGAATAAATCGGGATTCACAATCCCCCCCCCCCAAGAAGTCACAACTGGTCACTTACAATGGTGTTTCACTTAAAGAGCAAACTAGCTTAAAGAGCAATCCTGTGGAATGCATTATGGTCTTTAAGCGAGGTACAACTGTACAGTCTATGGCAACTGTGATTCTATTCCCTTGAGAAGCCAGAAAGAACCACCTTTCACAAAACACTAGCAAAGAGGTACACACCTTGACAAAGGTCAGAGTTTCTTAATCCACCTCCCTGTTGGTAGCATCGCAATATGTACACCTCTGCCATCCCTTAATATGCATGCCAGATTTCAAATGTTTATGTTTTCACTAACTTGGATGGTGCAGAGTATAAAAGCACACACTGGCACATACTCCTGTATTAATACAGATTTATCTTCACATATTACTTTCAAACAATTCAGTAAGAAGTTCCACGGTAGATAAAAAGACATGACAGGCAAATAAAGGCTTTTCAGAAATCCAAGTCATTCTGTATATTCCCATTCCATGCTATGAACATAGCTGAAATCACATTTTTGTTAAACTCAGATCTGGTCAGTCACATCTGAGGGGATTTCATTTATTGAAATTTTATTTTATCATCAACCTGTATGGAATGCTGAGGAAAATAAAATCTGTTCATAAATTTTAGATTTATGACTTGTTTAACTAATCACAAACTATTGTCTGTGGCAAGAAAAAAATGTCTGATGGCTCAGGCTATTCAAATTGATACAACAAAGAAGTAAAGGTAAAGGTCTTTCTTGCTCGAAAGCCAGTCATATCCAATGCTAGGTTCAGTGCTCATCTCTGTTTATAGCCAAAGAGCCAGCGCTGTCTGAGCTTTGCAGACGTTTCCATGGGCAGGCATGACTAGACACCAGAATGCATGGAACACTGTTTACCTTCCCACCGAAGTGGTACCTATTTATCTACTTGCAATTTCTTGCTTTCAAACTGCTAGGATGGTAGGAGCTATAACAGAGATGGGAGCTCACTCCATTGTGTAGTACTCGGGTAACGAGCTGCGGACCTGCGGACCTTCCAGTCATAAAGTTCAGCATCTTAACCACTAAGCCACCGCAGTAACAATGAAGAAGACCTTTTCAATAATGGTGCCTTATCTACATAATGTTCTTCCTTGACATCTGCACTGTATAAATTTCAGGGGAGAATAAGTACTTTTTTGTTTTCTCAGGCACTTTATGAACTGTTTTCAGTGTGTTTAGTTTTAGCACTGTCTTATCCCTGTTGCTGGTTTTACTTTTACTATGTACTGTTGCAAGTTTTATCTTAATTTTTATCTCACTTTTTTGCTTTTATTCAAATTTTATTGCATTTCTCTTAACTTTTACTGCTCTTTTTATTTTTATTTTTTTAAATGTGTGCAGCACCCAAATAGCTTTGGTTACCCTGTAGTTTTAAACTATAATCAAGGGGTGTCCAAAATATAGCCTGTGGGCAAGATCTGGCCCCTGATGCCAATTCATCTGGCCCACAAAGCACTCATTGCTCCTGGAAGCTGAAGTAAAATGCACCCGTATGGGTACTACACAATGGAGTGAGCTCCCATCTCTGTCTTAGCTCCTGCCAACCTAACAGTTTGAAAGCAAGAAATTGCAAGTAGATAAATAGGGACCACTTTGGTGGGAAGGTAAACAGTGTTCCATGCACTCTGGTGTCTAGTCATGCCTGTCCATGGAAACATCTACAAAGCGCAGACAGAGATGAGCACTGAACCCTAGTGAGGGCTTTGCAGGCTGGATGAATTTGCATTGGAGGCCAGATCTGGCCCATGGGCCATAGTAATGTCCCCCTGAAACACATGACTGGCCTATGGCCTGAAAAGTTTGGGCACCCCTGCTTTAATCAATCCAAGCAAGCAAGTAACTAATCAACCAGTCAGTCAAAGATTTAGTCTTGATCCACAGCCTTATAACTTGCCACCAGAAATCTTACAGTGACCCAAAGAGAATAGCATTGTCATTTGACCTTAAATCATTCACTACTTACTTCAGTGACTATGCAGAGGCAGAGTCATATAATTTCCACATGGCAACTGTACTGAGTCCAAGATTGAACTGAAACCTTTATGAACAATTCACTTAAGGTGAGTCGTACCAACTAGTGACTTACTATTATAACTTCTATGTTTAAGGGGCAACATATCTCTCTCTCTTTCTCTAACTAACTAAAAATGGGAAACAAGTGTCTTGCCTTTACAGTTAATCTGTTTAAATCCAATGAACTCAATGGGGGTTAAACAATCCAACATTATGCATAATTTTAGCCAAAGTCAACAACCACAAAGTCTCCAAATACAGACATAGCAAGAGCAAAATATTAGGGGAAGAAAACTGCTTTAAAAGTTAGATGGAAGGCTACAAATTTGTCAGAACTGTGGAAATCTCAAACAGAAATATAACTACACAAAAGAAAGAAACTTGCAGGTTTTGTTATAGACTAATTTTTCTTCCACCAAGCTAATCCTTGAGCAAACCAATTATAGTTCCTGTGGATAGTTGTATCAATCATTGGTTATCTAGAAATCATGCTTAATTTCATTTCACAAATGGTATCCTGTGTTTACACAGTAAATTCACTTATGGAAAACTTTTCCCAACTGCCTCATGCTGATGAGAGAGGGTTTTGATATTAAACCTGTAGCTTAGATTAGATGCATGTCACGTCTGAAAGTTCTGTTCACAAATGAATTGGTTGTTAGCTTTTCCAGTCCTCACCAGATTTGTTATCTTCTTGGCACAACCCACAGTTTATACAACAGCATTGCTTATAGATCTTGGAAACTGAGCCTTATACATAGCTCCTGTTCCTCTTTTTCTTTCTCTTGAGAGCAACACAGACTACCAGTGTTTTCCAACCTTTTGTTTTTGCACTTTAATTCTCAGAAGCCTTAAGTCAGTACATTGGCTGTTCAGTGCTTTGGGGAATTGACTTAGGCTTTTGGGAATTGAAATCCAAAAACCAAAGGTTGGGAAACACTGGGATAGACTTTTAGAGATGAAATGTGGCATTTTATCATTCTGATTTAACTAAGAAACTTCTATGTTGTCAAGCTCTACTACTAAAATAGAAAGTGATAATGAAAGAGAGAACCGCCAAAATATACAAAGTAATAGTTCCAGCAGCCCTTTTCAGTAAATAGTATCAGCTCTACAATTTCATATGCATTTCTGCATCACAGGTTTCAACCCTGGTAGATCCCACTTCACAATACAGTATACATTTTCCCATGAAAAAGCAATTAAAGTTTAAAGGAGAAACAAGCAAGTCAATAACATGCTAATTATATACACAAAGAAATGAGACATGCAGGATGTAACACCAGGACTGCAAAGGACTGCTACAGCCTTGAGGATATTATCAAGCTACCCCTTCACAGCCAGCCCATCTGGCATTGCTCCTTCCGCCTAGATGAGTAGTAAAGTGGTTCCTCATCTGCTCATTTTGCCATTGGGCCTAGTATGATGGTCTTCATTGGCATTTCCTCTACTGAGGGGACCATTACCCCACCCAAAGGGGTTAATCTGCCCATAGCTGTTCGCTCCTTTGGGGAGTCAGGTTATTTACCACCACCCAACACTCGGCATTGAGTCACTGGCTGTATCGTCTACTCCATTAGCATAGCAGGATGTCTGACCAGACAGACAGTCAGTCTCATTTCATATGTGCCACAGGAGATTGCTCTGAGATCATAGTCACTTCATGGCAAGCTGGGATTCAGCTTAAACAAATTCACGACAATGCCATTTTTCCAGCTTGCCTCGGAGGGCGAAGCTAGCCCAGAACTATCCAACCTCCAAGACCAGGCCTCCCGGCACCCTGGGGCAGGAAAAATTGTATACTAGGATCAAGTTGCAGCTGATGACGATATATACAAACATTCAAATATATATATACATTTCAAGAGATGTTATCTATGTCTTAATTTTTGTATCAATGTGTAGTAAGACAATTCACTCATAAGAATGGATGTCAGTGTCACCATGTGACAAAGCAGGACAGTCAAAGAAAATGGCAGAAGCAATGTTGTCGGTCAAGGAACACAATCATTTTGAAGTGATATTTTAAATTAAAAAATCTAGTGGAAGTACAATGACTTAAGTATTCTTGACTTATCACCCCATGACTTCTACCTATGGAGAACCTTAAAGGATGTGGTGTACAGCAGAAAACTGGTGTACAGTACTTTGAGAAAGCATTGAAATGGCATGCACAGTGATATATGTAGACACTTTGGTCAATGTTGCTTAAGCCATATTTCATCATAATCAGAAGTGTCTGGAGGTTGATGGTAACCACTCTGAGCACCTCTTGTAATTGCAGAAGTCAAACTTGACTTGTATTCATCTCTTGTTATCAGTATAAACAGTTTCTTCCTTTCTTAAAATGTGTATATATTTTTGGCACCCTCTTTTTACATACACAGACAGCATGTGTAACAAACCTTTAAGGCCAGCCTACTTTACAGGATCATTGTAAACATAAGAGAGAAGGGGAGAGCCAGATAATTTGTCTTCATGTTTGTGTTTCATATTTGGAATACAGATGCAAGTAAGGAAATAAATAAATAGTGCTATGATTTAAGAATACAAATAGCTTCAGGAAATGGGAGTTTAGAGTAGAGAAGAAACATTAGGGAAACTGCTTCGCCAAAGAGCCACAAATACATGCTAATTTTGATGCCCAGATTTTCTTCTTACTAGTCTGCTGTAAAAGACCAGTCTGACAATACCACTGAAACAATATTATATGCAAAAGAGAAATCAATTCGATCTGATTGAACAGGTATGCTAATTAATAACTCATTTGTTGTATCTGTTTTATTAATTTTAATCTAAATTTCATGCAACTCTGGGCAGTGTACATAAAATCCCCAATGTTTAAACTATAGAAACCTTTAAAATTCCTATAAACATAAAGTATTTAAAGTGCCACAATATTTTAATTTTTCTTTTTCTTTTTTCCTTTGTTTTGTTTATTGTCTGACATGCTTCTTCTTCACCACATGCCATATCCATTCTGGATACTGGCTATCATCATGGCAATTGTCTTCCTGTTCTTAATTCTTCAGAACAGTTATTTTGAGGGCATGACACATCAGTCTCTCAGGTTCTTCAGCCATGAAGCCCACCTACATCCAGGGCCTCTTTCTTTCCAGGGATCTTTCCTTGCAGAGCAAGTTGGAGTGTTCCATATTTTATGATATGGCCAAGGTATTGGAGCTTTCTTTGCTTAATAGTCTTAAAGAGTTCTTGTTCTTTATCCTTTCGGCGCAATACCTATTTATCTACTTGCAATTTCTTGCTTTCGAACTGCTAGGTTGGCAGGAACCGGGACAAAGACAGGACCTCATTCCATCCTGCAGTTCTCGGGAATCAAACTGCTGACCTTCCGTCTCCCAGTCAGCGCCTTAGCCACTTGAGCCACTGCAGTCCCTACAGATCACTACAGATAGAAAAAGACAGAAGGTAATTGGCGGGGGCCCTCTGGTTTTTAGTATCTGAAACTAAAGCTATACATTTTACATTCAGCTCTTGGGGACATGAAAGCAGTATCATTTGGGCATTCCCTGAGCAGAGTTTCTTCCACAAAAAAACCTTTCTACCCAGAATAATTTCTGACATGAAATATAAACACACTGATTTTTAAAAAATAATTCCCATCTAAATTGTAGCAAAAATATCCAGGCTATTAAGTAAGTATTATTAAGGTATTATGTGTAACCTGCAAAACTGTGCTCATCTTTTGAACATAGGCATTTGAAAGAAGTAGAAAACATAGGGAGCAAGACATGTCTAGCATATTTTTCATGCCACAAAGCTACCAGACAGTTATATCTCTCCTGGGGCCCTTGCATTGAGCTACAATCTGGAAAACAGCAGATAATACAGCGAAGAGGGAAAGCAGTTTACTGAAAGCAGACCAGTGAAACTGTATTTTTATTATTAATATCTTCCAGCTAAACCAAGTGACTAGCTGAAGTTATTGCTTTAAAACAAATCGCTACATGTAAGTCTGACTTTTCTTAAGCACACACATTCCTATTGATATATATAATTAGAGATGTGCAGAGTTTTATTCTTTATTCCAGGAAAATCCTGAATATCCAATACACATAGAACCTATGCAGAGTACTGTGGATTTCCAGTGTTAAACATAATAAAAGTCAAGCTGAAACTAAAGGCCTGTCTACTCTATCACCCAGAGGGAAGTCAGATGCCTCTAGAAGATCCACAAGCATGAAATGAGCCCATTGTTTCTGCATAAATAGTAACTCATGGACACAGTTGCTATTTATTAGTCTTTATTTATTTAAAATGTTTATGAATCTCTTTTGCCCATTGTGTCCCAAGAATGTATAATTTATTACAAGTACAGTATACACTTTTACCAGAGCAAATAAAAACAGGAAGAATACACACAATAAGATAGAGTGAAGCAATAAGAGTGAAGCGGTGGCTCAGTGGTTAAGAAGCTTGCCTTGTTAGCTGGAAGGCTGGCAATTCGGCAGTTCGAGACCTGGATACTGTATGACAGATTGAGTGCCTGTGTCTGTCCCAGCTCTTGGGGACATGAAAGGAGCCTAGTTTGAGTGTTCCCTGAGCAGAGTTTCTTTGCAAAAATCCTTTCAACCTGAAATAATTTCTGACATGAAATAATAATAATAAAAGTCCATTGTGAGTCTTGTCCTTCATACCTTTGTCCAATCATCCTTAGAGTCACAAAAACTAGTGGCTTTCACCACATATACTGCATACATAGTCATGTGTTCCCCTCTTCCAAAATAATTTTGACTTCCTGAACTGCTTACGTTTACATATTCAGCCATCAATCTGGAAAGTTTTAACACTGATTTCTGAATATTCTTGTGCAAAATTTGCAAACAGCAAAAAATGGACAGATTCTCTTGCCACCTCCACTGGAAATGACTTCACTATACTGTACAGTTAAAATTGACAGAGCTTTGAAATCTCTTATCAGTTTCACATCTGCAGTGAGGGGGCTTCTCCAGTCTCAAACCTGTAAAGACTACAGAGACCGCTGGTGAAAATGAGATCCAGTACTTTCCTTTTACTTCTTTGCAAGTCTGATTCTTCATTGTGGAAATGAAACTGAAATGATGTTTCAAGCATTCTACATTGAAGTGATTTCTATGTAATTGCGCCAGTGATTCATGTAAAGCTTTATATATATATATATATCCTAATGTTTATTTAGCTGGGTAGATAGCCCAGTGGTTCAGCTATTGAGCTGCAGAGGCAGAAACTGGGAGTTCAGTTTCCCACTGTGCATTCTTGTGTGGCTCTGGGCAAATTGCATGGTCCCATGATGCCTTCTTAAAATTCTTCTTAAAGCTCTTACAAACATTCAGTGTTTGTGTTCTATATACACACATTGTAAATGTTATATATACATACAGTATGTAAAACTATGGTTGAAATCCTCTTATCTTGTTATTCTGTAATAATACATAAATTTAATTTCTGAAAGCAAATTAAGTTAAGAAATCAGCATACTGAGTTGTGTTACTTAGTAGCTGAAATCCACTGATTCAATGTGCCTATTCTATCAATGATTATGATACACAATAGTTCAACCAGTATGCAATCAATAATGCCTACACCGGGGTGCCCAAACTTTTTGCACCACGCCCCCAGAGTAGCTGAGTGGGCCTGACCATGCCCCCAGAAGTGGGTGTGTTTGCGCATGTGCATCTGCAACCACTTCTGGGTGTGGCACAGGCATATTTCCACATGCACATGCATGGGGACATCCGCAACCACTTCAGGGAGTGAAACAGGTGCATTTGTGCATGCGCAGGGCCATCCCAAATCAGTTCTGGGAGTGGCACAAGCACATTTGCACATGCACAGGCACACCCTCAACCACTTCCGGGTGCAGCGCAGGCATGCATGCACATTGGCAGGCATGTCCCCATCCATTTTCAGGAGCAATACAGGCAGTGGGGGCCTGATGAAATGGCTTTGGGGGCTGTATCTGGCCTGCGGCCCATAGTTTGGGCACCCTGGTCTACACTATGATTTCTTAATTTGAGGAAGACCCTGGAAGTTATGCCAGTTGCACAGCTATAAAAGAGGATTTTGGCCAATATATAAAATACTTAACCAATTTTAAAAATACAAGAACTGGCCAACTCAAAAGCTAAAAGCTGGAGCAGGTAAAAAGCCCAAAATACTTTTCTAAGGCATTTAAACAAAATACAGTAATACCTCGCATAACAAATTTAATTAATTCTGCGAGGCTGCTTGCTGTGCAAGTTTTTCGCTGTGCGAGTCAGACTTGCATAGCAAAAATCCCTAGGGAAAAACTCGCATAACGAGCTTTTTTAGGGGAAAAACTCGCATAGCGAATTTTTTTTGTTATGCAATTTTCCCCATAGAAATGCTCGCTATGCAAGTTTTCTATGGGGAAAGTCGGACTCGCATAGTGGAAATTTTCGCTATGCGAGTCTGACTCACATAACAAAAATATTCGTTACGCGAGTCATTTCACTTTTTGAAAAACCTGCTTGTCAAGTGAGTTTTTCGCTAAGCGAGTTGTTTGCTAAGTGGTTTGACGGTAGAATGTAAAGTCTGTTTAAAAGTATGATGGTGCTATATATACTGCATATGGACGTTCCAAAGATATGGGCCCATCACTTTCTGCCTCATAGACTTTGATCACACACAAAACCATAGCCTCTAAGGTTGGTCTCAATATACAGACAATTTCCAGCTTTTCTCCCAAAAATAACCTAGTTTGAAACAAGATATTTAAGGCTCTTTAAATTGAGACTGGAAATGAGTAGGAAACACACAGGCACTATTGATCTGATAAATTCTGATTACAAGTTACTATCTTACAAGTAATTAAGTAGCTACCTTCTGTCACAATTGCTGAAATACTGCAATAGTCTACCCTGGATGTAACAATACCTGTTAACGTCATCTCTCTACAGTAATGGTTGTAACTGGTGAAGCACTCTGGGTAATTTTAAAAGTTGCAAATCTCCATCCAAATCAACTTATTTCCCAGACCACAGAATTGCTATTTTATCCAGATTAAGCTTCAGATTGTTTTATATTTAATTATGGGGAAAGAAGCTGGTGAGATAAGTCAAGCTTCCATAGACAGTTTGCAGCTTAGCCTGGTATTCTATAGTGCTTTTACTGAGTAACAAACCTGTCACAATTGTTAATAAGGGACTTATACTGTATAAGTATTGCTATATTGCAAGCTGTGATCTTGATGAAGAAAACTTGCCCTCTGTTTGTACAACATTGGCACTTGCACTAGTTACATTATCCAACATTACTTTGCTGCTGGGGTTTTCTGCTCAGCAGAAGTCCAACATGATCCTAGTGTCAACATTCTGTTTATATGTTGGTGGCATTCATACAGCTTTGTTGGATAGTTTCACCGCAAAATTCAAAGTTTAGATTTGTATAGAGCTCATTAGGTTTGTAAAGGTAAAGGTTGTCCTTGTTTGAAAGCCTGTCGTATCTGACTCTAGGGTTCAGTGCTCATCTGTTTGTAGCCAAAGTACCAGTGCTGTCTGCATCTGCAGATGTTTCTGTAGTCATGTAGCAGGCATGACTAGATACCAGAGTGCATGGAACACTGTTTACCTTCCCACCAAAGTGGTTCCTATTTATCTACTCACAATTTCTTGTTTTCAAACTGCTAGGTTGGCTGGAGCTGAGACAGAGACAGAAGCTCACTCTGTCATGCAGCACTCTGGTCTCAAGTTTATGACATGGCAACCTTCCAGTCTACAAGTTCAGCATTTTAACCACTGAGCCACTGCAATCCCCATTAGGTTTGTTCATTCCCTTAAAAAATCTTACAAATTCGCATACTCTGATGCTACAAGAAGCAAAATGCATTGGCAACAAGCTTTATCCTAATCCCTTTCCCACTCCCTTCTAAAGTAAAAACAATTGTAGTACAAACTCAGCAAAATTCATTAAAAAAAACCTGTTACTAGGTAGAAATCACAGTCCAGTGCTTTGTTTTACAGTTTGGGTATATAATTTGATGTGCAATCCCCATACCCTAATTTATCTATCTTCCAAATATGAACACCAGTCTGATTCTTGGGAGGCAAGCTATGAGAAACCTGGGGAGAATAGTGAAAAGTAGAGACATCAAATTGCAAACAAAAATTCATATAGTCAAAGCAATGGTATTCCCTGTGGCACCACAAGGAGGGCCTTCTCCGTGGCCGCCCCGGCCCTTTGGAACCTCCTGCCAACAGAGTTACGTCTACAGACAGAGCTCCTGCCCTTTCGGAAGGGCCTAAAAACCTGGCTGGCAGGGCAGGTGTGGGGCTCCAGGAACATGGGGTCCCATGTTGGGTGGCTGATCTGATGGGACAGCCACCCCTCCCTCACTCTTTTAAACTTTTAAAATCTTTTTAAACCTTTTAACCTTTTTAAATCTTTAAGATTTTTGTAAATTCATGGTTTAATTCTTTTTTAATTGACTTTTAAGTAATTTTGAACCTCAAGGTTTTAATTTATGAATTTTTTGTAAGCTGCCTAGAATCAGGTTCGCCTGATTGGGGCGGGATAATAAATCTAAATAAATAAATAAAAATAAATAAATATGGTTGTGAGAGCTGGACCATTAGGAAAGCTGAGCGCAGAAGAATAGACGCCTTTGAGATGTGGTTTTGGAGGAGAGTTTTGAGAGTCCACTGGACAGCGAGGAGAACAAATAGGTCAATCTTAGAAGAAATCAACCCTGACTGCTCCTTAGAAGGTCAAATTGTAAATATGAAGCTAAAGTACTTTGGACATCAAATGAGAAGAGAAGATTCACTTGAGAAAGCCTTGATGCTGGGAAAGGTGGAGGGCAAAAGAAAAAGGGGACGGCCAAAAATGAGATGGCTAGATGGTATTGTAGACACAATGGGCACAGAGCTGAGCGAGTTGAGGAGGATGGTGGAGGACAGAGGTGCCTGGCGGACAGTGGTCCATGGGGTCACAGAGGATCGGAATCGACTGTGCGACTGAACAACAACATCAAAAGTCTGTTAATCCCCTGCAAACCTATGGTTTGCATTTCTTTTCTGTCCATGCTATTATAAAGTCTAAAATACCATGAAGATCATTCTTCTCTCATTTTCACTGGAAAACACCCCTTGCCAACCTTTTACCATCTCTATAGCACAACCTATTCATGAGCTACTGAGACTAGATGACGTTGAACAAACAGCAATTCGCCATTGCCTAGCAATTAAAGCTGATAAGAGGCCTGTGTTGTTTGGGAATTCTTTTCAACTCTAGCCGTGTGTGCACTGGAATGGCCAGCCACTGAAGGTTTTTTATGACATTGCTTTTTTTTAACTGCACAGCCTAACTATTGCTGATAAGAGCCTGTGTATGCTTGGCTGGTGTTTGCCCATGACCAAGACTGTTGACAGGGGGTTTATTGTTGTGAAAGACACTAACTAATCCTCAAGGACACCCTGGAACATTCCAACACTTTTCACAGAGGTGCTACTTTCTCATTGAATCTCACATGGCCATAATTCCACAGATCTCTTGATGGAGTACTGCAGTTTTATTTTTCTGTGATAGCAATGTATGTAGCAGAGTACAGGAAAGGCAAAACTATCCGATAAAGAAATAATAAAAAGGAAACGCAAATCTAGGCTTTTGTTACTATTATTTTAACCAAAGAATACACAACTAGAGATGACAAGTCTTTTAATTGACATTTGTCAATTTGTAGAACAATCCTATGCATTCTTTTTGGAATAGTAGCCGTGTTAGTCTGTGGTTCAGGCATATCAGAAAACAAAACAAAATAAACAAAATAAAATAAAAATAAAATAAAAAACACTGTAGCACTCTAAAGACTGTTTTATTTTTATTGTTAGCTTTCGTGGATCAAGTCCACTTCTTCAGACTAGGAGTGAAACTTATAGGCATGGTTTTTATGCACCAAATTCAGGGGGTCAAAGGGAGATGGGTGTGGTCAAGCAAGATGACAGACAAGCAAGCATGCTTTCTTGCTTTCGAACTGCTAGGTTAGCAGGAGCTGGGACAGAGATGGGCACTCATTCCGTCATGGGCTAGAATAAGATCTTTTGCACAAACAAATAGTCATTCACCGCTGTTCTTCTTATTATGATAGCCTTTCACTCATCAGTATCACTAACATTCCACACACACGAACACACACAATCTGACACAATAAGGTTAAATCACTCTAGAGTTGCAAAGACTATCAGTCTGAGAAGCTGCAATAAAAAGAGAAAATTGTTTGTCACGTAAAGAGACATTTTGTACTTGTACATGCCCACAAAAAGCCAAAGAGTTTCACTTTATTCCTGTAATAAATTGACATTAAAACAGTATTTAAACTGTACCAATAATAGTTTTGGGGGAAATACTTTATCTTCATATATGAGAAATCCAACAGCTTTTATTAAGTACCATGTCCTGTAAAATGAGACCAATGTGCCAATACAACCTTCCACATCTGTCATCTCAAAATTTTACTACTCAGCCACAGAAGAAAAAGGAAATAGGAGGTACTCACCTTGAGATAATTTCTTGAAATGGAAAATAAATGTATTGAGAGAAAGAGAGAGAGAAAGGGAGAGATGGCTGGATGGTTAAACTATATTTCCACAGGTTTGCTACAAATTATAAATGAGAGAGACAGCTGAGATAATTATTCTTGCTGTTATTCCTATCTTACTACAGATCAGATATTATAATGGCCAATATGGTTACAGCAGCTCTAAACCATATTGTGCTGCATCCAAAACACTCCTCACAATTGTTTAGTCAATATGTTTTCCTTCTTGTACTTCCTACCTCTTTTATCTTAGTTTATTAATTAGAAGTAATAATCTGGAGTTTTTGTTTGTTATTATGTGGCTAAAATATTACAACTGCATTTCATATGTTTTATGGGTTCTTTATCTTTATTTATTTTCTTAGTACATCTTCACTGGCCATACATTAGTACAGGAAATTCTTAGTGTCTTGCAATAAATCCACATTTCAGATGCTTTTATCTTTTTTATATATATTTGCCTGCATTAAATCCCATGTTTCCATGACAAAAAGTAGAACATAATGTACAATGTGCACTCTCAAATCTAATGTTAAGACTGTGGCTTCTTCATCTTAAAAAAGCTCTTTTGGGCCATCTCTAGTTTGACTTTTACTTTGTGTCTATGATCCAACTTCCCAGTCAATCAAATTTCATCGCACTGTACTGTACTTACATCTGCCAGCACATTCCATATTTTCATTTTGGATTATCAACTGTATTTGTCTGCTTGCTTTTTACTGATTACCTGTATCAGGAATTTGGTATTCTTAACATTCATTTTTAGACTGTGTTCATTACCAACTTTATTAAATTTACTTGAGCAAACTTTGCATACCATCTAAATTGTCAGCTAGGAATATTTTTTCTACATATCAGATGTCCTGGTTAGCCTTTCCACTGACAAATTTGCAGTCATTTAAAAAAGCATGGCTTTTCTAGATACGTTCTCAAAACACAAATAGAAAAGCAGTACTGAAGACATACAACCTGTTCGTGTAAAATTTATTGGAGATAAATTCTTACCATTCTTATCATCTTGTACATTTGAGATAAACAAAAATGAAGCTGCATGTTGCTTATAAGTAAGTTATATTTTTGTTATGCCAGGAATTTTGATTAAAGATGGAAACAGTACACTTAGCAATAGAAAATAGTGTATGTATTTGAAAAGTTCCTGCTATACTAGGAGGACAGTTGCAATAGTGGGCTGAATACATGGAGTAAGAACAAGTCTTTCAATAGAATCAACCTGTAAAATTCCACCTGTAATCAATGTTACTGCTTATTTTAAATACTGTGAATATATTATTTGAACTTCTTGCTCCACATGTAAACAACTTGGGTTGTGCATGACAGTTTTTGGCTGCATATACTGTACAACAGGGGTCAGCAACCTTTTAAAGTCAGGAGCTGTGTCACACTCCCTCAGACAGTTGAGGGGGCTAGATTGGTGATCCCTCCGCTGTAAACGTTGTTGTTATACACATCTGTGGCTGTCGTAAACACACTTACAACAGCCATAAATGCATTTATGACAGCCGTAAAAGAGGACACGGCTGTTGTAAATGCATTTATGATGGCCGTAAATGCATCTGTGGCTGTCGTAAATGCATTTATGACAGCTGCAGATGCATTTACGACAGCCACGGACACTTTTACAGTTGTTTCTGCTGCTTCCAGTGACAGCCACATTGGTGGGAGCGAAGGCAGTGGGCCAGATGATTTGGCACCCGGCCCATAGGTCGTAGATTGCTGACCCCTGCTGTATAACATACAGACTAAGAAAATATTTCTGTACTACTTTACAAAGTAGCTGCAGCAAGCTGATAATCCTGAAGTCAAGAAGAATAAAATCCCACTTGTCTATGTGTCACAGTCATTGACAAAATGTTTCATAAGTCACTTTCCCCAGTCCAACCAAATTCAGTACTGTTTTGCTCTTATTTATTGCTCTTATTTACATATATAGAATTTAAATTGGAAGTAAAGCATTCATTACACTAGCAGTGGAACATTACCTGCTGCACATTAAAAAATGGGGGGGGGGGGAGATTCCTTACTTCCACAATAAAATATGGCATCTTGAGTGTTCTTAGAGAATTTCTGCACATTGGAAAAGGATATTACCACATATTATTTTATATACTTCTTGATATGATAGATACCAACACTAGGCAGGAGGAATAACTTGCAAAGCTTCTCAGACTACTTGACTAAAATTTTCTTGATCGCTTTTTAAAATTTGGACAGTTTTTCTTAGTGAAGGGAAAACTCCAAGTGGCTCAGTGGTTAAGAAGCTTGCCTTTTTAGCTGGAAGGATGGCAAGTCAGCAGTTCAAGACTCAAGTACTGCATGATGGAATGAGCGCCTGGCTCCTTCCCAGCACTAGATAAAATGTCCAACAATTGACTGCTTCCCTACTTTTAGATCCAAATTACACTTTTGAAAAAAAAATCATATATGTCCCTCACTTCAGAGCTTAAGTTTGTAATACGTTAGCACCCAGGAACAGCCTAGCATGGGTTCTCATGAATAGTGGGGCTTGATTAGGTCATTCTTTTCAAGCCCCAACATTCTACAGCTAGTACCAGAAAGTATGTGGGGCTACAGTTGCTCAGTGGTTAAGAAGCTTGCCTTGTTAGCTGGAAGGTCAACAAGTCAGCAGTTTGAGCGCTAGGTACTGCACGATGGAACGAGCTCCTGTCTCTGTCAGAGCTCCTGCCAACCTAGCAATTTGAAAGCAAGAAATTGCAAGAAGATAATTAGGGACCACTTTGGAGGGAAAAGATCTTGGGGACATGAAAGGAGCCTCAGTCAGGCATCCCCTGAGTGAAGTTTCTCTAGCAAAAATCCTTTCAAGCCAGAATAATTTCTGACACAAAATTATTACTATTATACCAGAAAGTGGCTTAGTAAGCAATCAACTTCTGAATACTGATAAATCAATCCCTACTTCTGTTCAGCAGAAGGTAGAAAAGGTTTTTAGAAATCTGTTTAAGACTATTGCTGATGCAACACATCAGATTTTCTAATTAAAAATATTTTTTCTTTGCTTTATTGGCACCACCTTGAATCGAAGGTGGTGCCTTTGGCTGTAGATGGTTTTACAACCAGTGAGGCAAGGGGGAGGGGGGAGAGAGAGAAAGATTTCTTAATGTATTTTATATTTGACATATATAATCAGTGATAGTCTTAAACAAAAGAAAATCCACTTCTCATGCACCAATGAGGACTTAAGTTTGGGCAATTACAAAGCAAGAAAGTGGCTTTTATTCTTTTTTCTTTGGCAATCCAAGGTTTGATCAGGATGCAAAAGAACAAAACCTTCCATCTGCGAAGAAGGGAAAGTGATTTATTTTTAATGATGATTTTAAAGTGATTAATTATTAAGCCACTTCCTGATATTGACAAAATGACACTGGTGTGATCGCATATCAAGAAAATGTGTTTATCTGGAACAATCCTTAAACATTCCATGCAAACAGCAGCCTACTACCCTATACCAGATTGGTGCATGTTAATAATGACTGGAAACCATTCATGTTTTTCGGAGTGCTCTAGAAGGGAGCTGCAGAGTGAGTAAAACTCCTATTTAACTGACTTTTTAATTCACTCAAGATTATCCATCATGATTTAATTTAAAAATAACATTTTCCCAAGAAACCAGCATACAGCCATGCAATCCATACCATATCATTCAGCAGCTTGCTTCAAATGTCAAACATAAATCTACATTTTGCTCTTCATTTGATTTCAACTGCACTTATAAAACGAAGTATGGGGCAAAGGTTTATGTTTGTTTGTGGTATTTTCACAAGCTGCTGATATTTCAAACATGATTTTTTTTCCATTACAGCTATTCATGTTTCCTTTAGTAATAACATAATAAAATGAGCATTATGCCAGTCAGGTCTGAAATTCTATGAGAAAGAAAACATGATAGATTCAGAACAGGTCTTAAAGCTAATGGAGCTGAATGAGGAAAGCATCATATCACCAACACGTTGAGGGTTAGAGAGACATGAATCCTCAGAGATGAAACTAAATACACACCTCTACAACCTTACTGCATCTCTGTTGCTTATTCAATTGAATAAAACTCAAAAGAGGCTGAATAGTCCCTTGATGACTCTATTCGGGTAACTCTAGCTGCAAATGCCCAGTAAAGTTTGATAAAATTCCTGCAAATCTATGTCTTCAGATTGGCCTCTTGAGAGTAACAATCTATCTATCTCAGGATCAAAATTAGAGGAGGCAATATACTGTACTTTCATATAGAGGCAGAGCTCCATAATTAGTATGAGACAACTTGTTCTCTTCTCCTCCTCTATATCCTGCATTCTAGGTAAAGGTAAAAGTTTCCCTTGCTCAAAAGCTAGTTGTATCCGACGCTAGGATTCAGTGCTCATCTGTTTCAAAGCTGAAGAGACAGCACTGTCTCCTTCTGCACACATTTCCATGGTCATGTGGCAGGCATGACTAGACACCGGAGCACAAGGAACACTGTTTACCTTCCCACCGATCTACTTGCAATTTCTTTCTTTAGAACTGTTAGGTTGGCAGGAGCTGGGACAAAGACAGGAGCGCATTCCATCCTGCAATACTCAGGAATTGAACTGCTGATCGCTCACCTTCCAGTCAGTGTCTTATTTGAAAATAACACATTAAAAGCAACAATGTTACTCATGCTTATAAATGAGAAGCACTGTTCCTTATTCTCTCTCTCTCTCTCTCTTTCTCTCTTTCCTGTGCCAAGCACATAGGGCTACAACGTTCTTCCAAAAGTTTGATCTGCAACCACAATTTCTACACCCTTCCACTCAAGGTTGATGCTTTTCAAGATCATCCTGGAACGTCCAGTTTTTAACATGTCACTGTTTTTGAGCAGTTTACGGATTACATAATGTTATTTGGAAAGAAATTAATGGGGGCTGGGGCCTGTTAGAGGTCACTGGAGGTGATTTTTAATCATATGCCAGTTCTAGGGGACCTTTTCAAAGGCTAAGCAACTGGCACTTAAAAAGGAATGGGAAGAGCTCCATGTACAAGCAGAACAGCATGCACAATATCTTAGATTCCAGATTATATTTAAATTGGGGTGCTGAGTTAAAAACACTTCTTCTTCTTCAGCTGCTGTATCCATTCCGGATACTCTATTGGCTATCAGCATGGTGATAATCTTTCTGTTCTTACCTACACGGAACAGTCCTTCTGAGGACATGCCACACCACTCTCTCAGGCTCTTCAGCAATGAAGTCCATCTACATCCAGGGCCTCTCTTCCCAGGGATCTTTCCTTGCAGAGCAAGTCGGTGTATATTTTATGTTGTTCCTCTTGATATGGCCAAGGTATTGGAGCTTTCTTTGCTTGACGGTCTTAAAGAGTTCTTGTTCTTTATCCATTAAAACACAAGTTGGGTTAATTAAGAGGTACTGTCTTTCTTTCTATTAAGTCTAGCAGAATGTGTTTTTCCAAAATCCTGATACATTTTCCCTGCTTTAACTGCAGAATGATTGATAATATTCCCGTTGTCTCACGAAAGCATTCACTCACTCACTATCTTACTCACTCACTCTCACACTGAACCAGCATTCATTGAACATCAATTCTTACAGCATCCACTGTAGAACAGTGTCACCAGGCTGCCTGAAATTGCCCAGGAAGTAGGTGGTTTATAAGATATTGTGACTGGTTGACTTTATACAGGGTATCCTATAGTTAGGTTGGCCTTGACTCAGGTTGTAAAGAAGAAAGGACACATTGCCTTCTTGAAACGGCTAAATAACCTATCTGGAATTAAACCAATCCAAGCAAACAATCCTTTGCTATGTAGTGGAAAACTTTAATATGACATTCTAGCATCAACCATGCAATCAACCACTGAATCATTTTTGACCTAATTAGACAACACACATACCATATACTCCTGCTCAATCTTATTTCCTGGATGCAATAGTGTATAGGAAAATAGGTGAAGGATTCTTGCAAGCCTTTTAGCATCTTTGTTACAACACATTAATTTTTCATGCATATATCTGTACCCTGCTACTCAACAAAATAACCTTTCTACCATTGTCTTGCTACAATACTGTAACTGTTCCTTCAAGTTATAATTTGTTATTCTATTTCTTTATATTTGACATAAAAATAAAGTTATGTACACATTGTATTCATTTCAGGATTTAACCCAGTTGGAGATGAAAAACTGGTTACTATCAAGGAAATAGTTCTCCTTTAGAGAAGTCAGATGCAAACAGAGCTCTTGACGGGAATCAGAGAAACCTGAATCCATTTTGCAGTCCAACTCATGACAACTGGATTGCTTCAGACAATAATCACCCTAGAGCTTCAGTTCCCTATCTATGACGGCAATTCTGAGGATGAATGAGGTAATGAAATAATGTTATTCACCCACAGCAGGCCGAAAATCTAAACAAACAAACAAATGATGTAAGATGTGGACAAACTTTGGAGTTAACAGTGTAAGGCACAGGAAAGATCAAGTTCCCAAATCGTTCATCATTTTAAGACAGATATTCTATGGTTACTTCTGGTCAAATTGAAAGATGGCTACCCAGGTCATGCATTTTAAACAATGCATGGCTTAAAGCAGGGATTCTCAACCTCTGGTCTGTGGGCTGGATGCAGCCCATGGCACCATTTCATGTGGCCCCCAACCGCCTTCACCACACCCAGAAGTGTCATGTGTTGGAAGAAGGGCAAAATGGCCATCTAGCACCCAAAGCTGTCTGACCCAGCTCCTGGCTTAAAAAGGGTGAGAACTCCTGGCTTAAAGGAAAGGGTTATAACAAACAATTCTTCTTAATATAACTCAGTGAGCTGGAATGCCAAACTGGAAAGACAAGGGTTGGGAGTCCAATCTCCACTGTGCTATTCAAGAGAGGGGTCAGCTGAACTCATGGAGTGCATGTGTAGGTAATGGGATTACATGCCTTGCTACATATTTGGTCCTGGCCAAGCTGCATGGTGCCAGAAGGAGGGACTGGTCTGGCAAACTCCTTTGGAGTCTCTTACATTTGGGGAATTCTGAGAGGTTTACCATAAAATCAACTTGATGGCATACAAGAAAAACTAAACAAAAGGTCAAAACAACATTTTATGTAGAATCACAGCCTCTCTTTTTTACACAATGAATACATTCTAACTTCCAGAAAACCTGCAGCAGGTCTGTTATGATCTTCACTATACAGTAAAGTGGAATTAGTGTTGGGATATTGGCCCCAACTATTTTAACCTTCCTTCTTTCTGCATAGTGGATACAGCAGAGATAAATACAACCATATTTAAGTTGTGATGAAACCAACACATCTGAACAATATTCATGTCTGAGTATTTCTTGACAAATAATCAGTAGAAAATTCACTTTCTTCACAGGGCTAATTGTCTGGTGTCCTTTGTCAAGTATGATTTGGTCTTTGGTCACAATGTCACACTGAGCTGATCTAAAAGAAACTGCTGTTTGTCTACAAACTTAAACATGTTCTTAAGTTATCTGTCATATTTATTTAAAATTAAGCATCACCACATTTTCTATATCTAATATTCAGTTGTGAATAATACTGTTTATGAAAACAAGCTTCACCACCCATGGATAAGACAGAGGTATCAGCAAGTTCAGAGAATACCCCAAGTTTTATATGAGCATTTTAAACAGTCTTTAGGATATAACGGAAAAGGATGGGATGAGATACCCAAACAAGACCAAAGAATGCTGGTTGAGCGTAAGAGAGGATAGGTGGTAAGACAAGGTAGGAGAAAGAGAGGTAATGGATCAGTATGGCTAAAATTATTTTTGCAGTTTCAGGATAAGTAATGCAATCTATGTGGTGACTATGGAAAACTTTGAATTTTTATTTCTGTTTCCTATAGATCCACCTGCAATGTACCCAGAAAACTCCCATAAAAAGATGTACCTTTGCATGGTACTGCCATTGCAAATAACCTCCGAGCAGACAAACATATCAAATCTGCATTCAGAGCTTAATTGTTTTATTTGTTCACAAGCGTCCCCGATTATGTTTTATTAAGGGGGGAAACCAAGACTTAGAAAAGCTATCTTTAACTTGAGACCAATATTATTTTAAACATATCAATGTAAGGAAATAAATCATTTGTGCCAACTCCAAGGGAAATGTCAATGGCAACTAATGCCCCATTTTGTTCCAATATATACTTATGTCTCCATTTCTTGGGTCATGTACAATCTGCATATTACAAATAAAGTCCTTTCAACATACAGTAAAACCTCATATAACACTAAAACCTGGTTCCACAAGTCTTGATGTTATATGATTTTTAGTGTTATCTGATGCATGTTAAAATCCTATGGGATCCATAGAGATACATTGTAACCACACAGGCTTTAGCGGTTGTTATCTGAAGCATCCCATAGGAGCTTAATGTTATCTGATGCAATTCTTCCCCCCAGATTCCTTAATGTTATGCGATTTTAGTGTTATTCGATACTAATGTTATATGAGGTATTTGTACTTACAAGATGACACATGCTCAAAACCTTTAACCCTGGCAAAAAGCCACAGTTCAATTGATTAACAATAAACAGAGGAAAGTGATACATAAGCATCATTGTAGGGGAGATGATGCAAATACAGTATGAATTTAAACTACCAAAAGAAGACCACTCAAACAAGAATTGTGATTAGGTAAACTTGTCTCCACTTCACTGATTCTCAAACAGGCCAAATTCGATTAAACTATATTTAAATCATTAAAATACACAATTAGATGTGCAGTTACTTTTAAGAGAACATGCTTTGAAATAATATTTTTTTTAGATTATAGTCTTACTCTAAAAAACTTAACTCCCCGAGAAAAGTTATACTGTATCTCGTTTATTCCAATGAAACCATATTCTACATAAATGCATTTATGTTTCTGGCCTTAACCTAGCACACACATAAAAAATATCTGCCTTACTTCTGTTTTACTTTAATCAAGCCATTACAAGAAGTGCAAAGGGCTAACCCATAAGTTCATGCAAAACATGAAACCCTAAGGGTAGGATTTTACTGAGAACTTGTGCTGATTAATGTACTGTACTAGAGCATTAGCTGATTTATCATTCAGAACTTGGGCTCTTTATAGAAAAGCAACCTGTTAGCATCTATTGATTCATTAGTCAAAGTGAGTGCCCAGGTTTTCATTGCATGTTGTTAACACAAGTAGACAAAAACCTGGGGGGGGGGGGGAGTCATTTCTTCTCTGCCATTCCTCTGGTCTAAATCCCCCTACTATCAGCTTCTTACTAAGAAAATGGATAATATAGCTGCAGAACTAAACCTCTCCTCCATCATTTGAAGGACCCTGAGTAGGCTAAGAGTCAGAATCCGTAAATGCAAGACCAACATGCTCAAGTGTGGTCTGCTAGCGGACAACAACATGGTGTGTGAATGTGGAGGGATACAGAATTCAGCTCATTACTTGTCTGCCTATTACTGCCAGAAACATGCACCGATGAGGACTTAAGTTTGGCCAATGACAAAGACAAGAAAGTGGCCTGATTTTGGCAGTCCAGGGTTTGATCAGGACATGAAAAAAGAAGACTAAGAAAAAAGACAACAAGCTTCTGTTACATTTGTTTACATTCAATGTATAGCTGGCCTTAGCTCTGAATGATAACTCAACAGCTGCTCATAATCAATAGATTTAAAGTACAGTACTCTCTTATATATAAAAATATATAACCTGATAGGTTGCCCTTGCTTGAAAGCCAGTCGTATCCAGCTCTAGAGTTCGGTGCTCATCCATTTACAGCCAAAGAGCCAGCACTTGTTGCATCTACAGACATTTCTGTGATCATGTGGCAGGCATGATTAGACACTGGAGTGCACAGAGTGCTGTTTACCTTCCCACCAAAGTGTTACCTATTTATTTACTTGCAATTTCTTGCTTTTGAACTGATAGGTTGGCAGGAGCTAGGACAGAGATGGGAGCTCACTCCATCATCAAGTCATCCAGTTCAGCGTCTTAACCACTAAGCCACCACAGTCTCATAGCCTGATATCACAGACAGCATATAAAGTTCTCAGCACACAATGCCTTGCTTTGCTAAACATGTTATGGATGGATGGAACACACACAAAAAAGCTAGAGCACAATGCATTGGACAGAGCCAGTGTGGGTTGGCGGAATCCCTCAGCACTGAGTGTTCCATAGTGATTTTCCCCAACCACAAGTGACAGTCACACATCTGAAGAGGGCATTTCCAGAAACATGCCCACAATTACAAACATGGCTTCAATTTGCCATGTACTGGTATCATTACTAGGTATTATCCTTGTGCACATGACACAAGGGAGTTGGAAGTCTTCGAACTTTAAATTTAAAAAGGTGGACTTTAGCATGGAAACCACATCTATCCATCTTGAAAATTAAAGATCAGCACTCTTAATATATGTAGGTTGTAAACCCTTTCATGAAAATGTGCCCCACAGTACCCAATCGGACTTGCACGCAGTAAAGGTTTGGAATAATGTGTTACAAATAGTATAGTTACTTGTGGCTAATTACTTTCTGGAAACAAAGTTAAGATTTCAAAAGCAATGCAAGGAGCAATAGTAGAACTGTTTTCTGGTACAACGAGTCATTTTTCTAGTTGCTCTCAAAAAGTTACTTTTAAAGAGCAAGAAGAGGGATTGTGACATTATTATTGTTTTCACATTTAAGACTTTTCAATCCTTTATAAAGTTTTAAATGGGAGGAACAAAAAAAAAATATCCAAAAAAGAAATGAGTGCCATGGCAAGTAATATACCAAAGGTTTTCCTTGCTGAAAGACAGTTGTATCTGACTCTAGGGTTCATTGCTCATCTCTGTTTCAAAGCCAAAGAGCCAGCGCTGTCTGCTTCTGCAGATGTTTCCGTGGTCATGTGGCAAGCATGACTAGACACTGGAGTGCACAGAACACTGTTTACCTTCCCACCGAAGTGGTCCCTATTTATCTACTTGCAATTTCTTGCTTTCGAACTGCTAGGTTGGCAGGAACTGAGACAAAGACGGGAGCTCATTCCGTCCTGCAGCACTCGGGAATCGAACTGCTGACCTCTCACCTTCCAGTCAGCACCTTAGCCACTTGAGCCACTAGGAGCTGCTTTTCCACAGCACCACGAGTAACACGGGCTTTTCAGATCTGCAGCAGCAGACAGAGACAATTTTAGGGCAGTGGTGGTGGGGAAACCAACTCTCCAAATTGTGCTGCCAGAGGACGGGAATGTGTCCCATCTTGCGGGCACAGTCCTGCCGAGGAAGTGGGCGAGTTATTTTTGAGGGCTGCGAAAACCCATTTGCCTTGTGACATCCTTGACCCCTTGCATCTGGTGTATCTAGACCACGCCTGGAAGTTTGACTCCTTTGTCTGAAAAAGTGGATTTGATCCACCATAGCTCACAGGAAAAACAGAGCAGTTAGTCTTTAAAGTGCTGCAGTGTTTTTTTGTTGTCTGATATGCCTGAACCACAGACGAACCCAACTACTATTCCAAGAAAAGCCCTGAGGCACAGGAGACTCAATACATCGCAGGCTTAATTTGGGCAAGCAGAGAGGCCAGGGACGTCGCAGCGCCCCTTGGAGTGCCAGGCCAGGCTGTGAGGGATCCTAAGTCCCTTTCCTGAGGGGAAAACCTCCAACCTAGAACTGAAAGGGAGGGCTCCAGCCTCCAGGAGCCCCCTTCCCCTCACGGCGCCCTAGTGCCAGCCAAGCCTCTTTCTCCCGCCTTTTTCTTGAACTGCCGCCGCCACCTGCTGGTCTCCGCCGCCATTCGACTCTCGGGAGGGGTGGGTGGCGGAGCCCTCAGGGGAAGGAGAAGGGGACACGGCTTAGAGGTCAGCGGGAGGAAGAGAAGGCGGCCCCGCAAGAGTCGCCCTCAGGGAAAACTTGGAAGCGGGACGGGCGCCTGAAAGGGGCGGAGAGTGTGACTACTTGGTACTCATTGTTTTTATCGTGTCAGAAGCCCACAAAGGTGCTTTCCGGGTGGGAAGGACTTTTGCTGAGGGGACTCCCGAATGAGGTTCCTTCCATGTCCCCAAGAGCTTCCCCCCCCCCCGTTAATCGACTGCTAGGTTGGCATGAGGGGGGGGCAGAGACGGGCGCTCACTCTATCGTGCGGCACTCGGGTCTCGCACTTGTCAGCGAACGCAAGGCGAGCTTATTATTCGCCCCCACTGGGTACTCACACGGTGAAGTGGTAGACGAAGCACTTCCAGCCGGTGGGTCTCTCCAGGAAGTTGTAAACCCTGCCTTGGATGTGGCTGCGGCTGAGCAGGGGCTTGCGGACGCTGTAGACGGAGACGCGCGGGTCGAGGCAGACGGAGGGGCGCGGGAAGTCGCCGCTCATCGCCACCGCCGTCTCCCGGCCGCTCAGAGGCTGCTGCGGGGAGGGGCTGCCGCCGGGCCCGGCGGGCGCGTCCTCGGCCAGCTCCAGGGAGTTGTGGTGCTTCTTCAGGCTCCCTGTGCCGGAGCCCGCCGCCAGGCGCCCCAAGCTCCACGGTTTCCTCCTCGCCTTGGGGGGGGAAGAGGAGGAGGAGGGCGGCGGCGACGACATTGGTCCGCTGAGAGAAGCGGAGGGTGGACGTGAACCTGAGGCAACCCGAGCCCAAAGCGCCTGCTCGGCGAGGCGAGAGGGGCTCCGCGCAGGAGGGAGATGCTGGCGAGACTCCGCCGCGCTCTTCCTCTCATCCACCCGGCCTCGCTGGGCGAGAGCCCTCCTTGGCCCTGCCCACTCCGGAGGAGGGCTCCTCGGGGACGGTCCCAGCTCGCAGCTGCCCAAACAGCCCGGGCACAAGGCTGCCTGCCAGGGGAGCCGGCTTGCTGCCGCCCCGCCCGTTGCCCTTCCCACCCAGCCCGCCACCGTGCTTTTCACAGCTCTGGGACAGGCAGAAGTTCGACAGGTTGCGCTGGACGATCGCTCCTCTCTTCGTCGTTGTTGCTGCTGCGGCTACTACTACCACCATTATCACCACCATCATCGACCTGGCAGTATCAGAAGAAGGCCTGCCCCCTTGAAGCATTTTTAGATTAAAGCAAAACTACTTCGTTCTTATTTTACATTTGATCCTCAACACTACAGTACAAAGTATATATCGCATATTTTTCTAATGAATATCCAGGAGATTATTATTATTATTTTTTTAAAACAGGAATGGATATACATGATCTGGACGTTTCCAGAGCTAAGCAGTAAATCAGAAGTGGCCAAACATTTCAGGTGGTGGACTGGTTGAGCAGGCAGATCAGTGGTTCCTTCAGCCGTTAAATGTGGGTTGTTGTAAGCATTTTTACGGCAGCATTATGCACATGCACAGGCACATTATGTGAATGCGCTCATTTTACTTCTGCTTCCACTAGCAATGAGAGCAGCATGGGCTGGATGAAGTGGTCCTGAGGTCCGGATCCAGCCCACCTCAACCCACCCCAAACACAAACCCTAGTCACTTACCCTAGGGATGGGGAGCAGCAGCCAACCGGCAATAGCACCAGTGCGGTGGCCTAGCTCAGCCTGGCCAGGCCAGACCTGGCAGCACAGCTTGGCATGGTAGCGGCAAGGGAGCAGCATTGGCAGTCAGCAAACAAGTGGTAGCAACGGATAAGCAGTGGTGAGTGGCAGCAGTACGGAGGTGCAGGGCAGTGGTGCGGCATTGCGCCGTGGCATGGCGGCGCGGCATGGCGGCACAACGTGGGGCAACTCGAAGGAAGGCCACTGCCACCACCCCTCCAAAGAGGCCACTGAGGGCCTCAACAGCCAGCCGCCATGCCCTTCACTGCAGCCTAAAATGACTGCTGGTAAGTGCGCATGCATCAAAATACCATTTGACACATGTGTGCCTCCAGTATTCAGCGTGCATGCATCAAATGATGTTTTGATGCATGCACACTTATGAGCAGCAAAAAACCATCCCAGGTGGTCTCCTGGGAGGGTTACTCCCCCCCCCCGGGAGACCCCCCCCCCCCCAGGATGGTTACTACCGGTTCAGTAGAACAGGTCCGAACCGGCTGCTGCCCACCACTGAGTAGAAGATTTAATCTACATGAAGCAGTTTGTACACTGTACAATACAATATAAATAATTAAAATTATCTTTGGCAGTGGCATTGTTTTTTTCTTTACCAAAGCCTTGGTATGCCATCACTTTCCTATTTAGACATTCACTTCAACTTTCCTAGTTTAACTATAGAGCACAAAAGCCATGTGGGCTGGGATAATTTAGCATACAGTACTGTATCTGAAACATGACATCTGAGCCACACAGGGGACTGATACAGTCAGCTCACTACTTTCTTTCAGAAAAAAAGAAGCCAACCAAACATGTCTGTTATGCACAGTTTTCACGCAGTACTCCTAATCAACCCATACTGAGTAGGTTTGTTGTGGTGATATGCAGTACAACATTGTAGTCTTCTGTTATTAAAAGATATAGAAACAATATTTTCATCTTGAATAGTGTCCTGTCCTGGGTGAAACCAAGGAGCATTATTGTGCCAATCAGGAAGCTCAGCATTCTATTAACTAGGTACCAGATTCCACTTGATGGCTGGGGCTGGGAAACCATCACAGTAAACACTGTCCTACTGTAACCTTGTAATCTGAAACTAATTGCTTAGTCATAGCTGACTGTAGGTGAGCACCACCTACCCATCAGCAAAACCATCACTCACAAGAAAGTGTTGCTCAGGTTGCTTTGTCAAAGGGCAGGATGGAACAACCTACACAATCAGCTGATAATCTTGCAATAATCAGTTGACATAGATGCCTCAAGTGGATGAGAAAGGTTCCTGTTGCATTGGTTATAGCACACAAACTGCAAGTGCATAGATAGTAACAAAGAAATAGACAAAGATAGAAAGCTTTAATTTCTATAGCAAGGCAAGACTGTTTGTACTACAACAGTGGTTCCCAATTAGTTTTTTCTATGTACCACTTCAAGAAAGACCTCAAACTTGCGTACCCCTTGTTGCAGGAACGTTAAATATCGCGTACCCCCTATTGCATGAACGTTAAATAAAAAATGAAATCAGTGTATTTTATATTTACTATCATCAAAAGACATTCAAATGACAGAGAACACATGTTTCATTAATGTGACAAATGTGCACGTTGACAATGATGAGCAAATAGGCGGGAACGGGGGCAGCCGCGATCGGGTGACGCGAGACGTGGGAGGCACGGGAAAAACCGCTGCCGCGGGAGAAAGCGCTTGATGCATACGATTGACTTACCTACTGATCATTTAATTAAATTGAATAATTTTTTGGCAATTGTTATTGCATTATTGTTTTTTAAGGATTTAATATTTTAGTTAAGAGATTGGTGCGTGTACCCCTTGATGCAATCTCGCGTACCCCTGGGGGTACGTGTACCACTAATTGGGAACCACTGTACTACAACATCAACTCTTTTCAGTTGAGTGATTGCAAATGTTCACTGCTGTGACTGAAAATTATAGTATGGGAAATAATGTCTATATGTTCCGTTTTCATAACATGTTGCACACAGATTAACTCATATTAAATGCAGTAATCGGTATTTCCTATTGGATTGTGTCATGTTAGAGGGGAAGGGGAGAAACAGGGGTAAAGAAATTTATAAACATCAAGTTCAAAAATGATGCAACAGATTCAAGAATACAAGACAATATTGGGATAAAATTACAAACTCTTAGTCATTAAGACCAATATTATAATCCCAACTAGAGTTACAACTCATCTGAAATTCAGTAGCAAGTCACAGCTAGAATAGAGTAGAACCAGGGAGCATATGGAGGAGTTGACTTAATAAATGCTCACAAATTTAATAGTACTTGTACCTTAATATTTGATTTCAACAACTGTTTTTTTTACCAGGTGAGAAGCACACAAAGGTGTTTTCTGGGTTGAAAGGATTCTTTCTGGAGAAACTCCACTCAGTGGATACATATATATATATGGTGAGGAGGGTGGTATAGAAATATATATATATATATATATATATATATATATATATATATATATATATATATATATATATATATATATATATATATATATATATATATATATATATATATATATATATATATATATATATATATATATATATATATATATATATATATATATATATATATATATATATATATATAAAAATAAATATAATTCTATACCACCCTCCTGGCCAAAGGCGACCCAGGGTGGTTTAACACATCATAAAAACATGGAACAATATATATTAAAATTTTAAAAGTTCTTAAAATCTATAATTAAAACCAATTAGAACTACAAGTAAATCTGTGTATAATTTAAAACTTTAAAACTTAAGGGAGGGGAGGGTGTCAACCAACCAGCAGGCTGAGGTCATTGTGCCTCCAGTACCCCAGACCTTGCAATGTCTTACTTCAGACTGCTAGGTTGGCAGGAGCTGTGACAGAGATGGTCACTCATTCCATTTTGCAGGACTTGGGTCTCAAATTGTTGACTTGCCAACCTTCCAGCTAACAAGATGATCTTCTTAACCACTGAGCCACCATGGGATTTACATAATTGACTCTTTGTCCCGACTAGCAACAGGGCAGTGACTTGAGACTTAAATGTCCTGCAAAAGTTGTTTTAATACAGTGTTAATTCTTGACCTGCCATTCAACTTTTACAGTAAAGCTTTTTAAAACAGCAGAAATGATGCATTATTCAAATACTCTTTGTGTAACAATAGATCCTCTCTCCTTGTGAGAAGTAGCAAACATCCATAGCTAATAATTATAATATTTTTATGCAGGATAGTCTGTGCATGTGTGTGTGCATGCATCCCTCTGCTTAAAATTTGGATGAGTCACCCACACATACTGTATATGCATAAAGCATATTGTTAGAAAACTTGTAAAAGGGAGAGGAACAAAAGACCATAGTTACATGGCTAAGAATATGCTTTACATGCAAATGATGTCAGGTTAAGTTTTCAGTATCTTTAGACAGAACTATGAAAAAGCTATGTGTAAAACTTTGGAAAACCAATGTGCATTCAGTTCTAGGAATACAGAGCTACACTGATAGTGACTGTGTCATGTAGTGATTAAAGTCTTGGAGATGGAATTGAAAAATTCAGGTTCTAGTCCCAATTCAGCTGTGACTCTTTCTGGGTGATCTTGGGCTACTAACTCTTTCTCTTAGTCCAACTGACCCATTAATATAGGGGTTCAGAATTCAAAATGATACATTTTTAAAAGGACTTTGATTTGCTACTCATTATATATCAGCAGGCAAGTTTCCATTATCACTTTTTTTGTTGTGATTGCACACATAATATTGGTGCATTGCACATTATCATTGTTCTTATTGGAAAGCCATGAAAAACCTCAAGAAAGCATTCTCTGGTGGCCAACTCCAACCTTGGATCTTGGAAATATTTACGGTATGTAAATACAAAAGGCTAGATGAAAGAATACTTCATTATGAGTGATAAGATTTGACATTCCAGTCAAAATGTCTCTAAAGCTGCCATGAAATGGTTTTTTCTATGTACTGTATCTAGGGATGTAGCTACACAGCAGTGAAAATATGCTTAGATTGGCAATGAGCCACAGTTTTTTCAAAGTGGGTATCTGATGGCTTTAATGGGTTAAATATTTGTAATCATTCAGTTTACTACAAGTTTTTCCTTTTCACTCTAACCACTAGCCTCTTTGATATGACAAGATGCTAATTGGCAACTGCTACTTCTTTTTAATTTATTCTTCTAAAGTAACCTTGAAGTAATTCCTTTCATACAAGGCAGAATGGACAGAAAAAAACTGCTACCACAGAGCAAAACTTAAACCTCCCCTCCCAGCTGAACTTAAGAAAGACAATTAACCATTAAAAAGAGAAAAATTTTCAATGAACAAAGAGAGCCATATGATCCTTACACAATACAAATGAAGGAGAAAGATGATACCTTTATTGGATCACCCAAAAAAAATAATTATCCAACATTACATGAGCTTTTGTGATTTGAGATCACTTTTTCAGGCATGCACCAGCTTCTGGGGGGTAGTTTAGGAAAATCATCAATCAGAGTTCCCAAAGTTCATGGCAAGATGTTGTGCCAAGCTCTGCTTCTTAGAGGTAAGTTAGGGGAAAAAAACAGCAGACTGCATCTGATTAACACCCTATAATTCAACCAACATAGGAAACCAGGCACAGTATCTGCACAATGCCAACCCACAAATGGCCTTGTTTTGAAACTGCAAGATTCTTCTTCTTTTTGCCTGGAGAAAAGGGCAACACAAAGTCCAGGGAAAGATCCCTGGAAAGAGAAGCCCTAGACATAGATGGACTTCATGGCTGAAGAACTTGTGAGACTGGCATGGAATATCCTTGGAAGAATTGTTCTGAGGAGTTAAGAACAGGAAGACTATCACCCTGTTGACAGGCAATATCTGGAATGGATAAGGCACCTGAAGAAGAAAGACAGACCTAGAATCCTCTATCAGGTAATTGGGGCAAGGTACACCAATTGTAGCCAAATCAAAATCAAATAGGAATTTTACCTAGCGGCTGGATATAGCTGTTTCCTTCAAATTATAGCACTGAGTGTTATTCCTCAATGGGCTCTGTTGCATTGAGTTTTGTATCATATAAGCATCAGGTTTTAATTTGATTTTATCAGTGCCAGATCTGATGCAGTCTGCAGAGTAAATGGCCAGTGAAGATGCCCCATAAGTGCTACTCGGAAAAAATAACTTTGTGACTTCTAGTTACATTACTTATCACCCAAAAATAACTAGTTACACATAACTGTTATATTTAACTAGATACTTCTATGCTTTGTATCAGACAATGTAGAGATAAAGTGACAAGGAGGAGAGCCATGCATTTGTCAGCCAACTAGCTGTCTTTTCTGGGGGGCCTCCCCTCTCTGTGTTCCAGAGACGCTGTCTCTTTACGGGAACCTCCACCCCTCCTCCAGTAAAAGAGCCGGGCTGCTCAGTCCTGCCAATCACAGCAGACATCTTACTGTGCTCATTTAATGGAGAAGACAAGGGGGGATATGGTAGCTAGCCTTCGTGTGTGCGGTTTATCTTTTTGGTGATGAAAAAGACAAAGATCTTCAAGTGAAAATAGTAGGTTTATTTATCAGTCCATAGTCCATAGAGAATAAAACGTAAATAAAGTCCAGAAACACAAGTCAGTCCAGAGACCGTCCAAGCACTCAGGTAATCATTGTGAAAGCAAAAGGGAAAATCCCCAGGCATTAATGTTAACCCATCGACATCCAAATGCGATTCCCCACTGTTCTCTACAAAATGGAGATTCTTCAGTCAGGTGGGGTACCTCCTAACCAATCAGAGTATGCTCTTATTGAAACAGAAAGTTTCTCAAAACATGGGAACATGTTTACACACATGTAGAGACCTATAGTCATAACACCAGAAAACTCAGCTAGCCTAGAGAGATAAAGATTAAGCTGAACTGGAAAACAAGCTGTCTTGTGAGACAGTCTTGTGACACAGAGAAGAAATGATTTCTAGGCCTAGGGAAATACAACCTCCAGCTTTGAGAAACATAGGAAAGATGTCTCCCATGACACACACATCCCTTAGGAAAGTCTTGTTACACTAGACTTTTCTAAGACATCATTTACTAACGTGAACAAAGCAACTAAGCAAACCCTTATATATATGTGGGTTGTTAGAATTAAGCTTCTTCCAGGGATCCTGGAGGCACACTTAGGATACAGTTACGCATGGCAAGCAAGCTAGCTCAGGTGTACGCATCACCTTTACACTCTGGCTAAGAAACAAATGATGTAGCAGGTACATCGGTTCCAATTTCCCCTTCTTCAGTTTCAGGAAACATTCTGCTAAGGGAATCTGCAAGCACATTCTGACTCCCTTTGATGTGTTGTATGGAAAATTGGTAATCCTGTAACACCAAAGCCCACCTCATTAACCTTTGGTTTGAACCTTTCATCTTGTTCAGGAACTTTAATGCATTATGATCAGTGAGCAACTGGAACTCTCTTCCCCACAGGAATGGTCTCAGTTTGGTTACAGCCCAAATTATGGCAAAACATTCCTTTTCCACAACGGAGTAGTTACGCTCCCAGGGAAGCAATTT